>OY728138.1:467215205-468465205 GCA_963277665.1 Viscum album | reverse complement strand
GGGGAATTATTGTCTACTCCGGGACTCTCTTTATAGATTTAAGTTATCTTCGTGAATCCTTATTACATTACCAAGTATAAAATGAGCTTTCCTTTAGTTTTAACAATCAATGATTAAATATTTAAGAAATTTAGAGAATCTTTTATATGTATTCGAGGTTCTTCATTAATAAGGAATCATCTGTATCTATTTAGAGATTCTTGGTCAATGGTATCCTTCAAAACATTTATATAAAAGTCTCTTTGTCATTATGATGACTAGGCTGGTTTTAAAGCCACTCAGTGGGGCACTTGAAGTTTATTGTCATTCAGAAGGACATGGATTATTTCAGAGTTGGGATCAAACCCATAAATGGGCTACCTACGTATCCTTCGTTTTGGAAAAGGAATCAGAACCCACGTAGTTCAAGTAAGGGAGTATGACGTTTATGATTGATGGCTCAAAGAAGGATGTCATAATTACTTTTACACTCTAAGCTCACATGAGTCATGCTTGGTGTGAGAAACAAGAGGTTTTGGTAAAAATTAGACAATTGTGCCATAAAAGATGCAATCATAAGAATTGGTTTGGGGCTTATGTATGTATGACTTCCCAGATAGATGAAGGTTTAGGATTTACTTTTAGGGAGAAAATCCAGGAACAGGGTCCATAAAGGTATATGTGATTTATGGAGATTTGAATACTCTAACTGGGGACTTATTCCTAAGAAGGAAACCCAAATTAGGGGAGGATTGATAAATGAGTTTTACTCCTGAGAAGGAATCCCATATCAAACGAAAATTAGGACTGGTTAAAGGGAAATTAAGGGACTTGGGGCTTACTCCTGAAAAGGATGCCCATAATTATAACTGGGACATTTTTTTGAAAAGGAGGCCCAGGTTATGAGATTAAGGTCTGGGACTTATTCCTGAAAAGGAGGCCCAGGTTAGGGGACTTGGGGCTTACTCCTGAAAAGGAAGCCCAGGTTATGAGATTAAGGTTTGGGGCTTACTTCTGAAAAGGATGCCCATGTTTGGGAATTTTAAGAATTTGGGGCTTACTCCTGAGGAGGATGCCCATAATTATGACTGGGACTTATTCCTGAAAAGGAGGCCAAGGTTAGGGGACTTGGGGCTTACTCCTGAAAAGGATGCCTAGGTTATGAGATTAAGGTTTGGGGCTTACTCCTGAAAAGGATGCCCAGGTTTGGGAATTTGAAGAATTTGGGGCTTAATCCTGAGGAGGATGCCCATAATTATGACTGGGACTTATTCCTGAAAAGGAGGCCCAGGTTAGGGGACTTGGGGCTTACTCCTGAAAAGGAAGCCCAAGATTATGAATGGGACTTATTCCTGAAAAGGAGACCCAGGTTAAGAATTATCTCATCTTAAAGGATGAGGTTGAATGAATGAACTCTCAATCTTTAGTGACATAAAGATATGTAAATCACTAGGTTTTGAGAGATATTCCACCGAATTCCTTTCAGATAAGGAAGTCAAATCAAGAAATCATGCCATAAATGGATTTGGAGAGTGTCTTAAAGACTGAATCTTGAAAAGAAAAGGTGTAATGGCTTAAGAGGGGTGAAATGGGTAAGAAAGGCACCCAAAAAGGAAGGGGCGCGCAAGTCTTGGAAGGCACGCAGGTACTGCGGCGGCGCGCAAGTATTGGTCGTGCAGGTATACCTGCGCGACACATGGTGTACTTGCACGATTTTCAACCAGCATTGAAATACTTGAGCGACTCTTTATTAAAGCTTTTAGAATCCTCTTGAGGTTCTTCCAGAAAAGGGACGCGCAAGTTCTATCAAAGGAATAAGGCGGCGCGCAAGTGTGACCACTTCCCTTAAGGGTTGACCACTCAGGCGCGCAAGTATGGATGAGTTTCAACACTTAGGCTTTACTTCCTCTCTTTAGATCTTCTGTTCTAGGTATGAAATTACCTTATAAGTGTTCCGAAAGCTTTGATAAGAGACTTGGGCATCGGGAGCTTCAATCCGAGTTTCTGGAAAAAAAATCCTCTCGAATGGGGGGTCCATAGGGTCTATTTATAGGCTGAAGAAGACCCCGAGCGGTTACCGGGCGATTATCACTTAGGTCGCGCAAGTCACTTGCACGACCATAATGCATCGCACAAGTAGATTAACTTTTGTTCCCATTTTAATCTAATAGATTAACTTTAATACAAGATCTCTACCAATCCATAAAGTTCCCATACAGTCTAAAAATTTAAATTTTGTTCCCATTTTAATCTAATAGATTAACTTTAATACAAGATCTCTAGCATCCTTTTACATTTTAACAGGGTACTATGTACATTTATAATCTTCCAAGGATGGTTCTGAGTATATAGGTTACAAATTACAAATTATAATATTTACATATACCTTACAATTGGAATCTAGATCCCATATAAATCAAATCTAATAGGTTATACTGATGAAATAATTTACATATATCAGAAACACAATCATGTTATCCAATATAGTGAAATATAGAAAAATGATAAATAAATAGGTCATACGGTATATAACTACCTAAAAATAGAATTAGTTTAAAAAGATAAATAAATCACCCATGCATGTTACATTATCATTCATACTAAAGAAATCCAAAATCATGGCTTAACACTAAAGTCACATATTCAAATTAGTAATAAACCTACTAATGTTACTTTGTGGCATGGCATATGCCTGACATATGAATTCCTATGTTCTTATAATATGATGCATGAAAATTTAAATCCATTCCATACTAGGCCAATGGAAAAAATACCATAAATCACAAAATCTAATAAACAATTAAAAAAATACACCAATCACTTGAGATACAATAATATCAACTGTAACATCAATCAGTATTCCCTGCCCTGGACACCTAGTCATTTCATAGTGGGTTGGGTGATCAGTCCTAAACACGACTATTTAACAAGATACGACACATTCCTAGTATCATGTTTACAAACACAAAATAATAAGATAAAGGAAAAAAATAAATCTTTGATATGACTTTGTAACATCCCAAAACCAGATTCCACTCGACTATTCCCTATGCCCAATTGGCCATATATACTCAAGCATGCCTCCCCACACTCCAGATGCTATATATTAGAAATGATGGTGTAAGGAGGTTATATCGGGGAGGCTATACCCTTATGATTAGAGTATAATAGAGGTGAATAATACAAGAAAAATAATAGATAGTAGGAGAAGAGGTAATAATAATAGAGAAATAGCCTAAGAATATTATAATATCAATTAATATACAAGTGGAAAATGACAAATTATAGAAATTAATTTATGATATATGATTATAGAATTATAATCTATGAATATTATAATAATCCATACAATGTGATAAAATAAAAACATCCCAATGGCTAGCCCCATGAGTATCTTGATCTCCATCTCAGTCTTGTGATTCTAACTCAATCATAGTAATGTGAATCAATATTTGATGTTGGATTCTTCCCTTTATCAACACCTTCATATAATAAGTCTACTGGGGTACCAAGGGTACCCAATCTGGTTGTGAGATGATATCTCTATAGGCCAGAACCCACAGTGTCTACCTGAATCCCTTTCATGAAATATTCATTAAGGCAGTGCATAAATAAAAATATATGTAGTAAATAAAAGAAAAAAATTCCATGGAATGTAAACTTCTAAACAAGTGGCACTGAAATATGCCCTCAAGGCTCCCTATATAGTATGTTAAAGATCCTATAACATGGAATCTAAAAATTATGTGTAAATAAAAAACATGACCTTTCCATTTGTCCAAAAATTTCCTACAACCATGGAATTACCATATATCAAATGTTTCATAACAATCACATCCAAGACGTTGTTCCTAGATTACAAAAACATCCATGGTCATGCCATATAAAAATAATGTCATACAATGAAGGGTTGGAAATAAAGCATAAACTATAAATGCATCTTCATCGATTATGAGGTGAATCTCGATGGAAACTTAGGTAGGAACTAGTTTTAGCATTATGATCATTTCTACCGATCATGTCTTACGCTAGTCCAATCATGAAAGATCCAAGGGGTAGCAAGTCCTGGGGCATCCCATCGAATCAAGACCCAAAAATAATACTCAATAAAAGTCATCCAATATCATGTTAATATCCAAGGAGAACATCCAAGGAATCTAAAAATTCACTATTTCATACAATTTAACTTATCATAAAATATGAGTCTACCCACTCATATAACATTTAACCCAAGATCATCATAATTGAGTTGATGTAATAGATTTCTTAACTAAGAAAACCAATTTCTTTTAGTTTTTTTAATCTTCCTATGACTATGAAAGCATAGGAATACACCCCTCGGGTGGTTCAAGAAAGGAAAATTAAAATGGAAGGGACAAGATGGAATATAGAAGATGAAATTGTTTCATAAATGTTTATAAAAGAATATTCCTTTTTATAATTTCAATATTGGTAATGTCCTAAAAATTCTGGATGTCACACCTTGTCATCTCAGAATAAAGAAAACTACAAAGCTTTTAACCAAGCATGTATTAATCAAATAAGCAATTTTTTCAGTTCAGAATATATCCCACAACATATGAGGTGTTTTAATATAATATTATGACCTTATTTCTAAAAAACATTTAACATATTAAAATTGTCATTCATGTATTCAAAATTCAATTTATCAAAGAATTAATTAAAGAATTCATACATTTAAAGAGAAAAAGTAAAGGTGTCCTCCCTCAATGGAAAGATAACTGGTCCAAATGGTTTGGATCATGCCAAATTTATCGGTGACCACTCAAAGATAATTTTACCCTCCTATAAACATATGCATATTATCATATCCATAAAGACACATATCCTTTATGTATATATTCTCATATCCATGAATGTCTATAAGGGGATCCATATATATATATATATATATTCTTATATATGCATACACCAATTTTAACTTTCACCCGTATGAATTTGTCATATTATAAATATTCAATGTGATACCTATATATTTATTCACTTCCATGGATGAGTATACATATAACAGAGGAACATACCTATATATTCTTACTTATGCATTCTTGGTATGTATCCTTTGAATCTGGTGACTCAAACCCACCTCAAGGATAACCAAACACACTATAAATAAATACTAGAACATTAAAACACCAAAAGAACACAAATTAAAAAGGTCTAGATAAGGTACTGGGATATAAAATTTCTTAATGAAGGTCTGGAAATCCAAAATTGATAAAAAAGGCCTAGACTTATTTGGAGAACATCAAAACAAAAATAATGGAGTTATAGGAGACCCATCACCCACCCTAACGTAGAAAGAAAACCAGAAAAAGATATCTATAACCCTATGGTTTGGACGAATGGTGCAGGATGATAAGACAAATGGGAAACCATCAAAAATGAGGTATAAGAGTGATATGAGACTCTAAATCAAATAATCAAAGCGAAAACATGAAGAAAACTATTGGAAATAGTTATTGATGGGGGATACATGGAAGAGGAGTGTAACATGTGGCCTAGGGATTGAGGGAGGGGTGTTATGTGATATAGAGGGGGAGAAAGGGTAGATTGGGTTTAATTTTATTTTAATTTAATTTTAATTAAATTTAATTATATTCTTAAAAAACAATGTACGATTTCAGTTAAATGGTTAGCCAACCTATGCACCAACCATGAAACACCCCCTGCCTAAGAAACTACCTCGAACAATTTTTACCACATCGTTATAAAATCCCTGTGTAAACCATTTGGTGAATAGTTCTTATATATTTCTAAAGTGTCACTAACCATGTGGTTTAAGCATATAGTTTTGAAAATCATGTGAATCCAATGTGTACCTCATCTATCCACCTATTATTGGTCATATGGTTTTCTACTAAATGTTGTATGATTTAAGAAAGAAATTGTGTTCCATATTCAAATCACCTAAACCATGACTTTTAGGAACTCAACACTCCTAAAAATAAATGGTAAATTTCATTTACCTATTGATCATTTACATATGTTTAGAAAAATTGAAGTGTTATAACTCTCAAAATTTCATTTTAAAACTTGGTTTGTAAAATGACTCATCTAGTCTATGTAAAAATTCAAATTCCCTTATAATTCCATCTAGTACAAAAACACAAGAATCTATATTGATATTTATTGCATTTCATATCTCCCAAAAATTATTCTGATTCTTTGAAAATATTCATATCCATGAATATCCCATAATTTATATTCTCTGAATGGTGCTTTCCGTATAAGAATCACATGACTCCAAAATGAATTTCATCTCTTACTTAATGTTAAGGAGTCACATAATGGTAATACTTCTCCCACATAAAGGTATAAACATTAATTATATAATGGTTGATCACCCATTACCACAATAGTGTGAAAGTATTTAGAAGACTGATGTAATGCTTGAGTGGTTCCAATGTAAGTGTTAAAAACATATACATAAGTGTAGACTTGTCCTCTCTTATATAATGGTAAGAGATTATGAAAAATAACATAGTGTAGAATACAAGGATCTTATGGATTATATCATATAGTGCTCATCATGTTTGAATGTATTTAAATAGATGAACTATTCATGCTTCACACTCTCCCATGTCAATTCTTTAATCAGTCAAGTTATTCTTAATAATACTCTCCATGTATTCTCACATTACAGATATCAAAAGTGATGGCACATAGAAACAGAAGCTCAAACCACACAGAGTTTGCTACACTTTTAATCCCATTTTACATACCTTGTGGGTGTTATGCATCCACTATTCTTACCCATGTGAAATCCCTTCACCCATGTTCACCATCTTGATGTAATAAAACCACATTCTTCCATAAAGGATTCTTGGGATGTATCTCGCTTATGGTTGAGATTTCTCCCACATTAAGGTAGATCGATTTGGCATGGGGGATTCTATGGTTGCCCAAATTTTATAAAAAATACTCACCATCAAATGACACATATAATAATTCAATATATATAATATATATCACCATGCATATCATAACCCGCCCCACCATATTTTGACCCGTGACTACCTCTATCCCACCTCAAATATGGTAGGGGCTGGTGAACAGTGCCGAGTATAAATATCCCACAAATGGGATTCATTATACTAATGTACCTATACATATTCACACATCTCCAATCCCACAATATGATGAAATGTATAACAACATAAAACAATGAAAACATACATCTATAATCCCACAAATAGAGTATGACACTAAATTATAGAAACCCCAAAAGGTCCAAATACAAGCCCAACCAAAAACTATAAATATTCCAACATGCTCCATGGGTGAGGAATATGATCAAATGAAAGCACTATGAATAGACCTCCATCTGAAAATCTAAAGCTATACCCAACCATCTTTATATCCTCTAAGGACACCGTCTAAAGGGTCATTGTCTTCCTAAGACACGACACATGTTGGAAGATCCCATATAGGTTTGAGTATAAATAAACCAAGTAGGGATTCTAGAAAACACTAGAAATAAAGAACTGAAGTATTGTTAGATCAATACAAGGACATAATAATCAATGTATAATAGAATGAACTAAATAAACCTTGGGAGGAAACCACTCCACTAGGAGGTCTCAACGAACTACCAACCACATGAATCTACTCAAATAGATCCTCATTCTAGAATAATTCACTACAAAACCCATGATATCACCAGAGATACTCAATAAAGGGTACAATATCATTTCACCCAACCTAATAAAGCTCACTAATCTCATAAAAACATGATACTCAGATTCAGGATCACACCCACAACCACTGGGGGACACAAGAAAACTAATCTGGGTCAACCAACTTCACAAAAGATCGTATTCCAATGATACCATGAACCCTAATGATATATCCTACAAGATGTAGGATAAAATTACTATTCAAGTAGATAACTAATATTTCCTAAACCCCACCTAGTTTATAAATATTATAGAGGATCACTCTCTATACTCATGGAGGGAAACCACAAACTCTAACTGAGACTCATTCTCCAAAGTTGATCACAATCCAATGATATGGATGTAATTTTTCACTGTACCCATAAGGTATTGGACCAAGGGAATACACTTAACCATGACTGGTCCAATATAAGAAATCAAAATGAAATTAAACCTCTAAAATGGATTACATGTCATCTAATATGGGTAAGTAGATGACCAACTATCCTCAAGTCTTCTCGTATGGTAAAAACTCACACGTCGTGTAAATCTAAAAATAAATGGCGTGTATGAGAATAGTATAAATTATGTATATATAATAGGAATCCTTGTCTATTTCCGATGGAAATGTCTGTGTACTTTGGAATTCCCATGTACAAACCCATGTATATGTGGATGTGTATATTTCTAAGTACATTGAATGCCACTGGCCATGTACTTTTGGCCATGTCTATGTACTTTCTATAGTACATGAAAAACCATCATGAAGGTGCCACATGGAATGTGACCCTTTCATAAGGCATGTAATACCTTACTTTAGCCTAAATCCTAGCACCGCAACCATGGGGCCCCAACTATCATGTAATGCCAAATTACATGTTGTGTAAATCAGGATTTTTCAGATCCTATAGCTTCACCTATGCACTACTCTACACATCACAGGAACCAAAACCTTAACTAGAAAACATATATCTAAATTCGGACAATCCCTACCATCATTTCTACTTGGTACCTGGATTTGGATCTTCTTGGAAAATGCCTTTGTTGAGACATATATTTCCACACTCTACATCACTCTAGATGAATGAAGAACTCTTGATTCATTATCATTCTCCCTCGATCTAAACTCTATCATCATAGATTACCAAAAAAATTCTCCATCATGAGTCATACGAATGAAATCAATCTAGTTCAGCAAATAATAGTCACATAATGACTAAATACTGAGTATTTCTCAAACTGTTGTCCAAGTAAAATACCAACAATGATCGATCAAATAAATGGGGGTAAATCCATAATATGTTAATGTGAGGAATAAACCTTGGCCTTTATTCATTTTTCCTCTATTCATTTTCATATAATAAGATAGATGAAGATAAATAAATCACAATGAACATAAAAATTACATCTATTTAATTCTATCGACGATGCCTATGTAAACTTTATTCGACAAATTGATTTTTGTTAATCTAGGATTAATGAATGGGGTGGAAATAAAAAATAAAACATATTACCTATTATCCAGATTGTTCTTTGTTGAATAATGGTTGTGTTTCAATTTTTGATGAAATCCATGAACTCTGGTGGAGCAATGTTCCATGATTAGGTCTTGATCCTCTATTGTTTGCCAATAATTCTCTACAATGGTCATTTAGATCTCTAGGGTTTTTGTAGACAACCCTAATGAATTTCTCATAACAATATAATTAAATGAAAAAATAGTCTTTGTTTAAAGAATTGATAAAAAAATTATTTTATTTATTTTATTTATTTTATTAATTTTTCTCCTCCAATGAGTTTTTTACAAAAACCCCACGCCGAAAATGGTTATGTCATTCCTAGGGTAAAACATACTTTCTAAACTCAATGTTTTCCTTGTGTTTATAATATGACCACCTATTTAATATTTCTTCCACTTTTTTAGGAAAACTACACTTGTTTATTATTTAAGGTATTTAATATATTTCACAAATTTATTTTGTTCCCATCGTGCATTAAAATCACATGACGTCCCAACACCTACTACCAAAATTAATCCATTTAATCCCAAAATATAATAAATGAAAATTTTGATTTATTAAAAATACCTTCATCAATATAGATCAAAAAATATATTTCATTAAAAAATGAAATAAATTTTTCACTTCGTTGTCTGATTCCACTTCTTCGTCTTAAATTCATCATCATGTAAAATGTTAATTTTCATTGTCTTCAAATTACCACTTAATTTTGGTAAAAAATGTGTCAATTATTCAATGCCATTGAATCATACAATTTAGATTTTATACTGGTTCAAAAATCACCATTCTTTCAAAGATAATTTCTCAAGAATGAAATCCAATTCCATTAAGTTATTACATAACAATTATATAATCATCATTTTCCAATATCATTGTCTATGAACACATAATTTATCATTGATAGGAAATTAAAAACATAATTATGACTAACAAGATACACCTTTAATTTTTGTTCAATCTCTCCCAACATCATAAACATCAATATGTGGTTTAACTTATTTTCTCCCCTTATTGGGAATCATATGTTTAATGAGAATATAGGGATCATCCAATATCATAATTCCTATCAAATGAATTTTCCCCCACTTAAATAATTATTTCTTGAACACTTCTTAGAGAGATAATATATCACATGGTTCTCTTATACATGATATTATTGAGAAAAAAAATCTAAACCTATACTGGCATACCCAATGTTTAAAATATGAGGGATATAACCATGGTTGTCTAAATTGTCTATAAAATACAATTCATGATAAATCCTGATTAGATATTCTTAACATTAATTTTAGTGGTTGGTTAGACAAGAAATACGTGATCATGAATAGACATTAAATAACAAATCTAAAAGTTCATTTGTACAATAATAACTCCCTGATTGACTCATCTCTTCTTCAACCAAGAAACCCCCCGTAATTAATAAAATTAATAAAATGAATTATTATATATGAGAATATAATTTTAATACCTCAAACATTATTATAATAAATATGTCCATAAAATTATAGATACATATGAAAAATGAATTAATATACTCTTTTATCCATTTTTCTCCCCCAAAAACGATGTACTCCTCTTTTTCATTTCAAGGTAGTCATAATAATTCATGAAATATAATTTATTATTTCTATTTTTAAGTGGAATAAATAACCTTCTCCTTCAATTTCTTGTATTTCATCTCAAAATGCATAAATTAACAAAATGAGGGTGAACCATTAGATTTCTCAGAAGTAAAATGTATATTGATATATTAGTATCAACCTAGGAAACCCATGATTCCATATTTAGTCCTTTACATGAAATACAATTTGTCATTATATTCATTGTAGTAAATTGAATTCAAAGTTTTTTATGATTATATAAGAATATTTCCAACAAATTTTTAGGATCTCCTTGAATTTTTTAGGACTACGTCCATTTTGTCTAAACCATTAACACAAGTCACCATCATTCTTCAATTTTTACTAATTGAATTTTTTCATTATTTCTCTAACTTATTAGGCGATTTTACCTCAACATAAAAATTATAATGATTTCCTTTTTAATTATAATGTTTTACATTTGCCTCATTTTTTATCTTATTTGTTTTTGTAGGACCTATTTTTAAAACCACTTCCTTGAGGGAAACAACTCAATAATGGGATATATCTTCTTTCATGGAGTTTTTGTAAAATTTTCCTCCACATTCTTTAAAAATTTAAAAACCTATTTTATTTTTTTCAATATATTTATTCCTAGACTATAATATATTTTTTGGAAAATACTCATATTTTTTTCCAATACACTCTATGTTGTGTCTCATATTCATCCTCTAAAACATTGTTCCAATTTTAAAGATTAATATAAATTCTACCAGGATAAGAAATATCCATGAGATTTATTGGAGTTAAATGTTTTTTATATATGCATTAACCTAAAATTAATTCATCCAACTACAATACCATCCAATATAACTGAAAAAAAAAATGTATCACTTACCATAAAAGGCATACCACATTTAGGCTCTCTTTGATTGAGATGTTGGCACTGATATATTTCATATAATATATTTTCTTTTATTGTCTTTAAAACATATTAAAATAACATTCCCAAATAAATAAAAATAAAATAGCATTCATGATTTGATATTTTATGGAACCACAATTCCATATTTTTCAAAGAATCCCAATTTTTGTAGAGAATTATTATCTAGATTCACCTTTGTTACTGTATAGGTATAGATGGATTGTACATATATATTCATATTTAATTTAGTTTTGTTTATGATCTAATCATGGTCTATTACTCACATGTATTTGTATTTAAACTAACTAGTAATTACATTCATATTTATAGAAACATGGTAACAATATGATGTTTTATAATTAAAGCTCCATTTTTTGAATGAATAGATTCTTTAAGTAGTGTGGTTTTAGAAAACATAGTAACTACAAAGTTTATATTTTTAATATTATAAATTATATTCTATAATATTTGAAATACCATTAAAAATATTAACCATTTTTCATTTGTCCATTTTATAGTTACATTTATGATTAGTATATATTAGGGGTTATGATAAATTCTATTTGAAATAGATGGTATAAGTTGTATCCTCAAACAATAGGATTGTTACCTATGGAACTAATTTATCAAAGCTTCTGAGGGTTATGGAATCACAAGGATTTACTCTTGAAAAAATCATTGCTGATATTCAATAATTGAAACATGTAAAAAATCATTTATTGAAAATGTTCATGATTTTCACAATCATGGCCAAGGACATGTTTTCTAAACTACCAAAAAAAATTGCCACCATCACACGTCTTACCCATAGGGGGTACATTAGTGTGATAAGGGGTTTTTTATCTAGACACTAGTTGTAATAAAATTACTATATTTTTCAACAAAAAATAATGATTATATTTACCCTTTTTATTATATATTTATATAAATAATTATATATGTCTTGATTAAAATTATATTTTGATATGAAGTTATAAGATTTTTTTTTTAAAATATATGGTTTTAATTAAAAAAAGATTTTTTTTATAAATTCAATAATTTTATAAATATATGATATTTCAAAAAATAATCATATTTAAATATATTTATTTAATTATAAATTATACTATATATTAATGAATTATAACATAATATAAATAAGAGTTAGAAAACTGTTATTATATTAAAAAATGATATCTTCACTAAAAAAATTAAATTTAAACAAGGATGTTATAATATTAATGGAATTATCTTTATAAAATAAATAATATTTTTAAAATAACTACAAAAAATATATATAGTGTGTGATTTCTGATAATTTTATGAGACATTATATTTTTTGGTCAAAATTAGATATGGTGTAAATATACCATATGTATTATGACATCATAAAAGACAAAATGAGATTTAATACATACTGAAATGAGTATAAATTAACAAAATTATGTTTCCCATTTATAATAACTTGTTTTTATTTTTATTTTATTAATTTTATAATTCTTTAATGAATCTTAAAAAACCTATATGATATTTCATTATTTAATATTCAATTCTTTACAAACATGAATCAATTCAACATCACTAAGGTTTTTGTATTAATTTGTTTCGTTCTTGAAAATATAAAATATTGAAAAAATATTATTTGGAATAAATCATGGGAAAAACTAGGGGGTGGTTTGTGGCTTTGAACATTTTAATATATATAGTCCAAAACCTATGAATGGAAATTAATAAAGAATTACAATATATTTTTCTATAAATACCTACTTAAATTAAAAATATTATTCATGGAAATACTATTGATAATGAACATACTCTCCATATTCCCATCAAAATACCTCATAGGGTTTTCCTAGAATCATAAGAAACTCCTCCCATGTTTTTATAATCACCCTTTCAGGGAAAGAGATCTCTTTCTCTTCCTTTTTCCATTAAAGTAACTTCTTTGTATTTATCCTTTTGAATATAAATTTATTATATTTCCATATATTTATAAATATTCCTGTACTATGAATTAATATTATAATAATGATATATCATTTATCACCTCTCATTATAAATTTTACCTTGTTTTTCATTATATCAAAGAAGGGTATTCTCTCATCATCCTCTTTATTGATCCAAATTAATTTATTATTCTATTAGATTTATTGTTATTAATGTTTTACTATGTTTTTAATCATCTCATTTACAATCTATAACATTTATATTTAATGATAGAAAACCTTTCACTATTATTAAAACCTTTTCTAAGAGATTCTTTACATCTATTATGCTACCAAACTTATCCTATGATTTTCCTTTAAAAACACTCGTGTAGTGAATACCCATGTCCATTTACGCTCAAGGGTATTTACCAGGATATTAAAATCCTTAACCAATTTTTCAAATGCATTTTTATAACCCTAAATCTATAATTGTGTGAATAAAGGTGATGAATGATGTTCTTTTATTGTATGATACATGTGACACACAAATTCATGAACATGATATGAATGTGATTTGTGGCCTCAAAATTATATATCGCTATAATGAATTGGATAATGGTTTTAAGTAATAAGATACTTTTTATGGTTAATGGTTGGATATAACAATCACACTATGTTATGAGGTATTAGTGGTTAGCCTGGACTTTCCAGTATCATATCATGTTTTATGTTGTTTCAGCATTTATATATTTCATTGATGTCATAATATTATATCAAGATTCAATGATCATGTCTATGATTCTCATCCCTTTTATTAAAACCTGATATGCCTCATGAATCACATGTATTAATTTCATCATTTTATAATTTTATTGTTCCCTTAATTAGAATAATAGGTCACCCATTTCTTAAGTATGTCCCAAGGTTATCCTGTGTTGTTTTTTAAAAATGGTGGAATTTTAATGGAATGTTATGGAGTTTGAAATAATTTCTCTATATCCCTATTTCATGTTAATGTTATACATACCAAATTTAGAAAATAAAATAGGACTCTTGGTCTTTTAGAATTGTTTTATGTGTGTCATTATATAATAATTCATGATATAAAGTGATAAAAGATATTTTATGTAATTGTTGGTATAAGAGGATAGGTCTAGTTATTTTTGGGTATTGGGATTAGAAAAAATTTGTGAAATCCATAGCTATATGAATAAAAATAGGAATAAATCCATTAATTTTGGTAAATTATAGCGTATGTGGTTTCCAAAAAACAAAAACTAGGTCTGGATACTATAAATGGATATGTATGAGAACAAATTTACCTAGGGTTAATAACCAAGTAAAATGGAAAATTAAATATGAACTCAATCCTCACTTCATGAATAACAATGAAAACTTGTTACGCACCACTTTTGACACTCCATATCGATATGAAATTTTAATTTCACAAGATCTTTATGAATCATTATTATGGGATCAAAAAATACACATAAATTATTATGTTAAGATATATACCCTAGATAACATGGATTGATACCAGGAAATTCATATGTTAATGAATAGGTGTCATTTATGATTTTTCCAATATCTATTTTTAATTTAAATTTTATGTCAATAATAGTCTAAAAATTATCATCCTTATGTATATTTTGGTTTATGTTTAAGATTATAACCTTTAATATTGTGAAATTTTATCTTATCATCTGTTAAAAAATGTCAACAGTCATATGTAACTATGCTTCAATGCATTATTTTTTATCAATCAAATTTTGTAGACATATACACCACCAAAAACATGTATGTTGAGTTATCATCGATGATAGATAGAGGGTCTTTTTTTAAATCCTAAGAATATAATTCAGTACCTTTAAAATTTTGTGGGATCAACATCCCATTAAACCTTATTATACTCTCTTTATCATATTTTCATTCAATTATTGCCATATATTGTCTTGACATACATAGATCAAACATAAAGTTTCTGAATAAGGAAATCACCCTACGCATTAATAATCATCCTCGAATTCAATTCAATTGAACATAGAATCATGAATATACTTTGGAAAAAACATCTCAAAAAATTGATATTATTTCCTTATGTTCTAATGTATCTAGATAAAATTATTGAGACTAAGGAAAAGATAATTCATGATAAAATTACCATTGTGAGGGAAGGCACTGATGTGTTTTATAAATATTTACATGTTCTTCCTTTTACCAAGATGTTGAGTTCTAAATTGATCTTATACATAGTGATTTTACAATATCCCAAACACCATATATAATTTCCTCATTTAAAAATAAATAGATAAAGAAGAAACTATTAGATAATTTAGATAAAGGGTTTATATGCTTAAGTGATTCACCATTGAGTTCAAAAGAACATTTATTCAAGAAGGATGATGGTTTAGTTTTCCTATGCATTGATTATCATGAGATCAATAAGATCATTATAAAGAATAAGTATACAGTTACAAAGAATGATGAATTGTTTGACCAGCTACATGGATCCCAATGCTTCTCTATAGAGTATCTTCATTCGATATATTATAATGTAAAATTCAAGAAGATAGATTCTCCGAAGACTTATTTTCCTAAAATTCATGAGAAGTATGATTTTATAGTGATTGCATTTTGAATCAATAATTCTCTAGGTATATTAATGGATTTATTTAAAAGTGTTTTTAAGGATTACCTAAAAAATTTATGGTATTCATTATAGAAAATATTCTTATCAACTCCAAAATCAAGGAGTAATATGGTAAGCATTTCAATATTATACTAAGGACCGTGAAAAATAAAAATTTATATGAATGGTATAGTAACTAAAATTTATTGATGGATCAAGTAACATTCTTTAGGAATGGTATCAACAACAAAGGGATATATATAGATCCATCAAAAATACAATCAATTCAGGTATGGTCTATACCAATAATTATGAATGTGATCCATTGTTTTCATCTATTATCTAGGTACTATCTTTGATTTGTGAAAAATTTATTAGGATTTTCAACCCTACTGATTATACTAACATAGATGGAAGTGAAGTTTATCTTGACTAATGAATGTGAGTGATTGGTTTACAAAGTTATTAAAGAGGCTAATCACTACTCATTCTCTCACATTACCCACCCATGGTGAGGGATTTATTATCAAAAATAATGAACCCCAAAATTTATTTGGATGTGTACTCATGAAATTTAAAACATAGTTATCATATTCATCTCTATAATTAATGATCCTTGAGAAATACCACCAAACTGATGATCTGGATTTGTTGTAGTGATATTCACATTAACTATTTTATGGTGTTGTCTCTATAGGGATAATTTTAATGCATATATAGACCATAAAATACTCACAAATATATTCAAAGAAAAATAAATCAATATGTTACAATATAGGTGGTCAGATGTGATCAATTTTGATTGTTCAATTCTTTACCATCACTGAAAGGTGATTAAAGTGGAAGTTTTTTTTGAGTTAAAAGTGTCATGTAACACAATACATGATGTGGATAGAAAGATATGTGAACTTTTTGTACATTAAAAGGATATATATGAGAATTATTAAATTATATTCCTCCTAACTTTCTCATAAAAATATTACACCAACCATTCATGGGATAATAATCAAATCCCAAAAATATGATGTTGAGCTTCAGAATAAGGTAAGGAATATTTCTATGTTCAACATTGGTAAAGATGGATTTATAAGTTCTACAACCTAGATATGAGTCACATAAAAACCCTATTTTATGGGGTAACTTCTAGATAATGTAAATACATCATCATTACCTATTAATATAGGAATAATAAGGATTTATATTCATTTAATGAAAATATCATAGTGGGATAACATAAATTGGGAAATTATAGATTTTTTATCTCGATTCCTGGCTTGCTAACCAGTCAAGGTTGGACGATATTTGTCTAAATGTATGATAAAACCTTTTATCATACCATTATGGAAATGAGAAATCATAAACATTGATTTTATCATATGAATCACTTGGAAATCTCTAAGCAATAATGTTATCTTGGGGGTAGTCATCATATGAATCCCATGGACATCTAAAAGCAATATTGTTATCTTAGTGGTAGTCCATTAATATAAAAATTAAACACATTTCATTGTTTTCAAGTAAGATTTATCTTCAGACCAAATATAAATTATATACATAAAATATGTGATAATACTTCCAAGAATAGAACTCTCCATTTTAGAAGATCAAGATAATTTCTTTACCTTAATATTCAAGAGAATATTTTAGTAATCATTGGATAAAAACATGTGTATCAGTATTTATTATCAACCTCAAATCAATGGTCATTTAAAGAGAACAATTAAAACTCTATTGGATATGTTAAGATCATGTTCAATGGATTTTCAAGGATGTTATGATCAATACCTTCCCCTATTAGAGTTCTCATGAAACAATTATTTCCATTATAGATAATAAATATAATATTCTGATGATTTTTATGGGAAGTGCAGTTAGAATGAATCATATTAAGGTAAAATTAGAGAGTGGAATATTATAGGACTAGATATTATCCAAGAGATGATAAATAATGGTCACATAATTCAAAATCATATGAAATCCACACAAGTTCGATATACAAGCTTTGTAGAAAATAATCGATGAGACCTAGAGTTTGAGGTAAAAGATAAGGTGTTTCTTTAACTATAGCCATAGAAGAATGTCCAAGGGTTTTTGAATAAGGGAAATATTTTTCCAAGATACATCTTCCCCATTTTTTTCTTTGATCTCATCAAATCTATGGTGTATCGAATGGAACTCCCAGCTAACCAATATCAAGTACATTATGTTTTTAATGTGTCCCACATCATGAAGTACATACCAAACCCATCACTTGTACTCAATACATAGAAGGTACCATTGGATAATGATATTTCATTTGATGAAAAACTGGTGAAGATACTGTATTATAGACACATTGTTCAATGATGTAAGAAAACTCACCTAGTCAATATTCTCTGGTGCTACCAAAAGTTTGAAGATGAAACCTTGGAACTAGAAGCTATGATGAAACCAATGTACCCTCTTCAATTTCATTGTATGAAATAAAATTTTAAGGGAAAGTTTTTTGAATGGAGGAATAACATAAAGACCTGATTTTATTATAAATATTATTCAGTTATTTAAATGAAAAAATGATTACAAAGTAATATCGTAATAGGAAAAACAAGAACAACATCAGTTATTTTTTTACCAATATTATTTATTTATTTTTCTAGATTTAAGAATACATAATGAAATATAACCCTTGATAATTTATCCATTGTAAAGTGATCATTATGATTAGTTAATGTTATGGGTTATGATAAATTCTGATTTCAACATATAGAATAAGTGATGACCTAGACTATTTGTATCATACCGGATGATTGTAATTTATTATAGCTTCTGAGGTAGAAAGAATCACTAGTATTTACCCTTATCCAATCCCAGTCTTAGATTAAACCATATATAATTTAATGAACCCATTTTTATAGGAATTTCAATCTTATAAAATCACTTCCCAATCCATGTTCCATTAACCACCCCAAGAAAGCACCTCAATCACACAACTTATACTTAGTATGTATGCTGGTGTATTAAACAGTTATGTATCTGGACCCTAAATACATGATTTGTTATATTTTATACTATTTATATAATATAATTTTTATATTTATCTTTTTTAATTGTTACATTATATAAACAACCATGTGTGATTTAGTGAAAATTAGATGTTGATATAATGAAACTAAACTTTTATTTTGGTAAAATATATATTTTTAATTAGAACACACTTAATGATTTAAGAATTTTGTAATAAATTATATTTTCATTAAATTTTATTCTTAAATAATATATATTTAAATATATATGTTAATAAAATTTAATTAATTCTAATGTAATATTCATAAGGGTATGAAAATTGTTATTGTTGTAAAAGATGAAATTTTTCAATAAATGAATATTTTTATTTAAAGGTGTAAATTTTCATATATATATATAGAACTATTTTGATAAAATAATTATTATTTTTGAAATCATAATTATGAATTTATCTAATAGTTAATTATTTATAATTTTTTGAGATACCAAATTTTTCTTTGAAAAAATTAATACCTTATAAATATACATTCCAGGTTATGGTATAAAAATATACCAAAAGTGAATTCATAAATTCTATAATAATTAACTATGACAAAAAAATTACTCCTTAAAATAATTTTTTTATAGTTATTTTATTAATTTAATAATCCTTTATTTAATCGTGCAAAAATTATTTTATATTTTAAGTTTTTTAAATCATTTCATTAGAAACATGACTGAAATACACATTGCCAATGGTGTTATTTTAATAAGATAATTTCATGGAATTATAGTACATTGGAAGCCACTGTACCTCGGAAAAGACCATGGTAAAAAACACAGAATGGTTTGTGGTTTTTGATTATTTTATTATATTGATCCCAAAACCTTTGTTTAGAAATTAATAATGAATTTTCTTCTCTTTAGTTATAAATACCATTTAAACAACCCTCTCCTCTTCACCCAAAAATAGTTAATAATTATTTTACACCCCATATCCCTCATCAATCCCTCCCAATGTGTCCCCAGTCTCTTAAGAAGATCTTCCCAATATTATATAAGCTCTCTATTAAGGTAAGGAATCTCTCTATCTTCTTTTCCATTCAAGAGCCTTATTTTTATTTAGAAATTGGATTCTCAGTTGATTATTTTTCATGTTATTATAAATATCCCATTAATAATAAAATAATGTTATAAGAGTGAAAAATTATTTGTCTCCTCTCCTTATAACCCTTTCCTGATCTATCACCATGATGAATTAAGGGATTCAATTATATTATTTATTTAAGAACTTTATTTGTGTTATTAGATTTTATATCCAATTGTTAATTTTGGAATGGGTTTTTACACATCAATTTTAATAACCTTTTGATTTCCTTGTAATGAGAGACCACCATTCACTCGCATTTTACCCTTTAATGAATCCTTTTGTATAAAATTTATGCTTCCAAAATTATATTGTTATTATCCATACCAGGAATTTTTTTAGTGAATACACATCCAAATTTCTAATCAAGGGTATTCAGATTATTTTCCTATCCTTAATTAACTGGATACTTATTTTTATGTAACCCACACTCCATACTCATTGGATTAAAAGTGATGGAATAATTTCGATTGTTTTATGATCTATGTGGAAAACTAATTCATGTGCACGATATAAATGTGATGTGTGGTCCTATAATTATATACCCCTTCAATGAATTTGGTAATATTTTTATCTAATGGGATACCATCTATAGTCAAAATGGTGTCTTCAAATGAACAGTATGTTATAATGTCTTTGAAATTATACTTGAATTATTCTTATGATTTCATTCCCTACTTTGTTTCCACATTCTTATGTTGAATTGATGTTATAATCTTATGTCTTTCTCCAATGTTCATGTTTATGATTCCAATCCATTTGATGAAACATTATTATACCTCATAGAAAATATTTAATACTTCCACCAATTTATTATTTTATTATTCCATTACAAGGCTTTATATCACACCCCATTCTTATATACATCCCTCGGTTATCCCATGTAGTTTTAGAAGTACAATGGAATTGTTACTGTTCCATAAGGAGTTTTAAATAATTTTTTTGTATCTATTTTTTATTTTATTTTCAATATATTGAATTTCACAAATCAATTATAACTCATGAACTTATAGGATTGTTTTATTTGTTCCTTTATATAATAAATCATGAAATCACTTTTATAAAAGATATGGAATTTCATAAGAATCCATAATTAATTGTATTCATTATTCTTGTTTTGTTTGTATATATAGGATGGTTTCCTTTAACTCCTTCACCATGTCCATTTTCCTTTAGATATATTTGTAATGAACATAAATCATATCTGTTATCTCTTTCACCCTAGTTTCTATATTCATTATGATGAGATTGAAGGACACTTCTTCTATTTTCAATTGTTGGTTTTCAAGTAAAAATAATTTTCCATTGAATAGTAAACTTCATAGACGATTCTCTATTGGTATTCATTATAAAATTATGGTCATTCCATAGAATAAAAACTTAACTTCGGTGCCTCTTCATCTCTCTAATAACATCCACATTTTATCTCCATGAGTGAGAATAAAATTTCACATCCTTTATTCACATGACAGTTACAATCAGAGATAACAATATGTTTAGATTATATCATGTACATGGAAAAAACATCTAGGTATATTTTTTCTTGTTAGTATTATCATAAAAATTATGGATATTGATTTAATATATAATTCCATAATTCTTCATTTTACTCTTTTATAAGTTTATTGAAATAAGTGTTATGATCTCACTGAAATCTTAATCAAATTCCATCCTAAAAACATCTTGGATCATTTGAGGTAACCTCCTATGATACCAATAGTATAGTCCAAGGACTGTTTTGGAGCCACTTATTGAGGGGTAAATTAATGGTAAAAATGTTTTATAAATTATCTTTCACTTTATCCAATTGACTTCATATGGTTCTTTATCCGCTAAAAATTTTCTATCAATCTCACTTCATGTGTAGTTTTAATAACAGACAGAGTATCACATAGTATTTTAATGTTTTAGTACTAATAAATTCTGTGATCCATTTTGGTTGGGTATTAAATAAACCAATATGTTCCTACACAAGAACCCAAGTATAGCATCCCACCTTTTTATCACATAAACATTCATTACATTATACAAAACCGAGGATCTTTAAGGTTTAGTGTCTTGGAAACTAAGAACTCAAAACATGAAAACATAAAACATTCTTCTTAAACCCTTTAAAGGATTATACTTATGTTTATCCTAGGTTCATTACTGCATCTCATAACCTGGGGACATACATAAAAATAAAGGGTGAGCATAAGGCCCAGTAAGGGAAACAAGGGAAACATTTAACAAGTGAACTTGAGATACATCAATAAAGTCGTGAAAAAGAACGTTCAGGCATGAGAAAGAAATCATGAGGCATATAATAATAAAAATAACGTATTTCATAACTTGAATATGTGGATACAACATTTAACATAGACAATAATTTCCATTTCACCAAGGTTCATCCCCAAGGTGTCATTAAAAATTACCATGGTTATTCACCAAGGCGTCGTTAAAAATGGTCATCTCTAGAGATTAAGTCTTTACCCAATACATTGGAGCTCTATCAGGGCGCACCATTAAATTTTTCTTTATTATCATGTGAGTCACATATATCATCATCAAACATTTCATAAACAACCCATATAGCATAAAGGAAATGGGTTTCATTTCATAGTCATCACATTTTAAAAACAACTTTAAAGACGTGATCTTTAGGTCACTTTAAACCCACAGAAAAAGGAAAGCGGGTCTCATGTATGTAAATCCCGGAATTAAAATAGAACATTTTGATATATATGTTAATACCCCTATAGAATAAAGATCTTTGAGTATTCACTTAATAAAATAAAATAATTCGAGAAAAAAAAGACATTTTGAGACGAAAATTCTACAGCGTAACGGTTATGATACAGGGTTTTAGAAAACATTGAAAAGAGAGGGGGCATGGGTCACCCACTCATAAATGATACATAAAATGGTAGGTAAACAGAATATAAAGGATTTAAGAACATGGTAATGAAATTTTAATGATATACCATATGAAACTAAGAACTTGAAAGGAAGACAAAAATAATATTTCTCTTATTAAAATTTGGCAGCCTAATGGCGTCACTTAAAACTTCAAAAAAATGAATTGAAGAGATCAAATAGGGTCCCTCATCATATGATAATAAAAGATCAGCATGATAGATATAGAGATCATACCCCAAAAAAATAAAAAGGAAGTTGAAATACTTGACATGAAAATAGAACTTGAAAATGAGAAAGGTGAAAGAATCCCTTAAAAATTCAGCAGCCTAACGGCGCCACTTAAAACTTCAAAATACTGAATTGAAGAGATAAAATAGGGTCTCTTATCATATGAACATAAAATATCAGTATTATAGATTTAGAAATCATACCCCAATATAATAAAAAGGAACATGAAAGACTTGACAAGAAAATAGAACTTGAAAATGAGAAGGGCGAAAGAATCCCTTACAAAAATTTTGGCAGCCTAACAGCGCCACTTAAACATTCATAAAACGAAATGATCAGAGTAAGAGGGGATCTCTCATAATATTAACATGAAAAGGGCAGTAAGAGTAATATAAAAGAACATCCTCCAACATAAGAACATGGAGCATAAAATAAATGACTTAAAAGAGGGAAAATTTGGGGTAGGGGGGCGTTTTTATTTTTTTATGAAAATGGGTTACCCATTATCTTTTTTAAGAAAATGGGTCAGTCTAGCGCCACTTGAATTGGCACTAATGAAAAAAATGCCATAGAGCAACTTGAAGTGGCTCTAACCGGGAAACCGGTAATTATTGCTCAGCGCCACTTCAAGTGGTGCGATACCTTTAGGATAAATGGATCAGTGCCACTTGAAGTGGCACTGATCCCTTATCCTTATGTCGATCAGTGCCACTTGAAGTGGCGCTGATCTCCACCCGCAACTATAAAACCCCCCTCCCCCCTCCTCCTCTCCTCATTCCCTCCGCTCCACTCCTCTCCTCATTCTCCCTCTACCCTCTCTTCATTCTCCCTCCTCCCTCTCCCTCATCTTCATCCAACCGAGGACCTTTTTGCAAATTTGAAGTTCTGCAAATTCGAGGTAAGTTTTTATTTACATTTCTTTAATATTTTAAATTGTTTATTTAATTGTTCAGTTAATGTAATTAGATTATGGAATTTGTTTATTAATTTATTTGTTTACTTTATAGAATTAGTTTAAAACCTAATTATGTATTAGTAGTTAATAATTAATTATAATAGTGAATGAATTATTTTTAAGTATCAAATTATTTAATAGTAATTTTTTATTTAATACATTCTAATTAGTTAATAGTAGTTAAATATTTGTAAGTAATTAAATAATTAATTATAATTAGTTAATTAATCAATTTTAATTAGTTAATTAATAGTAAGTATTTAAGTAATTTTAATTAGTTAATTGTAATTAGTAAGTAGTTAATTTTAATTAGTTAATTGTAATTAGTAATTATTTAATTGTAATTAGTAATTAGTTAATTGTAATTAGCTAATTGTAATTAGTAATTAATTAACTGTAATTATCTAATTGTAATTAGTAATTAGTTAATTTTAGTTAGTTAATTAGTTAATTGTAATTAGTTAATTAATGAATTATAATTAGTTAATTAATGAATTCAAATTAGTTAAATAATGATTTGTAATTAGTTAATTAATGATTTCTAATTAGTTAATTAACGATCTCTAATTAGTTAATTAATTAGTTCTAATTAGTGAATTAATTAATAATAATTAGTGAATTTATTAATAATAATTAGTGAATTAATTAATAATAATTAGTGAATTAATTAGGTAATTAATTAATTCTATTTAGTTAATTAATTATAATTAGTGAATTAATTAATTATAATTAGCTACTTATTGATTTCTAATTAGCTAATTAATGATTTCAAATTAGCTAATTAATGAATTCTAATTAGTTAATTAATCAATTATAATAGTTAGTTAATTAATTATAATTAGTGAATTAATTAATTATAATTATTGAATTAATTAATTATAATTAGTGAATTAATTAATTATAATTAGTGAATTAATTAATTATAATTAGTGAAAGAATTAATTCTAATTAGCTAATTAATGATTTCTAAGTAGCTAATTAATGATTTTTAAGTAGCTAATTAATGATTTCTAATTAGCTAATTAATTAATTATAATTTGCTAATTAATTAATTGTAATTAGTGAAATAATTAATTTTTATTAGTGAATTAATTAATTATAATTAGCTAATTAATTAATTATAATTAGATAATTAATGATTATTAGGTAATTAATGATTTCTATTTAGTTAATTATTTCTAATTAGTTAATTAAGTAATTGTAATTATGTAGTTAATCAGTTGAACTTAATTAAGCAGTTCTAATTAAACCTAATTAATCAATTCTAATTCGGATTAAATAATCAATTCTAAATTAACTTAACTAATCAAATCTAATTCAAATTAATTAAACAATTATAATTAATTAACTACAATTAGTCAATTAATCATTTCTAATTTATTAATTAATGAATTCTAATTAGTTAATTAATGAATTCTAATTATTTAATTAATGAATTATAATTAGTTAATTAGGAAATTCTATTTAGGTAATTATTTATAATTAGTTAATTAAGTAATTATAATTAGTTAATTAATGAATTCAAATTATGTAGTTAATTAATTCAACTTAATTAATCAATTCTAATTCAACTTAATTAATCAATTCTAATTCAACTTAATTAGTCAATTCTAATTCAACTTAATTAGTCAATTATATTTCAACTTAATTAATCAATTATATTTCAACTTAATTAATCAATTATATTTCAACTTAATTAATCAATTATAAGTAAACTTAATTAATCAATTCTAATTAGTTAATTAAGCAATTTTAATTAGGAAATTAATGAACACTAATTATGTAATTAATGAACACTAATTAGGTAATTAACTAAATTTAAGTAGGTAGTTAATTAAATCTACTTAGGTATTTAATTAAATCTACTTAGGTAGTTAATTAAATCTACTTAGGTAGTTAATTAAATCTACTTAGGTAGTTAATTAAATCTATTTATTTAGTTAATTAAATATAATTGGGTAATCAATGAAATATAATTGGGTATTCAATGAAATCTAATTGGGTAGTCAATAAAATCCAATTGGGTAGTTAATAAAATCTAATTAGGTACATAATGAAATTAAAAAAGGTAGTTAATGAAATCTAATTAGTTAATTAATGAAGTATAACTAGTGAAGTAGTTTCAGTAATTAGCGAAGTAGTTTCAGTAATTAGCGAAGTAGTTACAGTAATTAGCAAAGTAGTTACAGTAATTAGCAAAGTAGTTACAGTAATTAGCAAAGTAGTTATATTAAGAATTGTTTATATAATATATATTTTCATTCCATTCTAAGTATGATAATTTATTTAGTTTTGCATCTACCTTTACCTCAGTTTGTAATTATAGTTATAAACGTGAATTTAGTAGTTTAATATATTTTTTACATATTAAGTGTTAGAGTTGTCGTGAACTGAAATTCTTGCTTGAGTAAAGTATCCCTGGATAGAGGGGATTTGGGTCGGACCACCTACTTTCCTGGATGCTTTCCTTGTCTAGGAAAGTGAATGGGGTTGGCTATCTGTCGCTCTGGGCTTATTCATGTTGAGTTTTTCAAGTTCAGATAACTCTATGATTTTACATGACGTGTTCATGTACCTCATCCATATGATGGATGTGGATATGTATGAATATGTTTGACTTACTATTTTGGGGTAAATAACACAAACTTTTGGGTTGTGTAAAGCAAGTTACACATCAATATGGTTTGAACATATTGATTTGGTGGAGGGACTAGGATTCCAACATAAATTACATAAATTCTAAAAGCATGCAGACATAATTAGATTGTTTGATCATATGTGATTAATAACTAAGGTATATTTTAGATAAAAAAAGATGGCTGCTTATATTTATTGCAACGGAAAAATAATTGAGACGGAACAAGGATGTAGTTATAGTATACAAACAGAAGCTGTTGTAATGCTTGGAGGCTGTAGAACTTTAGGAACTCTTCAAAGGAAAATTCATCGAATGTTGAAACTGACGAGTAACCAAGTGATAGAATCTATCATATACAGACATCTACAATATGTTGATCGATTTTGGCATGTGGTCTATCCAATAACTGATTATGAAGAATGGGAATACGTACTGTCATTGGTTAAGTTTCTACCTACCAATCAAATGATGGAGTTGTATGTGACCATATCTACAATGGAGATCCCATCGACATTGGAAGTTGGGTCATCACAATTTCACGAGACAATGTCATCTGCTCCCTTTAGAACACATCAAGAAGTTCCATGAGCATTGGTACCATTATTTCCCTCAGCCACAATTTCAATAGATAGTCCCACACATACTATAGATGCGTTGGTTGATAATTTTGAGGACGATGACAATTTAGAAGAAGAAGATGAAGAGGAAACTGAAGATGAAGAGGAAGCGCATGCGGAAGAACAATCGGTGCCTACTCATGTACAGTTTAACCGACCGTTTAACCACCCCCCACCATTGAGTTCATGGTCAATGGAAGGCCTGAATCTCTTGCCAGAATTCAATTGGTCAATTATTACTCCTACTTCAGAATTTCCAGGAATCATTGGGGGAACAGATCGAGTGGAAGATGAAGGTGTTCTGTATATTGGAAGAGATTTTGATAGTAAATATGCAATGAAAAATGTGATAAAACAATATCACATTTAAAGAAATTACTCTTATGTTGTAGAAGAGTCAAAAAGATCTTATTATGTGATCTGTTGCGACAAATATGATTCGAACAGTCAAATGCATATGCAAGCTATAATTGATAACACTTTTCAAAGCTGGTGCATCACAATATTTACTCCGCACACATGTGTGAACCCAAGCTTGTCATAGGAACATTCTTCATTAGATGTTGACTTTGTTTCAACAGTAATTGTTGAAATGATTAGAGCTTGTCAAGATATTCCTGTTGTTCTTGTGATGGAGCAAATCAAACAACTTTTTGGGTATCAGATCTCTTATTGGAAGGCATGGGAAACACGTCAAAAGGCTATTGTGAAAGTGTTTGGTGATTGGGATGACTCTTATCAAGTTTTACCACAACTTTTTGAGATTTTATGCCACAACAATCAATTGATCTATCAGTTAAATACTATTGAATATGTTAACCAATACAACCAAGTTGACCAGTCAATGGTAGTTTTTGATAGATTGTTTTGGACATTTTTACCATGTGTGGATGCTTTTAGGAATTGCAGGTAGTTTCTACAAATAGATGGCACATTTCTGTATGGAAATTATACAGGAACTTTATTTATTTCTACCACACAAGATGGAAGTAAAGCCCATCTACCATTGGCATTTGCAATTGTTGAGAAAGAGAACTTCTCGTCATGGAGTTGGTTTCTCGCATGTCTTCATGAGTTTGTTACAGGCGAGGAATGGATTTTCCTTATCTCATATCGTCACCGTGCAATCAAAGAGGCAGTACAATATGAGGAACTTTCATGGATACCACCTTATTCCCATCATCGATACTGTATTTGACACATTGCTAGCAATTTACGAAAGAGATTCAAGAATGAGTTGATGAAGAAAGCAATCTTGAAAATTGGTATGAAAATAATTTTTTGTATTAACAAATCCTATCATAGTTATGATCATTATTTGTTCAGATTTTTTCTTGTATGATAGCATACGAGCCTCAAAAACAAATAATGGAGGAGTGTCTTCAAGATATTCAAAGAGTTAATCCGGAAGTTTTTGATTATATGATGAAAATTCCAAAACCGAAATGGTCGTTGGCATATGATGATGGGAGGAGATATAGTCATATGACTACCAACATCGTAGAATGCATAAATGGGGTTTTCAAGGGAGTTATAAAATTACCAATCACAGGTAAATATGAATATTTAATTATATGTTGATTAGAAAAACATATTTATAATATACTATTAGTATAATTACTTAAATCTAAATTGTAGGTTTGGTACAAGAGACCTTCTATCGTAGTGTCAAGTATTTTCTGGAACGGGGAAAGCAAGCTGAAGAGGGCTTGAACAGAGAGATGCGTTATGGACACCATTTCCAACGCGATTTAGATACAGTTCTTCAGGAAGCTGCAACTTATCGTGTCACCACATTTAATAGTCTAGAGCAACGATTTGAGGTCGTTGAGCCCGGTGATGTTGTGGCTTATAGCAATGGTCGGATCCAAATTGTTTTACTGGAGAAGTATTACTGTGAATGTGGAAAGTTTCAAGCATTGAGATATCCTTATGGCCATGTGATTTCAGCCTGTGGTTACGTACACGTATCTTGGGAGAAGTTTGTTGATCCAGTTTATCGACTTGACAGTATCAACACATGCTACAATACTCCATGGATTCCAATTGAAGAATATCAGAATTTTCAGCTCTCTGATGACACGCCCACGCTTCTACCAAACATCAGTAGACTTTGACCTAAAGGGAGGGCAAAGTCGACTCGTATTCGGAATGAGATGGATTGGCCTACTGAACAGGCACCTGGATGAAGGTGCAGCATATGCCGACAGGAGGGTCATACGAAGACACTTTTCCCTAGACACATAGGTAAATAATCTAATGGTTAGAATAATTTTTGTACTCCATCAGTTACTGTAAACATATTGTACGTGTAATCAATATTTTTCCATCGATGATTTTTGAAAGCATTCATAGTGAATATATCATCATCATTTAAATAAGTGGTTGTTGTTTTAGAAAAATAACAAGAAATTTGAAAATATATAAAATATAAGATCGAGGATTTAAAAAAATCTGAGAATTATCTAGAGTGAATAATAGTGAATAATAAATTGAGGTTATAACAGAATATGAGACTACTAGCCTAGAAAATAACAAATAAAGATATTCAAACATTATGCCCCTCTCATCCTTTTCTTCAAAATTGTTAAATAGAGTGATGAACATAAATTATTGATATTCTTGAAAATTATGAAAACATTATGCCCCTCATTTTCATCCATGAGAGTGGGTTTTCCCCAAAAAAACATTGATTCATTATGCAACATTGGAAATTCTCCTTTTTAGTCGACCCAGTGAAGAACCAACTGTCATATATTCATTCTGAGGTCGTGAATATGTGATAGTTGGTTTTTTACTGGGTTGACTATAGCTATGATGCAGAAGGAGGATGTTTTTTCATGTCAACCGTACATGGAGCAAAGGTTTTTTCATATTCCTTCTAAATGATGTTGACTGAGCATATTGAGTTGGAGAATCAATCCAAAACTTTATATGTTGAACATATCATTAATTCCTTTAATAATTTTGGTCAATTATTGTGACGTCGACATCTTCCAAAATCCAATGTCATCGTTGAATTTTGAAAACATTCAAAGTGAATATATCATCAACTTTATATGTTGAACATATCATAAATTCCTTTATATATTGAACATATCCTAAATTACTTAGACACTTCATTCATACATTACATGATAAATTTCATACCTTAAATGATAAATGTGATGACTAACATGAAATTAATGTTTTACTATTTGTACAATCAGAAGGAGTAGCCACTATTATCTGGTCAGGAGACGCATGTGTCACGTCTTGTGTTGGCATGACGACCTGTTCGATAGCTTGCTTTTCGGACAACACAACATTTTCATCACGATGCGCCCCCGGCAGCTATTTCTCCATACCTTAGACGTGCAGGATTTTATAGAGTCGCTATGTGTGACTTCAAGACTATTGATCATCATTTGATTACAGCATTGGTTGAGAGATGGCGGCCAGAGACACACACTTTTCATCTTATGAAGGGGGAGATGACCATTACTTTAGAGGAAGTCATCTACATGCTTGGTTTTCCCATCCATGGATAGGCAGTTACGGGTGCCACTAGTGGCAACTGGGCTATCGTCATACAGCGACTATTAGGCATTGATGTCGTTGGCGTACGAGGAGTCCTCGTGGGTTCACGATTGTGCATGACATGGCTTGATGAGCATTTCACTGTCATTCTTGATGACGCAGATGAGGAGACGCTCATTAGGAATACACGTGCATATATTCTGCGACTACTCAGAGGCATGTTATGCGTCGACTACTCCACCCTTTTGGTACACATGATGAACCTCCCATTACTTGAGGATCTTGATCATACAACTATATACAGTTGGGGATCTGCTATATTAGCACATCTGTACAGATCCCTTTGTACCAGTTGTCAGGCAGATGCACATCAGATTGCTGGTTGTATGGCTTTAGTACAGATGTGGTCCTGGGAGTGTTTTCCATGCATCGCTCCTCGAGCTATCGCACCTCTTGCAGCAGAGCTATTTCAGGATTGTCCTCATGGACGATGATATGTTTACTTCATTACTTTCATTTATTTAGTACATTTGTTGTTTTTTATCAACTTACCGTGTATTACTATTTTGTATCCAGGTGGAGTCTGTCTCAGAAACATGCACACACACCGAGAAATAGTGTGCACAGCTTTCGACAGATATTCGATGCATTAGTGCCAGCTGATGTAAGTCAAGCATTAATTTTTTATATTTTGTTATCAGTATTTTAAGTTCTTATAATGTAATCTTACTAACATTATCTTGATAATATGTCACTTACTTTTTGAGTTTACATTTCATGTTTCATGGACCCCATATACAGGTTATATCTATTCATCACTTCCACCATGTTGCACAGCTATGATTGGAGATCGTGCTACAGTGGTGCCACTCATCCACTTCCATATCATTGAGTGGCACCAGCCCGATCGGGTCATGTGCCAGTTCAGTTATATACAGCATATCCCAATGTCACCAAGACAGCCAGAGGGGTTACATTCGATTGTACTTACAGGTATACAGTCGACGAACTGGCGGCAGCTTCATGCATCTCATATTGAGTTGTGGGACGCGTGTGCCCGATATAGTATTTCTCGATATGGATATCCCACAGCACAGTATCAGTTATCTGCCCAAGGGGATTATGTAGATTGGTATCGACGTCATACCAGCATTCTTATTACACGTCAGGGGATTGGCATTCAGCAGATGGTAAACTTATTAAGATATATTATATTTGTTTAACTCTTTTATGGTATTAATTTGAATGTCATTTCATTTTCAGACAGACAGCATTGATCATCTTGCACATATCACACATCCTCAGGAGGAGACATATATTATACATGATGTAGTTCATCGAGATGTGTTGGATCTCTATGACCATCTCTGGATGATACAAGACAGTTTTTATGATGAGGAGCCACAGGTATATCCTGATCCATATCCTCCAGCTAGAGCTCCTGAGGGTGAGGGTGACGATGTGCCTGCTATGCCTGCTGATGACTATGTACCGCCACCACCTCCGCCAGCTGAGAGACAGAGATGAGGACCTCGGGAGGGGCAGAGGTGGCGAGATAGACATCCAAGAGCACCTCCTGCAGATGCGGCAGCACCACATAGAGATGATCCTACCCATCTTATTGATGAGGTTGCACAGTAGGGAGACCTTTATAGACCACATCTATCATCTCTGATGACTACTATGGACTACGAGCTGGATCAGGTGACACAGCTTGTGGCAGCCCCCTCTCCTCCTGGTGAGGACTTCTTTAGTATTCCATTTCTACCATTTTAGGAGCCTCAGGACCATAAGTCTCGACGCATTATTATGGGAAGTCATCCACGTATGATTTTGGGCAGTCATTCATGCATGATTTTGGTCAGCCCTCTACTCAGCATCATGAGGAGGCACCGGATGCACCAATAGCAGAGGATCTCGTTGATAGGACATCGTAGCTACACGTACGTTGGACACGGGGAGGACATGAGATTCAGATGTCACGTTGTGGTACCGGGGGGCATCGACGTTGATTTATTTAGATGCCATGATATATATGTTAAAAACCATCTTTATTTAGAGAAATGAATGTTATTTAGACATATAATTAGAAAATATAATATATAGTATATACAAAATAATATAAATGAAACTTTAAACATTGATTAAACATATAATAAATACTCGAAAACAACATAATACATGGATTAAACATATAATAAATAGTTGAAAACAAAAGGATTTTCCAAAAAAAATTAGTTAAAACTAATCTATAAGCTTTCAAAACTGCCTACTTGAAACTTAAAAATGGTTCAAGTACGTTACTTTGAAAGACTATAAAATATATAATATGAAATGAATAAAAAACAGAAACTTTAAACATATAACAAATAGTTAAAAACAAAAGGAATTTCATAAAAAATGTCGATGAGAAATATTTTTTATGAAATCAGAAACACTTATTTGAAACATAAAAATGTTTCAAATACTTGTCTTTGAAAGACTATATTAGATAAACTATAACACCAATATAGATTTTACTTTAATCATTGATTAAACATATAATAAATATTTGAAACCCGAATGAATTTAATGAAAAATTTTAATAAAAAATAATTTATAAGCTTTCAATTTGAAAGACTATAAAACATAAACTATTACACGGATATAACTGAAACTTTAAACATTGATGAAACATATAATAAATAGTTGAAAAAAAAGGAATTTCCAAAAAAATGTTAGTGAAAGATATCATTAATTATTAAATTTAAAATAGAGAACTTTAAAAGCATATAAAATATACAGTATAAAATTAGATATCCAATTCACGGTAAGAAAGACCACAAGGTCCAAAAATGGTGTGTTTATGTGGAGGTTCTGGTATTTGTTGCAGTGAATTGGATATCAAAATCTATACTGGATATCAAGAAACGTTGAAGCCGCCTTTCATTTTAGGGGGAACACCACCACAGTGTCTTACATGCAACTTAACTGTTCAATTCAGTTTTATTAAATCTGGACAGGCCCTCATTTTTACTGAAATATCAGTCACATGTCAAAATTAACCCCCCAATTCTGACGCCCCTGGTTTCATACCGTTCAACGAAGGAGGGACGTCCACGGTAAACCTTCGAGTGAGAGTGGAGGAAGACGCAATTACTGTTTTATCTAAAATAGTAGAAGGGTTTTATCTAAAACAGTAAGTGTGTCTTCCTCCACTCTCACTCAGAGGTTTACCATGAACGTCTCTCCTTCGTTGAACGGTATGAAACCAGGGGCGTCAGAATTGGGGGGTTAATTTGGATATGTGACTGATATTTTGGTAAAAATGAGGGTCTATCCAGATTTAATGAAACTGAATTGAACAGTTAAGTTGCATGTAAGACACTGTGGTGGTGTTCCCCCCAATAAAAAAGGCTGCTTCAACCTTTCTTGATATCCAGTATAGATTTTGATATCCAATTCACTACAACAAATACCAGAACCTCCACATAAACACACCATTTTTGGACCTTGTGGTCTTTCTTACCGTGAATTGGATATCTAATTTTATACAGTATATTTTATATGCTTTTAAAGTTCTCTATTTTAAATTTAATAATTAATGATATCTTTCACTGACATTTTTTTTCGAAATTCTGTTTGTTTTCAACTATTTATTTTATGTTTCATCAATGTTTAAAGTTTCAGTTATATCTGTGTAATAGTTTATGTTTTATAGTCTTTCAAATTGAAAGACTAGAAATTATTTTTTGTCAACATTTTTCATTAAATTCATTCTGTTTTCAAATATTTATTATATGTTTAATGAATGATTAAAGTATAATTTATATTGATGTTATATTTTATCTATTATAGTCTTTCAAAGACAAGTATTTGAAACATTTTTAAGTTTCAAATAAGTGTTTCTGATTTCTTAAAAAATATTTCTCATTCACATTTTTTATGAAATTCCTTTTGTTTTTAACTATTTGTTATATGTTTAAAATACAATTATTACAAATTATTATAAGTAATTATATTTTTAACTATTACAAATTAATATAATTATAAGTTATTATAATTATAAATTAGTTATAAATAATTAATTGTCATTAAATAAATTACAAATTATTTATTATTAATATTTGATTATTACAAATTATTCTATCTTTATATATACATTATATATTTATTCTATTTATATTTATATAACTATAATAAATATATAATTATAATTATAAATATTATAAATATATACTTATAACTCTAAATATAATAAATATATAATTAAAATAAATAATTATTATAGGCATATATTAATTATAATTACATATTTTTTATAATTACATATTTATAATGTAAAAAATATATATAATGTATATATATATAATTATATATTTACATTATGTAATTATATATTTAATTATAATTAAAATTGCATATTTACAATGCAAAAATATATATGTAATGTATACATAAATATATAATTACATTTACTACATTTATTATATTTATTACATCTATAACTTTTATTATATTTATATAGTTATTATATTTTTTTTATTTACTATATTTATAATTATATAATTATTATATTTTTGTTTTTACTATATTTATATATTTATTATTTTTATATGTTTATCATAATTATTATATTTATAATTATAAATTTATTATAATTCTCTAATTAATATTATATTTAATATATAGTAATTATAAATATAATAATGATAATAAATATAAAATTATCTAATTATATTAAATGTAACATAATAAATATAATAAAAAAAGTATAGAGCCACTTGAAGTGGCGCTATTCAAAGAATTAAATAGTGCCACTTCAAGTGGCGCTAAAACGCACCCATTTACCTAAATAATTTCTACCCTACCCCATTAAAATAAAAAAAATTAACCCCCTCGGCTAAATTCGCCCTTCAAAGAGAGTATTTGAAAAGAAAAAGACAGGTTGGATCCCTTACATTAAAACGTATCTCTTAAAACTCAAAGGTTAGGACCATGAGGGCTTGGGGGCACCTTGGGAGGACTCTCCGGGAGGTAATGAGATCAGAGATTCATTGGGGGAGAGTTGGGAGTGAAAAATAAAGGAGGAAACGGTGGGTATTTATAGGGAAAGTGAGAGGACAAGACATTAATGGCCAAGGGACACCTCATTGGTGGTATTGGCAAAACCATGGGCTTGCCCATGGTATTTTCCCATGGTATTGGCCACTTGGGACACCTCATACAATACTTCATCCCCTTTAGTTGACCATCCCTTAAAATATCTCATGACATCATCATGATGCAGTCATGATGTCATTAAACAGACCGAAACCCTAAAACTGTATTTTTACTATTCACTGAAAATTTAACTTTTTCCGAAAACTCCCAAAATTTCACCTTAACCAAATATTAATGCTCTGATTTCAAAAATGAACTCCATTTTATAAAAATAATTTTCTAAATATTTTTAATTTAATTTTTTTAAAAAAAACACTATTCACTGAAAATTCATTTTTTTCAGAAAAATCCCCAAAAATTACCTTAACATAATATCAATGCTCTGAGTTCAAAAATGAAATCCATTTTATAAAAATAATTTTCTAAATATTTTTAATTTAATTTTTAATTAAAAAACACTATTCACTTCAAAAAAACAAATACTTGACTAATAATTTCTAAAACAGTTTTTTACCCATTTTATTGAATCTCATTACTTAATCAAGGTGCCTAGATTATATTAATACTTTCTTTAAGTGAGATTACTAATCCATTTAGTCACATTACTAATCCTAAGCGTAAAATCACTATTCATAATTTACTATTCATCAAAAATTAAGTTGATCTTATTAGACTCTAAATTTCATACTAAACATAATTGTAGAAGACAATTTTTTGAAAATCATTACAAATTTTTAATTAGTTAAGGTTTACATAAACATTTTGAAAATATCCTTTTTCTAAAATTCATCAATTATATACATCCTTCATTTATCCAAACATTTGAAAATTTGAAAAATTCACCATAAGAAGAAAACACAATTTTATTTATCTCAAAGGATTACACAAAGTAGTTACGGTCTCCTTACATATCCCCTTATAACCCCAGCATAGGGCCTAAGTGTAAGGAGTGCTAAGGTGAGAGAATCTGAGGGCGGCTCGGCCAACATTACATGAGTAGTAATTTCTATTAGTTTAAACTTCTTTTGAAGGCGATTTAGTTCTAAATTCACACGATGGAGTTCGGCTTGGGTTTGGTCCAGAGCAAAGCCCAGTGGTGCTACCTTCTTCCCAAGTTTTGTTAGATGGGCTTCAATTGGCCCGAGACTACTGGAAGAGGCCATCGAATCTTCTTTCTGTATTAATTAACCAAGATCACTCGTATTTAGAGACAATAATCGCTACATTTGGTTTCCAAAGGTCATACTGACTATCGGTCATATAATAGTCAAAACCCAATAGTCTCATTTTAATTATACTCATGTTATAAAATGAAACAGTTTTGTTGAGTATGAAAAATAAAATAACACACAAAATTAGGTAACAAGATTTATTCAAAATTTCGGGTAGTTACATTCTTCCCCCTTAAGAAATTGCATCCTCGCAATTTTAAAAATTGGGCTTGGAAATTTCATTAAAAGTCCCATATCATAAAAAGAGTCAGTAACACTATTACTTTAAAATAATGAAAAGTAAGTATAATGGCCACCTGAGTTAACCCATACTAGGATTCCATGTAGGAAAACATGGACATGTAAGAGAAAACAAAGGGTCACGTTATGAGGGAGAGTAATAGAAAACATGATTAGGAGAAAGTTAACAACAAGAAAATCACAAAGTTATGATGGGTTAAATGGTATTTGATTTCCCAGTAGGAAACGTTAATAGACAATGTTTTTGTTTTAAGTTCCTTTTCATAGTTTTGAGGAATTCATTTACTACACAGAATAAAAACACAAGGAAATATATTTACCTTTAAGTAGAGTTTTATCCCTTAATAAGTTTCTACCAAAACTAATATTCTCTCCAAATAATGAGCATTCAAAAACACTTGGTCTCATCAAAAGCACAAGAATCATCTTCTATAGAATCACATAATCCACAAAAGATTAACTATTTATTTCTTCTATCTTTAAACATTATCCCAAAAACAGAAGGGGTAAGATAAAACAATTCTTTGAAAAGAAAGAATCTCATAGGAAGGGAAACTTCTTTAAATATTCAAAATTCCACGGTACTACCCAAAGTTCATCATAGACCATTCCATAAATAGATATCCTCAAAATTCATCAGAATAAATCAAACTAAGATTGAATCCCAATTATAAGAAGGATTTGATAACATAGTCTTCCAAGATAAACTTTATCGTTCATCACCAAACAACATCAACCACTCCTAACATCATATAACTAAATTAACTAACCTAAACATATTTTCCCCAAGATAGGTTAATCATTTCCATAAGTAACCTAAATTACCATAATTTTGCCTTAAATTCATCTATTCTTCAAAATATAAGTCAACCTTTACACTTCAAATAAAATACTGTAGTAATCTATTTACCTTGATCAAGTAGGGTTCCCAAAATAGTGAACGTCTTCCAAAATAATAATCATATTTTAATCCCCTAATCATCTCTTTTTTTTCAAGAAGAACAGATTCATAACATCAAAATGTGATATATAACTATATATGTTTATCTTAATGATATAAAACCATATTAGGTAGTGACTCGGTGTTCTTAGAAAACATTAATGATATACTCATAGAGCACAAACTAAAATACAACATGACATAGACAATTATTGCGAAGAAGTTACATATACTTTAGTCATCATGATCCATCTCTTCATAGGACTTGCATTGTTCCCTTATCCTTGAAGATTATTTATGCTCATCATGCTTCTCATCCCTTCCATGAGAGCATTACCTTGGATAATCTCTAACTTCTCCACATTTACGACATTGAAAAGTATAAGGTACATTAGATCGAACCTTATCTCTATTCATCACATTATCTATTTTTTTAAAGTAATTAGCTACTTTATGCCCTATCACCTCACACTTAAAACATCTTCTGGTTCTTTTGTGACATTCTCCTTGGTGCCTCTTCCCACAATTTTTGCAAAAAAAGAAATTGGGTCTTCTTTCCCTTATCAACTTTATCAGATGAACATCCTTGTGACTTTGTCTTCTTCTTCCTTGGTGATTTTGGGTATTCAACTAGGTACCAATTATTAATTGTGATTTTTGATAGCTGGTTTTGCATAATCACAATATGGTCAACTTGATCTCTCATCATATCTATCACATTAATAGGTAAATCATCACATTTCCTATCACATTGGTTATTGGGACATGTTCTTCCATTTCCTGCCATTAACTAAGAAAAGAAAGTATAATTTGGGGCTTAAATACTTAGCCAATAATCATTAAAATGAAACTTTAAGAATAGAAGGATAAACTTGTAGAAAGAAAGTATACCCCAACTTGTTATCCCCTATGTTCCAATCTAAGATATCCATGATCATATATTCTTATGTGAATCCTTATTTTATTTTATCTTTGTTCCTTTAATAATGGTTCATACTAAGCTTATGAATTTACCAAAGTATATCCCCCAGGAGTGTCGTAACCAAGAGTGAAGCAAGGCCCATTGTCGTGTACCAGTTCTTATTCGAGTCTAGCTCAAAGCAGTGTTTTCAAGTTTTACCCCTATGTACATATGTGCCAGAGCCACCTCTACCTGCTCGTATCCAGAAAGGGATGTATTTTCTTGATAAACCACTTACTCAATACTCACCAAAATACTAGGAAGATTTCCTATATTTAAACTTTTCTATAGGGTTCTTCCTAAAGTTTTCATATCCTAATTTCCATAAATAACTAAACCATCCTTTGATACAAACTATAGTATCCCACCTTTTTATCACATAAACTTTCATTACATTATACAGAACTGAAGATCTTTAAGGTTTAGTGTCTTAGAAACCTGGAACTCAAAACATGAAAACATAAACCATTCTTCTTAAACACTTGAAAGGCTTCTCCTTATGTTCATCCTAGGTTCATTACTGCATCTCATAACCTGGGGTCATACATCAAAATAAAGGGTGAGCAGAAGTCCCAGTAAGGGAAACAAGGGAAACATTTAACATGTGAACTTTTTGATACATCAATAAACTCACAATAAAGAACATTAAGGCATGAGAAAGAAATCATGAGTCATATAATAATAAAAATATCATATTTCATAACTTGAAGATGTGGATACACCATTTAACATAGATAATCATTTCTGTTTCACCAAGGTCCATCCCCAATGTGTCATTAAAAATTACCATGGTTATTCACCAAGGCGTAATTAAAAATGGTCATCGTTAGAGATTAAGTCTGTATGCAATGAATTGGATCGCTATCAGGGTGCACCCATAAATTTGTCTTTATTATCATGTGAGTCACATATATCATCATCAAACTTTTCATAAACAACCCATATAGCATAAAAGAATTTGGTTTCATTTCATAGTCATCACATTTTGAAAACTACTTTAAAGACGTGATCTTTATGTCACCTTAAACCCACGGAAAAAGGAAAGTGGGTCTCATGTATGTAAATACCAAAATTAAAATAGAACATTTTGATATATATGTGAATACCTCTATAGAAAAATGATCTTTGAGTATTCACTTAATAAAATAAAATAATTTGAGAAAAAAAAGAAAGACATTTTGAGATGAAAATTCTGCAGCATAACGGCTATGTTACAGGGTTTTAGAAAACATTGAAAAGAGAGGGGACATGGACCAGCCACTCATAAATGATACATAAAATAGTATGGTAATAGAATATAAAGGATTTAAGAACATGATAATGAAATTTTAATGATATACCAAATGAAACAAAGAACATGAAAAGAAGAAAAAAATAAGATTTCTCTTATGAAAATTCGGCAGCCTAACGGCGTCACTTAAAACTTCAAAAAAATGAATTGAAGAGATCAAATAGGGTATCTAGTCATATGATAATAAAAGATAAGTATGATAGATATAGATATCATACCCCAACAAAATAAAAAGGAAGTTGAAATACTTGACATGAAAATAGAACTTGAAAACGAGAAGGGTGAAAGAATCCCTTAAAAATTCAGCAGCCTAACTGCGCCACTTAAAATTTCATAATACTGAATTGAAGAGATAAAATAGGGTCTCTCATCATATGAAAATAAAATATCAGTATGATAGATTTAGATATCATTCCCCAACATAATAAAAAGGAACATGAAAGACTTGATAATAAAATAGAACTTCAAAATGAGAAGGGCGAAAGAATCCGTTACAAAAAATTTCGGCAGCCTAACGGCGCCACTTAAACATTCATAAAACGAAATGATGAGAGTAAGAGGGGATCTATCATCAGATGAACATGAAAAGGGCAGTAAGATTAATATAAAATAACATCCTCCAACATAATAACATGGAGCATAAAATAAATGACTTAAAAGAGAGTATTTGAAAAGAAAGAGAGAGGTTGGATCCCTTACCTTAAAAAGTATCTCTTAAAACTTAAAGGTTGGGACCTTGAGGGGATGGGGGCACCATGGGAGGAATCTTTGGGAGGTAATGAGACCAGAGCTTCATTGGGGGAGAGTTGGGAGTGAAACATAGAGGAAAGGGTGTGTATTTATAGGGAAAGTGAGGGGACAAGGCATTAATGGCCAAGGGACACCTCATTAGTGGTATTGGAAAACCATGGGCTTGCCCATGGTATTAGCCCATGGTATTGGACACTTGGGACACCTCACACAATAATTCATCCCATTTATTAGACCATCCCTTAAAATATCTCATGACATCATCATGATATAGTCATGATGTCATTAAACATACTCAAACCCTAAAACTGTATTTTGACTATTCACTAAAAATTCAACTTTTTTCGAAAACTCCCAAAACTTCACCTTAACCAAATATCAATTCTCTGATTTCAAAAATGAACTCCATTTTATAAAAAAAAATTTAAATTAATTTTTAAATAAAAACTCTATTCACAGAAAATTCATTTTTCAGAAAAAAATCCTAAAAAATTACATTAACATAGTATCGATTCTCTGAGTTCAAAAATGAAATCCATTTTATAAAAATAATTTTCTAAATATTTTTAATTTAATTTTTAATTAAAAAGCACTATTCACCTGAAAAAACTAATACTTGACTAATAATTTCTGAAATAATTTTTTACCCATTTTATTGAATCTCATTACTTAATCAAGGTTCCTAGATTATATTAATACTTTATTTAAGTGAGATTACTAATCCATTTGGTCACATTACTAATCCTAAGAGTAAAAGCACTATTCATAATTTACTATTCATCAAAAATTAAGTTGATCTTATTAGAATCTAAATTTCATACTGAACATAATTGTAAAAGACCATTTTTTTGAAAATCATTACACATTTTTAATTATTTAAGGTTTACATAAACATTTTTAAAATATCCTTCTTCTAAAATTCATCAATAATATACATCCTACATTTATCCGAACATTTAAAAATTTAAAAAATTCAACATAACAAGAAAACACAATTTTATTTATCTCAAAGGAATACACAAAGCAGTTATGGTCTCCTTACATAGCCCCTTATAACCCCATCATAGGACCTAAGTTTAAGGTGTGCTCAGGTCAGAGAATCTGAGGGTGGCTCGGCCAACATTGCACGAGCAGTAATTTCTATCAGTTTGAACTTCTCACGATGGCAATTTCGTTCTAGCTTCACATGATGAAGTTTGGCTTGGTTTTGGTCTAGAGCAAAGCCTGGTGGTACTACCTCCTTCTCAAGTTCTGTTATATGGGCTTTGATTGGCCCGAGACTACTGGATGAGGCCATCAAATATTATTTCTATATTATTTAACCAAGATCACTCGTATTTAGAGACAATAATCACAAAATTTGGTTTCCAAATGTGATACTGACTATCGGTCATATAATAGTCAAAACCCAACAGTCTCATTTTAATTATACTCATGTTATCAAAACAAACAGTTTTGTTGAGTATGAAAAATAAAATAACACACAAAATTAGGTAACAAGATTTATTCAAAATTTCGGGTTGTTACACCAAGCATCACTCAGGACTAACCATGCCTCGATAAGAACCATGTGTTATCATGTAACATAAATAAGGGCCACTTATAACACAATGGATTTTAAAACATAGTGTGGTATATAACCGATGAACTCATAGTGCATCATGGATGATGTCAAGAGAGGGTAGACGCTCGTCGTTTATGCAAGAACACACTAAAAGTATACATGAAAACAAAAATAAGGGATGTAGAAACACTACAGGTCAACTTATAATAATATTTTTGGCTTTACCTGATAGTACATCATCAAAAACTGATCACTAAGCCTTCCCCAACCAATGCATTCTGTGATTTCTCAACATAACCAATGAAGCCCATCCATGAATCAGAGTGTTTCATAACAGTTTCTTAAATATCAAAAAACATCAACATTGTGTTGAAGATCAAGAATTGGCCTAATTTTTACAAATTCAATGCCTTGAATAATTTGAATAGATTATACTGTTCTCAAGCTATCTTCCTTAGTTATGATCCTTTTACTTGTAAGGATAAAATTAAAAGGATCGACATGATTCTCTCTACCTTATAAGCTTCCTAGTCATCGAATACAAGGGGATGCCCACCGCTCACAAGTGAACTAGTTCATGAACACCTCAAATGAATTTTTCATACTCTTCCAAGCCATGATCACAAAATAAAATCATTTGGCATGGAAAACAAAACAAATATGACGGATGTGTAATGACACCCGGGTCTTTAGAAATTACTCTCAAGTGTTGGGATGAGTTGGATTCCTTTCAACTTGAGGCCTCTCTACTACTAAGATGAACTGATAACTCTATCTACAACACAAGGCTCCACAATTTCATTGAAATCAACTAGCCTATTTTAGAATTTAGAGATGAATATCAAAAAATACTACCCAAATATTTAGAAGATATGAAGCACACCCTCAATACTATCCATATGCGTTCACCCTATGAATCCAAGTATCAGGGGTTCATATAAGAAAGTGTCTCGAGTCACTTCATCATATGATTATAAAACAAATGACATCTCATGGGTCACCAAATTAAAGAAATAGGGTTATGAGACCTACTAAGTGACGAACCATGCTCGAGGTATTTAAACCCTTCTAAAACTGTACATCACTCTATTCTCAATCCTAAAATAATTTTTAAAATACATCAAACCACCATCTATACAAGGGTTTACTTTAAGAGGTAAGAATCCTATAAGGGATAATGAAATCCAAATGGAACCGCATATTAGAAAGATCACTGAATTTGAAAGGAATTTAATCTCTAAGGGTGATACCTTCAATGGAATATCCCCTTAAGAAGCACAATCATTAACCCTATCACTCGTTCATAAAAAACAGATTTCACAAGGATCAAAATACTTTCATTATTATTAAATTTCTAAAAATAATCATTCAATTTTTAAACATTAATGTCTCCATTCCAAGTCACACCACATGAAACAATTAGACTACCCTTACATGAGGGTTTAAATAATGGGTACCACTACATGGACCATTTTTAAGGTCATTACAATGATTTACAGTCAATCATTAAATATTAAAGTCTTATAAACTCAGAATCAAAAACCAATGCATATGACATAAGGAATAGGAACCTTATTGGATTAATAGGTCAAAGAGAAATAGTAAATTCATATCCATATTTCTTTTTAAACATTTAAACATTATTAAAAATTCCATTATAATTAGAAAATCTATAAGATAAATTCCTTTTAAATCTTAGCAGATAAGGTGGCCTTCAAGGGACACATTAAACAAATATTTTTTCTATAGAAAGAAATAAAATAAATATTGATAAAAATTAAAATGATACAAAGTCCTTCAGAGGGTTATCTCATAAAAATTCTCTAACTATTCTATTTGGTTCTAGTTTTTCTTTTAGAGAATTAATAACAAGTCATTATAAAGGAAACCATTCTTTCGGATATATTTTATAAAATTTCTCAATTTATCCAAATAAAATATATAACATATTTTCATATATATAATGGTTAAATACCATGGGTGTCGATCTACCAATCCATAAAGTGCCCATACACTCTACAAATTTGAATTTTGTTCCCATTTTAATCTAATAGATTGACTTTAATATAAGATCTCTAGCATCATCTTACATTTTAACAGGGTACTATGTACATTTATAATGTTCCAAGTACAGTTATGATTATATAGGTTACAAATTACAAATTATAAGATGTGCATATACCTTATAATTTGAATCTAGCTCCCATCTAAATCAAATCTAATAGGTTATGCTGATGAAATAATTTACATATATCAGAAACACAATCATGTTATCCAATATAGTGAAGTATAGAAACATGATAAAAAAAATACGTCAAATGGTATATAACTCTATAAAAATAGAATTAGTTTAACAAGATAAATAAATCACCCATGCATGTTACATTATCATTCATGCTGAAGAAATCCAAAATCATGGCTTGACAATAAAGTCACATATTCAAATTAGTAATAAACCTAATAATGTTACTATGTGGCATGGCATATGCCTGACATGTGAATTCCTATGTTCTTATAATATGATGCATGAAAATTTCAATCCATTCCATACTAGGACAATGGAAAAAATACCATAAATCACAAAATCCAATAAACAATTAAAAAATAAACCAATCACTTGAGATAAAATAATATCAACTGTAACATCAATCAGTATTCCCTACCCTGAACACCTAGTCATTTCACAGTGGGTTGGGTGATCATTCCTAAACATGACTATTTTACAAGATCCAACACATTCCTAGTATCATGTTTGCAAACACAAAATAATAAGACAAAGAAAAAAATAACTCTTTGATACGACTTTGTAACATCCCAAAACCAGATTCCACTCAACTATGCCCTATGCCCGGTTGGCCATATGTCCTCAAGCATGCCTCCCCACACTCTAGAGGATATATATTAGAAATAATGGTGTAAGGATGTTATATCGGGGAGACTATACCCTCATGATTATAGTATAATAGTGTTGAATAATACAAGTAAAATAATAGATAGTAGGAGAAGAAGTAATAATAATAAAGAAATATCCTAAGAATATTATAATGTCAATTAATATACTAGTGGGAAATGAAAAATTATAGAAATTAATTTATGATATATAATGCTAGAATTATAAGCTGTGAATATTATAATAATCCATACAATGTGATAAAATATAAACATCCCAATTGCTATCCCCATGAGTATCCTGAGCTCCATCTTAGTCTTGTGCTTCTAACTCAATCATAGTAATGTGAATCAACATTGGATGTTGGATTCTTCCCTTTATCAAAACCTTCATTTAATAAGTCTACTGGGGTACCATGGGTACCCAATCTTGTTGTGAGATGATATCTCAGTAGGCCATCACCCACAATGTCTAGCCGAATCCCTTTCATGAAATATTCATTAAGGCAGTGCATAAATAAAAAGATAGGTAGTAAATAAAAGAAAAAAATTCCATGGAATGTAAACTTCTAAACAATTGGAACTTAAATATCCCCTCAAGGCTCGCTATATAGTATGTTCAAGATCTTAAAACATGGTTTCTTCAAATTATGTGTAAATAAAAAACACGACCTTTCCATTTTTCCAAAATTCTCCTACAACCGTGGAATTACAGTATATCAAATGTTTCATAACAATCACATCCAAGACATTGTTCCCAGATTACAAAAACATCCATAGTCATTCCATATAAAAAAATGCCATACCCTGAAGGGTTAGAAATAAATCCTATACTATAAATGCATCCTCATCGATTATGAGGTGAATCTCGATGGAAACTTAGTTAGGAACTAGTTTTAGCATTAGGATCATTTCTACTGATCATGTCTTACGCTAGTCCAATCATGCAGGATCCAAGGGGTAGCAAGTCCTTGGGAATCCCATCGAATCAAGACCCAAAAATCATACTCAATAAAAGTCATCCAATATCATGTTAATATCCAAGGAGAACATCCATGGAATCTAAAAATTAATTATTTCATATAATTTAACTTTTCATAAAATATTAGTCTACCCACTCATATAACCCTTCAACCCAAGATCATCAGCATTAAGTTGAAGTAATATATTTCTTAACTAAGAAAACCAATTTATTTTAGTTTTTATTAATCTTCCTCTGACTAGGGAGGAATAATAATACACCCCTCCAGTGGTAAAGAAAGGAAAATTAAAATGGAAGGGACAAGATGGAATATAGAAGATGAAAAGGTTTCATGAACGTTTATAAAAGAATATTACTTTTCATAATTTCAATATAGGTAATGTCCTAAACATTTTGGAGGTCACACCATGTCATCTCATAATAAAGAAAACTAAAAGATTTTAACCAAGCATGTATTTATCAAATAACCAATTTTTTTAGTTTAGAAGATATCCAACCACATCTAAGGTGTTTTAATTTAACAGTATGACATTATTTCAAAAAAACCATTTAACATATTAAAATTTTCATTCTTGAATTCAAAATTAAATTTATCAAAGAATTAATTAAAGAATTCATAAATTTAAATGGAAAAAGTAATGGTGTCCTACCTCAATGGAAAGAGAACCGGTCCAAATGGTTTGGCTCATGCCACATTTATCGGTGACCACTCAAAGATAATTCTACCCTCCTCTAAACGTATGTATCTTATCATATCTATAAAGACACATATCCCTTATGTATATATTCTCATATCCATGAATTTCTATAAGGGGAACCATATATATATATACTTATATATGCATACACCCATTTTCACTTGCACTTGTATGAATTTTTCATACTATAAATATTCAAAGTGATACCTATATATATATTCACTTCTATGGATAAGTATACATATAAGAGGGGAACATACCTATATATTCTTACCTATGTATTCTTGGTATGTAACCTTTGACTCTGGTGACTAAAACCAGCTCAAGGATGACCAAACATACTATAAATAAATACTAGAACATTAAAACACCAAAATACCACAAATTAAAAAGGTATAGATAAAATAGTGGGATATAAAATTTCCTAATGAAGGTATGGAAATATAGAATCTATAAAAAATGGACTCGACTTCTGTAGAGAACATCAAAACATAAATAATGGAGTCATAGGAGACCCATCACCCACCCTAAATAGATTGAAAACCAAAAAAATATATTTATAACCCTGTGGTTTGGAAGAATGGTTCAGGATGATAGGACAGAGGGGAAACCGTCAAAAATTAGGTATAAGAGTGAGATGAGACTCTAACTCAAATAATCAATGGAAAAACATGAAGAAAACTATTGGAAATAGTTATTGATGAGGGATCCATGGAAGAGGAGTGTAACATGCGGCCTTGGGATTGGGGGAGGGGTGTCATATGATATAGAGGGGGAGAAAGGGTAGATTGGGTTTAATTTTATTTTGGTTTAATTTTAATTAAATTTAATTAGATTATTAAAAAAACAATGTACAATTTCAGTTAAATGGTTAGCAAAACTGTGCACCAACCGTGAAACACCCCTGCCTAAGAAACTACCTCGAACAATTTTTACCACATCGTTAGAAAATCCATGTGTAAACCATTTGGTGAATAGTTTCTATATATTTCCTATGTGTCCCTAACCATGTGGGATAAGCATATGGTTTGTAAAATCATGTGCAGCCAATGTGTACCACATTTATCCACCTATTATTGGTCATATGGTTTCCTACTAAATGTTGTATGATTTCAGAAAAAAAAACTGTATTCCCAATTCAAATCACCAAAACCATGAATTTTAGGAACCCAGAACTCCTAAAAATCATTGGGAACTTTCATGTACCTATTAATCCTTTACCTATGTTCAAAAAAAATTTGAAGTGTTATAACTCTCAAATTTTCATTTTTAAACATGTTTTGTAAAACGACTCACCTAGTCTATGTAAAAATTCAAATTTCCTTATAATTCCATCAAGTAAAAAAAACATAGGACTCTATATTGATCTTCATTCCATTTCTTATCTCCCAATATTTATTCTCATTCTTTGAAAATATTCATATCAATGAATATCCCATAATTTATATTCTATGAATGGGGTTTTCCGAATAAGAATCACATGACTCCAAAATTATTGTTATCTCTTACTTAATGATGAGGAGTCACATAAAGGTAATACTGCTCCCTCATAAAGGTATAAATATTAATTATATAATGGTTGATCACCCATTACCACAACAGTGTGAAAGTATTTAGAAGACTCATGTAATGCTTGAGTGGTTCCAATGTAGGAGTTAAAAACATATACATAAGTGTATACTTATCCTCTCTTATATAATAGTAAGAGATTATGAAAAATAACATGGTGTAGAATACAAGGATCTTATAGATTATATCATATAGTTCTCATCATGTTTGAATGTATTTAAAAAGGTGAAATATTCCTGCTTCACACTCTCCCACGTAAATTCTTCAATCAGTCAAGTGATTCTTAATAATACTCTCCATGTCTTATCACATTACAGATATCAAAAGTGATGGCACATAGATACACAAACTCAAACCACAGGGATTTTTCTACACTTTTTATCCCATTTTACATACCTTGTCGATGTTATGCATCCAATATTCTTACCCATATGAAATCCCTTCACCCATGTTCACCATGTTGATGTAATAAAACCCCATTATTCCATAAAGGATTCTTGGGATGTATCTCCCTTATGGTTGAGAGTTCTCCCACATTAAGGTAGATCGAGTTGGCTTGGTGGATTCTATGGTATCCCAAATTTTTTAATAAATACTCCCCATCAAGGGAAACATATAATAATTCTATATATATAATTTATAGGACCATGCATATCATAACCCACCCCAACGGATTTTGACCCGTGACTACCTCTATCCCACCTCAAATAGGGTAGGGGATGGTGACCAGTGTCGAGTATAAATATCCCACAAATGGGAGTCATTATACTAATGTACCTACAAATATTCACACATCTCCAAGCCCACAATATGATGAAATGTATAAAAATATAAAACAATGAAAATATACATCTACAATCCCAAAAATAGAGTATGACACTAAATTATAGAAACCCCAAAAGGTCCAAATACAAGCCCAACCAAAAACTACAAATATTCCAACATGCTCCACAGGTGAGGAATATGATAAAATGAAAGCTCCATGAATAGACCTTCATCTGAAAATCTAAAACTGTACCCAACCATCTTTATATCCTTTAAGGACACTATCTAAAGGGGCATTGTCTTCATAAGATATGACATGTGTGGGAAGAACCCATACAGGTTTGAGTATAAATACACCAAGTAGGGATACTTGAATATACTAGAAATAAAGAACTGAAGTATTGTTAGATCAATACATGGATATAATAATCAATATATAATAGAAACACCTAAATAAACCTTGGGAGGAAACCACTCCACTAGGAGGTCTCAACGAACTACCAACCACACGAATCTACTCAAATAGATCCTCATTCTAGAATAATTCACTACACAACCCATGATATCACCAGAGACACTCAATAAAGTGTACAATATCATTTGACCCAACCTAAGAAAGCTCACTAATCTCATAAAAACATGATACTTAGATTGAGGATCACACCCACAACCACTAGGGGACACGAGAAAACTAATCTGGGTCAACAAACTGCACAAAGGATCATATTCCAATGATACCATGAACCCTAATGATACGTCCTACAAGATGTAGGATAAAATCCCTACTCAAGTAGATCACTAATATTTCCCAAACCCCACCTAGTTTATAAATATTATAGAGTATCACTCTCTATTCTCATGGAAGGCCACCACAAACTCTAATTGAGACTCATCCTCCAAAGTGGATCACAATCCAATGATATGGATGTAATTTTTCACTGTACCCATAAGGTATTGGACCAAGGTAATACACTTAACCATGATTGGACTAATATAAGAAATCAAAGGGATATTAAACCTCTAAAATGGTTTACATGGCATCTACTATGGGTATGTAGATGACCAACTATCCCCAGGTCTTCTTGTGTGGTAAAACCTCACACACCGTGTAAATATCAAAATAAATGGCATGTATGAATAGTATAAATTGTGTATATATAATAGGAAACCTTGTCTATTTCTCATAGCCATGTCTGTGTACTTTGGAATGCCCATGTACAAACCCATGTATAGGTGGATGTGTATATTTCTTAGTACATGACATGCCACTGGCCATGTACTTTTGGCCATGTCTATGTACTTTCCATAGTACATGAGGAACCATCATGATGGTGCCACATGGAATGTGACCCTTTCATAAGGCATGTAATACTTAACTCTAGAATAAATCCTAGAACTGCAACCATGGGGCCCCACCTATCGTGGAATGCCAGATTACATGTTGCGTAACTCAAGATTTTTCAGATCCTATAGCCTCACCTCTGTTCTGCTCTACACGTCACAGGAACCAAAACCATAACTAGAAAACATATATCTAAATTTTTATGATCCCTTCCATTTTTGCAACTTGGGACCTGGATTAAGATCTTCTTGTAAAATCCCTTTGTTGACACATATATTTCCACACTGTGCATCAATTTGGATAAATGAATAACTCTTGATTCATTTTCATTCTCCCTCGATCTAAACTTTATCATCATGAATTACCAAAAAAATCTCCATCATGATTCGTACCAATGAAATCAATCTGGTTCACCAAAGAATAGTCACATAATGACTGAATACTGAGTATTTATCAAACTTTTGGCCACCTAAAACACCAATGATGATAAATCAAATAAATGGGGGTAAATCCATAATATATTAAGGTGAGGAACAAACCTTGGCCTTTATTCATTTTTCCTCTATTCATTTTCATAGAATAATACAGATAAAAAGAAATAAATCACAATGAACATAAAAATTCCATCTATTTAATTCTATCGATGATGCCTATGTAAACTTTGTTCGATAAATTGATTTGGGTTCATCTGTGATTAATGAATGGGGTGGAAATAAAAAAACATATTACCTGGTATCCATATTTTTCTTTGTTGAATAATGGTTTTGTTTCAATTGTTGATGAAATCCATGAACTCTGATGGTCCAATGATACGTGATCTGGTCTTGATCCTCCATTGTTCGCCAATAATTCTCTCCAATGGTAATTTATATCTCTTAGGTTTTTTTGGAAAACCCTAATTAATGTCTCATAACAATATAATTAAATGAAAAAGTCGTCTATATTTCAAGAATTGATAAAAAATTTATTTTATTTATTTTATTAATTTTTCTCCTCCAATGAGTTTTTGAAAAACACACCACGCTAAAAATGGTTATGTTATTCCTAGGGTAAAACATACTTTCTGAACTCAATGTTTCCCTTGTGTTTCTGATATTAGCACCTATTCAATATTTTTTCCACATTTTTAGGAAAACTAAACTCGTTTATTATTTAAGGTATTTAATATATTTTACAAATTTATTCTGTTCCCATCATGCATCAAAATAACATGACTTCCCAACACCTACTATTGAAATTAATCCATTTAATCCCCAAATATAATAAATTAAAATTTTGAGTTATTAAAAATACCTTCATCAATATAGATCAAAAATATATTTCTTTATAAAATGAAATAAATTTTTCACTTCATTGTCTGATTCCACTTCTTTGTCTTAAATTCATCATCACGTAAAATATTAATTTTCATTTTCTTCATATTACCACTTCATTTTTGTAAAAAATGTGTCAATTATTCAATGCCATTGAATCATGCAATTCAGATTTTATATAGGTTCAAAAATCACCATTATTTCAAAGATAATTTCTCAAGAATGAAATCCAATTCAATTAAATTATTACATAACAATTATCTAATCATCATTTCCCAATATCATTGTCTATGAACACATAATTTATCATTGACAGCAAATTAAATACATTATTATGACTAACAATATACACCTTTAATTTTTTTCAATCTCTCCCAACATCATAAAGATCAATATGTTCTTTAACTTATTTTCTCCCCCTTATTGAGAATCAAATGTTTAATGAGAATATGGGGATCATCCAATCTCATAATTCCTATCAAATGAATTTTCCCCCCACTTAAATGATTATTTCTTGAACACTTCTTAGAGAGAGAATATATCACATGTTTCTCTTATAAATGATCTTATTGAAAAAAATTCTAAACCTATACTGGCATACCCGATGTTTAAAATATGAGGGATATAACCAAGGTTGTATAAATTGTTATAAAATACAATTAATGATAAATCATGATTAGATATTCTCAGCTTTCATTTTAGTGGTTGGTGAGACAAGAAATACATGATCATGAATAGACATTAAAAAACACATCTAAAAGTTCTTTTGTATAATAATAACTCCCTGATTGACTCATCTCTTCCTCAACTAAGAAACCCCATTTAATTAATAAAATTAATAAAATTAATTATTATATATGAGAGTGTAATTTTAATACCTAAAACATTATTATAATAAATATGTCCATAAAATTATAGATACATATGAAAAATGAATTAGTATACTCTTTGATCCATTTTTATCCCCCAAAAATGATGTACTCCTCTTTTTCATTTCATAGTAGTTATAATAATTCATGAAATATAATTTATTATTTCTATTTGTAAGTTGAATACACAACCTTTTCCTTCAATTTCTTGTATTTCATCTCAAAATTCATAAATTAACAAAATGAGGGTGAACCATTAGATTTCTTAGAAGTAAAATGTATATTGATATATTACTATCAACCTAGGAAACCCTTTATTATCTATTTATTCCTTTACATGAAATATAATTTTTCATTATAGTCATTGCAGTAAATTGAATTCAAAGTTTTTTAATTTTATTAATGAATATTTTATAAACAATTGTAGGATCTCCTTGAATTTTTTTAGACCATGTCCATTTTTTTTGAACCATTAACACAAGTCACCATCATTCTTCAATTTTTAACTAATTGAATTTTTTATTCTTTCTCTAACTTATTATGAGAGTTTACCTCAAGATAAAAATCAACATGATTTCCTTTTGATTTATAATGTTTTACATTTGCCTCATTTTTCATCTTATTTGTTTTTGTAGGACCACTTTTTAAAACAACTTCCTTGAGGGAAAAAACTCAATAATGGAATATATCTTCTTTCATGGAGTTATTGTAAAATTTTATTCCACCTCATTTAAAAATTGAAAAACCTATTTTTATTTTTTTCAATATTTTTATTCCTAGACTATAATATATTTTTTTGCGAATACTCATATTTTTTTCCAATACACTCTATGTTGTGGCTCATATTCATCCTCCAAAACATTGTTCCAATTTTAATGATTAATATAAATTATACCAGGATAAGAAATATCCATGAAATTTATAGGAGTGAAATTTATTTTTATATATGAATTAACCTAAAATTAATTCCTCCAACTACAATACCATCCAATATAACTGAACAAAACTAATGGATCACTTACCATAATAGGCATACCATATTTAGCATATCTTTGATTGAGATGTTGGAATTGATATATTTCATATAATATATTTTCTCTTATTGTCTTTAAAACCTATTAAAATAACCTTCCCAAATAATTAACAATAAAATAACATTCGTGATTTGATATTTTATGGAACCACAATTCCATATTTTTCAAAGAATCCCAATTTTTGTAGAGAATTCTTATCTAGATTCACCTTTATTACTGCATATTTATAGATGGATTTTACATATATATTCATATTTAATTTAGTTGTGTTTATGATCTAATCATGGTCTATTACTCACATGTAATTTTATTTCGATTAACTAGTAATTACAATCATAATTATAGAAACATGGTAACAATATGATGTTTTATAATTGAAGCTCTATTTTTTGAATGAATATATTCTTTAAGTAATGTGGTTTTAGAAAAAATAGTAACTACTTAGTTTATATTTTTAATATTATAAATTATATTCTATAATATTTTAAATACCATTAAAAATATTAACCATTGATCATTTTTCCATTTTATAGTTACATTTATGATTATTATATATTAGGGGTTATGATAAATTCTATTTGAAATAGAGAGTATAAGTTTTATCCTCAAACAATAGGATTTTCACCTATGGAACTAATTTATCAATGCTTCTGAGGGTTTTGGAATCACAAGGATTTACTCTGGAAAAATTCCTTGCTGATATTCAACAATTGAAACATCTATAAAATCATTTGTTGAAAATGTTCATGATTATCGAAATCATGACCAAGGCCATGTTTTCTAAACTACCAAAACAAATTTCCACCATCGCACACCTTACCCATAGGGGGTACATTGGTGTGATAAGGGTTTTTTATATAGACACTAGTTGTAAAAAAATTACTATATTTTTCAATAAAAAATAATGATTATATTTACCCTTTTTATTATATCTTTATATAAATAATTATATATGTCTTGATTAAAATTATATTTTGATATGAAGTTATAAGATTTTATTTTTTAAAATATATGGTTTTAATTAAAAAAGATTTTTTTATAAATTCAATATTTTTTTAAATATATGATATTTCAAAAAATAATCATATTTAAATATATTTGTTTGATTATAAATGATACTACAGTTTAATGAATTATAACATAATCTTTATAAGAGTTAAAAAACTTCTATTATCTCAAAAAATGATATCCTCACTAAAAAAATTAAATTTAAAGAAGGATGTTATAATATTAATGGAATTATCTTGTTAAAATAAATAATATTTTTAAAATAACTACAAAAAATAGATAGTGTATGATATCTCATAATTTTATGAGACATTATATTTTTTGGGTGAAAATTAGATATGGTATAAATATACCATATGTATTATGACATCGTAAAAGCCTAAATGAGATATAATACATACTAAAATGAGTATACATTAACAAAATTATGTTTCCCATTTATAATAACATGTTTTGTTGTTATTTTATTAATTTCATAATTCTTTAATGAATCTTACAAAACCTATATGTTATTTCATTATTTAATATTCAATTATTTAAAAACATGAATCACTTCAACATCACTAATGGTTTTGTATTAATTTTTTTGGTTCTTGAAAATATAAAATATTGAAAAAAATTATTCTTTTGAATAAACAATGGGAAAACTAGGGGGATGGTTTTTCTCTTTGATCATTTTATTATATATAGTCCAAAACCTATGAATGGAAATTAATAAAGAATTACAATATATTTTTCTATAAATACATACTCAAATTAAGAATATTATTCACTCAAATACCATTGATAATGAACATACTCTCCATATTCCCATCAAAATCTCTCATAGGGTTTTTCTAGAATAATTAGAAGCTCCTTCCATGTTTTTATAATCACCCTTTCAGGGAAAGAGACCTCTTTCTCTTCCTTTTTCTATTAAAGTATCTTTGTTGTATTTATCCTTTTGAATATAAATTTATTATATTTCCATATATTAATAAATATTCATGTACGATGAATTTATTTTATAATGATAATATATCATTTATCACCTCTCATTATAAGTTTTACCTTGTTTTTCATTGTATCAAAGAAGTGGATTCTCTCCTCGTCCTCTTTATTGATCCAAATTAATTTATTATTCTATTAGATTTATTGTTATTAATGTTGTAATATGTTTTTAATCATACCATTTACAATCTATAAGATGTATATTTTATGAGAGAAAACCTTTTACTCTTATTAAAACCTTTTATAAGAGATTCTTTACATTTATTATGCTACCAAAATTATCCTACGATCTTCTGTTAAAAACACTCATGTAGTGAATACCCATGTACATTAACTCTCAAGGGTATTTACCTAGATATTAATATCCTTAATTAAATTTTCAAATGCATTTTTATATAACTAAATCTCTAATTGTGGGAAGAAAGGTGATGAATGATGTTCTTTTATTGTATGATACATGTGGCACACAAATTTATGAACATGATATGAATGTGATGCATGGCCTCAAAATTATATATCACTATAATGAATTGGATAATGGTTTTAAGTACTAAGATACTTTTTATGGTTAATGGTAGGATATAAAAATCACACTATGTTATGAGGTATTTGTGGTTAGCCTGGACTTCCAATATGATGTCATGTTTTATGTTGTTTCAACATTTATATATTTCTTTGATGTTATAATATTATATCAAGATTCAATGATCATGTCTATGATTCTCATCTGTTTTATTAAAACTTGATATGCCTCATGAATCACATGTATTAATTTCATCATTTCATACTTTTATTGTTCCCTTAATTAGATTAATAGGTCACCCATTTCTTAAGTATGTCCCAAGGTTATTTTGTATTGTTTTTTAAAAATGGTGGAATTATAATGGAATGTTATGGAGTTTTAAATAATTTCTCTGTATCCCTATTTCATGTTAATGTTCTACATTCCAAATTTAGAAAATAAAATAGGAATATTGGTCTTCTAGAATTGTTTTATGTGTGTCATTATGTAATAATTCTTGATATAAAGTGATAAAAGATATTTGATGTCATTGTTGGTATGAAAGAAGAGGTTTGGTTATTTTTGGGTGTTGGGATTAGAAAAAATTTGTGAAATCCCCGGCTATATGAATAAAAATAGAAATAAATCAATTAATTTTGGTAATTTATAGAGTAAGTGATTTCTAAAAAACAAAAACTAGGTCTGGATACTATAAATGGATATGTATGAGAACAAATTTACCTATATTTGATAACCATGAGAAATGGACAATTAAATATGAACTCAATCCTCACTTCATGAATAACAAAGAGAACATGTTACGCACCACTTTTGACACTCCATATCGAAATGAAATTTTAAATTCACAAGATCATTATGAATCATTATTATGGGATCAAAAAATACACATAAATTATTATGTAAAGATATAGACCCTAGATAGCATGGATTGATACCAAGAAATTCATATGTTAATGAATAGGTGTCATTAATTATTTGTCCAATCTGTGTTCTTAATTTCCATTTCATGTCAATAATAGTCTAAAAATTATCATCCTTATGTCTATTTTGGTTTATGTTTAAGATTATAACATTTAATATTGTGAAATTTTATCTTATTATCTATTAAAAAATGTCAACAGTCATATTTAACTATGGTTCAATGAATTATTTTGTATCAATAAAATTTTGTAGACATACACCACCAAAAACATGTATATTGAGTTATCATTGATGATAGATGGAGGGTCTTTTTTTAAATCCGAAGAATATAATTCATCTCCTTTCAAAATTTGTGGGATGAACATCCCATTGAACCTTATTATACTTCCTTTATCATATTTTCATTAAATTATGGCCATATATTAGCTTGACATACATAGATCCAACATAAAGTTTCTAAATAAGGAAATCACCCTATACATTACAAATCATCCTCGAATTCAATTCAAGTGAAATGAGAAAATCATGAATATCCTTTGGAAAAAACATCTAAAAAAATTGATATTATTTTCTTATGGTCCAATGTATCTAGCTAAAAGTATTGAGACTAAGGAAAATATCATTCATTATAAAATTACAATTGAGAGGGAAGGCACTGATGTGTTTTCTAAATATTTACATGTTCTTCCTTTTACCAAGATGTTGAGTTCTAAATTGATCTTGTACGTAGTTATTTTCCAATATCCCAAACACCATATATAATTTCCTCATTTAAACTTAAAAAGATAATGAATAAACTATTAGATAATTTGGATAAAGGGTTTATATGCTTAAGTGCTTCAACATGGAGTTCACAAGAACATTTATTAAAGAAAAAGGATGGTTTAGTTTTCCTCCGCATTGATTATCATGAGATCAATAAGATCATGATAAAGAATAAGTATACCCTTACAAAGAACGATGACTTGTTTGACCAGATGCATGGATCCTAATGCTTCTCTATAGATTATCTTCAGTCGATATATTATAATGTAAAATACCAGAAGATAGATTCCCAGAAGACTTATTTTCATAAAATTCATGAGAAGTGTGATTTCATAGTGATTACATTTTGAATCAATAATTCTCTATGTATCATGATGGATTTACTTAAAAGTGTTTTTAAGGATTATATAAAAAATTCATGGTAGTCATTATTGAAAATATTCTTATCAACCCCAAAAGCAAGGAGGAATATGGTAAGAACTTCAATTTTATACTAAGGACCACGAAAAATGAAAATTTATATGAATATTATAGTAATTAAAAGTTATTGATGGATCAAGTAACATTCTTTAGGAATGGTATCACCAATGAAGGGATATATGTGGATCCATCAAAAATACAATCAATTCAGGTATGGTCCATACCAATAATTATGAATGTGATCCATTGTTTTCATCTATTATCTAGGTACTATCTTAGATTTGTGGAAAATTTATCATGATTTTCAACCCTACTAACTATAATAACATATATGGAATTGAAGTTTATCTTGACTGGTGAATTTGAGTGATAGATTTAGAAAGTTATTAAAGAGTCTAATCACTACTCATTCTCTCACATTACCCACCCATGGTGAAGGATTTATTATCTAAAATAATGAACCCCAAAATTTATTGGGATGTGTACTCATGAAATTTAAAACATAGATATCATATTCATCTGTATAATTAATGATCCTTGAGAAAAACCACCAAACCCATGATCTGGATTTGTTGTAGTGATATTCACATTAACTATTTTATGGTGTTGTCTCTATAGGGATAATTTTAATGCATATATAGACTATAAAATCCTCATAAATATATTCAAAGAAAAATAAATCAATATGTTACAATAGAGGTGGTCAGATATGATCAATTTTGATTGTTCAATTCTTCACCATCATTGGAAGGTTATTAAAGTGGAAGTTTTTTGAGTAAAAAGTGTCATGTAACACATTCCATGATGTGGATAGAAAATGATGTGAACTTTTTGTACATTTAAAGGATATATATGAGAATTATTAAACTATATTCTTCCTAACATTCTCATAAAAATATTACAACATCCATTTATGGGATAATAATCGAATCCAAAAAATATGATGATGAGATTCAGAATAAGGTAAGGAATATTTCTATGTTCAACATTGGTAAAGATGGATTTATATGTTCTACAACCTAGATATGAGTCACGAAAAAATCATATTTGAAGTGGTAACTTCTAGATAATGTAAAGACATCGTCATTACTAATTAATATAGTAATAATAATGATTTATATTCATTTAATGAAAATCTCATAGTGGGATAACATAAATATGGAAATTGTATATTTTTTTCCCGATTCTTGGCTTGCTAACTAGTCAAGGTTGGACGATATATGTCTAAATGTATGATAAATCCATTTACCATACCATTATGGAAATGATAAATCATAAACATTGATTTTATCATATGAATCACTTGGAAATCTAGAAGCAATAATGTTATCTCAGTGGTAGTCATCATATAAATCCCTTGGACATCTGAAATCAATATTGTTATCTCAGTGGTAGTCCATCAATATAAAAATTATGCACAATTCATTATTGTCATGTAAGATTTATCTCCAGACCAAATATCAATGATATACATAAAATATTTGATAATACTTCCAAGAATAGAACTCTTCATTTTAGCATATCGAGATATTTTCTTTACCTTGATATTCAAGAGAATCCTTTAGTAAGAATTTGATAAAAATATGTGTATCAGTATTTATTATAAACCTCAAATCAATGGTCAGTCAAATATAACCATTAAAACTCTATTAGATATGTTAAAATCACGTTCAATGGATTTTCAAGGATTTATGATCAATATTTTCCCCTATTGGAGTTCTCATATAACAATTGTTTCCATTATAGATAATAAATATAATATTCTGATGATTTTTTTGAGTATTGAAATTAGAATGAATCATTGTAGGGTAAAATTTGAGAGTAGAATATTATGGTACCAGATATTATCCAAGAGATGATAGATAATGGTCACATAAATAAAAATCATAGGAAATACACACAAGTTCGATAGACAAGCTATGTAGAAAATAATCGATGAGACCCAGAGTTTGAGGTCAAAGATAAGGTGTTTCTTTAAATATATCTATATAAGAATTTCCAAGGGTTTGTGAATAAGGGAAATATTTTTCCAAGATACATCTTCCCCATTTAGTTCTTTGATATCATCAAATCTAGGGTGTATCGAATAGAACTCCCAACTAACCAATATCAAGTACATTATGTTTTTAATGTGTCCCACATTAGGAAGTACATACCAAACCCATCACTTGTACTCAATACATAGAAGGTACCATTGGATAATGATATTTCATTTGATGAGAAACGGGTGAAGATACTATATTATAGACACACTATTCAATGATGTAAGAAAACTCACCTAGTCAATGTTCTATGGTGCTACCAAAAGTTTGAAGGTGAAACCTGGGAACTAGAAGCTATGATGAAACCAATTTACCCTCTTCATTTTCATCGTATGAAATAAAATTTTGAGGGAAATTTTTTTGAATGGAGGAATAATATAAAGACCTGATTTTATTATAAATATTATTCAATTATTTAAATGAAAAAATGATTACAAAGTAATGTCGTAATAGGAAAAACAAGAACAACATCAGTTATTTTTTACCAATATAATTTATTTGTTTATTTGGATTTAAAATTACATAATGAAATATATCCCTTGTTAATTTATCCATTTTAAAGTGATCATTATGATTAGTTAATGTTATAGGTTATGATAAATTCTGATTTCCACATATAGAATAAGTGATGACCTAGACTATTTGTATCATACCTGAGGATGATAATTTATTATAGCTTCTAAGGTAGAAAGAATCACTAGTATTTACCCTTACCCATTCCCAATATTAGATTAAACCATATAAAATTTAATGAACCCATTTTTATAGTAATTTCAATCTTATAAAATCACTTCCCAATCCTTGTTCCTTAAAACACCCCAAGAAAGCACCTCAATCACACAACTTATACTTAGTATGTATGCTGGTTTATTACATAGTTATATATCTAGACCCTAAATACATGATTTTTTATATTTTATATTATTTATATAAAATAATTTTTATATTTATCTTTATTAATTGTTACATTATATAAACAACCATGTGTGATTTGCTGAAAATTAGATGTTGATATGATGAAACTCAACTTTTATTTTGGTAAAATATATATTTTTAATTAAAACACACTTAATGATTTAAGAAATTTGTAATAAATTATATTTTCATTAAATTTTATTCTTAAATAATATATATTTAAATATATATATTAATAAAAATTAATTAATTCTAATGTAATATTCATAAGGGTAGGAAAAATGTTATTGTTGTAAAAAATGAAATTTTTCAATAAATGAATATTTTTATTTGAAAGTGTAAATTTTCATATATATATAACTATTTTGATAAAATAATTATTATTTTTGAAATAATAATTATGAATTTATCTAATAATTAATTATTTATAATTTTTTGAGATATCAAATTGTTCTTAGAAAAAATTAATACCTTATAAATATACATTCCATGTTTTGGTATCAAAATATACCAAAATAGAATTCATAAATATTATACCAATTAACTATGACCAAAAAATTACTCCTTAAAATAAATTTTTTTAGTTATTTTAATAATTTAATAATCCTTTATTTAATCCTCCAAAAATTATTTTATATTTTAATTTTTTTAAATCATTTTATTAGAAACATGACTGAAATCCACATCACCAATGGTGTTTTTTTAATAATGTAATTTCATATAATTATAGTACATTATAAGCCACTGCACATTAGAAAAGACCATGGTAGAAAACACAGAATGTTTTGTGGTTTTTGATTATTTATATTATATTGATCCCAAAACCTTTGTTTAGAAATTAATAATGAATTTTCTCCACTTTAGTTGTAAATACCATTTAAACAACCCTCTCCTCTTCACCCAAAACTAGTTAATAATTATTTTTCACCCCATATCCCTCATTAATCCCTCCCAATGTGTCCCCAATCTCTTAAGAAGATCTGCCCAATATTATATAAGCTCTCTCTTAAGGTAAGGGATCTCTCTATCTTCTTTTTCATTCAAGATCCTTATTTTTATTTGGAAATTGGATTCTCAGTTGATTATTTTTCATGTTATTATAAATATCCCATTAATAATAAATAATTTTTCTAAGAGTGATAGATTATTTATCTCCTCTCCTTATAACCCTTTCATGATCTATCACCATGATTAATTAAGGGATTCAGTTATATTATTTATTCAAGAACATTATTTGTGTTATTAGATTTTATATCCTATTGATAATTTTGGAATGGGTTTTTACACACCACTTTTACTATCCTTATGATTTCCTTGTAATTAGAGACCACCATTCACTCACATTTTACCCTTTAACGAATCCCTTTGTATAAAATTTATGCGGTAAAAATTATATTGTTATTTTCCATACCCGACATTTGTTTAGTGAATACCCATCCAAATTTCTAATCAAGGGAATTCCCCTTGTATTCCTATCCTTAATTTATTGGGTACTTCTATTTCAGTAACCCACACTCTATACTCATTGGATTAAAAGTGATGGAATAATTTCTGTTATTGGATGATCTATGTGGAACACTAATTCATGTGCATGATATAAATGTGATGGGTGGTCCTATAATTATATATCCCTTCAATGAATTTGGTAATATTTTTATCTAATATGATATCGTTTATAGTGAAAATGGTGTCTTACAATGAATAATATGTTATAATTTCTTTGAAATTATCCTTTAATTATTCTTATGATTTCATGCCCTAATTTTTTCCCACATTCTTATTTTTAATTGATGTTATAATCTAATGTTTTTCTCCAATGTTCATGTTTATGATTCCCATCCATTTGATGAAACATTATTATACCTCATAGCACATATTTAATACTTCCACCATTTTATTATTTTATTATTCCATTTCAGAGCTTTATATCTCACCCCATTCTTATATACATCCCTAGGTTATCCCATGTAGTTTTAGAAGTACAATGGAATTTTTTCTGATCTATAAGGAGTTTTAAATAATTATTTTGTAACTCTTTTTTATTTAATATTCAATATATTGAATTTCAAAAATTAATTATAACTCATGAACTTATAAGATTATTTTATTTGTTCCTTTATGTAATAAATCATGAAATAATTTGTATAAAAGATATGGAATTTCATAAGAATCCATAATTAATTGTATTCATTCTTCTTGTTTTGTTTTTATATATAGGATGGTTTCCTTCACCTCCGTCACCATGTCCATTTTCCTTTAGATATATTTGTAATGAACATAAATCATATCTGTTATCTCTTCATCCTGGTTTTTATATTCATTGTGAAGAGATTGGAGGACACTTCGTCTAATTTCAATTGTTAGTTCTCAAGTAAAAAATCATTTACCATTGAATAGTAAAATTCATAGATGATTCTCTCTTAGTATTCATTATAAATTCATGTTCTTTCCATAGAATAGAAACTTAATGTCGGTGCCTCTTCATCTCTATAATCACATCCATATTTTATCTCCATGAGTGAGAATAAAAGTTCACATCCTTTTTTCACATGACAATTACAATCAGACATAACAATATGTTTAGATTTTACCACGTACGTAGAAAAAAAATCTTGCTATATTTTTTCTTGTTCTTATTATCATAAAAATGATGGATATTGATTTAATATATAATTCCATCATTCTTCACTTTACTCTTTTATAAGTTTATTGAAATAATTGTTATGATCTCATTGAAATCCTAATCAAATTCCATCCTATAAACATTGTGGATAATTAGAGGTAACCTCCTATGATACTAATAGTATAGTCCAAGGACTATTTTGGTGCCACTTATTAAGGGGAAAATTAATGGTAATTTTTTTTTATAAATTCTCTTTCACTTTATCCTATTGACTTCATAAGGTTCTTGATCCACTAAAAATTTTCTATCAATCTCACTTCATGTGTAGTTTTCATAATAGACAGAGTATCACATAGTATTTTCAAGGATTGGTACTAATAAATTCCCTGATCCATTTCAGTTACACCCCCCGCCCCACTCAACATGGATTCTCTAAAATAATCTTTTTATATATTATAATGGTTTGGATATAAACATGTTATACCCCCCCCCCCCCCGCTGTAGTTGATCCTCCATTTTGTCCTGGTTATATCTCCATTAATCTAACTATTATTCCATGGTTGGTCATACCCCCCCCCCCATTATATTCTATTCTAATCAATTGGTTATACCCCCCCCCCCAATCCTCAAGCCACTTCAGCAACTAGTTATACCCCCTTTCATAAGAACCTTCTTCTTTTTATGGATCTAGTCATAGAAATCCTTCTTTATTATTATTATTAATATTCATCCACAAGTTTACTTTATCTACTCTAATTGTGTACAACTTCAAGTACCATTGAACCTAGGGAATTATTATTGATGGAATTCTTTAGATATTTTTGATTACGTATATATGATCATTTTCATTAGTGAATCAATCCTCAAAAATTTATTCCTTTAGTATAATTAATTCCAAACCTCACTTAGATTTTTCCAAGTGGTGTACATGAATTATTAAATATTATTTTATGGAGGAATCATCTTTCCCAACATCAAATAATTCATCTCAAAATTATTAACTAAAATCATTCAAATCCATTTCATACATGTATGATGTAATTCATGGTATATATTGTAAACCCTTACACACCTCATTTATTTATACTATTACTCTATATTCTTTTACCATGTTCCTTTTATGACTTAATGAATTTCATTAGATTATATATATAACTAATTCAATAATCATTCCATTATCCTTCTTTGATTCTTCATGCACACCCATATTTGCATGAGGTCTAATAGGTTTAACAATATGAAAACACAAAATATTATATTTGATCATGATTTATATTTCATGCACCATATATACCAAAATCTAACACCAAACACAGTGGTTCAAAGATCCTCTATTTTCTTATAATCCTTCATGTAAGGGTAAGAAACATTACATAAGTGTAATATATTTTCCTTCCATACAAGTATCATCATTTTTTATATCCATCATGTAAAAATAATTGTATAAACGAGATCATAGTACTGTGCAAAAATTATGATGGATTCACAAAACAGTTATTCAAAAAGCTCTTAAGCGTGTTAGTCATAATTCAAGAGGCCAGTGTATCTTCTTCTTCTTCTCCACACATGTTAAAGGGTTCTTAGAATAACCTTTTTTATCATCAATGAAGCACTCAAAGATTTCATGTTTCATAATGAAAATTAAATGCCTCTAAATGGTGAATTGAATCATGTTTTACTTGTCCATAGATGATATCATTTTATAGTCCAATCTCCCCATAATAGGTCTAATCTTCACGATTCGTTAATTCTAACACATATCATTCCAATTCAATGATGATATTAATTTTCCTAAAGATCCTGAAATTAGTGTTCGTAAAACATGGGTTACCATCTTAGAATCTCATGATGTAAAAATTTTAACCATCTATTACATTTTGAAAAACTCTCACATAAGGCTAATGCAGTCCCCATGTAATGGAATGAACTAGATTTATAAAAGTTTCACTCAACCCTTTATTTAACCATTTATGGTTATTTAAAATACTTTGTTAATGGTATCATGTTTACCATATAATTTTAAAAAAAAATTATACATAAGGGTATCATACGCCTCCTTTGTATAAGGGTATAAGAGGTCAAAGATGATTAAATAAATGATCAAATGGATTAGATGGACTAGATCAAACGACACTCATCATGTCTATCTATTATTAAGAATATTTATAGTTCTGAATTCACACTATCGAACATTTATTCATTTTTTACTCAAGACATCCTTGATAATACTCACTGTGTATTCCAGCATTCAACTTAGAACCGTCATCAATACTTGGATACACTATCATGCACCGCATAGGGTAGTCATCACCCACTTCCCCCTTGTGAAAACCCTACAAGATCTATGCGTCCATCATGCTGGATCATCTGGAATCCCTTCACCCATGTGATACATGGGATACTATTCAACCACTATCCACCGTGGAAGATGCTTGGTATGTATCTACCTTGTCATTGAGATAGATCCCATAATACTTTGGATTGGGTGGGACCTTTTGAATGGTGTGGTCGGCCCGCAGTTTTTGATAATTTACCTCTATCAAAAGATACCTATAAATTTTTTTAAGTAAATAATTTTTAGTAACAATCCCCTATCAAATGTTCTTTATCAAATATTCATCACAAAAATTTTAAATACATTTTTCATGGCCTTGTGTAATGCCTCTTTTTAATTTTCAACTCATCAGCATGAAGAATATTTTTTCCATGGTATACATATTCATTCAATGTTCTTCCAAACAATGTGAAAGGTTTTAAAAAACATTACCACATGTATTTTTGATTTTACACTATTTCAAATAATTTAACAATTTCAAGGATAATTTCTCAATCATGACATCCAATTAAATTAAATTATTTCTTAATAATTATTCCATAATCAATAACTCATCTCAAATTCACCAAAAAAATATTGAATCATGGAGAAAGATAAAACACTTTCTTTGGATCAACACAGGTTTCCTTTGAAAATATTTTATAATTCTTATGGTATTGTTCTCCTCAGTTAGACTAGTCAATCACATAATAAGTTTTAATCAAGGACCTATGTTATCTAATGCTGATATTCCATTATATTTTTTATATTATCTTTCTCAGATACCATCCCCAATGCTCCAAGGTTCCCATGATGACTATCTTTTGTGCTAAATATTTTCTTTTAACTTGTATCACTATTATAAAATAGACATAGTGTTTTGTTTCCTTTTTATTTAAATTTTTTCATTATATCACATGTGTCATTTATATTATATCATTTCATAATGTCCTTTCATATAAACTAGTTTCATCAAGCTTGAAAAGAAAATTATTCTAAAAACACTAGTATGTTACTTTTATATGGAAATAAATTGAAAACATTTTCTATATGTATTTTAAAACATCAATGAAATGGTTTTTTAATTAGTTAAAATTCATGGTTTGGAATGTGGTTTCCTATTAGGTTACATATCCAATTACTATAATCATTATATATTCATCAGGTTATATAGGGTATTAGTGGATAATACTTGGTTTCTAGTTTTTATGTGATGTGGTGTCTAGGGAACATGTTTCAATCAATACATATATATAGTGGTTTTTCACTTTCTATTTTTTATTTTGGTTTCATTGATGTATCATCATTTTAGTCTATTCATTATGCACATTCCCTATTAGATTATTTAGTGATAATTGTTTTGATATTATATTTATTTTTATTGGACTTTAAATATTTATTATTGTCAATTAAATTTATTTTTTATTGTATTGTAATTTTCTTTTATCTGCATATTTGGTGGTGTTATACTCCAACAAATGGAATTTTCATGTTGGGTTTTTCAATTGAACTGATTTTTTAGTTCTTTTTTATCGATGTCATCAATCCCATGGTTATATTCATCATTCCTGGACACATTTCTTCAACCAAGGGGGATTAAAAATACCTCTCTCGGTTTTCATGGGATATCTTGGGATTTTTATCAAAGGGGTGGCCTAGTATTCTTCATGAAATTAAACCAATGGTTTCCTAGTGTCATTCCATTAAAAATAAATACTCATCAAGAAATCATCACTTTACTAAATCTCAAGAAACAATAATTCACCAAATAATCATAGAGAAAACCGCAAAATATATTACATAAAACAAATAATGAATAAAGAGGGATCTTAATAAAATAAACAATAATAATTATCTAAAAATATTCAATCTCATCAAAATACAAAAAAATTAAAAGATGATAATATTCTAATTCCAAATGAAACCTAAGAATTCCTACCATATTTCAACTTACTTAACATCTAGTGATTAAATAAACTGAAAAAGGCATGTCCTAGATATTTCTTGAAAGAGGTATTAGATTGTAAAAGATCCCAAAATTGGATGATCATGAGATGTATCTACCACATATGAGGAGTGGTAAGTACTTGAGTAGGATAACATTCTTTGACCTAAACATCCAACTCATTCACATCAAGATTATACTCCACACCCAATGGTTTACCTTCCTTCATAATTTATATAATTAATACATCACCCATGTCTTGTTTCCTAGAATAATATACTCCTAATAGCCTGGAACTATAAAACACCTCCATAAATATATTAGGTGAGATTTAAAAATATATAATGTATGATCACATTGAAGAACTTTCTCAAATATATATCTTTAATATAATCATTCAAGACTAGCATAATAAGAAAATGAAACAATATCGATAAATAATTGATGTTCTCCTTCACCATTAATTCACCTTGATGGAGGCACATGAACCCAATAGATCTATCCACATTCATATTCTTAGGATATGTGTAGATGCTGAAAAACACTCAAGAGATGAAGGAGGTTTCACTGCAACAAAGCGAAGACATATTTTGACCCGGTGATCCATTTTAGGGGGCCCGGAATGGCCGCACAAAAAAATCTCAGATTGGAGTGAAAAAAATATCTCCCGTGTGGAAAACCACGTGATTCAAGGCCGTTTTCTACACCTGCGTGAAAACTCCTGCGGTATGCAAAAACTGCCACCCCAATCCGCAAACGCTCACCCAAAATTTCTACCCTGGTGTGGCAACTCCCATGCCGCTGACCACTGGCGTGGAATTTTACGCGCATCGCACCTACGTGGAAGATTTTTTGCCCTGCCAACACCAGTGCACAAACTTTCATGCAGACCTATTTCTATGCAAATCTGGCCACCCTGAGCGCCTATAAATAGAAGTCTGATCTTCAACTTCTAGTGTTTTAAGAATCTGAACCATCTCCTCTGTACGAAATCCACCTCTCTTGTGCGCAAAATATGGCTTTCAGGTACAGGATTTTTTGCAATAGGTCATCCAGGGTTCCGCCTTCGCACGAGACCACTCGGGATTAATCCTCGTCCAAATCCCCTCAGGTCCCTCCCCATGCGCACAATCCCTTCCAATTTCGTGCAATCCCTTAAAATTGCATACAAATTGTATGACTTTCATGATATATCCCCTATTTTTGCACAAAACCTTGGCATCCCTTTTCATGCCCAGCCTCTCCAATTGCACGTCGACCCAGCCTTTTTAATGCAAGCAGCTAAATTGCATGATGGCCTGATCTTTTTCTACGTAAGTTCCTCAATTGTGTTTCGACCCGTCATTTTCCACACAACTGTTTCTTTTGCACACAAACCTCCCTCCTTGTGTGAACATGTTCGATGTCTCTATTTTGGACTTCATTTTCTGGTGCCTCTCACGACCAAAACATTTTCATCACACACCCTTTTCTCGTGCACCTCTCTAGGCTCGTATGAAGTAATTTCAAAGTCCCTTGGGTGGTGTTTCACATTTCTTTGATTCGCCTCATGCTTCTTCACATAAGAACGCTAACGGATATTTCATCTTTGCATAGCCACGCTAACATGGACCCCCAATGGGATCGCCTCATGACACCCCCTCTCCATTGCATTTTCGATGCCTTCCTTCCTTCAAGGGCAGGCGGGTACCAATTAGGTAAGTCCTAGGGGTGCAGAGTAAACTCACCTCGTCTGAGCTGCAGGATGTTAAGCTACTAAGAACCATCATCCTCAACACATGATGTTAAACTATTACTATGCCCCATAAGTTGGTCATGGGGAAAGGGAAACCACCCTGGTGTAAGCCCCTAGCTTTCCTTGCAGGAGGTAGCATCCCTGCTCCTCCTCTCTTCCTGAGTTCCAAGTCTCTCGCCAACTGGGCTTTGTCACCATTTGGGCCTCCATCATAGAGTAAGTCCCAATCTCTGTCACCTTAGGCTGATAACCAGGTGTAAGCATCTGTTTCCTCTCTGGGCTGCTAACCAGGTGTAAGCCCCTATTTCCTCTCTGGCCTATGGACCACACGTAAGCCCCTGTTTCCTCGTTAGGCTGCTAACTACGTGTAATCACCACTCCACTTCCCATGGATGCACCTTTCACGACGTGATCATCAAGTCTTTGTTGTCTCTTGTTTATAACATAGAGCAATTCTCATGTGGGCTTAGAGCAAGCACCAACTATGACATCCTCCTAGGGTAGCCTAGAGTGTAAGACCCACACCCATGTCCTGAACTATGAGGTCTTTGATCCTTGCCAAGGCAGGGTACGTAGGATGCCTCCCTGAGGTTCAAGCCCATCATCCATTGGTCCCAACCATCTTCACTTCAGTTTACCAACCCCAACCTGAACTATGTGGACTTTGATCCTTGCCAAGGCAAGGTACATCGGAAGCCTCCATGAGGTCCAAGACCAACACCCATTGGTCTCAGGCACCTTCATGTCAGTTCACCAACACCTTGGGCCACCTCAGAGTGTAACCCCCAAATTCCCCCATGTTCTAAACTATGAGGTCCTTGATCCTTTCCAAGGCAAGGTACATTGGAAGCCACCTTGAGGTTCAAGCCCACCATCCATTGGTTGTTCTGACCCCCTTCATGTCTGTTCACCAGTACTATCTTGAACTGTGTGGACTTTGATCCTTGCTAAGGTAAGGTACGTAGGAAGCCTCTATGAGGTTCAATCCCAACACCCAGTAGTCTCGTCCATCTTCACGTCAGTTCTCACCCCATTCAATGGTAAGTCATCTACATCCCCACCCAGTGGTAAGCCGTTGACATTCTCATTCAGAATTAAGTTGTTTTCAACCCCATTATGTGGTAAACCATTGACATACCCATCAAACGGTAAGCTGTTGTGACCCCATTCAGCGGTAAGCCGTTGTGACCCCATTTAGCGGTAAGCTGTTGTGAACCTCATTCAATAGTAAGCCATTGACATCCCCATCCAGTGGTAATCTGTTGCGACCCCACATAGTTGTAATCCATTGAAATCCACAATCGGTAGTAATCCATCATCAAATGAACTATGAGGACTTTGATTCCCTGTCACAGGGGTACATAAGAAGCCTTTTTAAGAATCAATCCCAACATCACAGTCGTCCTTGAGACGATTCTATCTCATTCCCCATCTACTTCATTAAACCTTCCATCATCCATCCTGAATCTTACTCAGGCCGACACATCCCGGTGGGATCATGACACCTCATTCTCCATCCACCATAACAACAATCGGGAAGCAAACCACAAGTTGGCCCCAACATCAGTGTTCCCTCTAGAGGTTGCACCCATATTATCTACTCTAATCAGTGTTCTGATCAATTTGATTCATCTCTTATTGACGTTAATCTCATGGAATACCCTATTTTAAAAAGGTCAATATGAGGAAAACCTCATATATATTCCCACGGTATAAAATTATCCGCATTCGAAGTTGGATGTATCAGGCTTCTGCACCCTCAAATATCCCTATAATAAGGGGAAGATACCCAGATGCACCAGTGTCCCAACATCCAGATACACCAGTGATGTCCAACGTGAGTACTCCCCTAACAGAAAGATGATTCCCTGACTAGACCCTTTAGAATGTCCCGATAGAGGCAGTGTAATTAACTGGTGTCCAAGAAGATATGGCACTAGTAATAGTTTCACAAACAACATCTTAAATCCATAAGAGAGACCAAGACTAGGTGACAATTCCCAAGGAGGAATCCATGGAAAGAAGAACCGACATCCCATAATCCAATTTTGATTAAGGAGAAAACATCTCGGAACAAGCGATGAATGTCACCCACATTTCAAAAGTGGGAATTCGGGGCAACAAAACTGCTCCTTTTGTACTCAAGAATACAGACACGTGTGCCCTAGAGAAAGTATCAAAAACAGAAATAGTGAACCCGACATGAATATATTCTCCTCAATATGGAGATTAGTAGAATTTGAGACATTAGTGGTTTAGCGTGTCACCGGATCCAGATATCCAGTGTCGGGTCCTGCTAAGAAAATAGTGGGCCTAGCATGAAACTCAATAGAAGTTGGGGTAGTATAATGTTGGGAATCCCGATATATGGTATTGTTAGCATGGATCACTCTCACCAGTCATGGAAAACGAAATGGAACTGGGGAAATAGTCATAGATTCCCTTTTTATTTCATCATTGATGAGTTGATCTCCCTAATTTTAGGAACCAAGCTGTTACACACGAAGCTCGATCACCACCAACCTACCGACGCAGGGGCAAGGACAGTACTAGCGCGGCAGTCTCGCATGGCTCTACCACTTCTGTGGCGGTCTCAACGGCCACAACCGTTGGGTGCCCCTGCCCTATCTCCTCATCTGAGGTTGTTCAACGGCAGATGATCAATGACTTCGTATGCTGGTACGAGGAGAAGGGTATTATCCTAACTCGGGATATGGCCCATCTTGATTTAGATCCATCTACGCCTCGTCTACAATGCTGCCCCTGAGGGCCGTATAAGGAACCACTACTCCCCACTCCAACATATAACCTTTTCAGGAGCCTTTCCCCAGAACGCCTTGATGACTCCCTGCCCTACGCTGACGAGCTAAGGGGTGTCCGGGCTAGCCCGGTTAGAGTCCCATTCCAAGGACTCCCAGCAAGGGCTCCCACCTGGATGCTTCAATGCCACCACCTAGTCTTACTAGCCAACGAATAGGTAATCCATGTACCTATTCCACCAGATCAAGTCCGTCTAACTCGACGCTAGTGTCTGTGGCGAGCCGAATAGGATGTCCTCCAAGGGGAATTGATGTCAGTGGATACTGTGGCACGAGTCACCACTAATGCATATCACCAACTCCTATGATGAACAGGTACATTCATATGTCTGACATGGCTCGTGGGCCCAACTGCCCCACGGACAGGATGGGTCAACTCTCTTGGTCGCTAGCACAGGCAGTGGCTGCCGTGGACTAACCCGCAAATATTCCACTCAGTACAAAGGTCCTCCTCATACCTTTTACCATGGAGAATGTGGGGCTTCCCCACTTTAAGGCTTGTCAAGGAGTTCTACCCCATGCCACTTTCAATAAAACTGAGGATCCTCCCAGTGGCGGTGACGTTCGTTATAGAAGTCTCTCTCATGCCCACTACACCGGATATGGAGTCATTCCACCCACCACAGACCATTGGTATGGCGATGTTGCACATCCGGTCACTCTTCAATGTGGGGACCCTCCCCGTGTCCTCGTAGTAGTTAGAGAAGGTCCTCCTCGCCATAGCAATTAGAGGGGTGAGGGCTAGCTTCACTTCACCAGCACATAACACTGAGGTCCTACCCATGTTCTGCTCGACCAGTATTAGGACCCTCATCATACTGATGTCACCAGGGGAAACAAGAATGGAGGTCCTCTCCATGCTTCTACCAGCTCTGGCAGAGGTCTTACCCACTTCATTACTACCCACGGAGGTCCTCCCCGTGTTCCCTTTGATATTTGTCCCAGTGATCCTCGCACCCCGACTTACTCAGGTGGGGACCTTATCCTCCCCCGACACCAGTATGGCTGAAGAACCTTCTCATGCCAGAAATCTACCCTATCTTGAAGATCCATCTAGGGGTAGAAAGGTAGGTCATCACCACCATAAAAAGAATTTTGGGTATGTCCAGACAGAGATCAAACCAGTCTGCTTCTCAAACTCTGAATCAGAATACGACTCAGTGTGGGAACCCTCCCTTGGCTCATCTGAATCAAGGGCTGGGGGAGGTAAGAGGCACATCAGCCAAGTACTCCCAGAATTCGAGGTCCAACAGATTGTCATCTCCCACCATAGGTATATCCAGGAGGATGAAAATTTGGCATCCCCACTGGTTATGGTCGTGCGATCACCACCACCATCACTAGAATCACTCTCTACCTCGACTAGAGATTGCTAAGAGATATTATAGGGACCAATAGAGGGTGAGCAGCAACATGGCCTATCGCTAGTAGCCCTATCCCCTGCACTAGGAACTATGGCTGTCAGCCCATCCTACCATGATGTGGTGACCAGGTCACTACAATCTTCGGAGGACTGCCCAAGATGTGGTGGTTAGTCAGCTCACTCGTCGTACTCTCCACCGGCCATTCTACCATCCCAATGGTCTACTTCGGTACTAATACTGGTTCTTCAGCCACCTCTAGTTGAGGAGTGGGGTAATGGATGTCTAGAACCTAAATCTGATCCAAGGAGCTTATGTAATATCCTCATAGAGGACCACTTACCGGAGGTTTTTTAGCCCATTGCAGCTGTGAATTTCTGCGCTCTAGGAAGTTTAGTGTTTCCATCAAACCCTATTGGTGATGCACTTTCTCCTTTGTCATCAGTGAGTGGTTTACCCCAAGATCCAAGCACATTTTGAAGAAATTACCAAGCAATTCTTTCTAGTTGATTTGGCCGCACTCCCTATGGCCTAGCGCCCCGAGTCACCAGACCTCCGTAAGGCCCTCCAACAGAAATGCGTTAAGAGTTTCAAGGTACCCGGCAAGATTATCAAGGAGGCTTCCCCCCATGTAAAAATCTATGGATGTGGGTCAGTATGCTTCCTTTTACTTTGGTCATATCTGGAGGCATTCTGACTCACTATGTGATATTGAGGAAATGACCCCAGGAAGGGTCATGGTCAATATGGCATACATATTGGACGAGGAGAATGATATGGAGCTTCTTGATGGGGAATTACCCCACGAGGGTGTTCCACCACTACTGGATCCATCGAGAAGAGTTACTCGTCAGTAGAGGAATCTATTGGGGCTCCCTACACCCACCAATTCATTGGTTCTTAGTAAGAATCTCAGAATGGTAAAAGAGAACCTCGGAACTTCCAAACACTCCGACCCATCCACCTCAGTCCAAAAGATGGAGGAGGACCCTAAAAAGTCCATGTTTTTTCAAAAACTTTCCTAATAGAAAAATTTGTTCGATGACCTCCTGGATAAATGCACTGCAGAACAACTTCCAGAATTCGGGGATATGAAACCAATACAGCAGGGGCAGGAACAACTTCCCCTCGATGAGATTCCCCTAGGTGATCTTGACCATCCTTCCCCTGCAGACAGGGTTGAGACCGGAACATGTGTCAAGAGGGTATGTTATGTCTCACCAAACCCTCCGGAATAGCCCGACAATCCAGGGAACCCAGCTCGGGTTCCCCTAGCTGCACCCCAGTTCGCTCCACCAGCTGCTCCATGAGCCGCTGAGTTACCTTGTCATATTGAAGAACCCACCAATGCCCTCATGGTTAGGGATCCCTATCAAGACAGGGAACCCACTGAGATGATCTTATGGTGGCACTCATTGACCGCCTTGAGGAATTAGAGACATAAAAGTTGGCAGTCCCACCTGATGGAAATCCATGTCCGGCATGGTGGATTATATTCCAGCACCTCCAGGTTTCGGAAATCCCACCTTTTTCCCCTTTAACAGGGAAAGGGTCCCACCGTAGCATCTAGCCCAATTCACCTCTAAGTGTGGCCCCATGTTGGGAACTTCAGCGTAGCAAGAATCCACCAAGCTCCGATGTTTTGTACAAACATTGGAAGGGCCTAAATTCTTTTGGTACATCCAACTCCCCATCGGATCAGTAAACAGCTGGGAGGACCTTCATAGGTAGTTCCTCTACTAGTTCAGTTACACCATGAATAAGACGAGTATCATGAAACTCTTCAAGTGCAAGCAGAGGCCTGATGAGCGCATCGCCAACTTTGTCACCCAGCGGAAAGGACTCACGTATTCCCTTGACATTCCACTGACTCAAGAGAGATTACTGACGACGTGCATAGATAATGTCAAGATGGAACTAGTTCCCTCTCTGATCACCAAAAATTTCCCTGGAGGATTTCAGGGACTTCATTGATAAGGGATATCAAGTAGAAGAATCCCTGAAACAGGCTAGCTAGGTACGTCTGTTTCCCCCTATAATTCCCACAAGGAGGGCTGCCAGAGCTGAGCCCATCACGGTGGCCCAAATAGAGGCCACCAGATAACTGGAATTATTACCAATGGAGCCACCTCTATAACCTCATAGGGGCCCACCACCACAGGCATATCCCCCAGCCCAACAGTGTCTGCCTCAGAATCGGAAGGTTCCCCCATGCAATGGGTAACCACCTCCCAGGCAGGATAATCAAAATCACCTCCTCGATAGGATCCTCCAGCTCCATGTCAGTGCCAAGCTCCAAGGCCCCCTTTTATGGATAGAAGAAATGATACTTACTCATTCAATGAGAATCAAGTTCCTAGTTATTTCCGAAGTGTCTTATAATAGGAGATTGTGCTTTTCCCTGAGTGCAGAAGGCCAGAATAGGCGAACCTCACTAATCACCCCAAATACTGCCCCTATCAATGGATCTTGGGGAACACTCTCAAGAAATACTATTTGTTTAAATACTGGCTTCAAAACCAGAATGTTAAAAACACAGTTAGGTTGGGCCCGGCCTCGGCACTAGTGGCATGCATCGTTGTAAGTGTAGACAGCAACATCGATAGCAAGGGCGAGTGGTAGAAGGTTTCTAACCACGGGTCCCAGAAATATGGTGATTGGATGGCTCAAAAAATAGTCATTCATTCCCATGGTATCATTCGTGCATGATTAAATCAGCTAGAGCCTTTAGAAGCTGTAGCCACCACTTCTGCATCGTCATCTAAGCTAGCCTCTTCCTAGAAGAGCAAACACCGGTGGTGCGAGGAAAGGCAACGCACCCCGCCAATACCATCGTCGTCCCATACACTCGGTGACTTCACACCACTAGAGATGGGGATTCCTCCCATAATCCTCCCAATAGTGGATGATTCTTCGAGTGACAGTCAAGGGTATGCTTCAGTAAACACCATAGAGCTAGTAAACCCCTACATTACTCCTGATGACGGGGAGCACTGAGCGGATCTCCCCAATGTCCCCAGCCGACGCAAACGTCGGTGAAGCCCTGGCCATATGGGTAGTCAAGGCACATCAGTAGAAACTTCTAGACAGTTCTTGCACACCACTGAGACCATACAATAGTCCCAGCTTAGAGCTCAGCATGCACACCCTCTTCATCTAGTGTCATCAGGCCCACCTCCACCACCTTTTGTGCTACTGGATCGAGAAAAGCCACCTAGGCCTTGCTGTGATCATCCATGGTCCACCCCAGACTGGTTCTAGTTAGTTATCACCATTAAGTTAGGTACTCCACATGCTTCGAATAGTGAGCAGCGGGACATTCCCAGCACCAGTCATCCACCGATCCAGCCGGCAGAGGCCATCGTACCTCTTGCAAGCAGAAGTTCCTACCTAGTGCAGAAGTATGATATTTTTAATCATATTTCCTGCATTCCAGGAAGGCTTTCCATCTTTGATGCCCTTAGCCTATCATCAGATATGCATGAGGCCCTCTCTGAGGATTTAAGAATCCCCCACCAGTTTGAGATGGAAGTAGTAGCTATAGAATCCTTTCATGCAAAGGCGATAGAGAATGCTGAATGTCAGGCCATCATTTCCTTATCTGGATAAAATTAAGGATCTCCCATACAGGTACACATTCACCCATTGTACATCATAGGACAATTCAATGGCATGGAGGTTCACTGTTGTCTTGTTGACATAGGCTCTGGGATTAACCTTATCCCAACACGGACACTGCGGAAACTAGAATTCTCTGAAGATGACATGTCTCCCTATGACCTAAAAATCCAGGAATATGACAGGACAAAGTAGACCCTGGTTGGAAAGATCCATTTGAAGACCTAGTTCGAGGGCCTAGTTGCTAGCACCAAGTTTATGGTTGTCTCCCAAGACACTGCGTACAATGCATTGATGGGTAGACCATGGCTCCACATGCACGTGGTAGTTCCCTCATCAAATCCCCAGTGCCTCAATTACCCCCTCAATGGTTGAGTTGGCGTACTCCAAGGTGGCACGTCTCTTATGCCTCTTTTGAAGCCCGCTACCTGGATGCTGACTATTACCAGAGCAAGGACAAGAAGATTCGGACTAATGAGTTCAAACATGTCGCAGTTGCAATAGACCACTATGTAGGTCTAGATGTTGCCTACATCTTCCCGATCCATCGATTGGAGGCCACGACCCCCAATATGGGGCAATGTTTCGTTGTCTCTGGTATAAGAGGGAAGAATATTATCAGGTCCAAGAGACGTCGAGAGATCACATTGAATTCTTATACGAATCAATCCTCGGTGTTCCTTGTTCCCCCAACTCCCATAATGTATCAAGATGTATGCCCCGTGGAAATGGAAATACGTTGTACTTTCATGTTTCATTGGTCTGGAATCAATCGGCTCAACCTGATGCGCCACTATTTCATTGATATCATCAAGCGTGGCCCCTTAGGATGAAGACCAGATGGGATCGGGTCGACAGCCCTCATTGTTATGGCTTCGGCAGCATTGTAGTCTCCCGATGCAGTGAACGCTGCCGCTCAAACTGGTACCAGCCTCTCCTCAGGGTATGTCGAATCAGAGAAATCTCCTCCCACTAGGGCTCCCTCCTTCGCAAGTGAATAAGAATATTTGGAGGATGCTCCCCCCACCTTTGAGGAGGGAATCTTGGCCACAATCGATGAACTGGTACAGGTGATCCTCGGTAGCGAGGAAGAATAGAGACCCATATTGATCAGTGCCTCCATGTCCCTCGATGAGCATCAGTGGTACGTAGACTTCCTAAAACAAAATTGTGATGTATTCGACTGGAGATATGATGAGATGTCAGGAATAGATCATCCGGTTGCCATCCACTGCCTTGGTGTCCCTACAAATCATCACGGGTTCAAGCGGCCTCCCAAAAAGTTTCACCCTTCTCAGGGTGCCATGGTAGAGGCAGAAGTTGATAAGCTCACCAAGTCCAATTTCATCAAGGAGGTACAGTACTACAAACGGCTAGCCAACATTGTGCCAGCCAGGAAGAAGAACGGATTGATCAGAGTCTGCATTGACTTCCGGGATCACAATTGTCACTGTCCGAGGGAATATTTTCCCCTTCCTGTGATGGAGTTGCTGATTGACGCTACAACTGGGTTCCAAGCCCTCTCCTTAATGGATGGTTACTCCGGGTACTACTAGATTCTAATGGACCCCAAGGATGTGGATTCTTTGGCCTTCATGGCTCCATCAGGTATGTTTTGTTACTAGGTCATGCCCTTCATCTTAAATAATGCAGGTGCAACCTATCACCGGGCCATGCATCACATATTCAAGCCAATCCTCAGGACATTGTTGGAATGTTATGTGGATGATTTGGTGGTCAAATATCACCAGTTTCTGGACCATCTCAAGGACCTTGAGAAAGTGTTTGGCTTCCACCATTCCTTCCACATAAAGATGAACCCTTTCAAATGTGCCTTTGGGGTCACCTCTAGGAAGTTCCACGTCTTTGTTGTCAGGTACAGGGGCATTGAGATCGACACAGAGATGATCAAGGCCATCAGCCAGATTCCTACCTCAAGAAACCTTCAAAAGCTTAAATGTTTTCAAGGAAACTTATCCTACATATGACGATTCATTGAAAATCTATCCGGAAAGTGTAATACATTTTCTCAGATCATGAATAAAGGCACCGCTTATGAATGGGATAAAGAGTTCCAGACCGCGTTCGAGGAAATTAAGCAGTATCTACTCTAGCCTCTGGTCTTAATGCTACCTATCTCCTGAAATCCATTGGTCCTTTTTGTGACCACCCTGGAATGATATCTTGGTTCCCTTCTCTCCCAGAATAACAATAAGGGGATGAATAACAACCTTTACTACCTTAGTTGCATGCTCGTTGATATGGAGACCATATAATCCCCTATCGAGAAGAGATTCCTCACACTGGTATTCAAAATATAGAAATTGGGACATCACTTACAGCACCACGAGGTACAGTCGGTGTCACGAGTAGACCCACTAAAGTACATTCTGAACTGCCCCATGTTGATGGTCATCTAGCTCAATGGACAATGATTCTTCAGTAGTTTGATATCAGGTTTTTCCCTCAGAAAGCTGTTAAGGGGAAAGCATTGCCAGACTTCCTTGCTACCATCCGGCTCCTACTGACCAGTATCTGGATCTCTATTTCCTTGATGAGGATATCCTATCAGTAGACCAATCCATGTCGTGCTGGTAGATTCACATTAATGGTTCTTCTTGAAGCCCCACTAGTAGGAGGCTCAATGATCCCAGGCTCAATAGGGTAGGCTTGGGTATCATCATTATTACCCCAGCACAAGCCATTCTTCCATACTCATTCCTATTGTTAGAATGCTACACCAATAATGAGGTAGAGTATCAAGCTCTTATCACTGGCCTCGAACTGGCCCTTGAGATTGATGTTCCCCATTTTCAAGTGAAAGGGGATTACGAACTAGTCATCAAACAGATAAATGGTGAATATGTCGTTACAAAGCCACAGCTTGTACCATTTTTGAAGCGCACACTCCAGCTAATGTCCTAGTTTCCATCTCATCTAAAAGTCACTCATTTCCCTCGGTCGTGGTCAAGATGGTGCCTTGGTCGGCCTAGTTTCATCACTTGTCGAACCCGAGTAGGATGATCTGATAATCCATATGGAACATCAGAGATTCATTGCTCCATTCACCTCAGATGACAATGAAAGCCTGCAGGTGATCCATCTTACCACCAGAGCCTTCATGTCTGGACCCCCAGGTCCCTCAGATGTAGTTGTTGAAGTGAATCCTTACTGGAGAGCCCCTTTGTTGAGTATCTCCAAAATTGTTACCTCCCAGCCGATCGGGTGGAGTGAGAGTGAATCTGACACTGTGCATTGCAGTTCACCCTCCAGGATGGCCCTAGCATTAAATGGATCCTCTACAAGAACTGATTTTACGGGGTTCTCCTCCATTGCATTCATGGATTTGATATTTATCAGGTCATGCAAGAATCTCACACCGATTCTTGTGGGGCTCATCAGACCGGGCCACAGCTGTCCGATCAGATCTGGAGACTAGGGTACTTCTGGCCCTCCATGATACACTACTACATCGAGTTCTCCAAAAGGTTTCATGCATGTCAAGTTCATACCAACTTTTTTCATCGGCCTCTAGAGCCTCTCCACTCCACCAAGTACTCTTGTCCATTTACGGTTTTGGGACTCGATGTCGTGGGACCATATCCACCAGCGATAGCTCACCAGTGCATGTTCATCCTAACGGCTAAAGATTTATTTTCTAAGTGGGCAGAGGTAGTTCCACTCAAGGTGGTCAAGGCCCATTTCATCATGGAATTCATGAGCTCCAATATCACTTACCGATTTGGAGTCCCTCATGTCGTCCTCACTGATAATGGCACCAACTTCCATGCAGTTGAGTTGAAGAAGTGGTATTCCAAATACAACATCCACTCTAACTATACATCCCACTCTCATTCGCAAGAAAATGGATAGATCGAGGCATTCATCAAAACCCTCTCTAACATTTTGCAGAAAATGGTTGGTCAGAATAAGAAGAGTTAGTCATACAAGCTCCCCAACGCCCTCTGGGCTTATCGAACAATGACTTATAATTCCACCTAGGTAACCCTATATTCCCTGGTATATGAAACAGAAGTCGTCCAACCTATCGAGATTTGGTTGCCTTTATTACGCACAGCGGTCTATGATCAGCAGGCACCAGATAAATTGTCTAAAATTCTTCTGGCCAAGTTGGAAGCACTTAATGAAAATAGGTTTCGTGCCCTGAAAATTATGAAAAGGAATAAAAATACAATTGCTAGAGATTTCAAGAAAAAGGTTCTCCTCTTCTCTTTCCTGCATGGTGATTTGGTTTTGGCCGTTCGGACACCAATGATACCTGGAAGGAAACCACCCAAGTTGGACCCCAAATAGGAAGGACCTTACATCATTCACTAGGTTTACTCCAATGACACATACTCACCGGTGACCATGGATGGTGAGCGTATAAATCCTCCCACCAATTCCAAGTTTCTCAAGAAATACTTTCTTGAGTCGTAGGGTCCCACATGACCAAAAAAAATTTGGTCCTTTATGACCTTAAACTGGATGTTCCCACGCGACCCTAAACTGTATAATGCTCCTGCATGACCCTAAAATGTCTGGTCCTGCATGACCCTAAATTGTTGGGTCCTGCATGACCCTAAACTGCTTCGTCCCGCAAGACGTTAAACTATTCATCATCCTACCAGATTCTAAACTATATGGCTCTTCAAGAACTACATAAGGCTTGATTCCCATCCTCATGGGATACGTAGGAACGCTCAAACATTTCATCTTCATCCCATCCCTCAAATTCCTGCCTTTGACTATCCCCCCTGGGGGTAGACCTCTAGGAGGATCCTTACATGGCATGGTGAAGGCTTCTTTGCCCCCGCTCATGTCAAGATTATGATGATCACACCATGTGCTCTATTTTCATTCTTCTAGTCCCCCACGTCCTCACTGCATGATGTTAAATTTCATGGCCTTTAATAACTATGTATGGCTTGATTCTCATCCTCATTGGATACATAGGAACACCCAGACATTTCGTCTGTCAGTCCAGCCCCAAACTCTAGAATCACTGCTCGAGTCAAGACATATGGTGTGGTGTAGGCTTTTGTCTCAATTCACCTCGAGTTCATTATAGCCTTGCTTTGTGTTCCACTCCCTGGAGACTTCTGCCTCTTTCACCATCCTGCTTTACGTTGAAATTCACAGGCATACTTATGCTTCACTCACACTCCTTGTTTGGGAATCCATTATCTTTCATGTAAAAAAGGGCCCCTGAATGGAATGGATGTTGGCCCAAAGGCCTTACTACCATTATAGACCAACGTCCTCGAGGATTTCGAACAACAAATTGAAACAAGCCCCGCATTGAGAATATGGTCAGCGAGAGATCCATTATTGTTTCTCCCATTACGGATCACACGATATGGAAGATGTGTTTCAAACATGGTCAATAGCTATCCATTTTCTTTATCGCCACTCCCATAGGTCCCAAATATTGAGTTTAGTGGCTCGTTCTGCCCTGCTATATCTTCATGTTGTGGTCTCCCTCGGGTGATGCCATCTGTCTGACCCTTATGAGATGGGGAGAACCTGATCCTACTCATTATTTCCCACATTGAGAATTTCCATTATTGGATTAGGAGATATGATGAGGCGATGCCTGCTGAGGGGTCATATGGCTATTTTTGGCCAGGGCACCCAATCTCAGGTCCCTTTACCCTTTCATCCCCCTGGCCTGAGTTCTCATTTTGGATTGTGTGGTATGCTATGGACTCCTATCTTTATTTACGTTGGGCTATTTCACCATGCCATACATATCCCACTAAGGTGTGAATCCCTTCATTTATGGTCCATCCCACGAGTACAGGCCCAGTCATGCTTCGTGAGTCCCATTATTTGGGCTTCCTTCACCTTATATATCCAAGAGGGTCCCCAAATGGCACAGATGCTCAGCCCAAGGGCTCTCCTACCATTACTAGATAACACCCTCGAGGACTGTGACCAACAAGTTAATACAAGTCTCATGTTGCGAATACGGTCAGTGGTTGATGTTCAATTTTTTTCCCCAAATTCTGGTCACACAAGGGTGGATACTCTATTGCAAACTTGGTCAATAGTTTCCCACAATCATCATTGCTGCTTTGTGGTCTTCCATAAGCACGAAGATTCACCCTATTTTTCCCATGAATATGACATTAAACTATAAATATATGGTCCAAGATATATGACCCTAAACTAATAACACTTTCATTCTCACAGCAAGACGTTAAACTGCAAACTGGCTGAGAATTTCCATCTGAGGCCCAGCCTTAGCCCCTTGGCATTTTCGAAACCCTGGCCCAAGTTCTTACTTAGGGTTGTACGGTGTGGTTCTGTATTATGTCCTCATTCACACCAGGTTTCTTATCATTCCATATACATCCCTGGACAAGATACCTGACCCCTAACTTCGTCCTCACTACAAGACGTTAAACTACAAACTATCTAGGACTTTCCATCTGAGGCCCAGACTCGGTCCCCTTGGACTTTTCGGGCCCCTGACCCAAGTCTTCACTTAGGATTATATGGTGTCTTATGGGATTATGTCCTCATTCATGTTGGGTTACTCCCTACGCCGTACAACTCCCTTGTTTCGGGTATCTTACCCATTAGCATCCTTACTTCATGACGGTAAACTGTAAGTTACAATCTTTTAGAGCTTTTTGTGGCTTGATTCCCATCCTCATGGGATACGTAGGATTGCCCGAACATCTAGTCTTCGAGTACAGATTCATATCTTAGAAATCTCTCTTTCACCTTGGCCCCTTGGCCTACACTATCCCAGGGAGAGGGGTATGTGGTGTGGTATGGGATTATGTTGTAGGAACCCGGATCTTCGTTTTTCAGGTATGCTTCCCATTTTCTGGAGTTTTTTAGAAAAATGATGTTTCTGAAATTTTTTGAAGTACACGCCATGTACTTTCTGAGTACACACCATTTACTCTTTTCCCGCTCGAAGCCGTGTGCTGGCCATGTCTGGGCCACACACACGGTGTGTAGGGGCGAGGTGGAGGTCGATTTAATCGGAGTACAGACAAACCCACTACACGACGTGTACTCTAAAAGTACACACTGTGTACTTTATTTTTTTCATTAAATGGACTGGGGTCGCACCCAATCGCCATAAACGTCTTCTTCTAGGTCTGGTTCGACCGAGAGACACCATACAGCCTCAAAACTTCTCTGGATACCCGAGCCACCATCTTTTGGCCAATTTGACCACTTTTGATTGTGTTGGAACCGTAGTGGTGATTTATTCTTTCTTCTTGAGTTTCATTCCTTGATTCTTCCTCTTTCTCAAGTTATCATGGTTTGATTTTTTAAAACATTTTACATATCTACGACGTGCAAGGGAGAATCAGTCGTCGTGGTTCAAGTATATCGATCTCCTAGGATCGAGTTAGGTGCTTTGTTTTTTACTGTTCAAATTCATTGAGTTCTATGTGCAAATCCCACCAATACCCGTGAACGGGGTATTGTGTGTTTACCTTTTTGCCCTTGTTGTTTCCGTAATTGCTTGTATACTTGTGTAGAGGTAAATTAATCATTTTATAGGATATTTTGTTATGATTAGATGTTTTTCCATGCTTTGTTCTGTTTACAACCTTCGGGTTTCATTTTCCTTTGGCTGTTACACTTTTTTTTAATGACTTGTGACCATAGGATGGAGTGAGATCCATAACATGCTTTTTGCCCTGTAGAATGTTAGCCAAGTAGCTATATAGGTGTACTTTGGTTATCCAAGTAGCTCTATAGGTGTACTTTAACCTTATAGAATTATCATGCACTGACTAGCACGGGACTATGAGAACCTGGTGCTATAGACTATAAGGGATAGACCGAGTGAGCTTCTCAGAGAGTCCTTGACATCACAGACTACAGGAGGGTAGACCGAGTGAGCTTCCTCAGTGAGTCTTAGACATTATATGCCACAGGGGATAGACCGAGTGAGCTTCCTAAAGTGCCTTCAGATATTATAGACTACAGGAGGGTAGACCGAGTGAGCTTCCTCAGAGAGAGTCTTACTTTGTTTGAATCTTTTTAAGAACATTCCCAGGCTAGAGGATGAATTAACTAAGTGAGCTTCCTCAGAGAGTCTATGGTACACCTGAGGCTATAGGAGGAATTGACTGAGTTATCTTCCTCAGAGAGTCTCTAGACCTTGGGGCTAAGAGGGTTAGACCATGTGATCTTCCTCATAGAGTCCCTGACTACCCCAGACTATAAGGGGAATTGACCGAGTGTTCTTCCCAGAGTCTCAAAAATTCATATGAACAAACCATAGGGGTTAGGCCGAGTGCACTTCCCAGAGGGTTGTGGTACTTCTTGGATATGACCAGAGGTAATGGCTGTGAGTACTTCCCAGAGGTTTTCTTGCTTGTTATTTGTTTGCTTCACTGCTATTGTTGGTTGTGGATTGATTTCTGTTGTGTATCATCCTTCTTACTACTTACTGTTTACTACCTACTACTTTGTTCTTGTTGTTTACTGCTTATTGTACTTTTACCTGCCATATACTCACTGACTATTAGGCACAGATCTTCGGGTGAATTCCTACTCGGATTTAGTCTCACACCCTATTTGGGTCATGCTTTTGGGCCCAAAAAGACTATGTTGTTGCAGGTATAGACAAGGGAAAGTGCCCTACGACTTCTGGTACTTGATTTCTTAGAGTAGGAGAGAAAGGGTCCAAGCTTTGGCATGCGATGTTGAGGATCTGTTTACTTTTCTTTTGTACTTGTTTTGGTACTATGGTGTTTTTCAGCATTTTGACATGTTTGGTTGCTTTCCTAGATATGTATCTTGCATCATTCCATATATATACATATGTGCTCTAGTTTGTTGATTTAGTCTTCCGTTGTTATTATTGTTGGTTACTTACTGCTTCCACTATTTCATGTTTATTACTTCTACTGTGTACTCTACCAATGAGGGCATAGTTTCCCCACTATCACACCCAAGGCCCTTGCTACTAGTCGGCAGCCTCTCGCATTTGGGTAAATGTGCTTGAGGCCTTGTGGCGAACCATCTCAGAGCCTGGTTAGTGGCATCCAGGTCGGGATGTTACAAAGTGGTATCATAGGGATTCTTTTCTCTTGACTTACTATTTGGACGCTTTATCCAGGGATAGGATGGATTCGGTACTTGGTAATGAGCTGTTCCCGGGAGTAGATAACCCGTGTATAGGGAAAATCCATACTACCTCGTTACTGTAGTTTTTTGGTGTTGAGATTTTACGGTTGATATGATTTCACCTAGAGTGATTCAAATGACTTGCATTGTTATTATTGTTTGGATATTGTGGTTCTATTTATATCACAACCCAATGAGATGAGGGTATTTCATCTCATGAATCATATAGGCACTTGTTAGAAATTACATGTCATGCATTCTTACCATGCCATGTAGGGTGCATTAGCAATTGCATGTTGTTGTGATAAACATGGTGTAGATTATCCATGATGTTGTGATAGATGCTTTGATAGAATCTCTGCTGCTGATATAGGACTGTTTGTATTGTATCTAGCTTATATGAAATCTAATTTTTGGTTCTTGAGGTGTTATGGGCCCTCTTGAATCGGAAATTGGTGGATCATTGGCTAGTTTTTCCTTATATATGACTGTAAGAGATGCCAAGATTTGATTCATGGGGAGTATAGGCCCTCCTGGGTTGGAATTTAGCACCTCCTTACTTTTTTTTCTGTGTTTTCTGGGCTTCTATGTAGTTTCTATGCTACCACCCAGAAAAACCCAGAATACACGGCATGTACTTTTGGGTACACGTAGTGTAGTTCTAGGTCGTATCACTGACCATGTGATCAGAAACACAGTGTCGTGAAAATAACTTCAAGAACACACCTTGTTGTTAATGAACATGACATGTAGTTTAGAGTTGTGTACCCGGCCATCTCACTAACAACATGGGTAGGGGAAGCTCAAGTAGAACACACCATGTTGGTAAATAACACATCGTGTAGTTTTGTCCCAGGTACCCGGCCGTGTCACGAACAACACGGGTCAGTGTTATCTTCTCCTATACACGCCGTGTTTGTTCGGAACATGCTGTGTGAGGGCAGACGTGTAGACGGTCATGTGAATAACAACACAGGCCACCGAGACCTAGTCTAGTACATGTCGTGTCCCTAGGTAACACGCCATGCAGTATGGGGTTAGTTTGGACCGTGTGGGTTAGCCGTGTAAGGAGACTCAGGCAGGGGTTTAGAGTTCAAGTACATGTTGTGTGTGGGAACAACACGCCGTGTAGTTTGGGGTGTTACATGACCAATAGTGGCAGGAGTACACACCCATGTTAATGGATTTAACAGACACGCCGTGTAGTTTTTAATACATGTCGTGTAGTCATGTTTTGTAAAACTTGATGTTTTTTCCCGTGTTCCCCTTTTGTACTCCTGTGTTTTCAGTCTTTTTTAATTCTGATCTAAGGTGTGATTTTGATCTTTCAGAGCTATGCCTCCAAGATGTCCTCCGGTCGTACGTCAGTTTCTGGATGGTGACCAGACACTGGAAATGGACGATCAGGGACCTCCTGTTGATCCTCCTGTTGTGCCAGCCTTGGCACCAGCATTTATACCCGTTGCAGGTGCCGATACGCAGTTCAGGGAGGACTTCCTGAGGATGTTACAGACTTTTCAAGGAGCACCACTTCCTGCCCTATCAATGGCTGAGTTCACGTGGGTTTTCCAGCTGTAGCATCCTCCTACTTTCTTAGGGGATGGAGGACCTCGGGCTGCAGAGTCATGGTTTGATTCCACCCTAACTATCTTCGAGCATCTGGAGATTCCCCCAGAGAAGAGGGTAAAGCTGGCCACCTATATGCTCCGGGACACCTCCAAGATTTGGTGGGAGGTGATCTCACAGTCAGGACTCCAGCAAGGTATGTCATGGGATAAGTTTCGACGCACCATCTATGAGTAATTCTATCTGGAGACCCTGAGGGACAATCGATCCTTGGAGTTTATGAGTCTGTAGTAGGGTACTCTTTCTGTTATGGAGTACGCGTCCCGCTTCACTGAGCTGCAGCGTTTCATGGTGATCCCAGTAGGTAATGATTTGTTCCTTGCTAGGAAGTTTGAGGATGTTCTCAGGAAGAAGATCCTTTCCCAAGTGAATATCTTCCAGTTGACTTCGATATATTCTATCTCCAACCAAGATCTGATCACTGATCGCAATCTGAGGGATTCTGGAGTAGTGAGCCAGGGCGGTTCGACATCCAGAGCTAGTGTTCCTCCTACGGACAGTAGGAAGCATCGCAGAGAGTCTTCTCGAGGAGATCGGGGTTCGCGTGATGCATCTTCTGGCATCCAGGTTGTATGCTACCAGTGCGGTAGGAGTGGGAAAACTAGGCCTCAGTGCCAGAGGGATCCAATGGAGTGCTGATCTTGCAGCAAGATGGGCCATCTTCAGCGTTATTGTCAGATCTTCTCACCTTCTGTTGGTGGTAGGGGTTCCTATATGACCCAGCATTCTAGAGATGCTTCACCAGTTTCCCACCAGTCTAGGAACTGGAGTTCTTCCGGCCGTTCGGGCCGAGGTGTAGGTCGCGGCCGGGGTGGTCAGTCACCAGGTCATTAACGACAGTAGAGTGGATCAGCTTATAGCGGTCAGCCAGGGGCACAGGGTCGTGGTTCAGGCTAGTCTTTCACCGTAGAGCAGACCTATTAGGAACAGGATCTTGTCCCTTCTACAGTTCGAGGTACGATCTTAGTAGCCTCAGTTTTATCATCAACTCTTTTCGATACTAGTGTTTCACATAGCTTTGTCTCTATTGCTGTTGTGGAGAGCCTTGGGATCTGTATCCTTTCATCTGCTAACTTTTTGACTCTTGACACGCCATTGAGAACGATGACATATAGCATACGTCAGTGCAGAGAGTTCCCTCTTGAGGTTGCGGGGTGTCATTTCTTACGGGACCTCGATGTCCTAGAGATGACGGGTTATGACGTCATTCTCGGTATGGACTGGTTGGTTCCCTTCCAGGCAGTCGTCGATTACTATCGTCGCAGGGTGAGTTTCGTATCACCAGAGGGCGGATCTTTTCTTCAGAGAGGTGAGTGGGATGTCCAGGTGGGTAGAACTGGACTTGAGCATCATGGTCTAGGAGGAGTTACAGCCCCGATTTCCAGTCTTTATCTGGACGACCAGGGAACTTAACAGTTAAACTTTCCCCCAGTGGTGGATCATTTCAGGGATGTCTTTCCAGAGGACTTTTTGGGTTTTCCTCCAGAGCGTGAGGTAGGCTTCTCAATTGAGCTCGTTCCAGGAGCGGGAACGGTTTCCATTCCTCCTTATAGGATGGCTACACCTGAATTGCATGAGCTCAAGAAGCAGCTGGAGGAGTTGTAGGCAAAGGGTTTAATCTGACCCAGTACATCTCTTTGGGGTTCGCCTATCCTATTTGCGAAAAAGGCAGATGGCACCCTTCGGCTTTGTTTGGATTATCGGAAGCTGAACCAGATTATGGTCAAGAACCGATATCCCTTACCGAGGATTGATGACCTCTTTGATCAGCTTCGAGGATCACAGGTGTTCTCGAAGATCGAATTGATGTCTGGTTATCATCAGTTGCACGTTAGACCATCGGATATACATCTGACATCCTTCAGAAGCAGGTATGATCTATACGAGTATACAGTCATGCCGTTCAGTCTCACGAATGCGCAAGAAGTTTTCATGGCACTGATGAACTGAGTGTTCCATCCTTATTTGGAATCCTTCTTTGTGGTCTTTGTGGACGATATCTTGGTGTACTCTCACACTCGACATGACCATGATACCCATCTTGAGATCATTCTAAGTACACTAAGAGAGCATCAGCTTTTTGCTAAACTCTCGAAGTGCCACTTTTGGTTGGATCGGATTCACTTCTTGGGTCACGTCATCTCAGAGACAAGAGTTTCAGTGGACCCAGAGAAAGTGAGAGTTGTAGTCTCCTGGGAGCAGCCGAAGAACATCTTTGAGGTGCGGAGTTTTCTAGGGCTGGCTGGATACTACAGGCATTTCATAAAGGACTTCTCGTGCCTAGCAGCACCATTGATAGGTCTGACCAAGAAGGGGGCAATGTTTTTATGGTCATATTCTTGTGAGTCTGCCTTTCCAGAGCTGAAGGGGAGGTTGACATCAACATCGATACTAGTCTTTTCAGATTCATACAAGAGCTACACTATTGATTGTGATGCTTCAGGTATCGGGCTCGGAGTTTTACTTATGCAGGGATATGGAGTCGTTGTGTACGGGTCTTGATAGTTGAGGTCACACGAGAGGAATTACCCTACGCGCGATCTGGAGATGTAAGTTGTTGTTCACGCCTTATGATGTTGGAGACACTACCTTCTGGGAGAGCACTTTGTGGTTTTCAACGACCACAAGAGTCTCAAGTATATCTTCACTCAGCGTGATATGAATCTGAGACAGTGCAGGTGGGTCGAGTATCTTCAGTATTTCGAATTCGAGCTTGCCTATATGTCGGGAAAGGGAAACATAGTGGCGAACGCGTTGAGTAGAAGAATCCAGATTCAGGTAGTTCAGGAGGCTAGCAGTGAGTATCAGCTTATGGCTCTATTCTCTGAGATGCACTTGGAAGTGCACGACAGGCAGGGAAAAACTGTCCTATCTTCTGTAGTTGTTACATCTACACTTCTTGATCGGGTATGGATGAGGCAGCCATCAGATTCAAATGCCTTAGTCTTGCAAGAGATTGTGTTAGGAGGGGACCCTTTTCCTGGATGGACAGTGGGAGAGGATGAGATCATGTGTTTCCAGGGACATGTATGGGTGCCAGTAGACATACGCGAGGATCTGATGTGGGATTTTCATTCCACAATTTGTGCAGTTCATCCTGGTGTCACCAAGATGTATCGTGATCTACACCGCTAGTACTGGTGTCCATGTATGAAGAAAGATGTTGTTGGTTTTTTCATGAGATGTTCTACTTGTCAGTAGGTGAAAGCAGAGCATCAGCGACCAGTAGGGATTTTACAGCAGTTACCTATTCCTGAGTGGAAGTGGAATGATATCGTGATGGACTTCATGACCGGGCTACTGAGGTCACCTCAGGGGAGTGATGTTGTTTGGGTTGTCATCGATAGGCTTATGAATGTTTCTCACTTCTTTCCTATCAAATAGACCTTCGGTGTTGATGATCTGGGAAGGTTGTACATCTGGGAGATCATACGTCTACATTGAGTTCCACACTCCATTGTTTCAGACAGGGATGCATGCTTTACTTCTCAGTTCTGGCAGGGACTTCAAAAGGCTTTGGGTACACGGGTACTTTTGAGTACAGCATACTATCCCCAGACAGATGGCCAGTCTGTGCGCACGATCTGGGTGCTTGAGGATATGATCTGAGCTTGCATTCTAGACTTTGGTGGTTCCTGGGAGAAGCATATACATCTTGTGGAGTTCACCTACAATAACAGTTTTTAGGCGACCATTCATATGGCACCATACGAGGCTCTGTACGGTAGGACATGCAGATCACCCTTATGCTGGCTAGAGGCAGGAGAGGCAGCTTTGCTGGGACCTCGTCTTGTTCAGGAGACCTCTGAGTAGATATAGTTGATTTGAAAGAGGATGGATACAGTACAGTCTTGACATAAGTCTTATGCTGATCAGCGGAGATGACCTCTGGAGTTCGAGGTTGGGGATCATGTTTTCCTATGTTTCACACAAAGTTTGGGACACAAGAGGATTCGGAGATAGTGTAAACTTTAACTGCGGTATGTCGGACCATTTGAGGTTTTGGAAAGAGTTGGGTCGGTTGCCAATCGGTTGCAGTTACCTCAGAGGTACCGGGCCATGCACGACGTCTTCCACATCTCTCATCTCCGACATTACATTTCAGACCCATCACATGTCCTTCAGCCTGGGGAGGTTGAGCTCGAAGCTAATGCATTGTTTGAGGAGCATCCCATCCAGATTTTTGATCGTAGTATGATGGTTCTCCATGGGTATACTGTTCCTTTAGTATGGGTTCTTTGGCAGCATGGGCGAGTACAGGACGAGACCTGGGAGAGGGAGGCCAATATACGATCGTAGTGGCCGGAGCTGTTCGGGGTTTCTTCTTCTATGCCTCTCTATGGAAATTCTGGGAAGAATTTATTTAAGGGGGGAAGTTTATAAGAACCCGGATCTTCGTTTTTCAGGTATGCTTTGCCTTTTCTGGAGTTTTTGAGAAAAATGAAGTTTCTAGAAATTTTTGAAGTACACATCGTGTACTTTCTGAGTACACGTTGTATACTCTTTTCCCACTCGAAGTCGTATGTTGGCCGTGTCCAGGCCACACACACGGTGTTTAGGGGTGAGGTGGAGGCTGATTATGAAGTGTATGGACAAACCCACTATACGCCGTGTACTCTAAAATTACACACCGTCTACTGTTTTTCATTAAACGGACCAGGGTTGCGCCCGATCACCATAAACATCTTCCTCTAGGTCTGGTTTGACTGAGAGACATCATATGGCTGTGAAACTTCTCCAGATTCCTGTTCCTCAATCTGTTTCCAATTCGACCACTGTTGATTGCATTGGAACTGTAGCAGTGAGTTCTTCTTTCTTCTTGCGTTTCATTCCTTGATTCTTCTTCTTTCTCAAGTTATCGTGGTTTGAGTGTTTTGGATGTTTTCTCATATCTACGACGTTCAAGGGAGAATCAGTCGTCTTGGATCAAGTATATCAATCTCCTAGGATCGAGGTAGGTGTTTTGTGCCTTATAGTTCAAATTCTTTGAGTTCAATGTGAAAATCCCACCAATACCCGTGAACGGGGTATTGTGTATTTACCTTTTTTCCCCTTTTGTTTCCTGCCTTGCTTGTAAGATTTTTTAGAGGTAAATTAATCAAGTTAGAGGATATTTTGTGGTGCTTGGATGTTTTTCCATGCTTTTTTATGGTTACAACCTTCGGGTTTCATTTGCCTTTGGCTGTTACACTTTGTTTTCCATGCCTTGTGTCCATAGGATGGAGTAAGATTCATAACTTGCTTGATGTCCAATAGAATGTTATCCATGTATCTCTAAAGGTGTAATTTGGTTAGCCAAGTAGCTCTATAGGTTTAATTTGGCCTTATAGAATTATCATGCACTGACTGCCACGGGGCTGTGAGAACCTAGTTCTATAGACTATAAGGGATAGACCGAGTGAGCTTCCCAGAGAGTCCTTGACATTATAGACTACCGGAGGGTAGACCGAGTGAGCTTCCCCAGTGAGTCTTAGACATTATAGGCCATAGGGGATAGACCGAGTGAGCTTCCGAGAGTGCCTTCAGATATTATAGACTACGGGGGGTAGAACGAGTGAGCTTTCTCAGAGAGTCTTACTTTGTTTGAATCTTTTTAAGAACCTTCCCAGGATAGAGGAGGAATTGACCGAGTGAGCTTCCTCAGAGAGTCTATGGTACACCTGAGGCTATAGGAGGAATTGACTGAGATAGCTTCCTCAGAGAGTCTCTAGACCTTGGGGCTAAGAGGGTTAGACCATGTGATCTTCCTCAGAGAGTCCCTGACTACCCTAGACTATAAGGGGAATTGACCGAGTGTGCTTCCCGGAGAGTCTCATAAATTCGTATGACCAAACCAGAGTGGTTAGGCTGAGTGCACTACCCAGAGGGTTGTGGTACTTATTGGATATGACCAGAGGGAATGGCTGTGAGTACTTCCCAGATGTTTTTCTACTTGTTAGATGTTTGCTTCACTACTTTTGTTGGTTGTGGATTGATTACTGTTGTGTATCATCCTACTTACTGCTTATTGTTTACTGCCTACTGCTTTCCTATTGCTGTTTACTGCTTATTATACTTTTACCTGCCATATACTCACTAACTATTAGGCATAGATCTTCGGGTGAATTCCTACTGGGATATAGTCTCACACCCTGTTTGGGTCATGCTTTTGGGCCCAAATAGACTATGTTGTTGCAGGTATAGACAAGGTAAAGCGCCCTTCAACTTCTGGTACTTGATTTCTTAGAGAAGGAGAGCAAGGGACCAAGCTTTGGCTTGTGATTCTGAGGAGCTGTTTACTTTTCTTTTGTACTTGTTTTGATACTGTGGTGTTTTTCAGTATTGTGACTTGTTTGGATGATTTACTAGATATGTATCTTGCATCATTCCATATATATGTGTGTGCTCCAGTTTATGGATTTAGTCATCCGTTGTTATTATTGTTGGTTACTTACTACTTCTGCAAATGCATGTTTATTACTTCCACTATGTACTCTTCCAATGAGGGAATAGTTTCCCCACTATCACACCCAAGGCCCTCGCTGCTAGTCGGCAGCCTCTGGTGTTTGGGGAAATATACTTGAGGCCTTGTAGCGAATCGGGTCAGAGCCTGGTTAGTGGCATCCGGTTCGGGACGTTACATATATACTTATTCACATTTGGTCTGTAAAAACCATTCCATGTGCCTCTTTCTCCTAATAATTTCTCTATCCCCTTGTTATATACTCATCTCTTCAAGTCTTCCACTCTCAAGATGATCCCCTCGACCCTTTACAGCGATTCACCAATTGGCCCATGAGTATTCTGGTCTAGAACCCGGAGTGCCAGACTCTATGAGGACATGATTTCGCCCCTTTTTCAGGCTTTGTGTTCCCCTTAATCTAGGATTACACAATCTTTCTCACCCAAAGTACCCCAAACTGGCATGGATTCTAGGCCTAAGGGCTCTCCTACCATAACGAGCCAAAGTCCTCGGGGGTTTCAGGAAACAAATCGATACAAGTCCAGCATTATGAATATGGTCAGCGGTTGATGCTCATTTTTTCCCCATTTCAGGATAATGTGATATGGATGATGTGTTTTGAACACGATCAATAGTAATCCTCCATCGTCATGCCAGAACCTTTAATACTTGAATGTTGTTTACATGATTCACATTATTTTCCACCCTATCATGTCCAAATAGAATTTTGACACTCCTGGAACTATCCATCAGTGCGCATTTGCATGTTAGGAGGAAAAAATCCAAGGTAAAGGCATCATTTTGGGCTCCACACAGACTTCCCATGGGCATGTATTCCAGGTATTGCAGAAACCTCTTCCGCCCTTGTTTCCCAAACTGAATTTGACTAACACAGGCTTAGGGATCAAGTTGAGGTCCGTACTTACTTGGAAGGATTTCACCCCTCTATGGTTCAAGCACTAAGACCATAAACTAAGATATATTTTAGTACTATGTACAACTTGATTCCCATTCTAATGGGATATGTAGGAATGCCTGGACATCTTGTCTCTGGTTCTATCTAATGTTCCACTAATTTATCTCTTTTGTTCTGTCTTCAGGGCTTTAAATCCTACAGGACTACGTGGCATGGTATGGGATTATGTCCTCATTCACGTCGAGTTTTCATTAGTCGCACCATGTACGTCCCTTTCTAGGATTTATCAACCCTACTTCCTATCTCACATGGCATTAAATTGTATGTTGTCTTGCACTATGTTAAAAGGAACCATCAAGAACAACATTTAGCTTTATTCCCTTTCTCATGGGATACGTAATAACACTTGAACATCTCATCTTCAGAACTAGTTCATTTGGGAGCTAGTTTCTCCTTCCATTATCATCTAATACTTCTTGGCCCCTCGGCCCGTGGTTTCCTCCTCAGAATTGTGCACAGTATGGTGTGGACCTTTTCCTCATTCATGTTGGGTATGCTTTATCATAACATGTGCATCCCCTTTGGAACCCCATCTCTCTTGTATAAATCTGAGCCATATGACATTGTACTATGATGATTAGTCCCACATGGAATTAAATTGTTGTGTCTATCCTGAAAGACGTTAAAAATGCATGGTTGGTCCCATCACATGACCCTAAACTGTGACATTATCGTCCTGGATGCACGACGAAAAACGAAACTGCATTGAGATGTCATCACCCAAGGGGACGTCATGTTTTGTATCGGTTACACACCATAACATTTGTCAATGCCTGCATATGGCTTGATTCCTATGGTGATACCTGTACCTTTCATCCTAGGTCAATCGCTTCACAAAAAAAACACATTCATCCTAAAGGACAAACAATATATATCAAATGATGCTACTTTTGGAGCAAGGGCCAGACCTGCAAAACCTTATTATCTCTAGCACTGATATCTTATCATTCCATCCTTATAACTATGTATGGCTTGATCACCGTCCTTATGGGGTGTGTAGAAGTGTATGTACACCTTTTCTTGGGCTCATCCTGACTTTATTTTCCGTTCCCTCGGCCTGAAACCTCCCCCAAGAAGCACACGGTGATCTCGACCAGGTCTTTATTCACATCGGCTCTTGTAATTACATCATCATGTGTCTCTCATTTCTTACCATCCATGGTCCGAGATCAAAGACCATAAAATAAGATCTCTTTATAGAAATATGTTTGGCTTGATTCCCATCCTCATGGGATACATAGGAATGCCCAGGAATTTTTGAATCTGGGTCCAGCCCCAAGAATCTACAAGTTATGTCCCTTATTTTTGGACCCCTTGGCCCGAACTCATTTGGGAAGATGTTGTGTGATGGGTAAACTTCATGAGTACACATGTCCTCAATGCATGAAACTAAACTGTGTTTCTACCCTGAACAAGTTCTGGATGCACTATATTAATCATGGGATGCGCCAGTTTCCTTTCTAGAGAGGATTCTCCCTACCAGTGTCGGTCTCTTACCACACTGTTCCCCAAGAACTATGTTTCACTTAATTCCCATTACCATGGGATACGTAGGAACCCCCAAACATCATGTCTTTGGGTCTAGCCCCAGGAATCATAATTCTCGTCCCCCCTCATTTTTGTTCCCTTGACCTGAGCTCTTGTGGGGAACCATGAAATTGTAGCTTTACCTTGAAAAAGTTCAGGACGCCCCATGATAACATTCGGAGGCGGTAGTTTCCTCATCAAAGAGGTCCTGTTTGGAAGTATGTTTGATATCTGATTAGACCGATGTACCCACCTAATGCATTTCCGCCATGATGGCGTAATTTCAAGAGTATTGGACTCCAGTCGAACAAACCCCTCACTCCACTCTCCACGCTTTGCGTTCCCTTTATTTGGATCCTCTCCCTATTTCACGTCAAGAGGAACCCACTAACAGTATATATGAATGACCCATGGGTTGCCTACTATCCTTGGATAACATTTCAAAAGACTAATGGATGACATTTTGAGTCAGTCCCCATGTTTCGAACATGGTCAGCGGTGGGCCCTCATTTGTTATCCCCATTTTAAGCTAACGTAATAAGTATAATGTGTTTAGAACATGGTCAAGAGTCATTATTAATTGTCATTCTATAACTACATTGTTCTAAATCTTGGGTGTTGTGACTCACACCTTCCATCCACCTCTTTTCAGATTTATTCCAGCACCCCTGGCATTACCCCGTTCGTGCACAAGAGCACACTAGGAATAAGGTAATTCGACTATTCTCAGAGATTAATTACCAGTCAGGTCTCTCCCTTCTCTTCCCAGGAATCCAAATTGGTTTTTTGACCCCCCAAATTCCTGAATCCTGGTTGGCACTCCTACATTCAAGTGAAGTAATAGTGCGAGCATCCCTTGTTTATCACACCAGTTATGACCCACATGAGCTTAAGAATGGACTGTTATTCATTTCAGAATTATGGTTGAAGGCATTAAACCAAATGAACACGTAAATAAAACTATTCATACATCTATCCATACATGAAATTCAGAACAATAGGTAGTAAGGATAAATTAGTTTATGAGTTCATCCAAAATAGGGCCCTTAAGAATCAGCATCTTGGATAGATCATTCCAGTGTTGCTACCTTTTGTCTTGTGGCCTTCAGGATTGCTTCTCGTCCCCTTAGAACCCTCTCTTCATCAGTGTCCATAGATCCCATTACACTTTCCCTAGCTTGTGCTTGATCCTGTTCAGTTTGAAGTTCAGTCATTTGGTGACCCTCTTCCAGTAGTTTCTCTTGGGCATCCGCCAACTGGGACCTCAATTACTCCACAAGCTCGAAACAGTTAGTGATGAATACCTCCTTTTCTTTCATCTGTTCTTCAAGGAATCAGACCTCTTGTTCCACCATCAAGAACACTTGGGTACTCCCTGAATCTTTCTGATATCGGGAAACGTCAGAGCATCGGCTACTCTTGCGTAACTTCTCATCCATGTAGTCACAGATTGTTGATTGAATATGGTGGTCATCCACCCCTCTAGCATAGATAAAGTGCATCCATGTGTGGAGTGATCCCATCTATTATAGCCATTCTTTCTGAGGCTGACCGAGAAAGTGCTTGATACATTTCCACCCCTTGTGTTGCTTCATACGTCTCTCATCAGCCGCCTTTGAATCAGAATCATCTATCACCTCAGTATCTACTAGCCGATAGTCAGGGAAATCATCCAATAGACTAGCTGTAGGGTCTTCTTCGGGTATTCCTCCCAAGGGATTAGGTTCTTCAACACCTGTGTGACCTTCCTCTCTCGCCTCGGTCTCGGTAGCTCCTTCACCAACTTCTGGCGTCACCTCGACATTGATATTGGTGATATCCACAGCCCTTTCCTCACTGAGTGTCAGGACTGGCTCAGTTTGGTAAGCATTCTCTAAATGGGATGACACATTTTCCATTGAATCAATTGCGGATGAACTAGATTCGGTGGCCCAATGAGCCTACAGGGCTGTGATCACTACACAAACAATGAACACGCTGATCAGCTAATCTTTATGAAAGTAAATATCGATGTTGAAGTAATGAACTTATTTTAGCCCAAATCATGAGACTAAAGTGTTCTAGATTATACAGGATCTTTCATTTTAGGGGATACCTCAGTGATCGTTAGCTCAATAATGGGCGTCATCTCCCCACCTAGTTCTATTGGCTCCTCCTCCCCTTTTCAGATGGAGTCTCTCGGTTGATTCCAATATGCCCCTCAGCAGAATAAAGACATTTTATAGAGTGTTACAAAGAAAAAAAATGAAGGGGGAGGAAAGATTATGGTCGATACATACCTCAAGTAGCACAGTCATGTCTACATCAGAGCCAATGATCTTGCCACTCTCCTGAATACTCCCGTGGGGGAATGTCCCCTAAGACCCTCCACCTTTGATCTTCTATTCTCCTTCACATTCTTCTACACCCCCTTTTTTACATTCTCCTTCTACCTCCTCCTCTTTCATCTCAGTTCCCTCCAGCTCCTCATCACTATCATCATCCTCGGGCGGCATATTGTCTAGATCATCCTCCTGATCGATCATTACCTTCACCAGGAGGGGTGGTTTCTCAAACCGACCTCACTGGCATGCATATTCATCCATGGCTGTCAGGTACATTTGTAGATGATGTAATTTTACCCTGTCATCAACTCAGATGAGTCTGACCACTAACAACTATATTTTGTCTCGTATTATTTTTTTCTAGAGGGATTTGACACCCATCGACTACCGTAGGTTCAACCAGGCTGACCATAGAGCCAAGAAGATTGCATCATTAGAAGGTTGAAGAAAATTTTTTATTTTCTTCCCAGGAAGTTCCCTGACTACTCTGTGATCCCCTCTCCCCCTGGGTGATGAAGGCATAGCCATGTCGTGTGACGTTCCCACTATTGCACTCCCAGCTCGTTCGGGCCCAATGGCCCGACTTGCTTCCAGCCTTTCCACCCCAACAACGCCCAGTCTGCTCTCTTGCCGCCCAGGTTCTACACTGGCTACCTTGATCTGTCAGACTCTCTTCCACAAAATCACCTCAGGGTATGCTATAGCCCAATGTTTGACATTTTCCTTTTAGAATCCAGCATCAACTCTGGTGGGGGAAAAGGTAATGACGTCACTAGAGCCCTGTGATATGAACATCAGCCACATTTGGCGAATAACGCAGGGATGATACTCCTTATGGACATCATTATACACATTTTCTGGCATCCTATTGAAGAATCCAAACTTCTTGGAATATCTTGATGGCACGTAGGGCTCACAAAGGATCTTCCCATCAACTCGGGCCACAAGCAACCCACCTCTGATGCCCTGGAAGTATTCTATTTTCTCTAGTGATCCCTACCCATTTTCTATCATCTGGACATTCGGATTGGGGAATGGGATGAAAGGGAAGTTGGAATGAGTATTGATTCTGATCCTTACCCCCTCCTCATTGAACGTCAATGGCATGACCCATACAGTGTTTAGAAAGGAAGGTCGCAGGCCGTTACCCGGAGGAAGAATGGTATTTGGAAAGGTATATCTGCCACAATGAGCCATGATCCATCCATGGAGGATCTGGAGGGGATCACATATCCTCCTTGGGGAGCCCACTCCCAAAATGTTCCCCAAGAAGGCATACAAATGGGCTAACATGGGGACTCCCAGATTGAACCTCTGATTTGTGGCCATGATTCCAGCCATCACCAATGTCACTGGACGAAATCCCATCCTTGTGTCCCTCACTGGTATGAGCCACCCACTCAAGAAGGTTTCCATAAATCTGACGTACCAGACATTTGGGTCCCGAATCAAATTTATACTAAAGCCCCATGATTGATATTCCCTTTCCTTCAGGATCCTCTAGTACAATCTGCTCTTGCTCCTCTATGTCGCGGTCGGAAAATGCCTTCCTCACAACGACATCTTGACTTCTAGAGCCTTTTGTAGAAACATGATAAACCATTATTTTTATTCAATGTCCTTCAAAAAGTCCATGACCCCCATCCTCTCCTTAACCAACTCTAACAGATGCCATGTTATAATAGGATTTCATGATTTGTCTCCCTAGATGTTCTTTATCGGAAGGAATTCATCGTATCGGTACCCATCCAAAGGGATACCCCAGATGAAATGAATTTCCCAAAGGATGATACCAACTTCCCCATAGTGAAGATGGAAGGTATTGGTATCGGGGGACCATTGGGTAAACAGCTCAGGTCTATGTTCAGGCTTACGGTAGAAATGGAACTGTGACGTCCACACCACCTTGAACAACCCAATGTGCCATAGTTCGGCCCCAAAATGGCCACACATCTGGCGTACCCAATATTCTTAGGCCCATTCACTGGTGAAATTTCCCCCAGACCACATATCCCAATCCTGCATCCAACCTTTAGTTTCATCAGTGGCACTCTGTCAAAAAGTAATTGCATAATGGGTTGGGGAGTCTTATGTGATTGGGTCACTTCCCGAAGTGGTTCTGGTCCTAGGATTCATGATCTAAACATCAATATTCTTGGTTTCTCTATTAGTATGGCCATTTTTGGTGATATTATATCGAGGTAGGTCATCCTCTCGGGTCACCCATGACCATGGTGTGTCGACTTCAAATTGGGGCATGGGTACCTCCTCCAAAATACCAAAGTCCCATATCAGCAAATTGTCGGATAGTGCATACTCCTTCTAGGATATGGTCAATAGGTTAAAGAGAGTATGGTTGCTAAATACAATCTTTCGGGCAACATAATCCTCAGGGTTGGAAACCATCTCAACCCTTCAAGCGGCGAAAACAGTTTCTCTCTCAGTGTCAGCCTAATTGGTACCCACATTCTTCTAGTGAGGTCTTAAGAAGTCGGTGCAAAAAATGAGTATTATGCATGAAAAATGAGGAGTTGGCACAAAAACCTAATAGGCGGTATGAAAAATCAAGAGTCTACATGAAAAATTAGAAGTAGGCATGAAAAACAAAGGTTGTGGGAAAAAATCATTGCATCTGTGCGTAAAACAATGGCTGAATTTAGGGAATTACATGCAATCGAAGTAGTTTTTCGCATAATAAAGTGAAAGTTTCTGATGTGTGAGATCTTAGGACTTATCCCACGAGAAATATTTGTATGAACTGAGGGACCCATGAGGGTCTTTTATAGGCACGGAGCAAGTATTTTTCATGCACACAGATAGAGAGCATGAGACTTCCCAGTTTTCCATGCACCTACAAGTTTTTCGCTCGCGAACTCCATGAAGTTATGTGTTTTGGAGTTTCCCTTAAAATCTAACCTTTGTATCCCCTTACTGATCCGATTCCACGGGGGGGAATAGTAGATGCCAAAAAATGATCTAGGTCTGAAGGAGTTTTCAGTGAGACAAAGAGAAGACATATTTTGACCTGGTGATCCATTCTGTAGGGCTCGGAAGGGCCGTGAAAAAAATCTCAAACGGGTGGGAAAAAAATATCTCATGTGCAGACAACTGCAGGTTCCATGGCCATTTTCTGCACCTATGTGAAAACTCACGCACCGCACAGAAACTGCAACCCCGGTGTGAAAACTCCCACACTGTGTGGAAAATTCTACCCTGGTACGAAAACTCTCGTGCCACCAACCGCTGGCATGGAATTTTGCGTGCGTCGCCCCTACGTGGAATATTTTTTATGATGCAGATACTGGTGCGCATACTTTCAAAGAAGCCAGTTTCGGCATGGATTAGGACACCCCGAGAACCTATAAATAGAAGGGAACCCCTTCATCTTCTGGCCGCTGAAGAATCTAAACTGTCTCCTCTGCGTGAAATCCACCTCTCCTATATGATAAAGATGGCTTTTAGTTATGATATTTTTCATGAAAAGCGGTCCAGGGGTATGTCTTCATGTGAGACCACTTGGGCTTAATCCTTGTCCAAATCTCTTTGAGTCACGCCCCCTACGCGCAATCCCTTACAATTGCATGCAATCTATTATAATTGCGTGTAATCACTTCAAATTGCATGCAAACCATATGACTTGCGTGCAATCTCTTATATTTGCACAAAAAACCTCATCTCCCATTTTCATGACCAGCCTCCCTAATTACTTGTTAACCTGGTCTTTTTTGTGTAAGCAGCTCAATTGCATGCCGACGTGGTCTTTTTCAGCACGTGTACCTCAATTTTATGTTGACCTGGAATTTTCCATGAAACTGTTCCTTTTGAACGCAAACCTCACTCCTTGTGTGCACGTGTTCTATGTATCTCTTCTGAACATCATTTTTGGGTGCCTCGCACACCCAAAACATTTTCTTCACACACCTTATTCTCATGCGACCCTATAGGCTTGTACAAAGTTATTTCAAAGTCCCTTGGTCGGTGTATCTCATTGTGTTGCTTCACCTCATTCTTCTTCACATAGGCATGATAACGGCAATTGCCTCTTTGCATAGCCATGCTAACATGGACCCCCAATGGGATCTCCTCACGACTCCCCCTCACTAAGGCATTGTCGATGCCTTTCTTCCTTCAAGGGCGGGCAGGTATCAATTATGTAAGTCAAATGGGTTCAGAGTGAACCCGCCTCGTCCGAGCTGCATGACGTTAAACTGCCAAGCACCATCATCCACAACACAAGATGTTTAACTGTGACCATGACCCATGCATTGGGTGTGAGGAAAAGAAAACCACCCTGGTTTAAGCCCATGGATTTCCTTACAGGAGGTTGCATCCCTGATCCTCCTCCCTTCTTGGGTTCCAAGTCTCTCTCCCGCTAGGATTTTTCACTATTCAGGCCTTCATTCTAGATTGATTCCAAATTTCCATCACCTCGGGCTGGAAACTAGGCATAGGCCCCTATTTCCTATCTAGGATGTGGACCACGTATAATCCTTAGTTTCCTCTTAAGGCTACTAACTATGTGTAAGCCCCACTCCACTTCCCACAGACGCACCTTTCACGATGTGATCATCAGGTCTTTGTTTTCTCTTGTCTCTCACACTGAGCATGACTCACGTGGGCTTAGATCAAACACCAAATATGACATCCTCCCTGGGCATCCTAGAGTGTAAGCCCCACACCTAGGTCCCGAACTACAAGGTCTTTGATCCTTTCCAAGGAAAGGTGCGTAGGAAGCCTCCCTGAGTTTTAATCCCATCATTCGTTGGTCCCGACCATCTTCACATCGATTTACCAACCCCAACCTGAACTACATGGACTTTGATCCTTGCCATGGAAAGGTACGTTGGAAGCCTCAAAAAGGTCCAAGCTCAACACCCATTGGTCCCGACCCACTTCACATCGGTTCACCAACACCTTGGGCCGCCTCAGAGCATAACCCCCAAATGTCCCCATGTTCTGAACTTACGAGTTCTTTGATCCTTTCCAAGACAGAGTACGTAGGAAGCCTATTTGAGATGCAATCCCACCATCCATTGGTCGTTCCTACCCTCTTCACGTTGGTTCGCCAAAACTATCCCAAACTACATGGATTTTTATCCTTGATAAGGTAAGGTATATAGGAATTCTCCATGAGGTTCAATCCCAACACCCAGTAGTCTCGACCATCTTCATGTCGGTTCCTAGCCCATTCAGTGGTAAGTCATTGACATCCTCATCCAGTGGTAAGTCGTTGACACTCTCATTCAGTGGAAATCTTTTTTCAACCCCATTCAGTGGTAAGTCATTGACATCCCCATCCAGTGGTAAGTCATTGTGACCCCATTAAGCGGTAAGCCGTTGTGACCCCATTCAGCAGTAAGCCATTGTTAACCTCATCCAGTGGTAAGACATTGACATCCCCATCCAGCGGTAAGACGTTGCGACCCCATCCAGTGGTAAGCTGTTGAAATCCCCAATCAGCGGTAAGTCGTCATCAAATGAACTATGAGGACTTTTATTCCCTGCCATAGGGGTACTTGTGAAGCCTTTTTGAGACTCAAGCCCAACATCACCATCTTCCTTGTGATGACTTCATCTCATTATCCATTTACTTCATTAAACCTTCTATAATCCATCCTGATTCTTACCTGGGCCGCCACGTCCCAGTGGGATCATTCTACCTCATTCCCATCCCCCTTAACAGCAATCGGGAAGCTAACCACACGTTGTCCCCAACATCGGTGTTCCCTCAAGAGGTTTCACTCATCTGATCCACTCTAATTAGTGTTCTGATCTGTCTAATTCATCTCAGCTAGACGTTAAACTCACGGAATACCCTGTGTTAAACAAGGGAAGCTAAGAAAAATGTTAGATATATGCCCATGGCATAAAATTTCCTATATTCGACGTGTGATTCCTCAGGCTACCACGCCCTTGATAAGCCTTATAATAAGGGGAAGAAACCTAGACACACCAGTGTCCTAGTGTCCATACACGCCAGTGATGTCCAACGTGACTACTCCCCGAACCGAAGGTTGCTTCCCTTACCAGACCCTTTGGAATGTCCCGGAAAAAGCAGTGTAATTAACTGGTGTCCATAAAGATTTGGAACTAGGAAGTTTTTCATGAACAGTGTCTTAAATATATAAGGGAGACCCGAACTAGGTGACGAGTTCTGAGGAGGAATCCACAGAAGGAAGAACCGACATCTCATCATCCCATTTCGATCAAGGAGGAAACGTCCCTGAAGAAGCAATGAATGCCACCGGCCTTTGGAAATCTGGAATGTGGGGAAACAAAACCACACCTTTTGTACTCAAGTAGAATGGCATGCGCTCCCTAGCGAAAGAGTCGGAAACAATATAAAAGCTGAATAGACATCGTCCGAATGAATTTCCATGACATGAACACACAAAGATTATAAATAACCATAGTCACCTACTATAATAGACCCAATACAAAAAAAATACTCTCAATAGATAATTCCCAATAATCCTTAAGAGTTCCTATAGAATTTAGGATCCCTTGTGGACATTATATCCATCAAATCCAATAGAAAAAACTTAATCCCAATAAAAATAATTCGGATACTAATAGGATAATTATAAGATTGGGTCATATAGTAGGGAAGTTTTTTAGTTCATAACTGTAACACCCCAAGCTTCCACGCTACACTTTCTTTTGAATAATACAGTAGCATGTGTTGTATGCAACTTTGAGTTCTAACACACACACCACAACCAATCAAATTAGTCATTATGAATAGTAGTACCCACTTTTTGAAATTTAATAAATTTTATCTTTCAAAATAGACTTCATTTTTGGATTCGGAATATCGAAATTAGCCTAGATTGAAATTTTGTTATTTTTCTAAAAACTTTCAATTTTTGATGAATAGTGAAAAAACACTGAGTTATAGTTAAAAACCTAATTTTTATTTAAATAATTATTTATTTTATTTAAATTTAATTAAGGTCAAAATAGATACATAATACCTATATAAGTTCAATTTAATTCATGGAGTTTGTTTAGAATAATTTTAGAAATATAAAAATTTTATTGAACTTTTCACCGTCTTTTACCCACCTCCTAGGAGAATTGGGAAATTCACATAAAACATAATTTTACGGCTTCTGTGAGTAGAATTTCAAAAATCCAAGAAATATAGTTAATATCAAGGAGTAAAATGTGGTTCAATGAGATGAAAATATTTTTTGGTGAATAGTAACGTTTTACTTTTATTTACCACAATTAAAAGTAAATAGGGTAATTAATGGTAAAAATGAAATTAATATTACCCTAACACGTGTACTAATTATATTGGACAAGTGTATATCGACCAGAAACAACCTTATGAATAAAATATTATCATTTAGGTGCACTTGGATTAGATTAGGACATTTATTATCATTTAATTCAAAGAAGAGTTAAAAGAGTTAAAATCGAAGTTTATTTAGTAAAACATTTTTAATATAGGGTTATACATAAGATAAATTCTATTGTAAATATTCATTAGAAATATAAAAATATTTCCTACATAATGGTAGCTTATTTATAATTTTTAGACATTAAATAATTTAATTTATTTATGACACAATGGTGATGGAGTAATTATCTAATTGAAGAAATATTAAAATAATTGATAATATAAATATCAAAATAAATGTAATTTGAGACTTTTTATGAATTACACTAATTTTATAGGTTAATAAGACTTATTAGTATTGATTATATAATTAGTTTTAGAAGTAATAATGGTTTTATGAATTTATCAAGAACAAAATACACAATAGTTCTAAAATTGACATAAAAGAGTTTTTAAAACAAATATTATATTATTAATTTATATTCAATTCCTAAAAATCTAAGGTTAGGCCAAGAGACTTATATCATGATATTTGTATCATTAATGGACCACTTGAGGGTCTCTTGGAGTTATATAGTAAGTTTATTAACTATATAATATAAAAATACAAAGTGACATGGTAAGTGTCAAACTAATTAACTAAGAGTTAAAACTAAAAGAAAAGGTTAATATAATGACCCCAACCTATCTAAATTCTATTGGTTTGGTGGTTTTAGACCTATCCCCACATTAACCTTTAAATAATCCACTTTGGAGCCCTTAGAAACCGAATATTAATTTATTATAAAATAATATTTCTAGCTTTTCCAAAGGTGCCCCTCACCCCCTTATAAAAGGGAACTCGCCCTTCTCACTAATTCACACATTCAAAGCCTTTTGGTTCGACCAACCCCTACCCAAATACTCTCCCAACTTACCTAAATTCAACCTAGAGGCCTTATTTTGATCAGAAAGGCAACCTAAGGATCCCTTTTGATCAAATCAAAAGGAAGAACCTGAAGAAGATGTAATGTTTTCACCACCCTTTTTCAAGTTCCTTTCTTCTTCAACTTCTTCTTTCTTTGTTATTCCCATTATAAAATAATGACTCCAGCATATTATATATACTGTGATGTTATTATAAATATGGTACAACCATATTCATTATTTCATCCATCCTTTTAATGACATGTCACCATACGTTTGTGCGTACGGCTTACCGTCTCCACATCGTGGTGTAATTGTTATTCAATAAATTATTATTTGGATGGGTATAATAATGATGTGTAATTCATTTAAATACTAAATATAACATTATAATGATTCTTTATATATTATATAACTTCCAATTATATATTATTTTAATATCAAAATGTTGATATTGTCGCTCGTGTGTACGTACGGACTACCGTCTCCACGAACGCGATGAGATCCATTCTCCATCGTATCCATTCAAGTATAATTATCATTTTATGATTAATAATAGTATTGAAGGATTTTTTATAATTCTAGATATTAATAAGATAAAACCTATACATAATAAAAACATCTTATGTAACAAAACATATGAAAGAAAATGAGTATGTTAACACATGAAACGACGATAATACTAAGATATTATTAACAAAGAAATATTAAAAGATCATATATGATATCATATTAATGTATATGATTCTTGTATAATTTAATAACAATTATTTCACCATTATATTGGAGTTTAACCTACCCCAAATAAGGAAAAGTACTAGGTAAGGGTTTATTTTACAATTTCTTCATTATCTGAGGTTATTTATACATAATTATCTACTGGGACCTCTTTATCATCCACATCCATGTTTCTTAAAAATGTGTTTCAAAACATTCTTACTATTTTACAGAATATGGGTTAAATTCATTTATAACTTTGTTTGAATTTTTATAAGAATTTTAGAAAGGAATCTTTCCGTCGTTTTCCGAACAATGTCCTTTTTAACCTTTTTGACAGAATTAAGGTAAGAATGTCTCTTTTTTTAACTTATACGGCTGGTGCAGCTTTTTTTCACCGTTATAAAATCTTCGAAGCTTCCCTTACAAGATTCTAAAAATATTTTCAAAGTAACAGTTTTATTTTATAATTATGTGACTTTTAAATGATTTCAAAAAAAGAGATATTTCTCTCAAATAGTTTTTGATTTCATCTATGTCAACATCCTTTGATGGATTTTAAACTTATTTTAAATTTATTTATTATGATACAAACCTTCCATATTTTATTGAAGGTTTTGTGATATGTTTGACTGTGGATGTGTTATTTTTATACCATTCATGGTCTATGGAGAAAGTATTGACATTTTGAGTGCTAGTTTTAATACGAATGTTTATGTTATGTTTAAACCTTTTCATATAAGGAATGAATTGGACTTAATAAGTGACGGGTGGAGCCCACTATAGCTCCTTGATGCATCGGTAGGTCTCATGAGACAGACTAGTGTCTTGGCACAAGGCCTTGACAAAATCTTATTTGTAGTCCTGGCATGAGGCCTTAGCTATGTGGTTATGATAGTCTGGAATTATGAATTCCATCATTATAAAAGTGGTTATTGATATTGCATGTGATTATTCAACTAGTAGAATATCCATGTGAATAAGTAAATGGAATTATTTCATTTTATTTTTTCCATATTATGCTGAAGTTCAAGTTTAAAAATCTTTTTTTAGTTATACATTTCCTTAAATGTTTATGCTTATTTATAAAGGTTTTCGCTATATTGTTATCCTTACTGGGCATTTGAGCTCACCCCTTTCTATGTTTTATTTTTCCCAGGATGTGAATAAGTATTTTATGAATGATCTATAGGGATAGTATAAGGGGATATGAGTGTGGAGACAAGATGTTGTTGTAGTTTTCAATTTATGATGTAATGTAAACTTCATGAATGTATCTAGTGTTTCCCAGACTACTAAACTAATCGGTCTTTCGAGACTTGATCTTTATTGTGATCATTCCAATGTTATGTAATAATGCACCGAATCTGGGTAACTGGGGTTGGGGCGTTACAACAACTCTATTCAGAGTCATGGTAGAATTTGGGAAAAAATTATCATATCCATGTGATTAGAGGATTTACCATGAATATCATGCCTTGATAGGGTCATTCTTATTTAATTTTTTACTTCTCCTAGAGGAATACATAAAATAACACTAGCCATGGATCTTAAAAATCCATGATTCATAATATAAACCAAATAGTGATATTTTAAACTAAACAACACATGAAATTAAAACATATATACAAAAAAAGTCACATAATTCGCACATAATGAAAATATTTTTTCATTAAAATAATTTACTTCAAATAAATAGATTAAAACTCATTTTAATAAGGAATAAACAAGCAAAAAAACTACCCCTTTTAATAACAAATAAACCTCTATGAAACATCCAATATAATTTTAAAAAATAAATAAAATAACTTTATAAATTAATTATATGGTAAAATTATGATACTCCCACAAAAAAAATTAAAAATTTTATATAAACATTTACATTGATTTTAATAAAAAAATTAAATTCGAAAATTAAATCAATTAATTCATAAAACACATCATAAAATTTAAAAATTATTTTTAAGCAATAATAAAAATGTTCTAAAATAATTTATTATTATAAAACTATTTCATAAAATAAATAAACCATATAAATCATTAAAAAATAAAATATAAAACAATAAATCAAGAGATTTCCATTAACACATCAATAAATCCAAAAAACAATATTTTCTATATAAATTAAGTGGGAATAACATTATAAACATTATTTAATAAAAATAAGTAAAAATAAAAAACTCAAGAGGGATGTAGGCTTATTCATGGTTTTGCCACATTGTTTGGAAGACCACACAAAAACTCTATGACATGATATTTAGTGTCCTTAGAACCATATACATGGGTATTTCACAATTTTATAGATAGTGATAGCTTGCCATGAATCCCCGGATCCTCCTTTATTTCTCACCCCAAAAACTTATAAAAAATATTAAACTCTCCATTTAACTCAAGTGGAATCAAAAATTGATGAAAACAATTGAAACAAAATTCAAATTGAAGACTAAAACTCTTATTACATAAGGTAACATTTGTTTTTGAATGGTAAATACTGATAAGGACTTGCATACCACCTACCTTTTGATTCTAAATCATCATATCTTAATACTATAAAGAATAACCCAAATATCATGAGGAATATATATTACTATATTGTCCCAAACCGACTAAGGTAAAATGGAAATATCATCCAACTTAGAATATATAAATGCCCAAATGTCACTCTTGATCCCAAAGGTATGGAGCCAAGTCTCAGGGAATCAAATATCTATTTAATGGGAAAAAATTATCCCCTAATAAGAGTAATATATTCAGTTGATCTTTACCAAAAAAATCTATAATGAAGATTCAATATGTTGGATTTACATGAATAACTAAACATATTAAAAAAAAGATCCAAATGAGTTACAACATTTAATAATGATCCAACTCATTTATGTTAACAATAAAGAATCATATAAGTTCATTAAAATAAATTTCTAGAAAAATTAAACTAATTAAAAATAAATTGTTGGCCTACTTGGATGAATACTAACTCCCAAATTTAAAATCAAATCTAGTTACCCAAAATATTTATACAAAGATATTACATATATTTCTAAATATATTTATTTCATAAAATAATGATCCATTATAGAATAATAGGTGTCTTGTGACATTTGAAACATTTATATATAGACAAATTGTTCCTTTGTGAACTAAATCATCTCCCACTTGCTTCGTCATAATGATAATACTTCTTTGACATATCATGCATTTTTTATTAATGATAACATGAGGAAAAGTTACAATAATATGGGTGAGATAATAAGATTGTTAATAGTAAAAAAGGGATATACAAATAATCACATAATCATAACATGAGAATATGGTTATGGGATGATGATATTAACATTTGAAAACCATACCCTGCATATAAAACATGATAATATTAAGTCATGGAATAAGTCTTGGTAGTATATAACTAATGATTCATAAAGTAATGAAATAACACAATCCATTATAACATAACATTTTAAGAACATATATATTTATTTAATTCTTATATAAATAAAAAATCAATTAATTATTTGTCTAGGATTAATGAAAAAACATCCATAGTTGAATTGGTTCAGTCTCTAATATATCGTATTATTCAAGGTTCACTCCAAAGACTGCCATATTGGATAGAGTCCCTCACTAAATTTCATTACATCACTATTCTTGTCTTTTTCATATCCTGAGATATCAATATTTATAGAACTCATCAGTGGGATATATGGGTCCCAAAAATTACATAATGATAATCATACATATGTATTCCATAAGATCCTAAAATATTTATCATATCAGAACCCATGGAAAGAAATTGGTTTCATAATAATTTCAACATGAAATATCACATGTAAAATAAATGGTTTTCATAAACATTTAATTATATCATATTCTGTGGAAAATAAATATATTTCATAAAAATTTCATCACTGAAAAACCTATGGAAAAGAAATAGGTTTCATAATCATTTCATAAATTCATCATAGCAAAACACTTAGAAAAGGAATGGCCTTCATAAACATCTTATCATCATAAACATAAACCATATAATTAAATAAAATAGATGGTCTCATTAGATCATATTCAAATTAAATATTAAGTAACATCAAAGGATTTAATCATAGATGAAAAATTCTTATGAAATATCACTTAGAACATTTATTGAAAAAAATACCCTTTCCACAATGATATAACTTTTATAAAATATAAAAAATTTCCAAAAAAATTAAGATATGTTTCCTTTAAAAATATCCATTAAAAAAAGAAATCATTAAATGATTTATTGTTCAGGATGTTAGGAAATATTATTCATGTTATACATGTTAAAACAAATATTTAATTCACATTTTCAGTAAAAAGTAAAATGTGAATCATCTGTAAAATGAAAATAAAACTAAATTTAAAAAAAATATATAAATAAAAAAATGGGTAAAATTGTATTTAAATGGTCATTTGATAATATTAAAAACATTTTTTAATACTTTTTAGAATAAATGGATATATAAGATAAATGATTTTTAGCCGGAGAGGGAAACAAAGTCATTTTTCCTTATAAAATTATGTTGTGCTCTTTATTTATTAAAGAGGTGAAAATTAATGGAAAAAAGTATTACCAAAAAATAGTTAAAGATAATTCATGATGTTCTTGACATGTATATCAAATATTTTCATAGTCTTAAACTTAAATATAAACAATCCCAATAAACAATGATATTGTAATGTAAAACCTTTCCCACTTTGGTAGCATTTGAATGTTACACCACTAAAAATAAAGAAAATTTTATATATTTTTATATCCTATAATTTTCATTATATGAATCATAAAATAAATTCCTTTCTAGTATACACACCACACAATAAAATAATTGGTGAATACGCCATGGGTCTTAGGAAAATAAAAGTGAGTCAAAATCAACTATCTTAAGTCACAAATTTATTCATACATGTTTAGAACTACTTTTTAATAAATTTTAGTTCTTATAAATATATTATGGAACTATAATAATATATATAATACCATATATGATTTACCTATAAACTTTTTTCACCCTTTTATTAACATTTCATTGTTAAAATCAATATTTTAGGTCATAACTACTTTGTTTTTCATGTATATTTTGGTTCAGTTGTTTTAGTCCTTGTAATTTTATTATGGTTTGATTATATAATAAATTTTAATAATTATATAAATACCATATATATACACTATACACATATTTATACTCATCAATAAAATTTAGATATAGAAAAATAAATTACATCCTTCACAGAGATGGTAGGTAATACGTGTCCATTTACATTATTTCTATTTTATCAATGTATGGATTAAAATAAGGATAAATATTAGTTAAAATTTATTAAATAATTTAATTTTCATTTATATAATATGTATTAATTAAATCAATCTTTATTTATGTCTATTTAAAAATAAAATGAAAACATATCAGATCAATTTTATGGAGCTGGTTGTCCACACTACACATGAGTGATGTTATAAATTCTAATGGATTGGAAGTTAAGAAAATATAAGTGATATAATAATTATAAAATTATAATTATTTCATATATATCTAAAAAATTAAATCTATCATTATATCTAGTTGTGAGACGGAGTGATGGAAAACAAATTACCTCGATTCATGAGGTAGTATTCCACCGTACACACAATAGATGGTTTCATTTCCCGTTTAAGGGGAGAATATATTGATGTAGGATATGCCAATAACAAAATAATATCTTTTTATTTAGTATATATTCTTGTTTTTATATAATTTTTTAAAAAGTTTAAATATAGGTGAAAGAAGAAATAAAATGAAAAAGCATAGTTGAGAATAATGCCTCTTCGTTTGACAACCCATTTAGTTTTATACCAAAAGCTATCATAAGAGGGTGTATTAATCAAATTAATGCCTATAGTATATGAGTATGAATTTAATTGAGATATATGTTTTGGAATTTTATAAACTAGGATTTAGAAGTGTGAACAGGATAATAAAAGGTATGTCATTTTATAAATGGTAAGAGAGCCAATGGGGAAACCTCAAAAAAATTTCCCAAAACAATAAAAATGATAAATTCATTTAAAAAAAATCATCAAATTGAATATATATTCGTATTTGGGAAACATGTTTTTCTAAATATGTCCAAAAAATTATGATTTATATATGTTTAATAGGAAAACATTCCCTTAAATATTAGGTTAATCCCCCAGGTTAGATTGTATTGACCTTAACAGTTCTAATTATTTTTTTCTAATTTTAATATTAATTATGACCAAAAGATAATTTCAAATTATTAATTAATATTAATTTTTGTGATTAAAAATATTCAATTCATTTTACAAATTGATTTTATATAAGTGTGTGAATTTAATTTTAACTTAAACCCTCATATGAGATGAAAAGTGTTCTGCAAAAAAATATTTCATTAGTATGAAAGTATTTTATATAAAATAACTATATAATTTATTAAAATGAACAAAATTGTAATAATAATAATTTAATTGATCTACTTATATTATTTTTAAAAATTAAAATAATATGAAACTTCGTAAAAAATTTAAACGAAATGGCATTTTTTAATAAAATTAAGTATTTGTCATTGTTCATTGAAAAATAAATATTTCTACAAAAATACAAAAAATTCACCCTATGATAATTATGACATGTTGATTTGAAAAATAAAGATATTTTTTCAAATTAATTTTATTACAGTATAAAAAATAATTATATTATTTGTTCAAAAAAATGAATAAAATTTATTTTTTTAAAAAATTATTTTTTCAAAGGATACAATGGCCTTTCCAAAAATTAAGTACATACTTATTGATATATTTTATTTATAAAAAATATTCATATATATTTTTTAAAATATAAATTCCTATTCATATTGAAATTTTTAATAGGTATTTTATAATTATAACTTTAATAATAATATTTTAGTAATACAACACTGTTCGTTTAGAATCAGTTTTTCATATAATGAAAGCTATCGAACAAATAAAATTTATTCAAAAAAATATATTTCATAAATACTAGGTTTTTTATATTTTATCCCCCTTAAAATAAATTTATCCCTAAAAATTTCATCACTTTAAAAAAAACTAAATATATTAATATCTGATTGTATCCTCAAGTTCCAAAATAACATCTAAAATATGGTGGTTTCAATAAAATACTTTTAGTAGGTGAGTTGTATTGATTCATTGAACATTATATATTTGGTCTAGAATTTCCATTGCTTATTATTTATAGGACTGCCCATGACCCAGTGGTATGAAAATTAAATTTAGTATATGTGAAGGATCAGGTGTGTACTTCCTTGGGAGGGATATTTTAAACACACCGTGTACTGTATAGTATTTTGATTAAAGAACCAACTGATAAGGAACTTTCTATACTTGATAAAAAAATCTCAAAGGACCAGTGTACCAAGGGATCATCTTTCCTTTCATATATAATATCATAATATTCATTCTTAGAAAAATTAAAAAAAACATTCTTCCAAACATCAGACTCTAGATCATATCGATGATTATCATCTTAACTTTTTTATATAATTTGTGATTACCTTCTTTTTTAATGAATAGAAATATCCTTATATTCCATTTCTTTATCCATACAGGGTCCCAACATGTTTCTTCCTCTAATATTATACCAACACATTGGATTTAAAATCATTTTTCCATAGAGGTCTTAAAAAAGATCCATCGGAATGCTAGAGGAAAAGATATTGTTGTGTGAAAACTAGACTAAAGGAAGGAGTTGATATAAACCACCTTTGAAATCCATATAACAATATCAAAACCTATACTATAGGGTTTTAATTTTTCTCTAAAACTGAAATTCTTTATAATGATGATATGTTTAATGAAACATAACTCCATATCCATAGAATGTTGATGGATTTTCCAAAACATCATGGTAAACCTTGGATCCCAGTAAGATACAATAATATGTGGTACTCCATGTTGCCATATTACATAATTAATTTATATTATGTAAATCTAGTCAAGGTATAATTTTTCTCTAATATTTATGAGTTATGTATAATTTGTAAGTTGGTCAACTATAACCTATATATCATTATTACCCTTAAATTTTTGTTGGAGTCTGATGAAAAAATCTATGGTGACATTTTACCTTGTCCATTCTGGTATGGTTCATGGTTGACACATCCTCATAGAATTTTAACACTAATACTTAACTTGAAAACATATCATGCATCGAGATACATACTCAAAAATATCTCTCTTTATGTTTCCCCAACATAAATAATCTTTCAAATAAATAAACAAATTCATACTTCTTGGTTGAATAGAGAATGATGAACTGTGATATTACTATAACAACTCCATATTCATATATGTTATCAATGTAACACTTACATGGGTCTTAAACCTTATCATTACATAATAATAAATTTTAAACTCTGTAACATTTATGGTCATCTTTTACGGCACTACATCTTCCTTATATGATGATTTAATATTCAATTCGTAAGATGATTTAATTTTTTTTAAGAATGACAATATTTCTCCTATCTATTTATATTTCATGAAGCATCCATTTAAAAATTATAAATGTTGTATCTTTTATGACCTTGTTCATAGATAGGAAAGAATGATCCCTTCAACTCAAAGCATCATCAACCTATTTCTCTTTTTATAATTGGTAGTGTATTTATTAGTCATAATATTTAAACAAATCCAAATATACTCACTTGATCATATTAATATCTTTCCATGTGAATATATAAATTAAAGAATTATTATTAAACTTTATATCAAACCCTTATCAGTAAATGTAATTCCTTTATATCATTAATTCAAAACTTATCATAGCTAAAACCAAATCATGAGTTTGTTAATTTTTCTCATGAAACATCAATTATCATGAGGCATAAGTTATAATCATGTTATTATTTATGTGAATAATTAATATTCCCTTCTTCGATGAACCACTATAGAGTACAAAGCCTTATCAACTATAGGGTAATGTAAGCACAGGTGCACTAACTAAACATATATTTAGTTCCTTAAAAAAATTGACATTCATTTATCTTAAGTAATTTTTCTCCCTACTAAGTTATCTAGTTTATTGATTTAGAAAATCATTAGAACATACCCACCAAGCAATAATAATATCGTACCAAACTAAGAGAAATACAAATATCATTCATGGTTATTGGTCTAGGATAATGATAAAAAACATCATTATTTGGTGGTTTAATAGATATACACTCTATTGAGATTATAGGACACAAATATGAAAAAAAAATTATGAAAATACACCCTTGGTAAATTTTTGATACAAATTCCCCATACATAGTTTCTTCATCAAAATACCCAGTTGATCTTCAGTCTCTTATTTCGTTATTGAATATATAATAATATTTTCAAAAAATACTAAAATTAATTGATCCAGGAAACCACAGAAACTCTATTCATTAAACCAGTAAATATGGTGGGGGAATTAATATGAAAAAATTGAATCATTGTATATTAATTGTTTTCATACCTTTTATGAAATGTTTTCTTGTGTATATCAACCTTATTCACCATCAATTGATGATATCTAGAATGAAGGTCAATCTTGTAAAATTATTGAGCTATGTTTAGTTTGTCAAACAAGTCATCAATGCAAGTTATAATGTACTTTTTCACGATTGTGGTCTTCTTAAATGAATAATAATAAATTAATATTCAAATTGATCCTCTATGTTCATAAAAAACAAAATTCTTCACTCCATGGTGAAAAACTTTTTTGAATGAATCCCTTATTTAGATTTTCCTATAGTTTTTCTTTAATTCCAGAAACTCAATCAAAACTACTCTGTATGCTGTTCTTAAATTAGGCATAACTACATTTATGATTTCTATTTAGAAGTAAACTTCATGATTCTATGGAATACTTTGAAATTCTTTTGGAAATAGATAAATAAACTCCAAAAATATATCCACACCACTGCTGTTGAGTTTCTACCTAACAATATGTGATAAATAAACCCATTAAATAGTAATAAATATCTATATAGTGGATGTGATTTACATCATATTTATATATTTAAAATCACTATTGTAGATGATTAAATGTTGGTTTTGAATATCAAATGTGACTTTCCATCCACATAAATTGTTATTGGATTTGTGGAGATCAATAAAATCCAAGGTGAACATAACATCATGTTCAACCAGAGGATGAATAATGATATTTATTAAAAGCACATTCCTGAAAACCTAAACTGGATAATAATAAAATACATGATGTGTGATCATTGTACAATTTGGGATCTTCAATGATAATTTATATCTAATTATTAAGGTTGTAAATAATATTACTAAATACATTTCCTGATATAAATGAATTCATATAACTAATCTCTAGTTAGATAAATAAATATTTTTTGCATACATATTCCCATCTCAACTTCAACATTCTATCTTCAGTCATTTTATAAAACCAAAAATTTTATCATGGCCATCATAAAACTTTGATCAATGTGATCAATCGTGATAAATCATTAATATGATGTATATATCTAGAAACATTAATTTAAACCTGTTACACATTAGCTATTATCTAGATCACTCATGTTCATCATATATTCAAATCATGCATGATGTACCTGAAAGAGATTTTGAATTACCAAAAATATAATCCTTTGAGTATCGAATTTAGTGTGTATTAAGGGTCATTATTATGAACCAGGTGATCAAGGAGTTAAAGCCCAATGTGTTCATTTTTTCATTTTTAACCTCTAGGTACAGCTGTGTAAGATCCATATCCACTTATAGTATATATATAGGGATTTAATTTATTGAAACCCCATTCTAAATCATCCACAAAAATTCTAGGATATTTTCATATACATAGACTTATCCATAGGATAGTTACTAATGTTTTATCATACCAGTTTTAAAATAATATTTAAACCTTTCTATAAAACCAAATATATAGAAACACAACATTCATAAATATATATTATATGATTTTAAATAAATATTCATTTCATAATATAATGATGGATGTTAGAGTCATATAAGTCTTGTTCCTTTGGAAACATTAATACATAAATAACTATTTCATAATTTGACTACATCATCTCCCAATATTTCCTTCATATATATGACCCTTATATGGCATTTCATAAATAAGACATTTCTTCGTAAGATATAGAAATAAACATGACAAAGGGTGAGCTAAGATTCTTAGTAAGGGTATACAAGGGAGATGACATTGATCACATAAACCCAACAAGTGTATAAGGTAATTAGAAAATGAACATAAAACTGAAATCCATACCCTATATATCAATAATAATAATCTAGAGTCAATTCAAAATTACTGTAGGTTCATAAGTAATGAATCAGAATGGAATAAAATAAAATGAGCCATTAGAACAAAAAAAATGAATAATACAAAGATTTATTGAATATAAATTACCATAAAAAATCATTTACTTATTATTAAAGGCCCATTTCCAAAACTATTTTAGTGGAATGGGTTTACTCCATAACCCATCATAATAATCATTGCTCGGCCCCAAAACAATATTATTTGATATATTCCCCTATTGAAATGGGTTCACTTCACATTCTAGTCATGTTTATCTCATGAAATATCAATCTTTAACCAATTTATTAGAGGGGAATATAGTTCTTGACCAATCACATAATATAAACCATACATATTTGTTCTATAATATCATGAAACATTCATTATATCATGACCCATAAAAATAAATAGTTTTCATAGAAATTTCATCCCAACATTACCCATGTAAAATAAATGGGTTTCATAAACATTGAATCAAATCATAACTTATAGAAATGAAATGGGTTTCATAAATATTTAATCATATCATAACCTATTAAAAGGAAATGGGTTTCATAGTCATTTACACATTTCATTATAAAAACCCCCATTAAAAAGGAATGAGTTTCATAAATATCATATCCATATAATCATAAAACATATGGAGAAATAATAAGGATGGTATCATTTAATTATATTTATACTAATGTTTATGTAACAACTAATGATGTCATCATATATGGAAAATGATTTTTAATGATCTCTGGAATCATAACTTGAAGAAAATATCATTTCCACTTCCAAATCACTTATTTTAAATCTAAAAAATTCACATTAAATAAATAAAAAAATTAGTCTAAAATGAACCATAAAAACATGTAACAGAATATTTAAATCATTCACTAGTTTTAATGGTTATAAATATTGTCAATTTAATATATGTTAAAAAAATATTCCTATCACATTTTCTGTAAAAATTCAAAAATCCCTAATTCAAAAAAGGACACGATGATTCCATTTAGGACATTTTTTTAAAATAAATAAATGGGTAAAATTTTAATTAAACAATGATTTAATTATATTTTAAACATTTTTGAAAATATTTTTTAGAAAACCTATAAATTTAATTTAAAGGATTTTTGACAGAAGAGAGAAATAGGGTCATTTTTTCTTAAAACATCCTTTTGGTATCTTTCAAAATTAAAGAGATTAAAATGAAAGGAAAAAATGTATTATCTAAAAATTACTAGATTTAATGAAAATTAATTATGTTCTTGAGAGGTTGATAGTATGATTTTATCATCAAAAACTTATTCATAAATAATCCTGATAAATAATGAGATTGGGAAGTAAAACATTTTCCAATTTGGTAATTTTTTCATCATAATCCCCGTGAAACAAAGAATATTTTTTCTATTTATATAGACCAAAATTTTCATTATAATAATGCTAATATAAATTATTTTATAGTATATAGCCTATAAAAATGAAAAAAAATAAGTGAATATTTCAGGTCTCCCACATAAATAAAAGTGAGATTAAAATCTCTTACCACAAGTCTTGACTTTCCTAATATGTGTTTAAAACACATGTATAATATATATATATTTATATATATTCATTATACATAAACACCATAATTAAAATCATAAATATCATATCATATATGACTTACCTATACCCTTTTATCACCCATTAATTGACAACTCATTCTTAAAATTACTTATTCTAGTAATAAATTCTTTGTTTTTCATGTATGTTTTGGTTCAGTATTTTTAGTCAATGTATATTGATTAAGGTTAAATTAAATTTAGAATTTCAATAATCATATTAATAATACATATGTTAATTATATAAAAATTTGGATTCATCCTTAAATTTCATATATATAAAAATAAACTATGACGTTCATAGAGACGGTAGGCTATATGTACTCATGAATTTTTTTCGATTTCATCATTGAACAGAACAAAGGAATGGTAAATATTAAGTCACATTTACTAAATAGTTTTTTATATAATATATATATATATATATATATATATTCATTAAATAAATCCTTATTACCATATTTTTAATATAAATTAAAAAACATATCACCTCACTTTATGGTGGTGGTAGTCTATACGTACGCACAGGCCATGGTATCATTTTCCAATGCATTAGAATGTAAGATGGTATATGGGATATTATAATTTAATAAGTACAAAAATTCATAAATTTCATCGATTTATGTTAAATACATCATTATAGCCTTCTCTTATAGGTGGTTATGGAAGATTAATTACATCAGTTCTTGAGGCGGTAATCTGTTGTAAACATGATAAACTGTTTCATTCCACATTTAAGGGGATATGAGATGGATATAGGTTTTTATAGTAATATAATAGAATTTAATAATATTTTATATACTTATGATATTATATCATAAAATTTGAAGATAAATTTTATAGGTGGAAGAAAAACAAAAATTAAAATTGATGTTTAAGAACAACACCTCTTCTTCAAAGAACCTCTTTAGGTTTGTACCGGAAGACATATTAAGATGTTTTTCAAAAAAAACTAAGGCATTATGGATTTTGGGTGGTAAGTAAGTATTATATAAGGGAAGGTATTTACTGACCTAAAATTATTTGCAAGTGTGAAGAGTATAGTATAGTGTATTTCCATTTATATATTAGTGAGTAAACCCACTTGGAAATTTCTGAAATAAATTCAAAACTATTAAGTCATTCCAATGAAAAAACATTCCAAATTTCCATATATTAAAATTTGAAAAATTTTAAGGTCGGAATATTTCCAGAAAAAATTATTTATATATTTTTAATTAGGACCATGACCTTGACTTTTGGTTACCCCCCCCCCCCCACTCCTAGAAAACACCTTTTGACCTTAACCTTTATAATACAATTTTACATATTTTTCTATTAATTATGATAAAAAATTATGTTGATCATATTATATAATAATAATTGAACTTATTCAAAATATATAATCCTTCTTTCCAAAATTATAGTTCTAAATGTGACATAATTTAATTTAAAATTAAACAAGCATACGTAATGAAAACCTGGTTTTCCAAAGAAATGGTTTTCAAAAGTACAAAAAAAATATATGAAAATTCATCATGAAATTAAATAAAATGACATAAATTATATTAATAATAAAAAATTGAACTAATTATACTTTTAAACCATTTTAAAATTATATTGAACTTTTTAAATGATTTAATCAAAAATAATCTTTTTGATAATAATCATTATTTTTTCTTTATTCATTGAAAAATTAATAATCTCCCAAAATTCTCAATAATTAATTATATGATAATTTTGACATATTTATTTCATAAAATAAGTAAATTTTGTTAATTAATTATACTAAAAGTGAAAATACGTATTATTTATTAAAAAAATAATATTGTTTTTTATAAAATGTTGTTATATAAACATATAAAGAAAAATAATTATCAACTTATTTATCAATTTATTTTCATTATTAAATAAATTCACCAATGTTTTTCAAAACATGGTTATTACTATTTGTACTTACAAATTTAACAACTTTTTTATAACTTTCAAATTAAATAATAACAATTAAATAGTATATCGTGGTTCATTTTATCTTAGTGTTGCATGTAACAGAAGCTTTTGAAGAAATTAAATTTATATGAAAACTCATTATTTAATAAACAATATTGATGTTAAAGAATCCCCAAAAAAAATATAAAGATCACCTCCAGGTGACCTATGGTAACTCAACACATCACATCTCACCCATCATCAACGGAATAGGGTGATAAAAATAAAAATATAGATCTGGGAACATGTATAAAATAAGATAAATTCTTAAACAAAAATAATAGCATGCGTACAGGATTTGAACTAATAGAACTAGTATGATATCAACATAGATTATTTGAAATTTATTTCAAAAAATAATTCATAAATAAATTTTTCAAATTATAATAGGATATATTTTTTTAGTTTTGGATAAATTAATAGAAAAACACATTATACTTCTTTAAATAAAGAATAAATATTTTATTTTACAACAATCACATGTATAATATCCATTTATTAATGTGAAAAATTTAAAAACTAAAAATGGTGACTTTTTATTCCTTAAAAAAAACTTTTCCCAGTTTTCAACAAGAATTCATACAATACCATGAAAATAAAAACATCACTTACATCTTATAAAAAATCTCCCAAAAAACCAATGAAAATTAATTTGGAAAAGTAATCCAATAGTAACTGAAAAACATCACATCACAATAAGAACCATTATTGAATAGGAATATTAAAATATTAAAAATGATGGTGTTGGAGGTTCCAAAAGAAGAACAACAGCATAGGGGTCCCAAACAAATATGAGGTTGGAATCGACTACATAGAATTTTCAATAGTGGAATTGGATTGTTGTGAAAATCCATAAGTCCTATTGTGTTTTGAGCATAATAATAAGTAATAAAATAGGAACAAATAATATTCTATTTTTCATCCAATATAAATCAAAATCCATATGAATTTTCTACACTAGCCACTTGGGGGAGCCCCCAGCCCTAGAATAATTCTTAAATAAGGGACACTGGGTTGTGTTTATGTTAGTCTTCTGTAGCATAAATCAGGATATCACACTATGTTACTTTTTTACTATGAAACATTTAGAGTTTACATGATAAAAAATAAATCTATGATCAATATATAGATTAAAAAATAATAACAATAAACCTATCATCAACTCCATAAACCATACATGAAACAACCACTTTTCACATCATACAAACGTCACATAGCATGTATAACCACTAAAATTGAAAAAAAAATTAAGGAGGTAATGAAATAAAATTTATCGAGTATCAAGGTATTCACATTATAAGTTTCCAAATGAGCCTATAAAATAGTTTACTCAGGACTCCAATTCATTTTGAATTTCATTAAAACATCTCTCCCCAAATATCCTTCAGAGAAAATTAATAAAAATTGACACTTTTAAACCCCATATCATCCTCATATAACCTGGAATTAATGTTTTGAAAAATAAAAAAACGTATTAAGATCTTGTCTAATAATACAAACATAATAAATGAACCACATTTTTATTTTCACAATGATATTGGTATGATTGAATAATTATTTGAAAGGGACATTTGAGATTTTTTAGAAAACCCTTTATGACATGACTTCATACCAAATAAAAAATTTAAACCCATTTTTAATATCATAAAAGTTAGTAATTTAATTTAAAGGGATATTATACTACCCATAAATATATTTGATTCATAAATAAATTGATTTAATATAATATGCCACATTAATCCATGGGGAAATCAGTCTCCATATATAGTGAATGCCAAACAAATAAATCAATCACCATTTTAGAACCCTAAATAAGAAAATATATAGAGAGAGAAACACAAAAATTAAATCCCACTTATACAGTGATTAAGGGTCATGGTTGAAAAAATATATTTGTATTATAATAGTAAGAAAAGGATAAGAAATGTTTGAGAAGATGAGAGATCACAATTAAAAATCTCGTAGATATACTAATGGAGGTAGCCCAAATCAATGAATTGGAATATTGATATCTCACTTGGGATACCTAGAATAATGATTTAAAAAAATTAGGAATGGAGGGTAAGACCCTTAAAATCTAGTGGGTTTTAAGGAAAATTCAATTACAATGTGAAAATATATTGGACACATGTCTTAGGATACATTGTTTGGTAAACCAAACACAAATAGTATGGATTCATCTTGAATGAAAACACACCTTTCATAGTTTAGATGAACATATTTAAAAAAATAGATGGAACCCACTTATAAATCATGAATCATGTCACATGGTTCTTACTAGAACCCACATGTTTTTTCATAACAGTGTGGTAACTATCCTGTAGAATATAACACTCTAATGTTTCAAAACTCATGTCCAAAACTACCAAAATTCAAAATTTCCCCATAAATAATATATAAATAAAATGTTATATGGTGGTTTCACAATTTAATTAGTTCAAAAAATTTCATTATTAGTGTGATAAAATCAAATTTTGGATCGATGGTGAGAATAATCCTTTGTTTATTTCTTACAGTAGATATTTTAACTATTCACTATATCTATTTACCACATGGATGGGAGGTGATATTGATAGGATGATGGTATTATAGTTGTGAATAAAAAATTAAAGGCTCAATACTGAAATTAATGGTAAATGATCTACAGGTTCATATATTGATGATGAAAAGGAATCTAATTTCTCTTTTATACATCTATAGTAAATTTTTATGGTATGGGTAATCTGGTGATGCGTAATTTTCTATAGTATTATGTATCATATAATTGACAATATTAATTGAAGGAATATTTAAGGATGTGAAAATTTAAACAACACAGAATAATGAAATAATTAATAATATGTTAATTGTTGAAATCTAGAAGGGTTTATTTGTCTTAATTTGAAATATATGGAATTACATTATTAATATAAATATTAATTAAGATTGGTTGTGATACTATAAATATTTCCTTTTTTATGTTTTGGGTTTTTATTAGGATTATTAATTAATTTATAGTATCCAGGAAGAGTGAAGGGATTTTTTTATGAGACAATGACATAATGGTGATAAAATATGGGTTTCATGTTCTTAGTTAAGGTACATTTCCATGGGACTTCTATGGTCACCCCTTTTTATGTTTCCTTCCTAGGTTATAAAGATTTGTATTATTTTTGATGTGTCTAAAAAGGGTGATACTCAGTAAAAACCTAGTGGTAGATAATGTAGCTCTCTTGTGTACCAATGTTTATGTTTCCATATTTCCGATGGCACTAGATTAATACGGTATTTGGGTGTTTTTTTATAATGTTCTGTATATTTTTCAAATTTGATGTAATGTTAATATATATCAAGACTGGGTCATTATAGTTGGTATCAAAATGAATTTTTAGTTAACCTTTTGAAACTAAGATGATAAATCCTTAATGAGGACTATATAGACTAAAGATAAGTCTAAGGATATGAAGAATTGTTGGAAAATACCCTGAAATTTTGGTAAATGATATAGTGAGTGGTTCCCTAAAAATAAAGTCATGTTTTGATATTAAAAGGGGAAGTCACATTGGAATAAATTTACCTAGGGGTAAAAATTTCAACAATATGTCCCAATCTTGACTTAGGGTTATTTGATACAAGATAATGGGCCTTGTTGCACACCTTGTTTGACACTCATGTGGGATATGCTTCATAAATTCACAAACTCTTCACAAACCATCATGTAGGTTTTAAATATAATTTGGATATGAATAACCTAGGATAAACCTAAGGTGTTATCAATTAAAATATTTTGTCATTATTTTAACATCTTATAGGTAATTTTGGATGATTTTGTGGTTTTCTTCAATGATATGTGTTTCTCACCCAATTCTTTCAAGTTTTAATTCATTTAAATAACATGAAATAATATGGTCAACATTGAATGTTTATGATGTGGAAAGTGTGGGAATTATGAAAATCATTTTCCCAAGTGTAAATATCATAAATAGAATCAATAAGGTGGTGTGTGTATTGGTTATTCTTCTGAAGATACTGTAACTACAAATGGCACGTGAAAGGTATGTGATTTTCTTCCAGTATTGTTTATATTAATCATAATATAAGAACCCATGTTTTTTTACGAGGTAAGGATCCTTTTATCTTCAGTTTAAATGTTCTTTAATAGCCTTATATATATACCCCTTCTGATCATGGGTGTCTTAGTGGTGTTTGGGGCTTGTTTGGATCCTGGAACCACGTTTTAGACTTGAAATGGCTTGGTGCACGGTCTGTGCACGGATTGTGCATGGTTTATCTAACCATGTGAGTGGAGGAATTAGCTTCTGCATGGTTTGGGAAACTATGTGGTAGAGGCCTCATGGTCATGCGGTATCTCTGAAATGTTATAGACTTTTTACAGATAGATCTTCATGGTTACCACACGGTTAGTCAAACTGTGTGGGGAAACTATGTGATTTTCCATTTAGAAGGTAGAGAGCTGCACATGGTTGTTGCACGGTTTGGGAAAACATGTATGTAGACTGTGAAAGAATGTTTTGTGAGTTTTTCAATAAATTTAATTAAAAAACAAAAATCCTTTTTAACCCATTTTTAGGTTTCTTTATCTATGTTTAGCAACCACTATCATGGAGCTCTCCCTTGAGGCACCAAAGATATAGATTGAACCTGTACATCTGTTTGATCTCTATTTCGATCATCGATTGTCTCATCAGATTCGTATCAGTAAGGCATGGATTCCTTTTTATCCATATTCAATTATTCTGTAAATTGATTGCTCTATTTTATTTTAGGATCATATGCTCTATTATTCAATTATTTATCCATTCTTCAGATCTATCCTAAACTAGGACGAATCATGACTTGATACCAGACAAGATCTCTCATACTGAGCCGATGTATGTGGTCAATAATTTCTTTGGGATTTTCTGGTGTTTTTTGGGTGTTCGTATTTTTCACCTTCCATCAAACATTCCAACATGGCCCCATTTTTTGAGTGAGCTACTCTTGGAAGGCTTGGTTGGACCTAGTGAGGATTCCCATATGTTCTGTTTAGTTGAATTGACACCCATTTCTCATTTTAGGGTCACCAGTGGTGCACCTTCAGGAATTAACATGTTTGTACTTGTTTAAACCACCCAATGGTTGTGTACTAGTGCTTTCCTAGTTAGAGGAAGCTCTTTAATGCATGAATGGTTAAAATATCTTTACTAGGATATGCAATGCCTCCATACCTTATTATATCTTGTGATTCCATTTCTGTTTTGGTAGTTCGTAATAAATTAAATAGATAATAAGGGCATTTATACCTTTATGAAATGATTAATGGAATGTTAAATGCATAATGGGAGGGTTGGACCATATTAACGGTGAATGATAAATTGATTACATGAGTGGGTATACTAATATATTGTGCTTGGTTATGTGAATGTTTATATTCACATGGAATTGAATTGTTTAAATTGAATGAATTGAATGATTGTTTTGATAGATTCCATGGAATTCTCTCAATGGATCTAGAATGTGATAGTGGATGCCTTGGGTTCACTCTACCCCTTGGGTCTTGATTTTGTGGTATTACTCAGGCCTTCCTACCCCATGGATCTGGATTTCTTGGACCCATGTAGGACATGTTGGTACACATGCTCCTAGGAATCCAACTAGTGCTTATACCGAGTTTCCACTAGGATGCCCATGGGACTCGATGTGGATTCCTTGGATGAGTTCCTTGGATCCAGCCCTTCAGGGTTTAGATTAATTACCTGGATTCCCCGGTACATGATACCTTAGATCTAGACCTTATTTTCTATACTTCACTCTATGGAGTCACTATGGGATTTCATAACTTCTTTATATGGCATGGTTGTGGGTTTCTTGGTATGGATGGATGTACGAAGAGGCTGAGTGACTTGTTTAATTTTTTTATAGATTCCTTGTTAGCAGATTACTCATCTTGTAGTTATCCTTGGGAGGTTTTTTAGTTTACTTACCATAGTAGACTTAATCCATGGGAATACACTATTTCTTTACTGTTTACCTTAAACATTCTACCACTTATAGAATTTATGTTAGTACAGTATAGACCCTGGGTGGTAACCTACTTAGGTGTTTATCTCAAACCCTATTTGGGAATCCTTAGGTAACCAAACAGATTATATGGTTGTAGGTGATGATAGGGAAAATATCTCTAGTAGAGTTTTTTATTGTGGATTTGGGGTATGGGAGCATGGGACCAAGCTAATGATTGTGATGCTACTTGGATACCTTTTTGTATTTTCTTATTTTGGGGACATCTTTATTGTATTGTATTTTTATATACTGCTTTGGATGATTTCTTGAAACTTGTATCATCTACATAATTATGTATATGTGACACTATTGGTTATTGATATGGATTCATGTCATGTCTTACTTTCAGTTGACTGCTATTCATTTCACTTCCACTATTTATTATGTTTGACTTACGCTATGATACTCTGGTAATGAGGTCATAGTCTCCCCATGGGCTCACTTAACCCCTTACTGGAAGTCGGTAGCCTCTTTCATTTGGGGAGATGTGCTTGAGGCCATGTGGACAACCAAAATCGGGGCTCCAGTGGGTGGAATCCGGGTCTGGGACGTTAAGAAGTTGTATCATATGAGGTTATTTCATGGTTTTACTTACTATTTGGTGATGTTATATAGGGATAGGAAGGAAATGGAATTTGGTAATAAATTTTTCCCAGGAGTAGCTACCCTGTGTATAGGGAAAATCTAAATGGCCTTGAATGGATTTCTATTTTTCTAGAATTTGATGGTTACAGTTGATTTGATTTCTTAGTTGGGTGACGCAAATGATTTCTTCTATTACTATTGATGAAATTATTGGTTCTATTTTAGTTTAAATCCAATGAGATGATAGTATTCCATCTCATGCATCACATAGGCACATTTTAGAATTCACATTCCATGCATTATGCCATTTCATCTAGGATGCATTAATTATTTCATGCTATTGTGCTAGTTATTGTTAAAGTTATTCCTTCTGTTGTGATAGTTTTGTTGTAGTAGACAAAGGAGTGACGTCATTTTTCAATTCATAAGGATTATGGGCCCTTATGAATTGGGAAATGACTCACCAATGAAATGTAAATGCTAAACTAACTTGATATATGTGTGGTTAAAGGGTAACAAATTTTGTGTCTGGGCGGTGTTATGGGCCCTCATGGATTTGGAATTGGTTACCCTTGGTAGAATTTCCTGGATAACTAAATATGAAATTAAAATGTAAACTTGAAATGATTGGTAGATACATGACCTATACCTAGCTCTTGAGTGGTAAATAGGCATATTTTATAGTGGATTGATGACTGTTCTTTATACAGTCATGGCTTTAGGAGAAGGCTATGGGTTTGACTTGGTTTCTAGGAAGGTTTTTACCTATCATACAATTTTATGTTAGGTCATTTTATTTTGTTCTCTCATGAGGTGTGTCTTTGGAATTATAGAAACATGCCACCACCATGACCTCCAGTGGTACGCTGTGAGGGAGGTGATGACCACACTTCAGATACGGTGGGCCACAGGCTACAGGTTGATCCTCCTTTAGTGCTAGTTGAGTCACCAGGGGCTATTCGTGACATATGTGTTAAGTCATAGTTCCACGAAGGCTTATTTCGATATATGCAGACCATCCAAGGAGCATTGCATCCTATTTTTTCTATGGCTAATATTACATGGGTGTTCTAGTAGCATCATCCTCTCATGTTTCTAGGGGATGGAGGTCCACATGCTATAGAGATATGGATTGAGAAAAAAATATAGATTTTAAAGCAGCTGGAGATGCCTTCTAATTGGAGGGTCAAGCTCATGACCAATGTGATATGTGGAGCAGAGAAGCGTTTTTGTGATGTTTTGAACCATACTGATGTGATGTGAGAAATGGGATAGGATAAACTCCAAACCCTCTTCTTTGACTAATTTTACACCATGACTCTATGAGAAGAGTGGGCTAGTGAGTTCATGTATCTAGAGTAGGGTGTGATGAAGGTTGTGGAATACTCAGCACACTTTACTAAACTACAAAATTTTGTGTTGATGTATCTTAAAGATAAGATGTTGAGGGTGAGATGATTCGATGAAGGTTTTAGACTTTCTATAAAATCTTATGTGAATGTGTTGAGGTGAGCATATATCACTACAATTATGAATCAAGAACTGATCATAGAGATAAATCTAAGGAAAGTTTGGGGTACAGAATAAGGGAGTACTATTTTTTGACCCAAAAGGTCTACATCTTCTGGCAGGAAGCACTGTTTTGAGGCTTCTAACAATGTGGGTTCCAGTCAGGCTGTGAGTACAGATAGCTTGGTGTTTTTCCATCAGTGTGGTAGGTAAGGCCACATGAAGAATCGGTGAGACTGTGACCCAGTTTAGAGTTGAGATATCAGTAGTATGGGGAATGTGAAGTAGTTTTGTAAGAACTTCCCTCCAGCTGTGAGTGGTAGGGGTCAACTCCAACTTTTGGTTTAGGAGTTGGTTCTTTATCTCTACATTATCCTAGGAGCTATAGTAGTGTAGTCCTATCAGTATAGGTTAGTGGTGTTTGTGACCATGGAATATAGACACTAGGTTCTTAGAGACGGTATGGTGGATCAGATCAGGGTAGCGAGGTAGGGTTACAGGGGCGTGGTACAGGCCAGACTCATATTTTGCAACATACCCAACATAAGCAGGATCTTGAATCATCTATGGTGAAAGGTATGATCTTATTAGATTCTACTATTTTATCTTCTCTTTTAGATATAGGTGTGTTTAATGGTATTATATCTTCACAGGTGGATAAAATTCTTGGGCTCATGGTTTTTATTTCCTAGGGTATTTTAATGCTAGACACACCATTGGGAGTCAGAATAGGTGATGTGCACCAATTTATGGAGTGTCCCCTTGAGTTTGAAGGGTTTCACTTCATCAAGGATCTTTATTTCATTGAGATGAAATGGTTTGAAGTCATTCTCAAGATGTACTGGTTAGTATCTCATCGGGAATATATTGATTGATATCCAGGAAGGGTTACTTTCACATCACCGTAGGGTTTAGTTTTCATTCACTAGGGTGAATGGGATGTCCAAGAAATCCAATCTATACCCAAGCATCGTGGTTTATCCAGGATGACATACAAAATTGATAGTTAGTTTCTGGATGATCAGGGAGTGAGTCGGGTGGACTTTCCTCTAGTGTTTGAGTGCTTCAGGTAAGTCATTCCTGATGACTTCTTTGGGTTACCACCTACGAGATAGGTGGATTTATCCATATAGAAACTTCTAGAAGTTGTGATAGTATCTATTCCTCTATATACAATGGCTATAATGGATTTTTACAAGATCAAAAGGTAGTTAGATGATTTGTAGGTGGATTTATCCAAAGGAATGTAGGTACTTCACCCACCTTCTTCTTAGTTTTAAAGCTTTGTTATGGCCTTAGATATGTACCACATGGGATCATGGGTTTATAGGAGGTGTCTGGGGATTTTTCAGAGTGAGGAATCATGTTATGGTCTTTAAATGTCCTAGCACAAGGTTTGTTCATGGATTGCACATGGATAGTCTAACTATGTGAGTGGAAGAAGTATCTTCCGCACAGTTTTGTAAACCATGTGGTAGAGGCCTCACAATCATGCGATAAGTCTGAAACATTAAAATATTTTTATAGGTAGATCCACCCAGTTACTGCACAATTAGTCAGATCGTGTGGGGAAACCATGTGATGTGACCTCTGGGATGGTTGTCTTAATGTTTGTGACACCGTGTGGGTAAATTGTGTGAGCATGTTTTGTGAGTTTTTGAAAAAAATAATTAAAACCAAAAATCCATTTAAACCCATTTTTTTGGGTTTCTTTGTCTATTCATAGTAATTCCTCTTGTAGAACTCTCCCTTGAGGTGCCTATGCTACAGATTGAGCCTAACCATCCATCCAACCTACATCTCGATTGCTTATCATCTCATCAGATCTGTATCGGTAAATAATGAATTCCTTTTTATCCATATTTTATTATTCTAGAAATCAATTTCACTATTTGATTTTATGATCATATAACCTAATATTATGTTCTTCATCTATTCTTTATATCTCTACTAAACCAGGATGAATCAAGACTTAATATTGGAAAAAATCTCTACCACTGATCTGAAAAAGGTGCTCTATACTTTCATTCGGTTATTCGGGTGTTTTTGAGCATTCGGCCTTTTCTCCACCCATTAGTCATTCCATCATGCCCTTTTTTTGAGTGAGATACTCTTTGTAGGATTATTAAGACCTAGTTAGGATACTTGTAGGTTCTGTTTAGGTGCGTTGATACTCATTTCTCATTTTAAGTTCACCCATGGGGTGCACCTTAAGGAATTAACATTTTTATGCCTATTTAAACCACCCAAGGTGTGTGTGCTTATGCTTTCCTTGTTAGAGTAATCTCATTAATGACTTAATGGTTTTAAATTCTTTCCTAAGATATGTACTAGCTCCATGAATTGTTATATCTTCTGATTCCATACATGTTTTCGTAGTTTGTCTTAAATTTAATGGATAATATGGGTGGGTATACCATTATGAAATGATTAATGGCATGTTAAATGGTCAAATGGGAGGGTAGTCCCATATTAATGGTGAATGATAACTAAATTTCATGAGTAGGAATACTCATGGATTGTGATTGGTTATGTGAATGGGAATATTCACATTTAATTTAATTATTAAAATTGAATGAATTGAATGAATGGTTTGGTAGATTCCATGGACTACTCTCCATGGATCTGAAATGTGGTAGTGGATTCCTTGGGTTGACTTTTCACCTTGGGTCTTGATTTTTTGGGATTCCTCTGGCCTTACTATCATGTGGATCAATATTTCTTGGACTCATATAGGACATATCGGTACACATGCTCCTATCACTCCAACCAGTGCCTTGACTGAGTTTCCACTAGGACACCAATGGGACTCGATATCGATTCCTTGGATGAGATCCTTGGATGAAAACCTTCATTTTCTATATTTATTATATGGATTAACTTGTATATAATACCTTGTATATGGCCCTTGTTGTCTACGCTTCACTATACGGCAGGGACATGGGATTTTCTATCTTCTTTATTTGGTGTGGTTGTGGGTTGCTTGGAATGGATGGATGTACGGTGTGGTCATGTGGATCATTTTCTTTTATATAGCTACCTTGTTAGGAGTTGACTCTTCTTACAAGTATCCTTGATAGGATGTTTATTTTTTTACTTTAGTAAACTTAATCCATGGGAATACACTTTTTCTTTAATTTTTACCTTACACTTACTAGAACTTATAGAATTGTTGTTAGAACTGTGTAGACCCTAGGTGTTTACCTACTAGTATGTTTATCTTATACCCTTCATGGTCCACCTCAAGGACCCAAATATATTTTATTGTTATATTTGATGATTGGGGAAATATACCAAGTATAGGTTATTGATTATAGATTTGGAGTAGGGGACCATAGGACCAAGAAACGTCTTGTAATTTTATTGAGATAACTTTATGGTATTTTGTTTATTTTGGGACATAAATATTTTATTGTATTTCCATGTACTTATTTTTTTATATGTATTAATCATATGCATCATTATGTATATTTCACACTACTAGTTATTGATACGGATTCTTAACCTATCTTACTTTCATCTAACTACTGTTTATTTCTCTTCCATAATTTATTTTGTTTGAATTCAACTGTGATACTCTTCTAATGAGGTCATAGTCTCACCACTAACTTTCCTAAGCCCTTTCTGCAAGTTGGTAGCCTCTAGGGTTTGGAGAGATTCGCATGAGTCCATGTGGCCAACAGAGCTCATGGCACAAGTGGGTCGCATCTGGGTCTGTGACATTGCACATAAGAAGTAAAATTAGATTTTTGTTGAGGAACCATAAGACATTATTCATATTTCATATTCCAATAATTATGTATTAACTAATAATTTGATTAATCCTAAGTAATTTTTTAAGAATAAAGTTAGGTCAAATAATTACTTATGTTATGGAATTCAAATATTATATTATATGAATCATGAAATATATAATTATTTTTTGTGTATGTTTTCATTAAGGATTTAAAAGGATATTTTTAAATGAGATCAGGACATAGAAAAGAGATATTTTTATAAAAGTAAGGTAACCCTTAATATGATCAAGATGTTGAGAAAATTGTGTTTCTCTTGTATAAACATATTATTGATTTGGAAAAATTCTATTTGATAGCACTGATTACCCTTGATCTAATTATTTATTGGTTGAAAAATTGGTCTATGTCATCATGGATAAAGATTAAAACTTCTTTTATTTAATTAATATATCCAATAACATTAGGAATAAGTAATAATGCATGTCTTCCAAAATTATTTATGGTAATTCAGGTTATTACAGTGTTTCAAGAGAATATATGATGAGGGTATTCCCATATTTGGAATGTGACAACCAAGAGATAATTTTTGATGTATGAGTGATAATTTTTAATCTTATTTTTTGAAATTATTTCTAAAATTTTTATTTTCATCTTTTAAAAGGGTTATAAGGTAACCTAATTATGGAAAGTTTAAGTTAAATGTCAAATGAAGTATTTTTGTAGTGAGTTTATATTAAAAACCTTAGATAAAATTCTATCTAGTGATTAAAATTATTTCAAGGATATCAATCTTTTTTTAGAAATTTCGTTAATTTAGTTTTAGAAAAAGACATCATGTATGTCGGGAGATAACCCATAAGGTCTTGTGAGGTATGGTTCTTGAACCCATGACCAAAGGATGATAAGGGTTTCACACCTACCACCAGCTTATGTGATGTCCCTATTAATGGGTAATTTTTAATTAGTTAAAAAATTTATGTATAAATATATTTTTTCTATTAATGACCTAAATCATTACATAATATTTATGTGTTTCTTCCAAGTCCATCTTTTTACTTGGCACCTATGTTATTTTATCTAGAAACCTAATTAGAAATTTCATTGGATAACCGTATTTATTCGAACTTTCTCTTTTTTAAATAAAGATTCAGTATTAATTCTTACAATGTGGGTTTCTATGAAAGGAAAATTCCAGTATTAATCCTCTAATAAATTTGAAGAATTTTGGGGGAGAAATTCACTTTAAGGGGGTATAAAAATTTTGATTTAATTTAACATTTTTGATAATTTTCATTTCACACAACACTAAAAATAATTATTTTATATATATTAAAGCACTATATTTGGATTTTTTTATACTGAATTACAAGTAAATCGTGAACTAAACATAATATAAAGGTTATATTTCTCTATACAAAACACATAGGTATGCTCGTGTTTTATACAAGACTCCCTTTTCATGATGGATTACGTAATACGCAAGACCAAGTGTTATCAAACAAAAATATATTATTAAACAATATATAAATATATAAACATTACATTAAGTTATTTTTTATGAATATTATTAAATAAATTATGTAAATATCTTGTTTTCACCAAATATAAAATTAATTTGTTTTTTACAGATTATTTTGAAATAATTATAATAACTACTTGAATATAATGGGAATATTTTTATATAAAATAATTATTATGCTAACAAATATGTTTTAATACAATTAAATTAAATTAATTGTAATAATTAAGTAATTTTAAAGTAATATATATATTATATATCCATGTAAATATTTTTTATAATCATACAATATATTTTATAAGCATAAGATATTAATAAAACCAATTTTAAACATAAAACACCATATTTTAATTAAGGAAAGTTTATTATAGTTTAATAGAAAAACTATTTTAAATATAAATTTTGGCACATTTATAAATACTATATCTCTAAATAAACATTATATTTTATGAGGATAATAAATTTTATGTTATGGTGATTTTTTTGTATTTTTCTGTGAAGTTTTATTTTTTAATGAATTGTTAAAATTAATGAGTTTTAATTCAAAACTACTTTTTTATATAATTTATTTATATCATTAAATAACATTTTATTTCCACATTAAAGTATAATTATATTAATTTTTTATTGATAAATCCAATTTAGGTTATTGGAATCAAGTTTATTTTCAAATTGACTATAAAAACATAGCAAACTTTTAAACATTTTTATTTTAAAAACCCGTATTGTCATTATCTCTACAAGATTATATTTTAATTAATTCTTTCCACTTTTGTGTTTAAATTTAGAAAATTTGATTCCATATTTGGAAAATTCCTAATATATAATTTATAAAAAGGTCAAAAAAGTATTTATCCAAAAATATTAGGGAAAATAATTAAAATTAATTACAACGATTAAGGTTAAATTAAATATAATAACGACCTATGAAATTTTCAAAAAAGACATTTTTCCCAAATATAGACCATATCCTCCATTTTTTGGACCTTTTAACATTATTTTATCCACCTTTAATAAAACAAATGTGGGTGGGTTTTCCATTTTCTAAAATATTACAAGAGTTTCACTCCTCCGTTATAAAATGCCTCATATCCTTACACTTTATCACACCGATAAAGACACATTTTATTTAAAAAACTTTTCAAAAACAAATCCCTAATGTCACTAAATTCCTCCATAACTCCTAATTTTATCATAAAGTCTTCCAATTAATCCCATTATTGCAAACAAAAATAAGTTACATGATTAAGAGGTGACAACCTCTCTCAAAATCCTTTCATTTATTTTCTTTCTCCACTCCCTATAATATTATTATTCCATGATTTTATAACAACACCAATATCCTAAATATACTACTATTTTTTCTAAGTTTTAAACCTAAACTTACCCACACTTACATATAATGGGTAATGAATGTACTATTTACGTGTTCGACGGACTACCACCTCTCTATATGATGATTACTCATTTTTACTTTAGCACTTTTTACAGTGGGAATTATATCATACACCCAATTTATATGTGTTATATATTATATTTATTAATTATTTATCATTATTTTATTATTTTATAACACATATATTTATAATTTATACTTTCTATTAATATGATAATTTCGTTTAAGGATGTGTAGACTATCAACCCGTCAAAGCGATGTGCTTCATTCATACACTACATGGAAGGTATTAATGATAGTTTTAGTAAATATATATGATATATATGATATAATAAATATACTGTAATAATTATATATATATATATACTTATACATATATCACTTTAACATTCTTTCAACATGACACCACTCACTTATTTTTTGGGGTGTATATATTACCCATGAGAATATTAGACATAAATCTATGGGTATTTACATAACAATTTTATAATATTTCTATCATAGGTTTTATTATTAAAAAGTTACAAAATCTGTAAAATTACTTCATCCTAATTTTCTTTCTTTCAAACACATTCCATGTTATAGAACTATATTTTTTATGAGGCATATAAACTGGATTTGAAATGTTATAACATTAATCTTTTTATTTTAATGATATTTTAAATATCCATGTAATTTAATTTTTCTAAAGTGGGAGTATGATGAAAATTTACCATGTGGTTAGAGTTTATTAAAATAAAATCACTATTTATTGAGAATATTTTTTATCATATTTTCATCAATGAAATCTTATGATCCCTATTTCAAGAACAATCATGACTTTTATTCTCCTCTATTTAGTCGTGATGTTTTAATTAATTAGTAACATTTTTCCACTCTATGGTATTTAGGATAATTAATAAAAAAATTGAAATAAAATATATCATTACCTCTCTCTTCATTCCGAAATATATCTTTCTTCGAAACCATGCTTTCAAAAAAAGGATTTAATTAATATTCTTCTAATCTACAATGATCATTAATGGAAATTTATACACTTTTTTTCCTTTTACCAATGTTTTCAAGGGAATATCATTATCTCATTCAAAATAAAGAACGTTATAACCTTTTAACTATAAAAATAATATTCTTTTTCCCTTATATGACATGTTTTTATTTACCCATCGTTATTTCTTTGAGGTTTCCTTTACATATTTAAAAGGATATTTTTTAAGAAAATGCTTTTAAAATATAATTTAAAAGAAATTGTTGTCATATAATTTTCAAGAATTATTTATAAGTTTTCAAAGTATTTTTCAAGTAGAGTGGTTTTCAAAAGATTTTCATGCTTGTTTTATAAATTTTCAAGAAAAATACTTCTCAAAAGGATTTCATTATCCTCTATAATTTTTCAAATGATAAAGGATATCAAAAAAAATCATTGCTTCCTTTATAATCTTTCAATTTTATTTTGATGAGAATTACTTTCAAATGTTTTAACCTTTTAATAATCATATTTTAAAGGAAAAAAGGAAAACTTCCATATGATGTGTTTTTAAAAGATCTTCCAAAATAATTTAAATCTAAGATAACACCTATTGGGGTTACTCATGTGTTTCTGTGGAAAGGATTTAATGCTTCCATTAATATTATTTCTCATAATGATTTATTATTTATGTCATGTTGTTTACATTATCTGTTTCTCATTCATGAGTTATATGCTTATGAAATCTGCATGATTTATGAATTGATAAAATGATTATGAAATCATTTTTTCCTCAAGTTAAGATAAGATTACATATTTATGAAATCCAGTTAATTTCTTGGGTTATGATATGATTTTTTATGATCATATTACACATGTATGTAAGATTTAATTTTCAGATGTGTGTGACCTATATCACACTACAATTCATTAGGTAAAGATTTATATCTCATGAGATAGAATAAGATGGTCTTGGGTGTTTACATTGACTACTAAAATGACCATGGTATTTAACCATGACTACTAGTTTAGTGTGAGGAGAGAACTCAGGATACTAAGATGTCCAATGGATTGAACCATGACTTTAAATATTGTGTGAGGAGTGTAACAATACTACTAATATAGTCTTCGTGGATATTCCTTGTCTATTATGGAATTCATATTATATTATTATGTGTTTTATGAAATTCCATGCTTTATTACTATGTTATGATTTCATGGCTTATGATCTTTATTTGCTTATGATTCATTACTTATAAACTATCAGGATTCATTCCAGGATTCATGTTTATGATATTTTATATGGAGTGTATGACCTTCAAATTCTTTGATCGTGTTTTTATACTCTAATGATCATGTTTATGATTACATGTCTCCCTTGTTTACCATTACTGAGAATCTGATCTCACCCATTTTTATATTTCCTTAAATATGTTATGAATATATGTATTTTGTATTATGTGTCTAAAAATGTTTCTAGTCAAGAAGAACCCAGTGGGAGATAATTTATCTCACTTATGTACCATTTTTCATGTTTCCATTTTTCCAAAGGCAATAGACTAATACAAACTTTGGTCAACTGTAGTTATAATGTTTTAAGTATTCTAAAAATATGATTTATTATTAATGTATGTCAATATAAGGTCTTTATATTATTCCTTGGCCTATTGTATGACCTTATAGGACATTATGTTGTTGAGAATTTTTATGCATTCAATAATAAAAAATTGTAAAGTAAGAGTGGCCTCAAAAACAAGGTCATTACTACTCAAGAAAAAAATTGGAATGGAATGGTCTTGATAAAAAACACTCATATAATAATATTATAATTTTAACCATGAGAAATATCTATATTTGGTATATGTGTAAATTTGGGATATTCTTATGCATAATAAATTTGTTGTTTCTTCTATGTTTTTTAGTTTGAGAATGTTTTGGTAAAGACTTATGGCTTTGATGAGCTAAAAGAGAATAATGTGGTTTTCTGAGAAGTATAATTCCAAAAAATGGGGGTTTCTTTGTAACACATAGGACAATGCAATAGTGGTGCATCTTGCATCATTTTGGAAAGGGAAGCACCACAAGGGTGTTGTGGAAACAATGCAATGTAGTATTATAAGGGTTGTGTTGTAGGGGGTCTTTATAATATTCCATGTATTATAATACAATTTATAATATATAGATATTTATTTGGATTAAATAGATATTATTTTTGGATACATAATGTTGAAATTATCCAATGGTAAATTTTTCATTATTTTCTAACACAGTCAAATTTTTAAGTAAAAATCTAATATGGTATAAATTTATTTTATGTATTATGACATATTAATGGCCCAAAAGAGATATAATATATTCCATAAAATTTATCCAACAACAAATATAAATTTCCCATTTAAAATGGTTTGTTTTTTAATTTATTTTATTAATTTTATAATGATTTTATGAATCCACCAAAACCAATATTGAATATTAGGGTATTAAAATCAATTATTTAGGAATATGACTCACTTCAAAATCACCATATATAATATTTTAGTTATTTCAGTTCTATTCCTTATAAAATAATTAAAACCACTCTTCTTTGAAATAAAACATGGTAAAAACCCATTGTATTGTTTGTGATTTTGATTACATTATTGTATAGAGTTCAAAACCTATGAATATGAAATTATAAATAACTATTCTATATTTTCATATAAAAAACAACCCAAAATCTCATTACACTTCACTCACAACCCTTTAATTAGAACAATACTATTACCTTTCTTTTATATTTCCCTCCTAATGTTTTACCATGATCTCAAGAAGATCCTCATAATAATTTTCATTCACCATCTTAAGCTATGTGGTTCTGTCCTTCTCTTATTTATTCAAGAACTTTCATTATGCAATGCCTCTTTTCTTCCAATTCTTATTAATGGAAAATGATTTTACATAATCATATTAATTATCTTATGACATTACAATGATCATATATACTATTTTCTTTAATTATTATCTCACATGAATCATAATATACCCCTCATTATGATGCTAAAATTATTATGTGATTTTTCCATTCCAATCCCTTGTGTTGTGCATACCATTATCATTATAACTAAAATATATTCACCTAGACATAAAAATACTCATTTTATTTTAAACATACATGTATTTATTCCACACTACCAAATCTAGGGATTAAATTTGATGAATTATGATATTATGTTTAATTATATATGGGGCATACTTATGAATATACATGATATGAAAGTTATGGGAGCATCCAGAATAATGTAGCACTATAAGGCAATGAGTAATGTTTTATTCTCAAGAGTTGTAATATATGAGATTAGGGATTAATACTAAACCCAAAGAAAGAAGTTTTTCCACTATTTTATAATGTCTAAGTGTTTATCCTTGAACTATTATTATGTATTCATGTTTAATGTTGTTGTCAAATTCTAATGATGCCTTTATGTTATCATCATATAGAATGCTTCCATGTTCAAATTTATGATTCTCACACCTTTTATGTCTAATTTAAATTTTTGTTGACTATAATTTAAATCATACATCAGTTTATTCATTGTTTATTCATTTATTGGGATTTACAACTTACACCATTATTATGTATTTCCCCAGGTTTTCCTTGGTATGTCTTAAATTTATAGAATATTATATCCATGTTAAGGCAGTTTCCAAAAAAAATTCATATCCATATATAAGGTTAGTATTCAATGTACATATTTTTATAAATATAATAGTAATGATTATCTTTTGACTCGTACAGATAATTATTTTGTGTAATAAATAACAAAACAATATGTGTTAAAGAAATAGGTTTTCATAGTATGTATTCATGAAAAGTCTAATGATTTTTGGTACTAGGGTTAAGAATTAATTGATAAATCAATAATTATAGTACTAAAAATAATAAAACTTCTAAATTTTTTTGTTAAATTATAAGGATAATGGTTTCTAAGAAAATACATATTTTTATAGATAATACAATTGGAGGTAGCTCAGACATAGATTTACCTTTAGGTTACAACCCTAAAAACATTATATTGATCTAGACTCAATCGAGAACTTGTGCCCAATAATGGGACTTACTGTACACCTAGTTTGACACTCTCAAGAAACTCACATTGTTAAATTCCCAAACCCCTTATGAACCATTATTATAAGAATATAAATTCCATCAATATTGTATCTTTGGAAATAGATCATGGATATATTTGATTAAAGCCTAGAAAAATATCTTATAATAAATATACATTACTTATGATTTATAACTTTAATGTTCATATATTCCATTGTATGTGTCCAATAGTTTGAAAATTAGGACCTCTAAGTCTATTTTGGATGAAGTAAATTACTAGATAAATATTTGGATTTCAGTTAACATGGTTGGTTTGGGACTCTTTTCAATAATATTTCTCTTTGAAGGATAAACCAAAATACCTTCACATGAGATTATATAACCAATAAATGAAAAAAAATTGTAAAAATTCAGAAATCATGATTTTTTTATAGAAATTATCCTTCCTCAAGGTATTTAACACAATTCTCAAGTGATCTTAATTATCTTTATTTCATTTTTAATATATAATAATATCATATATAAATACTAATAAAAACTATTCATGATAATTTATAAATACCCTATTCAGTAAAAGCTTTAACATGGAAGGGTATTTAGTAAGTCCAATTGGAATCACTATAAATTCATAATTCCCATACCTAATATGGAAAGATTTCTTTGTTATATACTTATTCTTAACCCATAATTAATGGTATTTATAATGAATTTCAATCTTGGAAAAATTATTGGCCTCCTTTAAATTTATCAAACAAAGCATCAACACATGGTATACGGTACTTATTATTGATATTTATCTTTATATGTTCTTAATATTGAATGAAATTATGCATTGACCAATATTTATTCTTAAAAAATAGAATAGGTACACACCGAGGTGGCTAAATAGGTTGTATAAATACCTTATCAATATTCTCCTAATGTTTTTTCATCAATTGTTGTAACTCAAAAGTGTAAATTCTATAAAGAGTCTTAGAAATAAGTGTAGTACAAGGTATGAGTTATATTGAAAACACAACAAAATATTTTGGTGGAAGACGAGGAAATTTTTATTGAAATATATCGTAAAACACCCAAAAAGTATGAATATCCTCAATGTTGAGTTTTTTCCAAACCATATTATATAGATACCCTTCATGGATAGAAATTAAATCCCACAAGATATAATTAATTTCAAGTAGATGTTTCAATTCATCCTTACACTAATAAATTATCATAAGATCTTTTAGAATATGAAATCTGACATCCATTCAATGAAAATTCATATGGTTTATATATAAATAAATCTAATCCATGAATAAAATTTCATAATATTCAAATAAATAGAGTATCAAATGATCTATAATAAATGAATTCCCACAAACATCAGTCAGAGAAGAATCAATGTCTAGGGATGTGACCATCATACCATTAAGATATTTCATTGCTAATCCAATATCTAGTCATTTCATTTATGGATTATCATTCCTTGAGATCTTTCCTGATAAACAATAATTCATCCAAATATTTCCAAATAGGGTAATTCAATAATTGATCATACTTGTTACAACCTCAAATTCCTCATTTATCTATAATCTTCAACTAAAACCAAAATGGTTAATGTGGCCTTCAATAATCTTTAATTAGATTGATTAATCATAAAAATTCCTTCATAGGATTTTGAAATCATAAATCCTTATTTTCTGTCTATCATAACATAGGTTTAACCTTTGTTTCCCACAATCATTACCAAATAAAATAGATTGGTATCTAATACATAGACTTATCCCCATAGTTTTCACTTATTATTTCAAAACCAATTCCCCAAATATTGAATGAACCTATCCTACGATGCCAATAATAGCATCCCATAGTTTTTATAAAATTATTTTTCATCCTAACAGATGAATAATAATTACATTTTACAAATACATCTTTATGAACTATAAATGTTTAGTTTATATGGTGACTAGATACACAATATTATTATTTCAAAAATATCTTCAACATCTCCCATAAAGATATTTTAACATAGTATTCTTTTTATAAATATCCTACCCAAAACTTTATATAATAACTTGGTGAGTGAAAACCAATGAAATAGTGGTCTCAAATTATCAGTATGGGTAAACATGGGAGAAATCAATTTATATTCATAAGAAACATAAGATAAGCCTGAGGATATGATTTTATAATCATAAATTACAATATTTATATATAATCTATCACGGATTAATATCATCATTAATGGTATAAAAATTTATAAATACCAAATAAAAGAATTATAAGATTGATAATATATATTAAATAAATCATGAACTATTAGTTTAGATAATAATCATTTTACAAAAATATGTTACCATCATAGGTGCAGGGACCATTTCATATGTCAAGGATAAATACTGATACCATCAAATCATGGTCGATCAGGAATAAAAACATATGTCACATATTTTAGTAGTTTAAGAATCATAAAATTTTTACAATAGTGGATCCGAAATCACCACATTATCCCCATAGTGGATCTGGCATCCCATTATGTTTCCAATAGTGGATCGAGTATATCAACACGCATCCCATAATTATATCGTGAAATATAAAAAACTACCCAATGAATTGCGTCGATATATAATTATATTCCCAAAAATCACATAATGAAAACCATACATATATTTGTTATAATATCATAAAACAATCATAATATCATCATATCATAACTTATATAAATAAAATAGGTTTTATATATATATCATCAATTTATCACAGAATATCATATTTAAAATAAAGAGGATTCATAAAAACACCATAATAATAATAATAAAACATCTATAGAAATAATAAAAATGATATTAGTGGATCATATCCCCATTTAAGTTTAACTAACAAAAATGATGTTATTGTAGATAAAAAAATTAATTAACATTTTATTGGAGTATGTATTGAGGAAAATTCCATTTTCATTCAGAAATCACTTCAATTAAATATCAAAATTCATAAAGTATTAAAAACCCATTTATTTGAAAATTACTATAAAATTATAGGGTAGCATCAAAACATTTATTTTACATGAAAGTGTTAAATTTCATTCAATCCATTGACATTAAAATAAAATTTCATTCAAATTCATAATTAAAACAGAAAAGTTCCTCATTTTAAAAAAGATAAAAATATTATTTTTTAACTTTTTTATAGAAATTAAAATAATGCTAAATATAATTTTAGATACTATTATTTTAATAATAAAATATATTATAAACTTTTTTAGAGAAAACATTGACATGGAATAAAAAATATTTTATAACAAAGAGGGAGATACCGTTTATTTTCCTTAAAAGCATTATTTGAAAAAAAATAAAAATAAAATGAAAATTAAAGGAAACATGTAATATCAGAAAATAACTAGAGGATTAATTAATGAAATTTATTTATCATATAAGGATCATATAATTTCCTCAACAAAAAATCAATTATAAATAATTAGGACTAAAATGTGAATGAAAAATAAATCTCTTACCTCAAGTCTTGTATTTCTTCAAATGCATTTGAACCTCCTTTATACTAAATATATATTTATTATAAACTTGTTCTTGAAATAAACTCATATATATATAAAACCATTCATAATTTACATATAAAATCTTATTTCTATTTTATTATCAATTTGTTATTAAAATCACTGGTCCATGTTATGACCACTCTGTTTCTCATGCACGCTTCACTTTGGAAATATAGGTCCATGTTCTTCGATCATGGATCCATCATCTACTTAATATTTTTAATGATATAAATATCATATATATTAATTATATAAATATATATATATATAGTTATTCATAAATTTTATTGAAAAATAAATAAATTACATCATTCATGTAGACGGTACACTATATATATGAATGAATATTGTTTTCTCTTTTTGATGGAGAGTATGAAAAAAAAGGTAAATAAAAAAATCCTTAATATTTAATCAATATAATATATATAATTATTAATTATACCCTAATTACCAACTATGGGAAGAGTAAATGAAAAAAGATTCACATCGTACTGCAGGGGTGGTAGTCTACACATACACATGAGCAACATTATTATTTTAAAACGAATGGGAAGAAATTAAATAATGGTTTTTAATTAATCATAATATAAATTAATTATATTTAATATAATTAATTCATTATTATATAATGGATATCAAATATTTATAATAGTTACAATCAGAAAGAAAATTGAAAACGATCGATTAGAGTTATACCTCTTTTTTGAGAAACCTTATTTTTCTAAATCCTTAAGCCTTAAATAGATAGTCTTTTGAAAGAACAAAATCTTTAGGATGTGTTGAAGGAAGGTAGAATGATATTAGGGTTGGTATTAGATGATATAGAAAGCTCAAACATTGTGAATAATGAAGAGGATTTTCACCCATTTGTATTTAAGGGGAGGGGCACACATGGAATTACTTAAATTATTAAATTAATAAAAATTATTTTATGTGATCAAATTTATAAAAATTTATAAAAGATTAATTTAATATAATATTGATTATAAGTGCTCCAAAATACTGAAATTTTAATATTTTTGTTCTTTTTTCCCCTTGTATCTTAGTTTTAACACCTCCACCCCACCCATGTTAACCCTTTTGATAATTATTTAAATATCAATGTTTTCCACTCATTAAATATTAAGAATGTTTCTATATGGTAAATTTGACTAATTAATGGAACATGGTGAAAATTTTCATCCATATAAAATTTTATGGGCCTAATATTGATTTTTTTTAATTTAAATCATTTAAAATTATATTATTTATTATCATATATCATAATGGTTTTTTTGTAACTATTCATTTTATTTCACTTTGAAAACAAAATTAAAGAAATAAAATTAATTTATAACATTTTCATGCATACCTAAATTGTTATATTTATCTATAAAATTCCCAAAACATAATAACTCCTGAAATAAAAATTACATTTAGTGGTTTTAAAATTATTTACATGATTTTTCTTTTTATTTCACAATCACTAAGTCGTTGTTGTGTAAGAATTTAAGGTAAAATTTTTTCACTAGAAATTAAAATTAAAATAACATCAAAAAAATAATTATTCTTTAAAGTAACCATTTTTGAACAAAAAATGAGTTTTTTCTCTATCACAAAATATTATATAAATAAAATAACTAAAGTTAAATATTTTTACATAATCTTTGACATAAATATTATAAATTTAAAAATAAATCTAAAATGTAAAAAAGGTCATATTTTCAATTTTGGATGAATATAGATTAAATAGACTCATATAATAAAGTAAAGGAAATTGTTTTATTAAATTTTAAGCCTTATCACATTCATTACGACCAAAATTATCCAATTTTACCTTTACAATGGTAAAAAATGTATTATTTTTACAATTCATATTTACTAAAAATAAATGGCACCTATATATGAAATTTATACCTCCTGATCCTAAATATAGAAAACATTCTTAGGAATTAATTTCAATATGTGTAAAAATGTATTTTTATTGGAAAACTCAAACCGCTATGATAAACAAGTATTCATAAATGTGACTTTTTATATTCAAAGAAATTTTTTCATACTAAATTTGACAATAAAATTGATTCTAATAAACATTGTTAATTAATGAATAATTTAATATAAATAGATTCACATTTAATTAAATTTATAAAAATTTAAGAGCTTAAATTCTTAGAGAAGAAAAACTATTTTCAATAAAAATCAGTCTTTTTCACTATTAAAAATAAATTCACTATTTCTATTAAAATTACTATAACCCACACTAAGATAATTTTGATAGTATAACTTTAAAAATGATATTTTTTCATAAAATAAAATTTCTGAATGGTCTAAAAAATAATTATATTATTTTATCACAAAACCCATAACAATCATTTTTGATGAAAATATATTTTTGAAGCATAAAATGACTATATTAATAATTTAGTGCATCTTTATTAAGGACTAAATAGTAAATTTTTATTGATTAAAACTTTATATATATTTCATTTTGTATTTAATCCTATTTATACCCACTAATTAAGCAGCTAGGTGATAACTAGTATATTAAATAATAAATTTTCAATAGTATAGAATTATTTTTATGACTATATGTTTCATGTAAATAAAGCTATGAAAGAAATAAAATTTATTTATAGATAAATATATCATGAAATATTTCAGTGTTACATGATCACTAGTGATGAACAAGCATACAATAAAGTGAGAAAAGAATGAAATACTGAGGTGTGGAATAAATATTGACCATTTTGGATTTGGACAACATTATTTTATGGTTGATGAACAATCCAGATTAAAACATATAAATACAATTGAAAACATTAACTAAGGGTGAGGTTAATTTCAAATATAGTTTTTTTCAAGACTAATATGTAATTTCATTATTATCAAAATCATGAATAAAAAAAATAAACAATTTCCCTACATTAATGGGAGTCTATCATTAAAAAATAACATGTTATCTAGAGATTTCATCAAAGAATTCAATGATTTTTTCATTCACCAAACAAATATCCATGCATTGTTAAGAAATAAGTTAAATTGTAACTATCATTGGAAGTTCCTTGTTCCCAATTCATACATCAATCTCATCTCCTAATGAATATTTCTCTTTATCCTACACTCATAATCTATAGGCTTAAAAAGTTAACCCGAGGTATTTTCCATCAGGATATATTAATATTAATCTACATGGTTAATGTTCAATTAATTTAATTAAATTATTAATTTGATTTATATATTTTATTCCATCTGACGATTTTTCATCATACCAAATCTTGAAGATAATGAAGCTTATGTCACACCAAGGAAAAATATCATGTTCCATACTCAATGGAAGTCTTAGTTTCTCCATCTGAGGCTACGATAATAACATATAGAAATAATTCAAGTGTGAGTATAATAAAGATTTTGAGGAAGTTTAATAAGAAATATTAAGGTTCAAACATCCCCTAATAACTACACCATCTCCATAAAGAATTAAATACCATTCATAAAAGAAATTCAATGGGTCAAAACCTGACAGCTCGATTTGATACATTCTCCCAACCAAAATATATTTCACCCATTAGAAAACATATCACTAGAAATGATGGTTTTGAGATCATATATAGTTCTCACACTTATATGTGCTCTTATTAAAATTCTCATTCTTCTAAAGGACATTAACTGGGGGAAATGACCTAACATGATGAATCTTCTCCTACTGATCCTCGATAAACACTTTGTTCACCATAATGATTCCTTTAGCGTCAATAATTTTCTCACCCTTGTAAATAATGTTAACTGGATCATGAATGTATCTACTCAACTACGAAACATGGAAGAAATCATATAATTGGTCCAACTATGGGGGTAAATCCAGCTGGTTTTCAACCATCTAAACCATGTAAAAAATCATGGATAGACCGTTATACCTCATAGATAGCATTCTTACACAGCCAAATCATCATAACTAGCAAAGATACAAGACCTTCATGAAATAAATAATGACCTTCCTCCAACACCAAGGGCCTACTTCAAACATATGTATTATTATTTTGATAAATCAATGATGTTTCCACACATTATGTAATGATATTTACCTTCTTTATCATCACCTTCTCCAAATCTTTCCCCATGAGTGTTTTTTCTCCCAACATGGACCTCCATTGAGGTGGCCTATAGGTCATTATCTAGAGGGTTTCAAATGGATCTATGGATATAGTGATGTAATATTTGTGGTTATATGGAAACTCAACTTATGGAAAATAATCCTACCAACTAGGACTGAAATAAACAGTGCATCCCCTTTGAATTTCTCCAAAACATGAATTGTCAGTTCAATTTTTCAATTAGTTTTTTGGAGAAAAGACATTCTATTTTGAAACTAAGACCATATACCCTTCTGAAATCCTAACCAGAACTAGGATGTAAATTATGTTTCATGGTCAAATTCAATAATTGAGGGTACTCCTTATAGATGTATGATCTATTATCCATAAAAAATCAATGTTTTTTTCACTAAACTATACTCTTCAATGGTGAGAATGTGAGTCATTATAGTGATTTTATTGACAATAACCTAGATAGCATCATGACCTCTCATGGATTATGGAAGTCTTTTCATAGAATCTATGTATATTCTATTCCATTTCCAATAAATAACCTCAATGGGTTTCATTAAACCTTCCAAAACCTGATTCTCATCATTTTCCAATTTCTAGATAAGGCATCAGGAGACAAATATTTCAATAACTATCTTACTCAATGGACACCAAAACTACCACCAAATATCATGGTTCAACATTACCACACCAAGATATACTACTAATTGACCTGTATGGAAATATCATAGAACCTCCTCCTATAGTGTGAAGGGAACCAAAATTCTCCCTCTAAATAGAATAACATTCTCTCCACCTTCATATAATCTATTATAAGTATTTTATATGGATATCTAATGTCACGACCCGCCCTCGGGGTCCGTGCCGTGACTACCCCAAGCCCGCCTTCCATAGGCCAGGGGCTGGCGACTAGCACCAAGGCGTAGATCCCAGCAAATTGGGAAGGCATTGCCTTTGAAAAGTAAACACACACCACAGAGTAAACAAGCGGAAAGTAAACACTAAGCAAGCAGAGTACAACTGAAGTGCGGAAAAGTAAATGGGCCAGAATACAAACCCAAACTGAAAGTAAAGTACAACTCAAAAAGGGAAAAACAGCAACTGAAAAGTAAAGGCCGCTACTCCGTGCTGTCCACTGGAAAATCCCACCTGAAGGGTGGGTACAGATAGCTCCTCTGCTCCACGGGTCCCACCGTCCGCTCCGTGCTCGTCCCGCCCAGTGGTCCACCTCCGGGTACCGTCCCGCTCCGCAAACCTCAGCTAAGGTCAACGCTGTCCGTCGTCTGCAACCAACACAACGTAGTGCGGGCGAAGCCCGTGCAGGGGTGAGTATAAGCTACTCAGTAGGGTCCCCGAGACTCCTGAAGGTCTCTCAAAATCCACAAAGGATAAACCACGAAGCAAAGTACAATCACGAAGTAACAACCAACACTGCTTAGGTATATGCCCATACATATACCTAAGTCATCAATTCAAATACGCTCCAACCTCCGAGCCCAAGTATAACTCAGTCCACGCAGGAAAGTATACGTATTCCACAAAGGAAAGTAACAGGATTCAGCTCACACAGGTATACTTCTTCAGGGACGATAAAGATGATCACTGATCCATCTAAGTCGTCGGACCCACGAAGGATCGATAGGTAACTAACCCCCGCAAGACCCACACAGGATCGGGCTCACACAGAACCTGTAGGCGCTGGCTCACACAGAACCGCTGAGCGCAAGGACCCACACAGGATCGGGCTCACACAGAACCTGTAGCACTGATCCATGTAGGATCGCTGAGTGCTGTAGTCGTCGTCGTCGAATCCACACAGGATCTCTGTACTGTCGTCGTCGAATCCACACAGGATCTCTGTACTGTCGTCGTCGCAGTCACAGTAGCAGTCGAACAGTCGCAGCCAGCACTAGGGTTCCCGCACACAGCAAGCTCGTACGGAGGATCCGCTCCACGAGCCGAGAGGCTGATACATCAACTGTCACGAAGACCGAAGTTGATGTATCCAAAAGTTCCGTATCGTCAACAGGAACTCAACGCAACAGACGGCGCGTCAATCGGACGCCCGGTCTGAGAGTTATTGGCATTTTCGTCTCCGGGGCCCGGTTAGTTTTTAAGGCAAAACCAACCCGACCGTACTCCACCTGCGTCCAAACCTCGGGCGGAGTATGCCAAAAGATCCGTCTCACTAGGAGGAACACTACGTGACTGACGGCACGTCAATCGGACGTCCGTAGCTCAAGATATGAGCGTTTCCGCTCCGAAGGCCCGGTTGGTTTCGTGAACGAACCAACCCGGCCGAACTCAAAGTAAACCGAAACCTTGAGTGCGATATACCGAAACGACCGTCTCGATCCAAGGATCGCGTTGCCGCAGACGGTTCGTCATTCGGAGGTCCGAGGCTCAAGTTATGAGCCAAGAACCGAATCTGGTCCGAAACGGGGGGTCCGGGTCCGGGCCGACCCGGCCCGACCCCCCCCCCTTCTGGACGGCGCGGCGGCCGGCGGCGGCGGACGGCGGCGGCGGACGGCGGCGGACGGCGGCGGCGGCTGGCCGCGTGGCGGCGGCGGCGGGCCGCGTGGCGGCGGCGGCTGGCGGGCCGCGTGGCGGCGGCGGCTGGCGTGGCGGCGGCGGCTGGCGGGCCGCGTGGCGGCGGCGGCTGGCGGGCCGCGTGGCGGCGGCGGCTGGCGGGCCGCGTGGCGGCGGCGGGAGGCACGCGGGGCTAAGCCCCGCGTTTCACAAACGGCACGGCTTTAAGCCGTGCCTTGCCAAGAAACGGCCCCCGCAAATGGGGGCCGGTTGAAAAAAACCGGGGGGGCTTTGCCCCCCCCTCCTTATAAGAACCGCCCCCCTCTTTAAGAGGGGGGTTTGAAGAGCCGGCCGGGGGTTTAAACCCCCGGTTTTTATGAGATCCGGCCGGCCCGCTGGCCGGCCGGTTTTTACTAACGGGACCGGGAAATTCCGGTCCCGCCCTTGATTTCCGACGCCGGCGGCACGGCCGCCGGTCTTTCCTTCCGCCGCGGCCCGGAACCGGCCGCGGTCTCCTCGTCTCACCGCGGCCCGGAACCGGCCGCGGTGTTCGTCGTCCGGCGCGGTGCGACGGCACCGCGCCCCTTTCTCCGTGCCAAGAATCCTCCCAACGCGGCGCGACGGCGTCGCGTTCTTGAAATCTCTCCTCGGCGAAACGCGACGGCGTTGCGGAAAATATCTGAACGTTCATCCGCGTGGTGCGACGGCACCACGTTACTTGTTTCCTCCAGCATGAACAACATGAACGATGGAGGGGGATTCGGCCGTGTTCGTGCGGTCCGGTCCCCCTCACGTTAAAGAAATAAAAACGGAACTTAAATAAAATAAGTCACACGTTAAGTCATGCTAAAATCCACGATTCAAGAAAGGAATAAAAAATAATCAATAAAGATCATCCCCTACCTCTGGTTTCAAGAACGAAGATCGTCAACGACCCGCGGAAGACGCGTCGCGGTGGTCGGCGTCACGGAAGAAGGACGTCGATGTCGTGAAGCGAGGATTCGAAGTTCTTTGACGACGATTTCGTCGCGGGAAAAGATGACGCGGAAGAAGACGTCGTCGGTGTCGCGGGTATGGCGTCGCGAAAGACGATTCCCGAGTACGTGGCGTTCTTCGTCGATGTTCGAAGGTTCTTCGCGTTCTTCAAGGAGGAAAAAGAAGTTCTTCAAAGTGTAGAACTCTTCCTCCCTCAAATCTCCACACAACACAGCAACCCCCAAAATAAAATAAGCTACCCTTATTTTATTTTCACTTTGCCCACCTTTCAAAAATTCAAAAGTTGAATTTATTACATTAATTAAAATCTTGAGTTGTCAAGAAATTAAATGGAAAGATAAGTTGGCAAGTTTTAATGTAGGGGAGAGTCACAAATTAAAGAGGGGGTTTAGAGGGGTTAGGGAATTTGAAAAGGTGGGGGGTTCGTGTGGGCCCCACCTCCCTCATAACCACACATGGGAAGTTGGGTGATTGCGGGCCCCACCAACAACTTCCCATGAGAGAGTCTAACCACCTAGAATAAAATAAAATTCACACACAATTTTATTTTACTTATCTTTTAATCCCCAAAACTAACTTTCAACCCGCAACATACGCAACTCCCGAAAGGGTCTCTTTAAGCGAAAATCGGCACTGCGAGTTCATCGGTGCCCTCGGATTTCAATTCCGAGCACCGGATCAAAAGTTAGGAATTCCCGCTCGTTCGTTCACTGAACGTACCCGAGCCAAACTTCGGAAATTAATTCCGGGCACTCCGGGCCTCGGAATCAGGTGCCGTCTGAAACCGCGCTCTTGTAAAAATCCAAAGAAAATTAAGAAAAAATTTCCCTTGAATTTTACGGTCTTTACATTACTCCCACCTCAGGGCTTTACGTCCCCGTAAAGATACAACAAAAACTAGGGGAACAAAAGAGGGTACTGAGCACGCATCTGAGCCTCCCGCTCCCAAGTGCTCTCCTGGAGATTCCCGTGCTGCCATCTGATGCGCACAAGAGGAATCGATCGCCCACGTAGGACCCGCTCCTGTCGATCCTCTATCTCCACCGGGACCTCCGTAAAAGTCGCCCCATCGTCAACGTCAAGCTCCCCATGGTCAATGATGTGCGTCGGGTCGTGCACGTATCTCCTCAGCTGGGATACGTGAAAGACGTCGTGCACCCGGTGCAACTGAGGTGGTAGAGCCAGGCGATAAGCCACCTCGCCAATCCTGCTGAGAATCTGGAAAGGTCCGATGAAGCGCGGAGATAACTTGCCGCCTCGGCCAAATCTCCGAATACCACGTCGAGGTGAGACCCGCAAGAAGACGTGGTCGCCATCCTCGAACTCCAGTGGCCTCCGCCTTCTGTCAGCGTATGACTTCTGCCGGCTCTGAGCTGTCCTCATCCGCTCCTGGATGACCTGGACCTTCTCTGTCGTGGCCTGGACCATCTCCGGTCCCACTAGTGCTGACTCCCCTGGGTCTGTCCAGCACAAAGGAGATCTACATGGTCGGCCGTACAACGCCTCGTACGGTGCCATCCCGATGGTGGAGTGGTAGCTGTTGTTGTATGCGAATTCCACCAAAGGTAGGTGGTCCTCCCAGCTACGACCAAAGTCAAGGACACATGCACGGAGCATGTCCTCGAGAGTCTGAATGGTCCTCTCCGTCTGACCATCCGTCTGAGGGTGAAAAGCTGTGCTAAGACGTAGCTGCGTCCCGAACGCCTCCTGCAACCCCTTCCAAAGCCGGGAAGTAAAGCGGGCATCACGATCGGAAACGATAGATGATGGCACGCCGTGGAGCCGCACAATCTCCTGAACGTAGAGACGTCCCAAGCTCTCCACCGAGCCCTGCTCTCTGATGGGTAAGAAGTGTGCCGACTTGGTGAGTCGGTCAACAATCACCCAGATGGAGTCGTGACCTCTGGAAGTGTGTGGAAGTCCAGTCACGAAGTCCATAGATATGCCGTCCCACTTCCACTCCGGAACCTCCAAGGGCTGTACCAAGCCTGCTGGTACCTGGTGCTCTGCCTTCACCTGCTGACAGGTAAGGCATCGAGAAACGAACTCTGCTACAGCCTTCTTCATGCCCGGCCACCAATGCTGTCGTCTGAGGTCCTGGTACATCTTCGCCACTCCAGGATGTACCGCTAAAGGTGAAGTGTGAAACTCCCTCAACACTTCCTCTCGCAAAGCGACTGGTACCATGGTACGTCCTCTGAAAAGGATGTCGTGCTCTGCTCCAAGGGAGAAACCATCAGGTGTCTGTCCCGAGGATATCTGTGCACGCCGTGTCTCACAGTCAGCGTCCCCATGCTGTGCCTCCCTGACTCGCTGCAGTAGTGGAGGAGTGACTGTGAGAGACTGTAGAAAGGCTGCTCCATCTCTATCCACGAAGGATATCTGCAAAGAGGCTAGCTGCTCCGTCGCCTCCTCAAGTAGTTGAATGCCCGTCCTCCTGCTGAGAGCATCAGCTACTACGTTCCCCTTCCCAGGAGTATAGACTATCTCAAAGTCATAGTCCTGGAGGAACTCGAGCCATCGTCGCTGTCTCAGGTTCAGATCCTTCTGCGAGAAGATATACCTGAGACTCTGATGATCGGAAAAGACCGTAAAGCGCTCGCCCAACAGATAGTGTCGCCATGTCTTCAGAGCGAAGACCACTGCTGCTAACTCTAGGTCATGGGTAGCGTAGTTCTGCTCATGCGGCCTCAACTGACGTGATCCATAGGCGATCACGGCCCGCTCCTGCATCAGAACACATCCGAGTCCGGTCCCTGATGCATCGCAGTAGACTACGTACCCTACTCCCTCCTCAGGCAACCTCAAGATAGGTGCGCTAGTCAATCTCTGCCTCAGCTCCTCGAAGCTCTGCTGACAACTGTCTGACCACACGAAGGGTTTCCCCTTCTTCGTCAACGCTGTGAGTGATGCCGCAACTCTGGAGAAGTTCGGCACAAATCTCCGATAGTATCCAGCTAGTCCCAAGAAACTCCGAACCTCAGTCACGCTCCTGGGTGGCTCCCATGCTAACACAGCCTCAATCTTCGCGGAATCTACTGCAACTCCCGCCTCAGAGATAACGTGTCCCAAAAAGTGGACCTCACGTATCCAGAACTGGCACTTCGAGAGCTTACCATAAAGCTGGTGCTCTCGGAGTGTGTCAAGGACAACTCGCAAGTGATAGGCGTGCTCCTCCTCTGTCGTAGAGTAAATCAGAATGTCGTCGATGAAGACCACGACAAACCGATCGAGGTATGGCTGAAAGATCCTGTTCATGAGAGCCATGAACACTGCTGGAGCATTGGTTACACCGAAAGGCATAACCAAGAACTCATAGTGGCCATACCGGCATCTGAAGGCCGTCTTCTGCACATCCTCGTCTCTGACTCTGAGCTGATGATAGCCTGACCTGAGGTCTATCTTCGAGAACCACCGTGCTCCCTTGAGCTGATCAAAGAGGTCATCAATCCTCGGTAGCGGATACTTGTTCCTCACTGTCACCTGGTTCAGGCGACGATAGTCAACACAAAGTCGCAAGCTTCCGTCCGCCTTCTTGGCGAACAATATCGGGGAAGCCCAGGGTGAAACACTGGGTCGGATGAATCCCTTGCCCTGCAAGTCCTCCAACTGTACCCGTAGCTCTCGAAGCTCGGCGGGGGCCATCCGATATGCTGGAGTGGATATCGGGGCTGTCCCGGGGTACAAGTCAATATAAAAGTCTACCTCTCTGCGAGGAGGTAGCCCTGGAACATCGTCGGGAAAAACGTCCGCATACTGATCCACCACTGCAGGAAAACCAGGACTCCGCACGTCAACTGCTCCAAGGATAAGGCTAGCCAACTGATGAGTGATGGGCTGTCCTCTCCTCCGCGGAAGTCCATCCTGTGCTGCTAAGGCTCCCTTCTCGCCGGTGAAGGTGAACCTGCTCCCGTCGGTGCGTACACATCGCACCTTGCGCCTAAAACAGTCAATCTGTGCATGGACCGTGGACAGCCAATCCATGCCCAAGATGACGTCGTAAGGCCTCGACGCTGCTACAAGAAGATCCCAGCCGAAGCTCTCGCCTCCTAGAGTAAGCTCACACTGCCGGCACCAGTGCGTGATCGTCGAGTCTGCTCCCGTAGGAGTCTCTAGCCGTAAGGATCGAGCCAACGGCTCTGTCGGAATCTCCGAGCTCCGAACAAGGGCAGCGGCTATGAAAGAATGACTCGCTCCTGTGTCTATAAGAACTGCAGCAAGGGTGGAATAGACACAGATAGTACCTCGAATCATCTCGGGTGCGCCGTGGTCGTAGGCCTCTGCTGCCTGGAGCTGTGCCTGTCGCTGCCCGCCAGCTCCCTGTGGTCGGGGTGGACCTCCTGGTGGTGGTGGTGGTAAAGCCTCAAAGCGTCGGCCACCACCAGCTGCTCGTCCAGCTCCTCTGCCTCGTCCGCCTCCTCCCTGCGGACCGCCACGGTCGACCCTCTGCCTCTGCCTCGGTGGTCCATCTACTGACTGCTGCTCCTCGGCACGGCGGGTCGGGCAGTCACGAGCCATGTGGCCCTGTCCGCCGCACGAGTAGCACTGCCTGCCTCTCGGAAGACTGGCTCCGCGCTGTGTGCCCCGCACTGCTGAGCCAGTGCCCTGAGATCGTCTGCCTGAAGGTCTGGTCTGTCTAGACCCCTGAGTCATCCGTCGACTGCCTGCTGCAGATGACTCTGCCACGTGCCGCCCTGCGGTGGGTCGCTGTGCTGGTGTAGACTCAGCAAGGAAGCTCTCGATCAGAAGAGCCCGCTCTAGTACTCCTGTCTGAGTCGGTATGCTGAGGGAGATCAGCGATGCCCTGATCTCGTGTCTCAAACCCTGCTCGAAGGTCCGGGCCCGGAAGAATGGGTCCCGTACCATGTCGGTCGAGTAGCGCGAGAGATCGGTAAATCTCGCCGAGTACTGGGCGACCGTCATGCTGCCCTGCCGCAGCTGTAGAAGCTCCTGGATACGCACCGCTCGAAGGGTGGCCGGGACGAACTCAGAGCGGAAGAGGCTCTCGAAGTCCGTCCAGAGTAGAGATGCCTCATCGTGCACCTGGAGCATCAGGCTCCACCATCGTCCTGCTGCTGCGTGTAGTAGGCTCGCAGCGAGGATCACCATGAGGTCTGCTGGTGTCCTCACTAGCCTAAACACTCGAACCACTGCCTCCAGCCAGTCCTCTGCTGCCTGGGGATCCGTCTCCCCGCGAAACCTGGGCGGTCGCTGTCGCTGAAACTCATGCAGTGCGCTGAGGCGACGTGCATCGTCAGCGGCTGCTGCTGGAAGCATCGGGGGCTCGGCGGGTAAAGCTACCGCCGGTGCCACTACTGGAAAAGGGCCCTGCACCGAGGCCTCGTCGCTCGGTGGGCTGTCGTCTCGCTCGACCATCGGAACCCTAGCTGGCTGTCGTCGTGGGGCCATCCTGAAAAGGAGATCAAGAGTGCCATAGTCAGAACAGTATACCTGCTGAGCTGAATTAAGTAATCACAAAGAAAACTTGAGACTTTCATTAAGCAGATCAGTATACCCGGTGAGCTGACACAAGTAATCACAAAGAAAACTTTGAAACACACACGCAATCAATGTTTCCGTGCATTAAGTCGGAAATCAGAAGTCAGGGTCCTGGTGTATGGATACGTCGGCCGCCGCACCAACACTGGATTCCCTGGACTGATAACCACACTCAATACGCTAAACATTATTGCTTCACATAGAAAAGATCAGAGTTCGCGGTAGAACCGAACTCCTTTGATACCAATTTGTCACGACCCGCCCTCGGGGTCCGTGCCGTGACTACCCCAAGCCCGCCTTCCATAGGCCAGGGGCTGGCGACTAGCACCAAGGCGTAGATCCCAGCAAATTGGGAAGGCATTGCCTTTGAAAAGTAAACACACACCACAGAGTAAACAAGCGGAAAGTAAACACTAAGCAAGCAGAGTACAACTGAAGTGCGGAAAAGTAAATGGGCCAGAATACAAACCCAAACTGAAAGTAAAGTACAACTCAAAAAGGGAAAAACAGCAACTGAAAAGTAAAGGCCGCTACTCCGTGCTGTCCACTGGAAAATCCCACCTGAAGGGTGGGTACAGATAGCTCCTCTGCTCCACGGGTCCCACCGTCCGCTCCGTGCTCGTCCCGCCCAGTGGTCCACCTCCGGGTACCGTCCCGCTCCGCAAACCTCAGCTAAGGTCAACGCTGTCCGTCGTCTGCAACCAACACAACGTAGTGCGGGCGAAGCCCGTGCAGGGGTGAGTATAAGCTACTCAGTAGGGTCCCCGAGACTCCTGAAGGTCTCTCAAAATCCACAAAGGATAAACCACGAAGCAAAGTACAATCACGAAGTAACAACCAACACTGCTTAGGTATATGCCCATACATATACCTAAGTCATCAATTCAAATACGCTCCAACCTCCGAGCCCAAGTATAACTCAGTCCACGCAGGAAAGTATACGTATTCCACAAAGGAAAGTAACAGGATTCAGCTCACACAGGTATACTTCTTCAGGGACGATAAAGATGATCACTGATCCATCTAAGTCGTCGGACCCACGAAGGATCGATAGGTAACTAACCCCCGCAAGACCCACACAGGATCGGGCTCACACAGAACCTGTAGGCGCTGGCTCACACAGAACCGCTGAGCGCAAGGACCCACACAGGATCGGGCTCACACAGAACCTGTAGCACTGATCCATGTAGGATCGCTGAGTGCTGTAGTCGTCGTCGTCGAATCCACACAGGATCTCTGTACTGTCGTCGTCGAATCCACACAGGATCTCTGTACTGTCGTCGTCGCAGTCACAGTAGCAGTCGAACAGTCGCAGCCAGCACTAGGGTTCCCGCACACAGCAAGCTCGTACGGAGGATCCGCTCCACGAGCCGAGAGGCTGATACATCAACTGTCACGAAGACCGAAGTTGATGTATCCAAAAGTTCCGTATCGTCAACAGGAACTCAACGCAACAGACGGCGCGTCAATCGGACGCCCGGTCTGAGAGTTATTGGCATTTTCGTCTCCGGGGCCCGGTTAGTTTTTAAGGCAAAACCAACCCGACCGTACTCCACCTGCGTCCAAACCTCGGGCGGAGTATGCCAAAAGATCCGTCTCACTAGGAGGAACACTACGTGACTGACGGCACGTCAATCGGACGTCCGTAGCTCAAGATATGAGCGTTTCCGCTCCGAAGGCCCGGTTGGTTTCGTGAACGAACCAACCCGGCCGAACTCAAAGTAAACCGAAACCTTGAGTGCGATATACCGAAACGACCGTCTCGATCCAAGGATCGCGTTGCCGCAGACGGTTCGTCATTCGGAGGTCCGAGGCTCAAGTTATGAGCCAAGAACCGAATCTGGTCCGAAACGGGGGGTCCGGGTCCGGGCCGACCCGGCCCGACCCCCCCCCTTCTGGACGGCGCGGCGGCCGGCGGCGGCGGACGGCGGCGGCGGACGGCGGCGGACGGCGGCGGCGGCTGGCCGCGTGGCGGCGGCGGCGGGCCGCGTGGCGGCGGCGGCTGGCGGGCCGCGTGGCGGCGGCGGCTGGCGGGCCGCGTGGCGGCGGCGGGAGGCACGCGGGGCTAAGCCCCGCGTTTCACAAACGGCACGGCTTTAAGCCGTGCCTTGCCAAGAAACGGCCCCCGCAAATGGGGGCCGGTTGAAAAAAACCGGGGGGGCTTTGCCCCCCCCTCCTTATAAGAACCGCCCCCCTCTTTAAGAGGGGGGTTTGAAGAGCCGGCCGGGGGTTTAAACCCCCGGTTTTTATGAGATCCGGCCGGCCCGCTGGCCGGCCGGTTTTTACTAACGGGACCGGGAAATTCCGGTCCCGCCCTTGATTTCCGACGCCGGCGGCACGGCCGCCGGTCTTTCCTTCCGCCGCGGCCCGGAACCGGCCGCGGTCTCCTCGTCTCACCGCGGCCCGGAACCGGCCGCGGTGTTCGTCGTCCGGCGCGGTGCGACGGCACCGCGCCCCTTTCTCCGTGCCAAGAATCCTCCCAACGCGGCGCGACGGCGTCGCGTTCTTGAAATCTCTCCTCGGCGAAACGCGACGGCGTTGCGGAAAATATCTGAACGTTCATCCGCGTGGTGCGACGGCACCACGTTACTTGTTTCCTCCAGCATGAACAACATGAACGATGGAGGGGGATTCGGCCGTGTTCGTGCGGTCCGGTCCCCCTCACGTTAAAGAAATAAAAACGGAACTTAAATAAAATAAGTCACACGTTAAGTCATGCTAAAATCCACGATTCAAGAAAGGAATAAAAAATAATCAATAAAGATCATCCCCTACCTCTGGTTTCAAGAACGAAGATCGTCAACGACCCGCGGAAGACGCGTCGCGGTGGTCGGCGTCACGGAAGAAGGACGTCGATGTCGTGAAGCGAGGATTCGAAGTTCTTTGACGACGATTTCGTCGCGGGAAAAGATGACGCGGAAGAAGACGTCGTCGGTGTCGCGGGTATGGCGTCGCGAAAGACGATTCCCGAGTACGTGGCGTTCTTCGTCGATGTTCGAAGGTTCTTCGCGTTCTTCAAGGAGGAAAAAGAAGTTCTTCAAAGTGTAGAACTCTTCCTCCCTCAAATCTCCACACAACACAGCAACCCCCAAAATAAAATAAGCTACCCTTATTTTATTTTCACTTTGCCCACCTTTCAAAAATTCAAAAGTTGAATTTATTACATTAATTAAAATCTTGAGTTGTCAAGAAATTAAATGGAAAGATAAGTTGGCAAGTTTTAATGTAGGGGAGAGTCACAAATTAAAGAGGGGGTTTAGAGGGGTTAGGGAATTTGAAAAGGTGGGGGGTTCGTGTGGGCCCCACCTCCCTCATAACCACACATGGGAAGTTGGGTGATTGCGGGCCCCACCAACAACTTCCCATGAGAGAGTCTAACCACCTAGAATAAAATAAAATTCACACACAATTTTATTTTACTTATCTTTTAATCCCCAAAACTAACTTTCAACCCGCAACATACGCAACTCCCGAAAGGGTCTCTTTAAGCGAAAATCGGCACTGCGAGTTCATCGGTGCCCTCGGATTTCAATTCCGAGCACCGGATCAAAAGTTAGGAATTCCCGCTCGTTCGTTCACTGAACGTACCCGAGCCAAACTTCGGAAATTAATTCCGGGCACTCCGGGCCTCGGAATCAGGTGCCGTCTGAAACCGCGCTCTTGTAAAAATCCAAAGAAAATTAAGAAAAAATTTCCCTTGAATTTTACGGTCTTTACATCTAATCATTAAATACCTCACAGTAAAAATAACTATATTATTATTCCCTCATACACTGGAGAAGGGGAGGGATTACAACCTATGATCGTAAGTATAATTCATGATCCCTAACTACTAATAATAAATAAAAAAGGCCCAATAATCTGATGACTCACTTAGAAACTAGGAATGATACACGACTCTTGGATGATCTTCTACTACATTCCCATTTTAAAGCATATATAATATCTTGATTCCATAATCTATTAGAACTATAGCCACCAAATATGTCTCAAGTTATAATATATATAGTTGAAAATATATCTAAAACTCTTATGGTCAAAATATAAAATAAACTACTCCCCATGAAGGTAGTGTTACCTTTTCTTTATGGTGAACACCACAGCTTCCAACTCGAAGTCATGGGTTTCATAGTACCACTTTTAATATCATAGCTGGCTAGACTCGTAGTCTCTCACTTCCTTATTCTACATTAACAAACACATGTTCACTACTTCAAAGGAATCATAAAATAGTATATAATCCTCCCTCTATTATAGAAACATCATAATGGTAGTGAATTTTATCAAATTCTGAAAATACATGCATGGTGGATTTCTTCCACTTATCTGACAAGATAAGTGGATTCATCATTCATTTTGTGGTAGTTATAGGTGTTTGAATCTTTGATAAATCTATAATGAATATATGGTAATAGTAATCCATTACATGTAAGCTAAATACCTCATTTATTCTATTGATTACATCCTAATAAGAACTAGTTTAGCATTCTTTTGGTCCACATCAACACCCTCCTCTGTGATGTTGTGTCCTAAAAAGTGGATCTCCTATTTCTATAACTAATAGTTTGATATATTTTTATATATTTTATTAATACGATGTCAATATAGGACCAAATTTATGTTCTCTATATGATCATACTCTTATGCTAATTAAATGATAATTTTATTAATAAATACTACCAAAAACTGATCTATGAATGGCTGAAAATATGATTCACGAGTCCCATAAACAATTATGGGGTGTTCCTCATGCAAAATAGAATCACCAGATAAACATAATTACTAAAGTAACACTGGTATTTATTCTTTGTAATATCCACCTCAAATAACCATATATGGTGGCAAAATAACTTGAGTTCAATTTGTGACTACAACCTCAAACATTTCATATAATCTAATATGTCATCGATAATTTTTGGTGGATATATATTTTTAATAATTACCCAATTATAGTGATGATAATATAAAAAAAACCTTAGGATCTCATCTTAATTATTATTAAATAAAATCAGAGCTTCCTAGGAGGACATACTGGGTAATAAAAATCCATTCCTTTGAAGGTACTCTAATTATTCCCTCAATACTTTAGGCTTAAAGGGAGATATCTAATTTTCTACTAGAATTCACTATGAATATTTTAATTCTGAATTTGAACTCCATATTAGGTAGTAATTATATTTCATCTTTAGGATAAATGAATGGTCACTCCTCTAATGTAGTTTAGAACCAAAAATCATCTATGTTCGCTATAAAAATATTTAGTCTAGAGAACTGGTGGGAGATCAGATGAAATCTCATAAAAATGATACTAGCCTATAATAATGATAATTCCATATTTCTATTAAAGGATAATATAAACCCATATTACCTCGTCCACCATGTCCTCCAATAGAAAATAACATTTAAGTCATAGATAGTATAGAACTAGTCCAATGCATGAATGACATCCCAAGGTCTCATCATATCTATAAAAAGGTTCTATGATAACCCTTCTCCAATAATCATCAAGTCACACTACCAATAGATGAATGTGATTGTAGAATCCCCTCCAGTAGGAGTCTCCCCCAATAAGTATCAAGATAGAGTTTCTTCTAGTATATGTATCTCTCATATAGAGGATTATGACATGAAAGACTGGTTAATACCACTATCAATCAAAACTAGGGATAAGGTAGAACAGACACGTATCATACCTCATATCATGTGAAGAGACTCTAAGTCATAAACTTTTACTACCAAAAACTACCTAAAATCTTGAAAAACTAACACCCAAATCCTCATAAGGACCTTCTAGATATGGTGGAAGAGGTATCGGATTATAGCATTTACCACCATTTAATTAAATCACATCCCCTTGACCATTAATGGAACCTTATAATTCCTCCTACTCATGATGTTGTATCTAACTCAGCCACCCATTCATATTCTTTATATCCACTTTTTCAAAGTGTTTTATGAAATCTAAAAAAATGTGGCATATCCCATGATAGCAATGACATTAGATCTACCTTGGAATATTTAAATATTTTTTAAACTATTTTATTATGGATTCTCTAGTATAATATCTGATATGTCAATTCTCTATGTTTCATGGTCTTGAAACCTAATTGTTTCTACAGACCATTGATTTCATTTTTGCTCGGTGACAACTATCAAAACCAACTATTTTTTACGGATCTTCCAAAATACATCAATCAAAATGGTATGATTTAACACAATTTCATAGGTGGGGATATAGAGGTTCACAACATAGGATATGACATCTATGTGTCAGCTTTTATGGAATGTCATTTTCTACAAATATGTGTCATGGACCATGTTATAATGACACTTATTTTTTCATGTATTACTTTAGAATATTATAAGGATTATTCATAGATCTAGCTAATAAGATGACATGAGATTCTAAGACCCAATGATCCTATAATAAATGTTTTAATTTTATTAAACATGTTAAATATCACACATTCATATTTTCCCTAAAAATGTTTAGTAAATTTTAAACAATGTCTTAGATGAGAAATTTGAGGTTGTTTTTGTGTTCAGAGCAAGGGTTTTACCCTTGGTGTGACATTGACATAAATAGTATCGGATGCTTGGGTTGGGCATATATTCATGGAAGAATGTCTAAATATATTATTTAGTTTAAAATAATTTATTTATTTAAATTCTCATGTCCTATAGTGGTCTATGAAATATTTTCTACGAAAAAAAACCTAGGGTTAGACACATAACCATTGAGATTTGTGATAGAGTTTTTTGGGATCATTCTCTGGTGAACGAAAATCAAATCATGGATTTCTGATCAGTTTACAATTAGATTTGAGCATCTCACCAAATAAAAATATGAAAATTAATAATTTTCTAGTGATGAATCCAAATTTTATTATAAATTTATTTAATTTGGATTTATGCTCATTTCATTATTCTTATGATTATTGTGAATTAATTAAATAAATAATTGATTCATGGATTAAGTGTGTTGTGGGTATGCATTTTATTATCCAGTATTTGGAGATTTATATTATTGATTATATTATAAATATTCATTCACTGTTCTAAAGGAAAATAATCAAGGTCAACAGCCCATTTCCTATTATAGGTAAGCTTGGGATAGTCATGTTTTTTGCCCCATTGTGTTGGGTCCTGATAGATTTGAATTAGAGGATTCAGTTAAACCATAATACTAGAGTCTGTGATATTACATTGGGTTTTATGGAAATTGTGTTAAGTGTTTTGAGTTTTGATCTCAAACCAAGGACACTAGTGTTATTGTAGTGGGTGATATATCTATAGACTAGTACATTTATCACCTACCCCTTGACTTGATATATGTATACATTGGATGAAGGTAAAACATAGGCACATGCATCATATAGGAATGGGTATGGTTTTCATTTCTTTCTTGAGTCACTTATCCAGGTATACTCGTTAACCATGGTATATCTTGTCTATTTTAGGATTCCACCATGAATATTTAAATCTAGGATTTGGTATTAAGATCATTAGGATGATACCCTCAGTGATGAGGATTTGGTACAGGGACCTTTTTAAGAGGTGTTACCACATGGTGTTGCACCGGTCTTTTCACTACCTATTGATCAGAATATGGTACCAGTAATACTAGTGGATAAGGTGTTCTAACTAATAATAATTTGTGAGTTTAAGTGAAATATACCACTTAGTTTCCGAGTCATGCTATACCCATGGGTGTTTCTGTATTTTCATGAGGTTGTTAAATGAGTCCTTCTTCTAGTCGAGAAACATTTGGACCAGATGGTGGTCCTAGAAATGAGCATTCTACATGGATCTATAGTGATGGTAATGTGATTTTGTGTTATACTCTTGCGATGAGGTAGCTATTTCATGGTTAGTGTTTGAGTGACTTTGGAGAGAAGAGTTTCTTATGGATATTTTGAGGTTTGTACACTTTAATGAACTTCTAAAGCTTCAGAAGGTATTTATAACTATGATTGGGTATTCATTGACATTCATGATCCTCTCTTCTACTCGATGGATATGGTTCTTGATCAACACTTTTGGTCTTAGACCTTTGAGGGAGAACTATGTAGAGATATAAAACCCATTATGATACCTATATTTATTCTTTTTTATGGTAGGGTTATATGGAATTATTTAGTATTCAAGAGTTTCCTATATAATAAGATGCAACCTATTAGGGCCCATAGTGATAATACAAGAGGAGAGACTTCGATGGTATAGATATGATAATAAACATAGAGAACTAGGAATGCGAGATGTTTCAAGAGGTCATAAAAGTATTGAGAGATGATTGTTCAGGGATACCAGGGTATATCTAGTTAGAATAGGTAGATTCAGTGATATTCTTGTGAAAATTCGGTACATATTACATGATATTTCCTGATCTAACATGTAGCCAATATATAGAAAGTGGATAGTACAACTAGTTATTTTATGTAGAAGGTTAAGTTATTTATGATTTGTTTTAAATGTGTAATAGGATATGTAAGAGCAAATAGTGGTGGAAGATGGTTTTATATGTTACAAAAATCTCCCCCAAATGATCCGCACAAGGCATAAGGAGCTGAGGGACAGGGGAGATTGCATTTTTAGGTAGTTACGGCTTATGACCCAGTGTCTCCAAGGATGATACAGGGTACCATATATGTCTTCTCTAAATAATATGTAGTATTGGTATAAAAATGTGTGATATACTCCTTTCTTTCCACTTATTGGGTATGAGTCATATAGGTTTCATTTGAGACTTTAGCTCAACACTTGCTCTTGCAGACTCTTACTAGAGGTGGATTGGCAATCACACAATTCTAATGATGGTGTGAGATAAATCTTAGAGGGAGATTTTTTTTGGGGTATCTTTATTTCAGTGATGAGGACTTACGCTGTCATATTATGTTTATACTGGTTAACTATAGTTCATGGCCATATATACATTTTTAATAGAGGATGTGGAGTTTTTGTAGTGATGGGACCAGGTTTTCCATTGTGGGTAAAAATTAAACCCATACATAGTGAGTTGGAATCATGGGTTGGAGGGTGTATCCAATTATAAACCAGTTTGAGAGCTAAGTCATTGTGAAATGGATGGTATAAGCTTTTAGTTTCCTATATTGGTGGTGGAGTGTGAGGATTTAATTCTGATGATGTTGCATGATAACCTACCCACTAAGAGATAAAATTTTGAATTTATTTACACCTCATGATGACCATGATATCTACACCAACATATGAAAAGGATCCTGTATAGCTTCACGATCTGATTGTTCAAATGGGAGGCTTATAGATTAATGGATTTATTTGGACCACTGTTTCACCCAAGGTAACCCCAATAAGGTTTTACAAATATTATAATGAGATGTTGATGTTGTTTATGGACTAAAATATATTAAACCAGGATACTGTAAACAACAAGTATTAGATACTAATGATCGAGGACCTCTTGGATCAGTTGATAAGGGAATGGTGGTTATCAAATAATGACCTCAGATTGGGTTATCACTAGTTATGTGCACGAGATGATAATATACCATAGATGGATTTCAAATGTTAATAGGGTCACTATGAGTATTTAGAGATGTAGTTCAGTTTGAAGAACATCCTATTAGTGTTCATCGGACTCATTAAATAGATCATTCATTCTTTACTAGACTGGTCTGTGGTTGTCTTAGTCGATGATATCCTAGTTTACTCAGTGTCTGAAGAGGAGCATGAGAGACACCTGAGTATGGTCTCGATTCCATGTAGATACAGTCTATATATTTTCTCTAAGACCTATGAGTCATGTAATCTCTAATATTATGGGCCTTGTAAGGGTTCCTCCTCATCCCATGAAAGGGGGAGTATCAAAAATCAATAAAAAATAAGGCCTTTGGGCCATTCAGGTAGTATGGATCTCAATGTACTGTTAGAGAACTAGATTTATGAAAATATCTCAAAGTGAAAGTTCTAGAATCTTGAGGTCCACTTCCTAGTACATGCTATCTCAGAAGACAGTGTAGTATTGGACACAACAAAGGTCGTTGCGGGGTTAGCTTGGGAGCCACCAAATAGTGTGATGGAGGAGCAGAGCTTCTTTGGATGTTAGGATAATTATAGAGATTCATAATTAATTTCTCTAGAATTTCATCTCCCTTGAAATCTTAGACCCAAAAGGGGAATCCATTCATGTGTATAGAGAGGTGACAACAAGATTTGTAGGAATTGAGATACAGATTTATGAGTGCACTATTCTTGATATTTATAGATGAGGGTGTCATGTATGTAGTTTTATATGATGCATCAAGGATTAGGATCGGGTTTTTTTTCTAATGTATAGGTAGGTGGTGATTTAATATGGTTCATGTTAGTTGGGACCCCATGAGAAGAACTAAACAACTAATGATCTTGAGCGTGGAGTGGTAGTCTTTCTATTGAAGTTATAGTGATGCAACCTTATTGGTAAGTTATTTATCTTATATTATGACCATAAGAGTCTCAATTATATCTTCTATAGTAAAATTATTAACATTTTATAAAAGATATTGATAATGTTACTCAATAATTATGACCTAGATATTGTCTATACTCTTGGGAAGTGGAATGCGGTAGAATATTATATCAGTAAGAAATATCATCTGTAGTTTCTAATAAAGGCATTATAGTAATTTTCCTCATTACATTTAATCTTTTTTATATGGGTATGGATTAGATTACCTACAATAAATGGATGTTACCCCTCAAATTATACAACATGTTAGGGAATAAAAACTTTGGGATACCGACTGTGAGAGCCTATATACTCTAATATCCACTGGACAACCTCGTGATGGATTTTATGAAGGTTATGTGAACATCATCCTTTTATGAGGAAGCATGATAGTACTAATGAAATTTTGGGAGGAGGTTCTAGGGAATTTTCATACATATCCCATGGTATTATATCTATGTGTGGTGACCAGGACCTCTGAGATCAGTTTTGGTGTCCAGCGATGAATAAGAGAGTTGTAGAGTTAGCCTCTTGATAACTCACTTATCAGCAGGTAAAGTAAAATCACCTGGTTCCAAGGGGCTTATCTCAACCCCATGAGGTGCTATAGTGGAAATTTATGGGATATACATATACTTTATGAAGGTATTACCACATATATATAGAGGAAATAGTTCAATATGAGTGATCATAGACCAGCTCACAATGTCATCCCACTTCCTACTATTCATGAAAGGGTTTCATTAGATATATTGGATGTCTCTACAAGATTAAGTAAAGTATGACAAAGTAGAATTTATAATTTTAGGTTTGAACAAGATTAAGTAAAGTATGATATTGTGATTTATAATTTTAAAACCATTTTAAAATAAAATTAAATCTTTTTAATGCACACAATTGTGTTTTAAACCAAAAAAAAACAAATCAATCTTATTGGATTATATTAATCATATATATATTTATAAATTATTCAATATAATTTTTAATATTTATCCAATTTGTTTCCTAGACATGATATAAAAATAAACCCAGTTTTAGGTATAAAAACTGTATTGTTTTAAAAAGACCATTATCTTTCCTTTTGATGGTGCCCATGTTTTAAAACTAAATTTTGAAACTTGTATAAATTCTAATTTAAGAAAATATATTATTTGAAATCGGGATACCAAAATTTAATTTTCCTGAATTTTTTGTGTTTTTATGATAAGCTTCATGTTTTGATTAATAATGAAAAATACAGAATTTTAATTGAAAATGACTTTTTCATTAAAATAATTTATAGTATTAAATTATATTTTTTATTTTTATTAAAAGTATAATTAGATAAAACAATTATCATTAAATCAAATTTATATCATTGGAATAAATTTTAAATTGAATTTGGATATAAAAACATTTCAATATTTTGAACATTTTCACTTTAAAAACATGTTTTCTAACCACGTTTATGGGATTAAATTTAAATTAATTTTTCCCATTTATTTAATTTAAATTTTTAAAATTGGATTCAATAATTTTAATAATAGGGCCCAAATTTTTTAAATAGGTACATTTTATTTTTGGAAAATATGTATAGTAAGTTCATTATTTTTTATTACAACGATTAAGGGTAAATTGGGTAATTAAGGGTAATTATAATATTAATATAAAATGACCCTAAGAATTTTTAAATTTTTATCGGATGAATTTATTTATACCCTTGAAACATAAGTTCATAAATTTAATAATTTAATAGATAATTTACCGTGAATGTTACTTGGATATTATTAAAATCAATTTGAGTGACAAAATGTCACACTCATATTTATAATAAGTATAATATTTTTAATATGGAGTCAAATTAAACATATTTTCATCTATGTATATTATTATTAAGGATAAAAAAATTCTAAATCATTAATTTTTATTTTTATTTTTTAGCGAATAATTAATTATCATAAATAATTAAATAATTATGATGGAGTAATTTTTCAATTAATGAAACAACTAATTAAATGATATTATAAAATTTAATAGGACTATAACTTAAAATTAAGGTGATAAATTTTTTTTAATAGAATATGAAATATTATAGGTGTATTAATTTAATTGGTTCGAATTTATCTTGCTTTATTTATTTTCGTAAAGTCAACAATATAAATAGTATCAAAATTGACACTAATGATATTTTATAAAAATAATATATTATTAAATTATTTAAAAATAATAAAAAAACATAAATTAGGTAAAAGGGGATAAATTATCGTCCAAATTTTCATAAATTGACCGTTTATAGTTTAATTTATACTATATAAGTAAAAAATTTCTATCCTTTAATATTGAAAATATTATTACCATTGTTAAAATTAAAATTAGTTAACTAAGTGTTAATAAAAAGATAATGTTTAAAATTACAAAAAAATACTTGTATAAAATATAATGTATGACGGTATTACCACCATATAACAAATTATCTTTGGATATGTTTCTAATTGGTGGTATTTCAATTCATATTTTATTAATTATAATTTAATCTTTTGAGAAATTTCAAAAGTTCCACTCACCTTCATTATAAAAGGACACCTCCCCCATCAACTTATTTCACCCAGTTTAGTAGTATATATCAACCATAAAATATAAAAATTATCTTCCTAAATTCTACATCCACATTTTAGAGGTTCTCGTATTCCCAAATGACCAACTTTCATGTCCATTAGAGGATATCTAAAGAATCAATTTCAAAGACTATGTAATCACATTACTTGATCACTCTATTTTTCTAAAATTATATAACTCATCTAAATATATGATATATATAATAAAATAATAACTTCATCACCATAAATTTTCTAAAATTTTATTATGATTTTGAATATACCATTATAATACCTCTTTCCAATCGAACAAGAAGTCAAAGTATCACGTGTGCATAGGTACGACTAACTTTCTCCATGTAATTATACAATTAATTTTTTATCACCATATTTTAGGAGTGGTAATTATTTTGGTTTCACTTTTTATAAATCATATTTATGAAATTATTATGCTTTTGTGATTAAAATATTATATCTACCTTTCTGAAATCAAATATTTTGGGAAATCATAATGTCTCTCATGCGTACGTATGTCTTACCATCCCCATGATTAGATAAGATTCTTTTTTCATATATATTTCACATTGATGGTAATAAATATGAATTTAATGAATATATATTATATATAACATAAAAATGATTATATATTGATAATATATTTTATACAATTCTTGCCTTTAATATGAAAAGAAAATGAAAATAACCTTTATGTGAACGTATGACCTACCATCTACATGAAGGATATATTTCATTTATATCTTATATAGAATATTACAAATACATATATACATAATATATATGATCTTTATATCATATTTATCATTATTAATATGATTAAATTGTGATATAATTATGATGAAAAAAAATATAACAAATCAAAACACATTCTAAAAACAAAGGAGTTGTTACCCGAAACGTAACTTTAACAAATAATTGTTAATAGATGATTAATAGAAGAACATAATTAAATATCATAAGGTATGATGTAATTTAATATGGTTCTATAATCAAAATATAATAAACTTATATTCATTATATAGCTGTTTTCATGAGTATGAAGAGATTTAATACATAAGGTAAGGGATTTACGTCACACTTTTATATATATGGGACACCTTGCTTATACATTACTTATTTAAACTATGTGGTGTATATATTAAAAATGAATTTATTTTATGATTTTTATACCGAATATTAATGTATTTTTATATCGATGTAATTTTTTTCTTTCATGTGGAATATGAATCTACTTATTATATAGTGATGAGTATTTATTTCACAATCTCATCAGCATTCGGGATTTTTCATTTTAAGTACCTATTGGAGAAAATTTATCTTCAACACCCATGTTTTATAAAAATGATTCCAAAAAATGATTATAATATTATAATATGAATATTTAAAGTTATTTTTATAAATTATTGAATTTTTACTAACTGTTTTGAAAGGAATCATTTTTTCACTTTCCAAATAATGTACTTTGTGACTTTTTTGGGAAAAAATAAGAAATAAATGTTTTTAACATATACCTAATGAACAAATTTCTATGTATTCATGAAAACTAAATTCATTTAGGATTACCTTACAATATTATAACATCATTTTCAAATAAACAATTTTCCTTTAAAATTTAGTGTCTCTCTAAAAAAATGATTTCATATAGGAAAAAATATTTTCCTCAAGAATTATTTAATGTAATCATTTAAAAATAATTTTCCATTTAAGAAGACATTATATGATTTTTCTTATGCTTTAATGGGATATAATACCCAAGGATTGAATTCTTATTATTTATCTGAACTGTTTTTGTATATGAAAGAATGAAATTTATGAAACCTAGTTCTTTTCCATGAGTTAGGTTATGATGGAGTACTTATGAAACTCATTTCTTTACATTGGTTCTAATGTAACAAAATATTTATCTTCCTATGTAATACATATTTATAGATTTCAATAAGTGATGGGTGGGAATTAAATATCTCTTCAATGCATTCATTAATGAATTATGTCTCATGATATAGTTAGGGGAAACTAGTGGATGTGCTTGATCCGTCATGGGAAACAAGTTGATGTTCTTGATCTATAATGGGAAACTAGTGGATGTGCATGATTTTTTTGGGTAATGAGTTTATAATGCCTAATTTGAGATTCTTAGTAATTAACATTGATATAGGAAATAGTTTATAATCTTATAATGATTCCACAAACATTTATGACTTCAACATATGGTTTAATGATTTAATTATGTGGAAGTTTCATTTTTATGATTCATGTATTATGAAATGTTAATGTTTTATTCCATGACACATTTTTATGATCCTTGATGGGTTGGTTATGAACTTTATATGATATTTTCATTATTAAATAGTCATATTTCTTCTATTATGCTTTCATAAGATAATAAATTGATATCATCCATATATACCCTTACTGAGCATTTGAGCTCACCATTTTAGAATTTTACCATTATATGATTAATGGAGAAAGTTTTTAAGTAGAGTTACTAAAGGGGGGATATCTTTGTGGGAATATTGAATAACATTCAACAGACTATATGTTTGTGTTCTAATTTTCTTAATGAACTAAAATGGTATTGTCCTTGGGAATGTGTTTCTATAATGTAATTAATACAAATCTAAAAAGATATAATATCCATGTATAAAAAACTTGGGTCATTATATTTGTTATCATATAAATGGTTTATTCAAACATTGGAAACTAGGATGAAAAAACATTACTTAGATCCCAATAAATATTTCTAAGGAAATTTCTTTGGATGTCTCTATGAATAAGTCTAATTATAGGTTTCAATTACATAATTTTCTTAATAATTATGAATAACCTAGGATTAATCCTAAGGTGTCATAGATTGAAATTTTATATGTAATTTCCCATGATTATGTGGATATAACACTTTGATTATTTTTTCTCACACTATACATTAAAGTATTAGTAAATGACTAGAACTCGAAGTAAATGAGTTAACGATGAATCATATGGTCAATACAATGATTTTCCTCTTGAGAAATTGAATATTATTAGAGAATGAATGAAAAATATTGGTTCTATGCCCACATAATTTTTTCAACACATTAATCATGATATACTTTAAAATTATATAAGGAGGGAACAAAACTCTATTTAGTCATTCATGAGGCAGCATCCACCTTCTTCCAGAGGGCCTTCTAATATATTAGAGTATAAGTAATAGATTAATACCACTAAAAATATAATTTCACTTATCCAATGTTTAGAACATGAGAAATTAATTTGGTTAGTCTATCATTTGGAAGGTGAAGCAGGAAAATAGTATAACCTTATCAATAATATGAGGCAGTGGGATTAAATTGACTATATGGAAAGGGAAAAGTTCTAGAGATTATTTTTCAATATTTACTTTCTTGTTATTATATATATGAAAATGGAAAAGGAATTACTGGAGTTAAATAAAATAGATAATGAATCTATTGGAATATATGAAGGAAATCTTACAAGACTTGTGAGTTATTCTTTTATTATTATTATCCAACCTGAATGTAGTATTGGCAGATTCTTCGATGGATTAAAACAAAGTGTCTGAAGGGTGTTATAAATTAGAGACTCCAATATCTATGAATAAATTGTATAATGTGATCTTATGGTTTAAATTTAAATTGAATATATCAACCATTACCATGTATTTTATAAGAAAAGAAATATTGAGTCTCATAAAAACTCAAATAAATCACATGGTGGAAAGAAATTCAAATAATCTACATTATAGAAATGTGGAAATAAAAATCAAAGTATTTGAATGGGACTATTAAAATATGGAAAGGAATGAAATAAAGTTAATTAATATTGAAAGGTGATGAATATTATGGCTAATGGGATAGAGGAAAATATGATGCCAACTAATTCACCACCCATAGTTCGGTTCTTTTAGTGTAATGAAAATGGGAAGATGCTAACCAGTGCCAAAATTCAAAGGTTAATGATGAAAATCAACGTCATCAAACATTTAAAGCCAAATATAAATAAAAATCTCATTATACCACTATTTTATATGAATATCATGATAATAAATTGATAGAATTATTGTTTTTTTTATATAATATAATTCAAGAATATTATTGTAGAAGTGCTTTTATGGTATTATGGAATAATTTAGCATCTATGTATTGGTTCACTTTATTTCTTCCTTAAATATTTTATAACATATTTTCAATGGTAATGGTAACCCTAAAAAGTTACTAAGGTGGTAATATGATATTTTTGGAAACAAATGATTAAGTTATGGATAAACCTCAACATTTTCATGATGTTGGGATAATGATATAAAGATATGTTTGATTGTGATAAAATAAATGGGATAATATTGATAAACATGGGACTAATAAAATGAAACGGTGGTCTATAATATCATGGATCGATTTTATATAATCTTTTTATTTATGGTATGAGTAAATATTTAATTTTTGACAGAATGCATGTTTTCAGTAAGGTGTTATGATAATTCATGTTATTACTATATTTTAATATAATACATGATAATGGTATTCACATGTTTGATGTATGATATTGAAGAGCTAAATAATGTTGTTTAGGCGATTATTAATAACTATATTTTTGAATTTTAGTTAACTTTTTTCGAATTTCTTTCATTTTAATCATTAGAAGGGTTATTTATGAAATTTTTTATATTCAAATGTTGATGAGGTTTTAAAGATTATCTCTACATATGATTATTTATGCATATTGAATTACTAATGTTAAAAAAAATTTTGATTTTAAATAAATATAGATCAAATAACCAATTATTTTATTTATGGATCTCATGATCTGCTAATGATTTAGGAATTAAAAATTCTCCTTAATTTCATAGAATAAGTGATAAAGTGGAAATTGGTCAAAGAAGAACAAAAGGATGAGGATGTTCTTATGAAATGTAATGAAATCAAGTAAGTATATATTCTCATAAAAATTATTCTACTCTAGGGAAAGGATATTGAAACCAAAAAAATGTTATCCTAGTATCATTTTTCTTATTAAAAAAATGGTCCCTTAAATCATCATAGATTTATGAATTTGTGATTGTTAAATTTCTCTTAACCATGTTCTCTATCAATCTACATCAGAAATTGATAGTTTTATTTCTCTTTCACGTCCATGTTTTCACTTTCAACCTATGTTCTCCAATTTTAATCCTAATTATGAGTTACTTGGGGTAACCATTATAATTCCAACATTATTTTATTAAATGGTATATTATTATTCCAATTTACATTGTGGGTTTCTGTGAGAGAAACATTCAATTATTAAACATTTGATGACCCAGGATAATTTTATGGAGAAACTCATTTTAAGGTTTGTAGAATGTAACACCCTCGGTTTTTATGAAATTTTTTCAAATAAATTAATTTTCTTTGATGTATTTTGTTATAATCTACACTAAGTTAATCTTGCACAACATGAAACACCATCTTATGTTTCAGAACACAAAACACTAAGTTTTAATAAAACTTTATTTTATTCTTGTAATTATTTTAACAAGTTAATTAATACATAGACATTATAATGGTGGGTATTAATAGGATTGACTAAATTATGAAAGTATGGTTTCCACATGTAAACCCATTTTGAAATTAAAAGGAAATCATTTTAATGAACACTAGCGTGTTTTATACAAATAAAAAAATATTTTTGGATTCTACTTATAAAAATAATATATAAATTACTAAATCAAATTTTTTCCACATATTATATGTTTTTTATAAACATGATATAAAAATAAGTCCATTTTATACATAAAACTGTATTTTTCTAAAAAGAAATTTTTTAGAGTTTTGATAGAGAAATTTTTAAAAAAAATATATTAAGAAACTTTTATAAATTATATATTAAAAAATAGACTTATTATTTGAAATAAGTATATCAAAATTTATATCATCTGATTTTTTGGTTTTTTTAATAAGCATCATGTTTTGTTGAATAGTAAAAACACAAAATTTTAATTGAAAACTACTTTCCCATCAAAGTAACTTATAGTGATAAATTATATTTTTTATTTATTTTAAAATTAAAACTTGATAAAAAAATATCAATTAATCCAATTTTGTTCATTGGAATCAATTTAACAATGAATTTGGATATAAAAACATTTCAATATTTTCAACGTTTTCACTTCATTTTATCACCCTATTTATAGGATTAAAATTAAATTAATTTTTTCATTTTCAATGTTTTGAATCTTGAAAAAAAATGGATTCCATAGTTATAATCATAAACTATAAATTTATTAAATAGGTTTCATTTATTTTTTGACAATATTAATAGTAACTTTATTAATTTTTATTACCGTAGTTAAGAGTAAATCGAAAAATTATCATTAAAAATTATATTATTATAAAATGACCCTAACACTTGACCAAATGTTATTGAGTGAATTAATTTGACCCATAACATATAAGGTTTTAAATTTAATAATTTAATGGACACTTTTTCATGAAAGTGACTTGGATATTATTAAAATCCAAGAGAGTGACTAAATGTTATACTCTTACTTTTAATAAGTGTAATATTTTTAAAATTGCGATAAATAAAATATATGATCAGATATTTATATTATTCTAAAATATATAAGGTTTTTCTACATAATTTAATTTTATTATTAATTTTGATTTATTAAATAATTATCATAAATAATTATACAATGATGATGTGGTAATTATTCAGTTAACAATATAATAAATTAAATGATATTATAAATATTATAAGAAATATAATTTTACTTAATTATGGTATTAGGCAAACTTTTTATGTTAAAATGAAATATTATGGGTTTATTAAATTAATTGTTTTGAATTTATATCATTGTATTGACTTTTTTAAAGTCAATGTTATGAATAGTGTAAAAATTAACACTAATGATATTTTATAAAAATACTGTTTAATTAAATTAGTTAAAAATCATAAAAATTATAAATAAGGAAAAATGGGATATATTATAGTCTTAAATACAAAATATTTGACCATTTATAGTTCAATTTATACCTTATAAGTAAAAATAATCACCTTTTAATATTGAAAACATTATTTCTGTACTTAAAATTAAAACAGGTTAAATAATGGTTAATTGAAAAGATAAGGTTAAAAAATAAAATAAAACCAATATAAAATATATTTTATATTTTATTAACACCAAATAAAACATTATATTCTATTAACATTCCATTTGGAGGTATTTGGATTCATATTTAATTTATTATAATTTAATATTTTGAAACCTTCCAAAAGTGCCCCCCACTTTCCTTATAAAAGGACACCTCCTCCCACATCTTATTTCCCAAAATTTAGTCTCATAGTTGGATGCAAATAAATATAAATTTTTTTCTCCACATCTCAATAAAAATTATAGTGTTTTTTTTCATCCCAAAGGACCAACTCCAGTGTTCATTAGAGGATATCTAAAGGAGCTGTTAAAAGATGAGGCAATCTCTTTAATCGATCACTCTGTTTTTCTACTCCTCTAAACCTCATAAAAATAAATTATATATATAATAAATTAATAAATTTATTATCATAAATATGTTGAAATTTTATTATGATTATTAACATACCATTATATGACCCCTTTTTCATTGAAGAATAAGTGAAAGTATCGCTTGTGTGTACGTATTGCTTACCATCTCAACATAGTGATACGGTTCATTTTTCAACACTATATTTTATGAGTAAGAATTATGTTGGTTTTAATGTTAATATATGATATTTATGAAATTATTAAACTTATTTAATGATAATATAATTTCTACCTTTTCTTATCTAATATTTTGGGAAATGATAATGTTGCTCGAGCGTACGTACGTCTTACTATCTTCATGATGTGATGTGATTAGTTTTAATCTATATTTCAAATGGATGATAATAATAATAAATTTAATGAATATATGTGATATATATAATATAAAATTATTCATTAAATGATAATATATTATATACTTTTTTGTCTTTTAATATGACGCGAAAATTAAAATAGTGTTCATGTGTACGTAAAGCCTTCATTCTCCATGAATGGTGTATTTCATTTTTGTATTTTATAGAATATTATAAATACTTATATAATGAATATATAAGATCTTTATATCATGATAATTATTATGTATATTGGTAAATCATGGTATAAGTAAGTGGGAAAAAATTAACAAATAAAATCACATGTGAAAAACATAACGATGATTACACAAAATGTAACTTTAACATAAAAATGTTAATATAAGGGTAATATAAGGCAATAAGTAAATCATATATAGTTTTATATAATTTAATGTGGTTATATAATATATTAATAATAGACTTATATTTATTATATAAGAGCTTTTACGAGTACAAGGAGATTCAATACATAAGGTAAGGGATTTAAGTCTCGCATTAACTTATGTGGAAAACTTGCCTTATACATTACATGTTTTATCTATGGAGTTTATATACTTTCCATGAATTAATTTTATGAGTATTATCCATAATATTATGTTATTTTTATATCCATATAATTTTTTTCTTTCATGGTTCATATGATTCTACTAATTTTAAAGTGATGAGTATTTATTTGACAATTTCATCAACATTCGGGTTTGTTTTGTTTTAAATATCCATTGGGGAATATTTATCATCCAAATCAATGTTTTTTAAAAAAATTATTAAATAAGGTTTTTAATATTATCCTATGAATATTTTTAATACCTTTTTATTTTCCATGAGTTATGTGGTGATTAAGTGTTTATGAAACTCATTTCTTTACATGGGTTCTGATGTGATGAATGATATAAGGACCTATGGAAGCCATATGTATATTTTTCATTATGTGAGGGGGGGTACATATATTACCCTAAAATTCATTAGGAATTAATTATATTTCATGATATAGTTAAGGGAAACAAGTAGATGTTCTTGATCCATGATGGGAAACAAGTCAATGTGCTTGATCCATTATGGGAAACAAGTTAATGTGCTTGATCTATAAGGGGATAAAAGTGATAAGGTATGGTCTGAGAGTCCTAGTAATTATCCTTGACATATTATATTCTTTCTAAACTTATGATTATGAAACACACATATATGAATTAAACTAATGGTTCATTATTGAATTATGATGAAGTTTCATTTTTATGATTCAAATATTCTAAAATGTTAAAGTTTTATTATGTGACTCATATTTAGTAACCAATATAGGCTGGTAATGAATGTTTTATGATATAATCCTGATCATATAAACATATTTATTATATTATGATTCATAAGAAAATATATTTATATCTTTGATGTTTACCCTTAATGGTCATCTGATCACTCTATTTTCTTATTTTTACTTTCCAAAGGTTGTAATGAAATGTTTAAATTAAGGGTACTTGAGTGGAAGATTATTTTGGGGAGCATTAAATATATTTCTCTAGGCAAAAATTTTGTGTTCCATGTATCAAAATTTTCTAAATTTTTTTATACCTCGTGTATTTATTTCTGTAATGTAATGATTATTCATCTAAAATATGTAATATAAATGTATGAAAATATTTGGTTATTATACTCACCTCGTTGTGGGTTTCAAATATCTAGCCAAGCTAGAGGGATATCTCTATGATTAATTTTCCCTTCATAAAAACATTTTATAGTTGGTAAATTATATTAATTCTTATCTCTACATTGAAATATAGACCCATAACATGATGTATTACTCATGTCATATCTGAGGAGATACATTTACGACCCATAACATGTTATCGACTGTGAGATCTACACATCAGGTATGGAGTGACAGTCTCAGAGTACTGGAAAGAGATTGAGGATTTTACTAATCGTGTCCTTTATGGGAAATATATTCATTTAGTATATGTTAAGTGGCATCACCAGAATCGTTTTGAGAGTACGTGGGAGCAGGAAACCCAGATGTATACTCAGTACCCATATCTCTATTGGTAGTCTTTTGTTTGACTTTATGGGATATAAATCCCTAAGGTGGGGATAATTTAAAGAGTCTAATTTTTCAATTTATTACTTTATAAAATTATACTGATTATTTTTAGAGATATTCATATAGATAGTGTGAGATTCCGAAGCCTAGGGATCCTAGAATTAATTTTTGAAATATATTAAATAAATTAATTTTTACTTATGATCAATTTTACTAAAGATGATAATAACTCCTAAAAACAGTCTCATATTAGAAATATTAGTCCACTTTTCTTTTCAGAGTTTTGGTCTTACCCTAGGACTAACATAACCACGGATTGCACTAGACGCACAGGTTGGTAGTAATAGTAGGATGATTCCTGAATAAATTATATAGTTTAAATGAGTTTATTTACTTAAATTAAATTAACCAATAGTGTTTGAAAAATATGATACTATGGAAAAATACAAGGGTTATCCACATAACTTTGAAGATTTTTTAGATAGAGATGCATGATTTTTCTCAGTCGAATGATGACCAGATCGTGGATCATTAATCAGTGTGCAACATAATTTGAGGATCTTTCCAACGACAATGATGCAAATTAATTCTTCCTCAAGAATCTATCCATTTCATTATGTAATTTTTTTATGTGAATTTATCCCCATATGATTATTGCTATATATAACATGAATCATTTAACTAATTAATTTATTTACAGATCTAGCGGACTCTCTGTACAAGTTAGATTATCTGATATTAGGGGATTTATTTTCTTGATTATATTATATGTATTCATTCATTTTTCTAATGGAAAAAAATAAATTACAACATCATAATAAAGGGAGTTCTATTCCCCATGATTATTTTTTTGATTTACTCCATCATTCACCATTTTTTCAACATCGGGGTTCTTTTTGGCTGGTGGTTCGATAAATACCATATAATCAATCATTATGCATATTTTTAATAGTGTTATGGATTGACACTATATATACTATTTAATATCAATGAAATGATCAAGATATGATGATTTATTAGGATTCTATGATCATGTATTGGGTATTCCAAACTGCAAAAACCCAGGTATTTATAGAAAAATTTGTTTTTGTTTTTATTGGTATTTTTATATAAATAGTAATTCTAAAAACAAATAATTTATGTTAAGGTTATTTATTTTAAAATATAAATTTTTAAATTATATAACATTATTTTAAATAACATATTTTCGTTTTTTAATTCATCATGTTGAAATTATCTTATTATGAATTTTTTAGAATTTTTTGAAAAAGTTTAATTTTTTGTGAATAGTAAAAATACAGTTTTTTATAAAATGAGGTATTTTTTGATGTCATGAAGACATTTTTGTGATATAAAATTTATTAAATTTATTTAATAACTAAATAATGATATTATAAGAGTAATATTGTACATAAATAACTTATAACATAAAAAATATATTCTATTCATGATAAGTATAAAAATTATTGTAAGCGTCGACATAGTGCCTGCACTGCATTGACAATGTCAATTTTGCCTCTTTATAAATAATAATTTAGTGATAAAAATTATTTTAAACACTTTTTTAATAATTATTTTGTATTATTTATTTTTTTCGTTATTAATTTCTAATTTTACAATTATATAACATTTTTCTTGTCTCAATGCATGTGTAATGCTTCCGGAGTGCATGAAAATAAAAAATAACAAATTTAACACGTTATTTTGACTTTTATATGAGTGAATAAAAATAAATAATGAATATATAATTTTATTTTGAACCTAATTAACTTATTTTAATGAAATTAATTTTTCAAAAATATTTATATTTGAAATAATTAACATTAAGGTTTATGTAACGTTGATGTAGTGGTTGTGCAAGCATAAGAAAAATTTAAAAAATGTTTTTATTAAAATTATATGAATTTTTAAATGTCAAAAAATTTGGATAAAACTTTTTATATAAGTAAATAATTTAAATTATTATGTTTTGATTCAAATTTGTGACTTTTTATACCCACATGGATCATATTTGTCCCATTATGTTATTTTTATTAAAAAGAAAGATAACTTGTTCACACTATAACTTTCAATTAGTATAATATTAAAATTTGAGATTTTCCATAATTTTTTTTCAAAAAATTGTATTTAGAAATATAATGGAATTATATTTCTCATAAAATTTTATTTTATATTTTTACATGATAAATAATTAACTTAATGGATCGAACAATTATGATGTAGTAAATATTTAATTAATGAATAAATCAAATTAATTATTTTCAAAATAGTAAAATAAATATTATTTTATTTTTATAAGTTAAGTAATGATTTTTATAGATAATTAAAATATATATAATATATAATAGAAAATAAAATTTTAATTGGAAATATTTTTTATATGTTTTTAATCATGATTGTGAATATTTTTTAATTTGACAAAATTATTTCTCTATGAATAAAATATTTTATAAATTATTAAAAGATCAATAAATTATTTAACAAGTCCAAACATGAAATTATTTAGTCCAAAATATGATATATTATTATTTTTATCACTTTAGTAATTCTTAAAATTTATGGTACATTTAGTATATTTTAATAATTTGAGTAATTCTTATGTTACCCCTTACCTCAATTATAAAAGGAGGCTCCCTTATTCACAAATTTTCATCACCTCAAGCCATATTTTTCAGCTAACCACTACCAAATATCCTCCTCCTCATCCACTAATAAATTCTTATGATTCTAGTCTCACAAAAAAAACCAATTATAATATCCTTAAATGGGTTCTCAATGGTAATTTTCCAAGAAGTAAGGTTCATTTGTCTACTCTTAAAAAATATTTCACTTCTACATTATCCCTACATCATATCCAATGTTTCCTAAAAACTTATATATGACATAAATACAGGAGTGTAGTTGTTTTATGGTATATGCCTTATAAAATCCCTCATATTCTCCTTTATTTCTTAAATAACAAAATCACCATTCGTGGTGTGTTAAATTCACCACCTTCGTGGACAATGATTTTTTGTTTCCCTTTTACTGAAGTTATTGTAAGTTCAATTTAACATTTACTAGTTTAAAATGTCCTAAATATATATTTGTTTATTATAAATTCTTGTTTATTATTTTATTTTTACATGAAGGACCATAAATAAACCTACAACAAAAACTATGAAAAGAACACACCTACAATAAAGAAAATGACAAAATATTGTTAATGATAGGGTGGAAAATGTTATAAGAAAAAAATGTAACATATTATAAACATGATTTTAGATATTTAATATATTAATATAACTATAAAAACAGTTATACCTTAGTTTTTAACATATTTAAATGAATTTGAACTCAGGTAAAGGGACGTTCCTTTTAAAATCCTTTTAAATGCCTCTTTTAGAAACTTAAAAGGATTTCTCTCTTTTTTATGGTGTGAGGAGTTTCTTTTGATTTCATGATGATATATTACTATTATGTTTCCATTATATTTTTCCTTAGTTATTTTTGAAGAATATTATTTTATTATTATATTCATGATTTTTATATTTTAAATGGGATCTGTTTTACAAAAAAGGGTATTTTGAAAATCTGGATGTATTTTTCTCAAGGGTTTAATTGATTTATCAAGTGATTTGTTCATGATATGTTCCTTCAAAAATTTTTATGTTTTCCTGAGCCCATTATATCTCTAGATATGATTGGTTGATCCCATTATATCTCAATATATGTTTTGTTGAGCCCATTATAGCCTAAGATATGATGGGTGAGCCCCATTATAGCTCTCTAATACATTAGGTACTCTGGAGATGAAAGTTAACCAAATGGATATTCCATGTGTAAGGGTGAATGTAAGAGTGATATGGTAAATATTTCCTAAGGTAACTTCATGATTTTTCTCTGCATGCTTATGAGTTTTCTTGAAATGGTTTTATAATAGCATTTTTTGTTTTCACTAGACTAATAATTTTTGCTTTCTTATGTTCCTTACTGATCTTTTTGTACTCATCCAATGTTTTTAAATGTTTTTCACAAGTTTATAAGGATTTGTAATTTAAAGGATAAATTCAAGTAATATTTTATGAAGATTTTCCAAAGAAAACATGTTTTATTTTTAAATTTTTTAAATTTTGAAAAAAATGGATAATGTTTTAGTAGTGTCCTCTTTGTATGAATATGGTTTGTTATGAATGTATTATGTCCTCATAATATAAAACTATAAACCTGAAAAGATCCTCAATTTTAAATAATGTAAGTTCTTGACTAAAATTCTTGATTATGTAATTTTTTAAGGCTAGGGCCTTATAGTTGGTATTAGAGGATGGTTTAGATAACATTAGGTGTTAGAATGATGTTAATATAATACCATAAATTATTTTTACTCTTTGATTAATTTAAAATGATATATAATTTAATTATTACCAAGTTTCTTATATAAGATATGTCTATTCAGAATGGTTTCCATAGAATAAACAGGGCAGCTAATGTAGAAATGCATTGATAGAATGATATCCTTTTGAATATTTAGCCTGGAATGGTGGGAATTGAAACCAAGAATTTGGTGATAGTATTGGAATAGTTGTCTTAGATGAAAAAAAAATAGAGGTATCCATGCTAGAGAGGAACCTAATCTACCACAAATAAATATGTCTTTTATGGAGCATTTTATGAGGCAACGTCCTCTAAAATTTAGTGTTACCATAGATCTAATGATAGTTGAAGGATAGATCAATGCTCTAGAAAAGTTATTTGATGTCATGGTATGTTCAAAATTCCAAAGGTTAATTCTATCCGATTATCATTCTAAAGGTAAATCTTATTAATAGTGGCCTCTAGTTAAGAATATGATATATTCTAGAAAAATATTTTCATAAAACTGTTCGACTTAGAATGGAGAAACCATTCTTGGAATTGATGTATAAAAATAATGATTCTATGTCAGAATATGAAGGTAATTTTACAGGACGATCCAGGTACATACCAGATTTTACTCAGGAATTTGATAGTAAAATTAATAGATTTTACTATAGTTTAAAACCATTTTTATGAGGATATTTGGATTCAAGAGAGTTTAAAAGCAATGAAAATCTTGTTCATTGCACTAAAAAATTTGATATGGAGTTTTCTGAAACATATATGCCTCATGATGATATGAAAAAGAAGTGGTTAGGTTGGTAGGAATTGGGGAAGAGTTCATTAAATAACTCTGGATGTAAGAAAATCAATTTCCATTCTTGTGAAAAGTGTTGTAAAATAATCTTATAGAATGTCTTATAAATTATGGGAAATACTACCGATGTGGGGTTTTTGGGAAATATTCTCTTAACCGAATGGGAAATAGTCCAAAAATAAAGAGAAGATAGTGGTGATATTCTTTAATTGTAAGTAATTGGGTTATTTTATTAATATGTGCCTAAAACTATTCACTCAAGTAGGAAATCAACATGATTAGAAGTAGAAGGGTGTGTAAAAATCATTTGCAACCACTTATGAAGATATTGATCTATCAAACAAAGTGTTATTAGGAACATTTCTTATTTTTAAAGATTTTTAAAATGTTTTTTTTTCTTCAGGGTCTACACATTCCTTCATTTTTTATAAAATTTTTGCTAAATTGGAAATTCTACCTCATGAAATGAAGCCACAACTCATAGTAAAAACACATGGTATAAATATTTAGGAAAAAATTTATAAAAATCTACCTATCTTTGTATATGGAATTAGATTACTTGAAAACATTGTTTTATTTCTTCTAGAAGAGTTTGATGTTATTTTGGGTATGGTCAAGATTTATTTTTATCATACTAGGATAGATTGTAGAGAAAAATAGGTCTTTTCAGAAAGAGTTTCTGTTTGTATAGAATAACGAACCCATACCATTGATAACATATCAAGAACCTATGAAATTGTTAAAATATATAAATGAATGTTATCTTTCACATATTGTGGAAAACAAGGTAACCATTCTGATTAATGATATTCCTATGGTAAATAAGTATCTTGATATGTTTCCTGATGGTTTTTTTTTTGTATTATAACTGATCAATAGGTTGAGTTTATTTTTGACTTAGTTCTTTATTCAAATCCAATTTCAAAACCCCCTATCAAATGGATAAAATTGAATTTTTATAGTTGAACATTTTACTTTAGGAATTATTATATAAATGCTTCATCTGACCCGAGCACTTCACTATTTGGTTCCCCTATCTTGTTTATTAAATATAAAGATGGTTGATTGAGACTTTTCATTGATTATAGAGCCTTGAATAACATCACTATTTGGAAAAAATATCTTATCCCTCAAATCAATGATTTGTTTGATTAGATCCAGGGACCATAGTATTTTTTGAAGTTTGATCTGAGTTCAGGGTACTATTAGTTGAAAATAAAGGAAGAAAACATTCCAAAGACAATATTCTTGTAAAATATATGGTCATTATGAATTTTTTGTTATTCCATTTGGTTTAACTAATACACCATATATATTAATGGATCCTATGAATAGAATATTTAATGATTTCATGGATAATTTTTTTATTTTTTTTATTGATGACATTTTTAGTATATTCTAAAAGTAAATATAATCATAAAATAGATCTAATTGTTGTTTTGAAAACCTTAAAATAAAAGAACCTATATGAAAAATTCAATATATGTGAATTTTGGTTAAAAAAATTCTTTCCTTGGTCACATTTTATCTAAATATGACATAATAATTAATCCTGATAAAATTAGAGTTGTTTAAGAATGTCCAAAACCCACAAATATAACCAATATTTGTATTTTTCTTTATTAAGAAAGCTATTATTGAAGGTTTGTTAAAAAGTTTTCATGGTTATCTAGCCCACTGACTAAGATAACGCAAAAAGTATTTAAATTAATCTAGAGAAAATAATGTGATGATTATTTTCACGAATTGAAAAGAAGATTGGAGAATGCCCCAGTTCTGACCCTACCTTCTAAAATTTGTGAATTTTTCATCTACATTGATGCTTCTTTAAAGAGACTTGTTTATGTTCTGATGTAAAATGATATGGTAATTGCTTATGATACATGTTAGTTGAAATATCATGAGTTAAATTACCCTATAGATGATTTAGAATTATTTTTTATTGTTTTTCTTTTAAAAATTTTGGGGCATCGTTTTAGTATAGTAAAAACTGAAATATATATTGACCATAAAAGTTTAAAGTATATATTTACTTAGAAGGAATTGAACATGATATAGAGAATATGGATAGACCTAATCAAAGATTATGAATGCATGATCCATTACCATCCTGTAACATAAAATATAGTGGTTGATACATTGAGTTGGAAAAATAATTCTACATTAACCATGATAAGTTTAGAACATGACCCCTTGGTGAATAATTTGACAAATTTTGGCTTGGACATTTTTGGTGCAGTGAATAACTATTTTTGCTTCACGTGTCAGTGCAATCACCTCTATCAGATATAATTAAGAAAGCATAGTTGGAAGAATGTGATTTTCAAGAAAAGGTATAAATTGTTAATGAAGGTAAGTTGACAAAGTTTAATATTGATAAAGATTGTGTTTTAGGTTTACAAAGATATTATGTCTTCCTTATGATTAAAAGTTGTAAAAAGAGTTGGTATATGAAGATCATAGTTATCTATTTTATGTTCATCCTGGAACAACTAAGATGAACATGGATCATTGAAAGTATTACAGGTTAGATAGAATTAAAAGTGATATTTTGGATTTTACAATGAAATTTTTGATATGTCAACAGGTTAAATTATAGTAGCAGTTACCGAAGGGATTTCTTCATCCATTTCCATGCCCAAGTGGAAATAAAAAAATATTTCCATGGACATCCTGGTGGTACAACCAAAGAAATATTGAGGTAACAATGCAATCTAAGTTATTGTTGATCATTTGACTAAATCCACTAATTTCATTCCTATTCGAGACACCCTTTCTCTATATCAGCTTTCCTAACTATACCCCAAAAAAATGTCAGGTTTTATATATTTCCTCTCTCTATTGTATCATATCATGATCTGAGGTTCACTTCTAGCTTTCAGAAAGGCTGTCAAATTTGTTTAGAAACACACTAAAAATTTAGTACAACTTTTCAACCTCAATAAAATGGGCCTTCAAAATGAAAAATTACGAAATTAGAGGACAAGCTATGAGCTTGTTCAATGGATTATGAGGTAAGTTGGGATGATTATCTTTATTTAGTTGAGTTTTCTTGAAATAATATTGTTCATTACAGTGTACAGATGGAACCTTCTGATGTATTATGTGGAAGGCAGTGTCAAACTCTAGAATTTTGGCATAAATTCAGGGAAAGGAAGTTGATGGGACTAGAATTAGTTGAGTAATTGGCAGAAAAAGTTTAATTGATTTAGCAACACATGAGGACAGCTTAGAGAAAGCTGAAAAGTTATGAAGATAATAGGAGGAAAAACCTTTCATTCAAGATCGGTGATAATTTTTTATTTAAAATATCTCCATGGAAAATTGTTATGTGTGTTGGTAAGAAAGGAAAGATAAGTAAATAGTTCATCAAAAATTTTTAAATCCTAGAGAATGTTGGACCAGTTTCCAATCGAGTAGCTTTGCCTTCGATTTTATCTCAGGAACATAATGATTTTCATGTTTAGATATTAAGAAAGTATGTGCCATATCCATCTCATGTTTTGAGCCCATAATTATTTCACATAGAAAATAAAATTTCTTATGAAGAGAAACCTATCCAAATTCTTGATCGTAGAGATCATGTTTTTCAGAACAAGGTAATTTACCAAGTTAACGTTTTTGGAGAAACCGCAAGGTGGAAGAAGCTGTATGGGAATCTAAACATCCTACAAAGTAAAAGTACCCAAAATTGATTAAAAAGTGAATAAAATTGTGAGGCCTCAATTTAAAAAATGGGAGTTAATGTAACAACCCTGTTATTTATAGAATAATTTATTTTTATATTTATTGTCATTTTTTATTTAAATAGTAATTCTAAAAAATATTATATGGTTATTTATTTTAAAACATTAATTTTTTAATTATATAATTTTATTTTGAAACAAATATTATCATTTTTTGAATCCTTCATGTTGAAATTATCTTATTATGAATTTTCATAGAATTTTATGAAAAAGTTTAATTTCTAGGGAATAGTTAAAAATATGGTTTTTAAAAAATATGGTATTTTTTGTGATGCCATGAAGAAAATTTTGTGATATAAATTTTTTAAAATTTATTGAATAAATAAATAATGAAATTATAAAAGAAATATTTTATATAAATAACTTAGAACATAAAAATTACATTCTATTCATGACAAGTATAAAAAATTGTTGTCAATGCCGACACAATGAATGCACAGCATTAGCAATATCAATTTTGATTCTTTATAAATAATAATTGAGTGATAAAAATTATTTTCAAGACTTATTTATTAATTATTAGGTATTATTGATTTTTTTAGCTATCTATTTTTAATTTTATAGTTATATATCATTTGGTCTTCTCCAAATTCTTGTGCAATTCATGCCCAAAGCAAGAAAATACAAAATAAAAATTTTGTGATGTTATTTGGAAATATATATGAGTGAATATAAATGATTAATGAATTTGTAATTTTATTTTGAAAAACAATAACTTATTTTTATTATTGTAATTTATATTTAGTTTTTTTAAATGAAAGAATTTACATTACTTTATGTTCAATGCTAATGCATTACTTGTGCAATCCAAAAAATTGTTTTTATTAATATTATAATAATCATTAAATGACAGAAATTTTTTATAAACCTTTTAATATAAAAAAATAACAACCATTCTCATATTTTTTATTTTAATTAGAGATATTATAGACCCACATGGATCACATTAGTCCCTTTATATTATTTTATTAAAAATAAATAAATCTTGCTCACACTATTACTTTCAATTAGTATAATATTATAATTTGAGGTTTTCAAGAATTTTTTTACAAAAAAAAAGTATTTGGAAAGATAATGGAATTATATTTCTCATAAAATTTTATTTTTAATTTTTAGAAGATAAGTAATTAACTTAATGGATTCAATAATTATGATGTGAAAAATATTTAATTAATAAATAAATAAAATTAATGATTTTAACAATAGTAAAATAAATATAATTTGACATTTTTAAGTCAATTCATGATTTATATAAGTAATTATAATATTTATAATATGTATTCAAAAATTAATTCTAATTGGAAACTTTTTTATGTGTTTAAAGTTAGGATTGTGAATAGTTTTTAATTTGATGAAAAAATTTTCCAACAATAAAATATTCTATTAAATTATTTTAAAAAAAAATAATTATTTAAAAATCCAAAAAATGAAAGAATATTGACTAAAATATGATATAATATACTTTTTAAACCTTTTGTAAGTATTAAAACCAATAAAAAATTTATTAGATTCTAATAATTTGAGTAATTCTTCGTTACCCCTCACCTCAATTATAGATGGAGGCGCCCTTCTTCAAAATATTTTGTCATCCCAAGCCATATTTTTTAGATAAATTCTACCAAATTCCCTCATCCAAATACATTGACACATTCTTATATTTTTTTTATCAAAAAAATACCACTTCCAATACCCATTATGGGGTTATCAAGGGGATTTTTCAAGAAGTAATGTTCCTTTTTCTACTCTTTTAAAAAAATTACTTATACCTTATCCCCACCTCTTATAAAATGTTTCAAGAACACATAATTATCATATATATACTATATGTTTTTTTGTTTTTTTGTATATTCCTCATAAAATCCCTCATATTCTCCTTTATTGCTTAAATAATGAAATCATTGTCTGTGGTGCGTTAAATTCACCGCTTTCATAGAAAATTATTTTCCATTTCCATTTTACTCAAATCATGGTAAGTTTAATTTAACATGTATTTTTTAAAAATTTCATAAATATATATATATGTTATCAATTCTGGTTTATTATTTTATTTTTATAATGAAGACCATAAATAAACCGACTATGGAAACTATGAAAAGAACGCACCTAAAACAATGAAAATAACAAAATATTGTTAATAAATGGGTGGAAATTTTATAAGAATAAAATTTAAGGCATTATAAACATGATTTTTTGTTTATTAATATATTAATAACACTATTAAAATTATTATAAAAAAGTTTTGAACACATTTGAAGGATATCTAACCCATGGTAATGGACTACCCTTTAAAAATCCTTTTAAATGTCTCTTTTACAAAATTCAAAAAGATTGTTATTTTTATTATGGAGTGAGTGGTTTATCCAAATTTCATGATAATATATTACTATGATGTTTCCATTCTAGGTTTTCATAGTAATTTTTGGATAATATTATTTGATTATTATAATCAAGTTTTTAATATTTTAAAAGGGATTTTTTTTACGAAAAAAGGGTATTTGAAAAATCTGAATGTGTTATTCTCAAGGATTTAAATGATTTATCAAGTGTTTTATGCATGATATGTTCCTTGAAATTGTTTATATTTGTTTGAGTCTATTATAGCTTAATATATTATGGTTTTTTCACCATTATAGCTCAAGATATGTTGGGTTGAGGCCATTCTAGCTCAAGATATGATGGGTGAGCCCCATTATAGCTCTCCAATGCATTGGGTACTCAAAAGATAGAAGTTTACTGAATGGATATTACATGTGTAAGGATGAATGTGAGAGTGATATGGTAAATATGTATCAGGGTAACTACATGATTTTTCTATGCATTCTTATGAGTATTCAAGAAAAGGGATTATAATGGGGTTTCCTGTTTTCACTGGACAAACAGTTTTTCATTCTTTATATTCCTTACTGAGATTTTTGTGATCATACAATATTTTTAAATGTTTTTCATAGGTTATATGAATGTTTAAGATAAATGAGTAAGTTATTTTAAATTTTATAAATATTTTTTAAAAAAATATGTATTATTCTTAAATATTTTATATTATGAAAAAAAAAGATATTGTTTTAGCAGTATCCTCTTTGTATGAATATGGTTAGTTATATACCAATTATGTCTAAATTTATTTAACTCTAAACATAAAAATATCCCCAATTTGAAATAATGTAAGTTCTTGAATAAAATTTAGGATTATGTAATTTTTTAAGGTTATGTCTATATAGTTTGTATCATAAGATGGTTCAGATAACCTTAAGGTGTCATCTCATTATGTGTTTACATCACCAATCTCCACTAATTTCCTAACTAATCCTTTGAAAATACTCACTGTAAGTAATATCATTTGATTTGAAAGGGTTGTAATGAGTCAAAAAAATTATTACATAATCTAATCATTCTTCTGCCACATCAAGGTTTGGATCTCCATAGAACCTCGAATGTTGTTGCCTATAGAACCAACAAAGTCATCGTAGTCACCACACATCATCGTACAAAGAAACCAATATAAAATGTTTTCTTATATGAGGTAAAACATAAGCATTCACTATTAGGTTAATGAATTTTCACATCTCTATGAGTTAATGTGGCAGTCATTGTCCACCTAATGGTGACACCTGAATAATGGGGCCCTGAACATAGGCCTCGTTATTGAGATCATACTCACTATGATATTTTCAAGGGATATGGGATAGTAGTATGTATAGTGGAAACCAAAAATTGTCAAGATATACCAAATTCATGAGTATATATGCTGATATGATTCAATAATGAAATAGAAACCATATACCCTTATTAAATGATTAATTTACTATTTTTTCCCTAAAATTGGTGTATCATCTTACCAATTTGACATGAGGATTATCAGAGCCTCGGTGAATAGATACATAAGCCATTACACCATTACTCAGGATCCTATCCTGATATTTAAACTCAAAACACATATATATATCATTTCTGTAAATCCCAAGTTGATCCTCACATGACTACTAACTCTAATCACCATATGTAGTAAAAACATGATTTGATACCACTTTGTTACAACTAGACCAACCGTGGTCCCACCTAGGCTGGTGGCATGCCTGAAGTGACAACCCAATCTGACCTCCAATAATTTAGGTGATAGTATTTTTCACTGAGTAGTCTTAACACACATATAGAATAAATTATCCTAATAAACCTTTTCACACACACACCTAAATATATACCAGAGTAATGAAGAAAACAATCAACTAGAATACTAAAATAATTCATAAACTCTAGAATACCCCATTGAGTACATAAATATGTATCCAAATTAAATATGATAGAATATTTTCCAAATAACTAATAACAATTTACAACGTGATTATCATTGGGAAAACAAAACCATCATGAAGCCATCAGAATAACTATAAGCCTTGTTACCACACTCACTAACTACCACTTTACACCACCCACACTAGTTCCTCCAAGATATCTTTAACATGACATGTCTTATGTATAAGACATGGCATGTAAGGGTATAACCCATACTATGGCGAGTATATACAAACCTTGTACGATACCCAAAAATAAATAAGAAGTGATGCAACAATTATAACTTCATCTCAAACATGTAACTAAGAAGTTAAAGGAAGAGAGAACACCCATATATGCTCATAGAAGGATACGCATCCCATTATAGCGTCTCGAACTCTTAACCATCCATATTATTTAGCATCTAAATATTATAATCTATAAGTATCTATAAAATTCATGTTATCTCACTTAGATAATGATGGAGGATCTATACTCTTGGATTGTGGGTGAAATAGAACATCTAGTAGCGGATCCATGTCCTATATAAGCTTTATGGATGAGTGAAATTCTACACCATTGGAGGATCCCTATCTTATCTAAGTTATATAAATTGGTGAAACTCTTCCCTTCAGATAAAGGGTGACACCCCATAATTTTAGTGAAATAATTGACTCTATTTGATCCCATAGGTTAAGGATCTTATCCAAATACCTACATAGATAAATTCCCACTCTTTATGATGATCCCTATCCTAATGGGAGAGATGAAAACTCCACCAGGTAATTTTAAGGGGGAAAACAATTTCTCAAAAAAGTTACACAGTTTAAACGGAATTACACATTATGTTATTCCAATTAGGCTACTTAGTTATGTTCTATAATTCCATATGTCATGTATCAATCTCACTACATAAAATTTAGAAGTTCCACATGGCATGCCATGACCACCTGGGTACTCATCTTCTACATTGTCTACTTGAGTGATGTCCCACTGATTGTACATGGGGTGTGGCCCAATAAACATGACATGTGGGGCCATGCTGGTCCCTAGGCATGTTCTCATTAGAATATCTCAATGTGTATGGGTAGGGTCAAAAAAATGTGACTTAGTTACATGTATGTGTAATATTTAGCTCCCCTAAAAACCCCAATCATTGTATCATTGAAACCCATGGCATGTAATCTTCAAAACTAAATGACATGTAGTCGTGAATTTTTATAAAGGAAAGACTCACAAAAATTCATTCATTTTAAAAACATTTTACATTAATTTCAACACAAATCAAACTAATTACTCCAAAAAATTATGTTGACCAATATCACACATCAAAAAAATCAATTTTTAGTTTTTCCAGATCAAAAAATAGATCGGTGTCACCTCTCATATTGTCTGCACACCATGTTCTTTAAAATACTATCATCTGATTCTCCTAAGGTTTTTCATCATCGATAAAATATCTCAATAATATCAAAATTCACAATGTAAGAAAAAAAACTCAATCTGTTGAACCCCTAATTGATCATGCAATGTAAAGGGTTTTTATAGAATGGTAGAACCATCTACCAATAAAATGTTGGCAATGAATGCCCACAAAATCGAGGGAGACAACTATGAAACCCAAAATTGATGAATGAAAATTTTTCATTTTTGGTTTCAGAAATCCTTGTTCAAAGTGGGAGAATGATTAGGATTAAAAATATAATTGAAAATAAAAAACACTAATTCACATCCTATAAAACATTGATTCTAAATTTTTTGTTCATGAAAAAATCTTTAATTGTTATATAAAAAATAAGGAAAAATATCCAAAAATGCACTACCTTGAAGGGGGTACATTATTGATGAATAACATTTTTTATAGATATATCATCAAATAATCTACTATATTAAATATATGCTTTGTAAATACACCTAATTGATTTATTAAGTGGATAAATGTGTTGCCATAGAAGGTAATTCCTCATTCCCTAGTTTTCTACAAATGTCAATGTCCAAAGAAGCTATCTCTTTCTTGCTCTATAAATATATCTAGGAGAAAGAGAATAACACTATGGATTATCCATATAAATATACAAACATGAATATACTATATTAATGGTAAAATTTAATATTAAATTGAATTTTTTATTTATTTATTTATTTCATTCTATGTCTACACATTATCCCAAAGTGGGATGCGAAGAAATATTCCATAATTCCTTAGGTAAGCCCCATTATCTAGAAAAAAATAGGGGTTTTATTTTCCCTATCTATTGCCCCAATTATATGATATGGATTAACACACATGTGAGTATAATAAGAATTTAAATAAATTTCAATACTGAATTTTCAGGTTCAAATGATCCTTGATAATTACTCCATCAACTAAACACAATTACATAGCACTAATAAATAATTTCCAAGGCCCAGAAACCTACAAACAGGGTTGTTATATAGAGGTATAAATTCATTCATTATGTATAATTTAGGATTATATTAACCTATAATATTAATCTAATAATAATTAAATAATTTCTTTCGTTATTACATTTATTTTGTTTACATTTGGACTTTCCTTAAAATTTAATTCTTATGCATCAATTTGATTAGATTAAAAATGTACTGAGAAAAAAAATTTAATTAAATATAGAAATGTAAATTTATATTAATATGTTATAAATAAAATCACTTAATGTTGAAATGACTTTTTTCTAAGGAATTGTTTTTTTCTATATTATGTTTATTTTTTCTGAATAATCTAAATTAATCGCTATAAAATAAGGATATTAATGAAATTTATTGATACTATATATGTATAAATAAATAAATATTCATCTAAATATTTCTATATTTCATGGAATGAGAATATATTATTATTTTTCTTAAATATATTTATTTGTTGAAATTTTTATGTGTTGTTGTTTTTTATATTGAAATATTTTTTTCAATCTTAGAAATTGAATTTTATAAAATAAATTACTACTTTTTAATCGTCACATAAAATTTAGTATATAGTTGTCATGTGTTTTCAGTAAAATAAATTATTTCAATGGAAAATAATTAAACATGGTAAAAGGGACAAAAATAGGTTAGTTATATTGGATTAAATTTTGTAAAATGAATATGATTGTTATAAATATTAGAATGCTTGTGTTAGGAATGGATGTAAATCCAAATTTTATCATATAACATTAATTTTCAAACTCACCTAAATCCATTTAGATTTCATCTTTACCCTCCACCTAAATTACAATTCAAAAGAAATATCTCTCATTTTCACCTATTAGAAGATATATATATTCCACCCAAAACAAACTAATATTATCCTTCAAATAATATATAAATCCCTAACATTTTTTAGTCTCTCACATTCATATCCAATGTTTTTATGTCTATGGTAATACAAAGGATACATAATTCTTTTTAAGTGAGGGAATTGATCAAGGGAATGAGTAACTACTTCATTATTAGTAACAAGTTATCGTTCAATGTTTCCATTTACTGTATCTTCTATAATATTTATAAATACCATTATACACTCTAATTATGTACTTATAAAGTCTTTATTCTTATATGAAAATTATTTTACCATAATATAACTCTAATTTCTTACTCATTCAATTTTTATAACTCATTCTCATTGGGTTCTATTCTTCCGCCTTTGTGAAAGATGTTATAATGTATATATAATGGTTGATTAATAAAACCTAAATGAGGAAAATATAATTTAAAAATGATAATTTTATTATTTTTCCTTAATTATGGAATGGATATATGTATATAATTATTTTAATTTAAAAATGAAATTTTTATATTGAATTGAAATTCATAAATATGGTTTTTTAACTACACTTAACATATCATCGCCATAACTTCCATAAACACCATATAACTAAAAAATAAATCTAAATCACCTATTTTATAAAAATTAACATTTTATAAGTAGTGAAAATATAATAAATTATCAATGACTGGATGAATCAAACCAAATATATCATAGAACAAATAGGAAAATTTAAACTTTAACATTAATGTTAATTAAAAAATATTATTATATTAATTGTTAAAAATTATGAATTATTTTAAAATGTAATATAAATAAAAATTTGGTTTATATATAGATTAATATTGAAGATAAATTGATTATATAGGAGGTTATATAATTTACAACAAAGAGAGAATCCAATTTAAGGGTTTTGTTGACACAATTTCATTTTTATTGGGTCATAATATTTCTTCCTTGACTACATTTTTCAATTTTTTTATATTTTATAATTCCTAAATTCATTAAGTTATTTATAATTAAATATTTTTAAATTATATATTCATATATAAATATTTTACCTTAATGGATTTTATTTATAATAATGTTATATTATTAAGAATAATGATCATCTTCTCTATTAGTTTTTTCCTCTCAATCTCTTCATTAATTCATCCCATAAATATTTTAATAACATAATTTAAAATCTAAATATGTATTATATAATTTACTAATCATATTCCACATTATAATTTTCATGATATCTCTTATATATTATTCATTGATATGGATTTTTCTCTACAATAACTTAAAATTATTTTAACCTTAATTTATTTTGTATCTTCCACTGCAAATTTCCTAACATTAAATTCATTTATTTTAAAGATTATATTATTTTATATTCATTTAGAATCATATTTTTAATTTATTCATGTATCCTTCAAGAAATTTATTTTATAATGTGACTTTTAACTTTACTATTTTACAATACTATTAAAAACTCATTATGAAATCTCTTTTTACTATTTATGTTCCATTTTACTCTATATATAAAAAATATATATCTATTTGTAAGTAATGTTCATGATCATTCTCTATGTTCATTTATAATGTACTTAATTTCATAGAACTAGTTTTTGAATCAATCTAACTCTTGATATCAATTTCAACAATACTCTTTTAAAATATTTTCAAACCCATTTTCTTGCCATGGGTTTTTATATGACATGGTTTATAATTGCTTCCATACTTATAAAATATTTATGGTTTATCATAATGTTATGGTTGTAATATTATATAAACCTCTAATTAAGAGGTTATTTTATATATATAATGATATAATGATATTAATTAATGATATTTTTTGGTTTTCTCAAAACATAATATGTAAGAATGATTGGGTTTTCTAATGAACTAGTGTGTAGGCATGATTAGGTTTTTTTTAAACATTAATCCGGGGAATGATTTGGTTTTCTCACAATTTTATGATTCTATATTCTTATCCCTATTTTAAATTCCTATGATATTCCACATTTCTATGTTATGATTCATTTTCCATGATTAATATATCGTCTTTTTGAATTCATAATCTATATTATATGTATGATACATTGAGGTTATATGTCCTTATATCCTAACGAATGGATAAATATAATATTTCTATTATATTTCTATCCATATATTTCTCTTGTGTTCATGGACTCTCACATATGTTTTAACTAACCACTTTTATGACTTTTTTATTGGCTTCGTACCATTACTGAGTGTTTGATCTCACTTCTTCTAAAGTTTCATATTTCCCCAAAAAAGTAAACATTAGTTTATATTTACAAATATTACATTTTTGGATAATTATATTGGAAGTGTTAAATAATTAATGTCTATAAAAAATTTATAATGGTAATATAAAATGACCATAAGGCTTTGGGTTAAAGGTTTTGGATATTATGTGGGAGACACAATTTTTAAATTATGGAATTAATGTAGCCTATATTATAGTTATGATTAGGGTGCCTCAGTTGGTATAAAGTGGATGTTTATTTACTATTTTGGAATAGTTTATGAAGTATAATTGATCCAAACTTAAAGAAACTACCTCAAACTAAATTTATCACCTGTTAAATTGAATTTGACCTAAATTAAGTCATCAGGAGTTTCGATTTATCATCATTGTTCTATTAAAAAAATTGTTACTCGTGATCAACCCTTATAGTTTTATTAATGTATATATTCAAGGGAAATAGAGTAAAATTGTATCTGGTTTATAATATAGTGATTTTCTTAATGGTAAACCAAATAAGATGATATGTTGAGTAAAGAATCTTGTAGATATGGCTTCCCATCATTATAAAGTGATTAATATTGACACAAACCTTGAAAATATGCCAAAAATACTAAGGATGAATCAATCCTAAATATAATACTTCATGTTGAAACATCATCTATACCTTATTGGGGCTTCCAATAAATTAGTTTCCATATAATGGAGAAGCAAAATAAAAATGACAATTAAGATTCTCTAGATCTCATAATAACAAAGGAATTTTCTACAGTTATTATCTAGCAGGTGAAGTTGTCTAGTGGGGGACTCACAATTAGAATACATTGAAAATAGAAATGTTTCACTATATAAAATGTGAGAATATTAGGAAAAACTTATTCTCAAAATATTTTCCCCAAACTCTTCACATAATAAGTAAGAGAAAAAAAATAGATAAAAATCAAGAAAATCATTCGGTGCAAAGGATGGGAACTTTATATGACTCACATGGTAAGACTATAGTTTTATTATTGAACCTAAAAGAAATAAAGGTCCTTTGATTAGTGCAATAATAATAAATTAATTAAAAGTAATTAGTTATATGATATTTTCATAACTATGATGAAATATTTTAATGTGCACCCAAGTATAAAATATAATAAGGTGATCTTCACTATTCCCTTTAATTTTGAGATAATAAAAGTAAAATAGTGTTTCATGGATATATGAATGACAAATAAAATATATTAAATAAATTTAAATCTATTATATACCAAAAATGTTATAGGACGTAAAAAAATATCAAATGATTGAGAAAATATTTTACATACGATAAAATAGGTACCCTGAAACACAACTATTGGTGAAATTCAAATAGGTTAATTATGCTAATAGAGGATAATAAGTTCTAAACTTATGAATAACCCACTCATTATTTATTCAAATTCAATTATTTTATTAATTATGTAAATCAATACCCTATTCCAAGGTATAATTTGGATATTAATCATATAAAACCTATTTGTTGGAGGAAACAAGGAAGATTATAAGAAATCACTACCATAGAATTGGATCAATAAAATGAAGTGGTGATGGGTAAACTCATTAACCAGCCCAAAAAATTAATATGTTATTTAATTAATGTTTGATAAATTCATTCATATCAGTAATTTTTGGTATAAAAGTTGAATCTCAACCTCAAATATTAGATATTTAATTATTTGTGAAAACACCTAGGGTGAAATGATTTCATCCAAGGTATATAAATGTTCCCATGTCATGGTTTTTTGGTAGATGATTCCAATTTATCTAGTTATTTTACCATTGCTATAATTGAGTATGATTTTGGGAATGTATTAACTCTCCCTAAGTAAAGATTGTATCAATTACTAGGATAAAGAGGTCTAATTTCATATACCAAATCAACCCATCATAAAAATATTGATACAATAATTATGGTGGAATAACTTTGGAAAACAATACTCAATATGGGTCATGATACCCAATAATAAGGGATACATGACTCAAATGGTTTGGGAGAAACTCATCATTGAATACATTACAATTTATTAGACTATATTGATGTATTCTAGGAAGAACATCATGTTCTTCCCTCATAAATAAATTTTAGTATTCAATAAAACTCACACAAGGTTCATTTAAAATATCAAGAAGCCCTTACAGAATTTCCCAAAATTGAATTAGAGGAATTAAATAAGGAAAATTAAGTTAATGTGTACGATGGATTTATACACACAAGTGATTCATAATAGGGTTCACCAATACTCATTGTTTATAAGTATAATGGATCAATGGATATTTACATTGATTAAAATTAAAATAAAATGATCATTAATACAAATAAGTATCATCTACCTTGTATTGATGACTTGTTTGATAAAATAATAGGGGATCAACAATTCACAATGGATGGTAATTGATTTGGTTTCCAAAAATTAAGTATAAGTATAGATGATATACCCATGATATAATTTCACCCGTGATATGTACATTAATAATTCATAGTGATCCCATTAAAAAATAAAAAATCTCCACTAATATTGATGAATCTGAAGAATATATTCTTTATAGATTACCTTGAAAATATTTTATTAGAGTTTATTGATGATATTCTCAAATATTAAAACAGTATGGGAGAAAATAATTAACATTAAATGATTTTTCTATAGTATATATGAATATAAAAATGTAATACAATTTCATAAAGTATAAATTTTGGTAAAAAAAAAGTATCTTTATTAGGACATTTAACCAAAACATAGAGAATTTATATGGATTCAACAAATACTAAGGTTACAAAATAATGTGAAAAACATCCATTATGATAGATATCTATGGTTTTCGTGGATTAAAAATATGATATCAATGTTTTTAAGAAATTTTTCATCATTATCCAATCCACCAACCAAGTTGACACATAAGGGAGGGATGGTTTTTTTGATAAAATAATGTTAAAAATAATCAAAGTGCCTTAGAAGAGGTTTTTCGCTACACCTGTACTCACAAATACCCTATAGTAGAGAATGGGTTTCAATATATAATGAGGCATCAGTTATGGTCTTCTAATATATCCTCATAAAAATGAAATAGAGATATCTTATGCCTCACATTAATTAAAGAATCATGATAAACATTATCTAAATCTTGATCATGAGCAATTAGTATTGTTTTTTTGAATTAAATATTCGGTTTAATTATCTTTATGGTAAAAGTTTGTTATATATTGTAAAGAAATCAACCCTAGAATCCCAAATCAAATGGTTAAATTATCATAATGGCACTAGATGTAAGAAATTGAATCTAAAAGGAATCGATAATTTAGTAGTCTTGGTAAACTAGATACATACTCGAAATTACGATTTCATTTTAAAAGCCTAAAATTCACAATGTTTTATCAATTTTAACGAAATTATACACATAATAATAACCATACATATAAATCAAATAACACATTATGGTATCCTAGGGAAGATAAAATATAAGAAATGGTTGTGATCAGATGCTCGGTAATGGTATGCGTACAATGAGAAATATCAGTAATAGATATGCATAATAAATATGGAAAGAAAAATAATTGAAACACATTCCATTTAAATAATAACATAAGCATAATATGGTTGTAATAAAGGATAATCAGATAAATAAATATATACAATCTCATGATCTTGAACCTTGTCCATGGATATTCTAAATAATTGAAAAATTTTATGGAAATCAATAACTAATCTCTTAATTAAGAAATGAATAATTACATACCCAATAAACATACTTTCAAGACCATTCACATGACATTTCAAAACTATGGGTGAAGGTTAATTTAATTTTTCCAACTAATATTTCTCATCAGAACTACCAAAGAATTAAGGTGCTTTGTAATTTATGGACTCACCCATAACTTAATAAGTATAATTAAATTTTAATATTAATGTGGTGAAACATAAACAAAATTAATAATTATATTAGAAATCATATATATGAATTGTTAATACTTAACCTAGTCAATAATCATAAACCATCCATAGTAATATGGTGAATGGAAAAAAATTGAACATCTCTAGTAAAAATTATCATAATCCATATATATAAATAATAATTATGTCTTCTTTATAACATATACCTAGTGGATCATATGTTGAATAATTGTTGTCAAAATTGATTAATACAAATTAAAAAAACATTCTTGGGAAAATAATATTTTAACTTTGTAAATAACCTTTTAAAACGAAAAGGTCACAATACATTTTGAAACAATAATTATATTAAAATAACCTTGTAAACATGAAAAATAATATATGAAACATTTATTGGTCATGATTTTGGGAAGTTTGGTACATGTTTTATAAGTTAAAAAATATTTCATTCACACTATTGTAATAAGGGTAAAAAGTAACCCATTTAGAAAATGAAAAAATTATTACATTCAAATAGTTTTTTAAAAATTCAATCATGGGTAATAATTTATTTAATAAATAATTTTTATAATGTTAAAAAATATTCTAACTATTTTTAAATATCAAGGTTTTTGAAAAAAATGATTTCCAACCAAAGAGAAATGTAAATTAGATTTTCTTAAAAACATTTTCTCAGTCATTTTAAGTACCAAAGTGAAGAGAAATGTTAACATTACATAAAAAGTCATGAATTACCAGAGGATAAGGAAATATTTTTTTAATGATATAAATAAAAAATAATTCCACCAAGGTAAACATAAACAAAAAAAAACCCGAATAATGAAAACATTATGAAACAAACCTCTGCCTCTTTGAAAACATTTGAGTCATAAGACTCATGAAATAAATAGCCTCAATTGAAACATCAAATCCCAGGAATAGAAATAAATTCATAATATAAAATATAAACAAAGGAATTATGTACACTATACAATTTAATAATTGTTGAATATGACATATATCTCACGTAAGTAAAAGTGAGATGAGAAACTCTTACCTCATGTTTGAATTTATTCATATGTGACCGAACCTTATTTTAATAAATATAGTTTTATTATAAATATATAAAATAACCATAATCATATATCTTATAAAAATTATGATTTACTTATATTATTTTATCAACATTTTATTAATAATTATTTGTTAAAATTGCTATTTCAAAAGATAATTGCTTCATTTTTTATTTGTGTTTTCGTTTGGTAATTTTGTTACTTTAACTTTATTTTTGATAAAAATGTCCTAAATGGTAAAAATGATATAAATTTACAATATATTATTTATATAAGTACATATATTAATCTACAAAATTTTGAGACAAATAAAGGATTACACTATTTATAGAGATGGTTGGTTAAACGTACACATTAACATTATATCCATTTTTTAAGAAGGATTGAAGGAATGGAAGGTATGTAATATAAATAATTCACCATAGTCATTATTATCTATTATATATCAAATATTTTAATTATATTTATCTATATTAACTTCCATGTAAATCGTTAGTGAAAACTAAATTACATCACTCTATGAGGCAGTAGTCTATCGTACGCATGAGCGACATCATAATATTCTAAATGGAATGGAAAGTATGAAGTTATATGTGATATAATAATAAAATATGTATAATAATTTTACAAATAAAATATATATTAATTTAAGATATTCGTATTACCATCCATGTAAAATGGAAATGGTAAAAATACATCACATCGTTGTGTGAGGTGGTTATCATTTTTACATGAGTGTGACATCATTTTTTTAACATTTTCGATGTATGAAGATGGATGTGACATTATATTTCCAGAATTATATTAATTTCATAAATATCATATAAATATTTTTGAATCCATCATTATATCCAACTGATATAAGGGATGATGGAAAAATTAACTACATCGGTTTACAAGGAGTTAGTTTTTCGTACACACGGCCGAAGATTTTATTTCTCATTTTATAGAAGAGGGTATGGACATTAGTTGTTACATTTAAAATTAATATATAGAAATATGGTATAAATTTTTTATTATATTATAAATGTTGTAATATATTTGAATGATGTAGAAGAAACAAAATGAAAATGCATGGTTATAGACTATACCTATTCCTCGAAGAGCCTCTTTATTATTATATCTAAATACATAACAGGAGGGTTTACTAATAAATATAATTTCTCTTGGATTTTTTGGAGGGAACTAAGTTATTTGTTCTGGTATTTTCCAATAAAGGTATTTTATAGTGTGAAGTAGAGAGGAGATGGGGGATTTTATAAGTAGGGGAGAGGACACAATTAGAATTCATGAAAAGAATGAATTACGTCCCCATAATTCTCATACCCAAATCCTCAAAATATACTCATTATAGAATAGTATTTTATAAGTTCTTTATATATACATCCAATAGTAATTCAAAAACTTTTGTGTCATTTTTAATAGTTATTTTTTTAGTTAACCCTCAGTAAACCCATTTTTACCTTAACTACAAAAAATTAATTCAGTAGTTTTTATTATTCCTTATGAACAAACTTTTAATTAAACATATTATAATATAAATTCTTCTGATTCAAAATATAGAATCAATTTATCCAAATTCAACACACATAATTGGATGAATTCATTTTAAAATTAAACTCATATATTCTTCAAAAAAACAATTTTCCAAAGAAAAACATTTAAAAATAAAAAAAGGTTTGTATATATGGTTTCAGTATTAAATTGATTATAATTAAATAAATAAGATAAATTTTTATATAACTGAATTAATTTTACTTTAAAATTTATTTTAAAAAATAATATAACTTTGTAAATTAATTTCAAAAAACGGTAGTTTTAAATAAAGATCAATATCTTTCCAATTTATTAAAAAACGAATTTTTAAAAAAATTTCAAAATTCACCCAATGATAATTTTTACATGAAAATTTTAAAAAATAAAGCTTATTTTTTCAATTAAATTTTCTAAAATATTAAAAAATTAAAATTAAATTATTTTCACAAAGTGCGAGTAAATCTCCAATAAGAAAAATATTTATTTTCAGAAAACAAATATTTTTCATTTCAATGAATATTATTTTATTAATAATAAATATATGAAAATTAAATATATTTTTGAAATTTGAAAAAAATATTATTTTTATAATTAATGTTTTAATATTCCTAACTATCAATATAATATCTAAGTTATAAGGGTCATGCTTAAATAATAATATTTTAATTGAATATCATGTTTTGTTTAAACCCGGGGTTGTGGGTATCGCAGGCTATTAAAGAGATTGAATTTATAAAAAATAAATATATCATAAAGTCATTTAAGGTTACATTATCTTATATTCTTGGGGTTGTGTGTCATATAGTCTATTGAACATTATTTTCCTCTTTTAAAATATTTGGCTATTAAATTCATCCCCCTTTAAATTAATTTAGTCCTCATAATTATATTTTTGTCATCATATGTTTAAAAGTATTTGAAATCCCACGTCAAAAAAATGGTTAATAAAACATCCTTCTTATTTGAGTTAAATGTAATTATTTTGTTCATATATAATATCTCATAACTAGGTTCTATATAAGAAAGCATTAATGGGACGGGAAAATATGGACATGGTGGAAAATCATAAATATATACGAAGAATGATAGAGATCATTGATCAAAAGAAAGTGATTGATAAAGTGAGTGTTAAAACCCAAAAAAATATAAATTTATTAGATAAATTAAGGTATTATGATTAAATTTCCATTTCAATAACCTTTTTCCTATAGTTAAGGAACTATTTTACATTTTAGTTTAGTATTAGAAAGAAATATACTTACATGGTATCTTTCTATTTCATGGATCAATTTCATATTTTTTTCTTCAATAAATTTAATCTTAATTTATTTCATTAATAAATGAGTATATAATATGTATTTTTATTCATAGATCGTTGTTATTAACTTTTAACATCTCCTAATATCATTTCAAAACTGAAATTTCCTTTTATAGGTCTCAAAGTATTTACAAATACCAAAATGGTTAGCATGAGTCAACTGATACATTATTCAACAATCCTTAATAGTAAATCCCAAACTTCAACATAATACTTTATATAAGTATTTATACATCAAATAATTTAGGTAAAAATAATATTGTATTAACCAGAACATCACATAGTCAAATATTATGTGTTATAGCCTTATCACCCTTTGGTTGGGGGTACAAACCCTACAACCTTATAAGATTAGATAGGTTTTCATCCAGCTCGTGTATTACCCTTTTCCTAAAACCATATTAATATAAATATGTTAATTTTCCCAAAAAATATGATTAAGATCCTCAATAAAACATTGGTCATCCAATCACTTTTCTTGGCCATTGGTTTCTTTCATCATATGCTTTTAAATCCTTAATGAAAAATGATTGTAGTACAGTACTTATATATTTGATGATTCTTATAAAAAAATTACAAATGGTAAATATACATTCACATTAATCCTTCCACTTCAGATATATTGATAGAAAATTATTGACCATTTTCATTTAGCTTCTTTTGATGTATATTCCCTTGACGCTTGGGGAATCCATTTATGTAGTGCTTCATATCATTAAATATAAAACATTTAAAATTGGATCATTTTTCATAACCATAAATTCAAAAAACTTATGGAATTTATCTCCACACATAAATAAAATTATTATCCCCTTCCATCAAGTAGCAGGTTTTTTTCAACAATTATCACATGAGGAAAAATTCTTCTTTCCCTTCTTCCCATTATCTATTTTTCTCTTTTTCACCATATTCATCTCTTTATTCACCTCAAATCGATAATAAATGTAGAATTATTTCTTTTTGTTGATATATAATAATATTATATGGTCATATGATTAGAAATATTAGGAGACTGGGTCCCTTCTTCTAATTATCTTAACCACATTAAAGAAACATTCAATATTTCTCTTCAGATTATGTATGTTATCCCTAGCAAGAATTTATAACCATGTAATGATTAATTCATACATAGAAACATTTTAATCTTCCATTTTTCTTAGAATCAATAATTTTCTCCCTATATCCTCCTATTACTCATGAAGAAAACATTTTTCTAAGAAGAGTGCCTTAAAATCCTTTCATTCCATGCTTGATATTACTTCTTCATCTTTACTATTTTGAGTCAATGAAAAAAATTGATACAGATATCCAATGAGATAATAAATTTATTTGAAAAAATTCTCCATTTCATTTCTTCCCCAAGTTATAAATATCTTCTCTATGGAAGTTTTCCATTTTTTAGATATTGATGGACTTATTTTGTAGTCAAATGGTGGAGGTTTCTAACATATAAAGTCATTAAAAATTGTTACACTTAATGGTGGATTAAAAGGATTCTCAATATGAGTAAGGTTACTACTTATAACATGAGTTAGGTTCTCCAATATGGTTTTAATTTGATCATTTACAACTATTTCTCTAGCTCCATCTTCATTATCCTATCCTAGAGAGAAATATCTACATATGGTATGTCAATGATATGCTTTCCATTCCATCTACTAGACTCCATTTCAATAAAATTAAATAAACTAGATTAGATAATAACATTATGAAACATATTATATATTTCCAAAACTAGTGAAATTATTAATAAAAATTGATAAAAACATGCATGGATAATCTCAAAATCCTTAATATGGTTTTGTTGGATATTTTTTCAAATAATTAAAATATTTCCAAATCCTTAATATTGTTTTCAAATATAAAATTGAATTAATAAAATTATATCCCTAGTAATTTTGAAACCATTTTCATAGTAAGTCCTATTTTACATACCAAGTAACAGTCAAGTCAAGCTCAAAATGTCTTTTTTTTAGTTATTACACCAAGATAAATCTCTTATAGGAAAATTTCAACTTGTAGGATCCATATAGGTTATTATTTTTAGGAAAACCACATAATCTCTACCATATTAGTTCATTAGGATTTTATCATATACTTAGACATATCCTTAAAGTAAGACATATGGTTATACTTCTAAATCTATGATCTCCTAAATCTATCTCCCAATATTCCAAAAACACATGCTCAAATTCTAACAATTATGACCATAACCCAAGTAGCCTAGAGTAAATGGTTTCATTATTACATTGATTGTAGATATAATAAATCACATCCTAATGGACTGAATAGTATATTAGTCTTGGTAAACAATCTATATACTTAAAATTATCATTACATTTTAAAAATGTAAAATATAGAAATTTATTTCATTGAGAAGGACTTTATTTCCAATAGAATATCCTTATATATAAATTAAAAACACTTACTAGGATACAAGGTACTTTAAAACAAAATAAATGCGATATCTCATATGCTTAGTAAGGGTTCACGTACAGTGGAAGATACCATGAATAAATAATCATAATCAATGTGAAAAGGTAAATAACTAAAATACATGACATTTAAATTATAACTTTACCATAATGCTTCAGGAATAAATTATGATCAAATAAATTTGTTTAAATAATCACATGAGATTGAAACTTATCCATGGATATTCTAACTAATCAAATAATCACATTTAATTCAATAATTTATCTCATTGTAATGTAATTAATAATTTTGGACATTATAAAAATACTATCAAGACCCATCACTAGAATGTTTTAAAGTATGGGTAAAATACCATATTGTTCGGATAACTAATTTGTCTCATAATACCAACTAATGCATCAAAGTGATATGTAATTCCAAGACTCATAAAAAACATAATAATTACAGTGAATTATTCAAATTAAATGGGTGAAACATAATAAACACAAACATTAATATTAAAAAACTGACATGTGAAATATTAATACTTACACCAATAAATAATCATTAACCATCCAGATTAATGTGGTGAATGGTATAAAAATAGAATATACCTAGTCAAAATTATCATAAAATATATGGAGAAATACTAAGGATGGTTTTATGAAAACATATCCCTAGTATATCATAACTATAATAATGGTGGTTTTCATTGATTAATATAAAATAAAAAAAATATTGAGGAAAATAACATTTATACATTGAAAATAACCATTAAAATTAAAATATCACAAACATTTTGAAAATAAATTTAAATAATAATAACCTTGAAAATTGGTAAAATAATATTTATAACATTTAGGGGTAATGATGGTGTTAAATACGATAAATTTTGTATTTTTTAAAAATAACATTAATTTCACATTGTTATAGAAAGGGTAATATCTACCTTGTTTACAATTACAAAAGTATATTTTTAAAAAAAACTAAAAAAGTATATCTTGTGTAAAAATTTCATGAATAAATATGTTTTATAATTTAAAAAAATTTCCTGAAATATCTTTATAAAATATTGTTTTAGAATAAAAATTAATTTTGTCTAAAGAGTGAAATGAAGTCAGGATTTTTTTAGAAACATTTTCTCAATCAATTTTTGTACAAAAGATAGTAAAAATTAAAATATTACTTGAAAGTTTTATTATTTACAATAGGATAATTAAATGTATATTTTTTTAATACAAACACACAAAATAATTCCCTCAAGGGACACTTAAAAATAAACAATCTTGAATAATGATGACATTGTGAAAGAAACGCTTACCACATTAGTAAATTTTGAATAATAACACACATGAATAAAATAATACTAAATGAAAAATTAAATATAAATAAGAGAAATAGATTCTTCATATAAAATATCAAAATGGTAATTGTATATACTACACAAAGGAATAAGTGGTAAATGTGGCATATGTCTAGTGGAAATAAACATGAGACGAGAAACCATTACCTCGTGTTCGAATTATTTTTTATGTGTTTAAACCGCCTATATAATAAATATAGGATTATTATAAATATATTATAGAACCAAAATAATATATTTCATAACATATCTAATTTAAATATAGACTTATATAACCCTTTAATTGGAAATTATTTATTAAAATCACTTTTTTGGTGATAATTACTTCGTTTTTCTGGTATGTTTTGGTTTAGTAATTTCAATCCTTTTATGTTGATATTGATTAAATAAAATTTATAATTTTAACCATTATATAAATATACTATATATTCATTATATATTTATTTTTTATAATCTATAAAACCTTTCTATAGAAAATTATTTATGGCGTTCATAGAGATGGTAGGTTGTACGTACGTATGAATGATATTTCCATTTTTCTCGATGGTTTGAAAAAATATATATTATAAATAATATATTAACTTATCTATATTCAATATGATGAGTTATAAATCTCATTTATTATTTAAATTTTTCATTAATACCTTTCATCTAAAGCTTTAGTGAAAAACAAATCACAATACTTCATAAAGCTCTAGTTCGTCATACACAAGAGCGACGTTATCATATTTTAAATGGAAAGGAATATAAGAAGATTTGTATTATATAATATTTTTAGATGTATAATTATGTTAAAAAAATTCTATATATCCATTTAATCTATAATTATTAAGATCCAAGTAAAATTTAAATATGAAAACATGTCTCATTGATTCGTGATTTGGTAGTTCGTCATACACAGGAGCAGTGTTATTGTTTTCCAAAAGTAAGAAGGTAGATGTGATATTATAATTCCAAAAGTATATTAATGTCATAAATTTCATATTAATATGTTGAATCATTTAATATACCCAATAATGAAATATGGTGATGGAAAATAAATTACATCACTTCATGAGGCTGTAGTCTACAGTACACATGATCGACGGTTTCATTTCCCATTTGATGGTGTCACAAACCAAGTCATGTCACCATACAACCCAATGCCCGACTCGATCTGCGACATGGACCTAGTGTTGTTCCTAATTCCTAGGGGCTAGCACCAGTTCCCAAGTATCAATAAAAGTAAGTGGTAATGATTTACTTGATTTTACAAATATAAAATAATCAATAATAAAAAGAAAACCAAAGTTGGAAAACCAAACCAAACAAGCCTTTACGAGGTTTTAGATTTATTTTTATAAATTTTGAAAAACCTAAAGAGAGGTGATAAAAAAGGGGAACTAAAACCCATCTCTAAAAACCACCAAAATTCAAGGGGAGCATCTCCCTCAATCCATCACCACAACACCAGCCAAGAAGATCACATGAATCCCAAACCACCACCACCACAAGCTTTACCCTTACCTATATCAAATATAACCATGTGTTCTTACACCCAAAGTTGTATGCAGGGTGTGAGATATTACCTAATTGTATTCCACCCAAAAATATTTCATTCTCTAAATGTTAAATGAAAAAAAAGCATAATGGTTTAGTAAATGAAAAGCGGTGCTTGAAAAATTTAAATGAAAGCAGTTTTAATGGAAAATAAATTTTAATGGAATACAATTTTAAATGAAAACATGTTTACACATAGAATAACCCAAACCACACTGTATACTGATAGTGAGAACACCATAATCAAATATCACCAACATGGGAGAGTCTATATGGGTATTATCTAGAAAATGGTGCCCTATAACCTCATGTCTCAATGTAAAGTGGTATAGGAACCACAACCATCCACATTCTCATGCATAATCGACTAGAGAGGAGAAGCATCCAATATTATAATGGTCTCAAATACACATCAATGTTTAGTTAGTGTTTTCATCATCAATCCCACTTAGTGAAACTGAGTCTTAGTCACTTCTATATCAATAGAACACTAGTCCTAGTCTGCCCTCCTAACTACCCAGGCTTCCCAAAGTGGTCAAAAAAATTTCAAATGACACTAGATACCCCACAGTCACACACGTCATCCCAACAAGTAATTATAAACACCAAAAACCACAATTTACACACCAAAATCCTCTTTTAAAAATAAAACTTACCCCAAAGCCTTTCAAACCAAGATTCACGTTCCAAACATAACTTAAAAGAATATTAAATCAATTCATTAAATATCTTAGATGCACACAATAAGTCATCACTTCAATAATACAAAAACTTCACCTAAAAATTACATTGTAAAATAAATTTCATTCCAAACCTTTTCAAAACATATATTCTCACCACATTCTTAATTCATAAAACATGTTAAAGAAAACAAAAAAGCCCAATAACATTATCATGCAACATTTAAGCATGGAATCACCAACCTTTGGTATGGTAAACCACAAAATCTGGTGAGAAATTCATAATTCACCTGAACCGCACCATGAGGAAGAAATATAGAGCCCATAACAACAATATCAAACTCAAAAGATCAGGATTTAACCCTAAAATTAGAACCCTAGTTCTGGAGAAGAGGAAACCCCAAAAAGAAGAGATGAACCCCTAGAATAGGGAAGGAATCAAGAAGATGAGGCACTAACTTGAAGAACTTGGGAGGAATCACACCAAATCTGGTACAAAATTGACGCTCCATGGGAGGTTGAAGGAGGGAAAGGCGTTCCTAGGGTGAGGAATCATGAAGGAGGAGATAAATGGGGTGATTTGGGGGTTAAATAAAAGAGGAGAGATGAATTTAATGTGCTAGAAAATTTGCAAGGTTAGTTTTCACGGTTTTGGAAATCATGTAGTAACCATACGGACAATTATTTCCGGATAAGGACTGTTGAATGGTTACAAAGTCCAAGGCAAATGACCATGCAGAAGTCATGTGGTAGGTTCTTCATCCCACTACATGGTTCGCTGGGTTGGTGCACAGTTACTACTATCTATTCCCCAACCATGCATAGGATCATGTCCACCCAAAATCCTCCATTTTTCTCTAAAATTCAAAGGAGACCCAAGGGAAAATGATCAACCCAAAATAAATAGAAAAATACCTGAAAAGGAGATCACAGATGTGACAATTCTCTCCACCTTGAAAACTTTCCACCCTCTGATAGTCAACCCAAACCTTGATCAGCAAACAAAAATGGGAACTCTCGCTCACCAAAGACTTTCATTCCCACATTTCATGTGTATCACTTCTGTGTTGCCAAATCACATGGACCAATAGAAGATACATCCCACAAATAACCTTATCTTGGGATTACACTATCCTAACTATTCATTCAAATACTAATAAATCACGCTCTATCTCTATCACTTCCCAATTCATCACATGAGATGAGTCTAGATTATACTTCTTCAATTGGGAGACATGAAACACATCATGAATCGATGTCAATTGAAAAGGAAAAGATAACCTATATTCCATACTACAAATCCACTTGGTTATCTCGAAGGGTCTGACATGCCTCAGCGTTAGCTTTCCCTTATTTCCCAAGTGAAGATGACCCAAGCGAGGGTCCACCTTCAAGAACACCCAATCACCTATAGAAAATTTAAGATCATGAAACCTTTGATCAATATAAGATTTGTGGTGACTCTGAGATGTCAATAACCATTTCCTAGTAATCTTAACTTTCTAAGAGGTCCCTTGTACAAGGCTTGATCCCAAAATTGAGGTCTCACCTACCTCATCCCAACATAATAGAGTTTTACAAGACCAATCAAAGAGCACCTCAAAGGGATCCATTCAAATAAATGGTTGGAAAATATTATTATAAGAAAATTAAACCAATCCCAAATGGTCTTCCCATGGTCCTATGAAGTCTTACTCACAAGCATGAGGCATGTCTTCCACAATCTTATTTTCTCACTCTATTTAGACATCCATTTAAGGATAGCATGTCGTGATCATTTTAATTTGAGACCTCGAGGCCCTTTAATGGCCTTCCCAAAACTGAGAGGTAAAGTGGCGGTCTTTATCAAAAACTATTTTTGATAGAAAACCATTCATCTTGAACACTTCCTGAACATACTACCATCCAAGCTCATCCACCTTTTCCAAATCCCTGGTCAGAATTAAATGGGATAATTGGGTCAAGCGGTCGATCACTACCCAAATAGAATTCCTTCATCAAGGTGTACGAGAAAAAAATATGATGAAATCCATGGATACCTCATCCCACGTACAAGTAGGAATGGGTAATGGATTGAGAAAACCATGAGTCTTTTGATGCTCTCTTTTCACCTGCTAAAAATTATAGAATCTCGATACAAATTCAGATATTTATCGTCTCATACCTAGCCACCAAAACAGTCAACGTACATCATAATACAGCTTGTTAGCATCAGGATGAACAGCCTACTATTTCTAGTGGATATCCTACATCACCAACTTCCTTAGAGATAACAACATCACAAAACATCCCATGAAACATAGATTTACATTGGGAGAAAAAAACCAATCAAAGGATGTCTCCCCACCATGAAGAAACTGCATATACCACTGACACAACTCATCACTAGGCTACTCATGCTGAACTAGCTCCAAAATAGATGTATCCAACTGCACACTCACTAGAAATGCACCTCAACTATGCTCTTTGGTCTCTAAGTGTATCTAGGAAAATATCCCCATCAATGTCCACTCATCATTGGAATTACTCAATGCTTGGACTGTTACTTTCCTACTCAAGGCATCAGCCACCACATTAACCTTTCTTAAGGTATAGACGATATCAAATTCAAACCCTTGGAGATAATCGATCCAATGGCGCTGCCTCAGATTGAGATCCTTTTGAGATAAGATGTAGGCCATGATCTTATGATCTGAGTATACCACAAACTTATCCCCAAAGTGGTAGTGATTCCAAGTCTTTAAATCATGCCTCACCATTGCTAACTCAAGATCCTAGGTCTTGTAATTCTTCTCATGCAGTCAGAGTTTGTGAGAACCATACGCCACCATGTGATCATCCTAAATAAGAAAACAACTGATACCCATACCTGAAGCATCACAATAAACCACATACCCCTTTCCTAATTCTGAAAAGATCAAAACAGGTGAGGTAGTCATCCATCTCTTCAACTCCTCAAAATATTCTTGACATTATATGATCCATTCAAACATCAGCCCCTTCCGAGTGAGTGTGTTAATAGATGAGGAAAATCATGAGAAATCCTAAATAAACCATCTATAATACCCCATCAGGCCAAGGATACTTCTGCTATCAAACAGGCTCTTTGGTTATTCCCATAATATAATTACACTGATCTTCTCGGGGTCCACTAAAACCCTTTTCTCTAAGATGACATGTCCCATAAAATTCAATTCTCTGATCCAAAAATTTCACTGAGATGACTTAGCATAAAAATGATGATCCCACAAGGTGCCTAGAACAATAATCATATGATGCTCATGCTCTTCTTTAGATCAGGAGTAAACCAAGACATCATCCCCAAATACCACAGAAAAATAGTTGAGATACTGGTAGAACACCCTATTCATGAGCGCCATAAATACTAATGGAGTATTTGTCAATGTGAATGGCATGATAAAATATTTTAAGTGATCATACCTGCTTCATAAATCCATTTTCGGGATATTTGCCTCTTTTATCCTGACTAAGTGGTAACCAGAATGCAAATCAATCATAGAAACCCACTTTTCCCCTTCCATATGGTCAAATAAATTTTCAATCTTGGGAAAATTATATTTATTATTTATGGTTACCTTATTGAGGATTTGGTAGTTGATACACAACTAGAGTGATCTACCATACTTTTTAGCAAACAAAATTGGAGCGGCCCAAGGAGAGAAGATCAGGGGAATGAATCCTTGGGATTCCAAAATTGTCTAGTTATATATTTAATTCCATAAATTTAGTATATGTTATATGATAGGAGGGAATATATATCGGCTATGTTCTCTGCACTAAATAAATCAAGAACTCCACATCCCACTCTAAAGGTAAGCTCAAAAAATAAAAATAAAATACCTCTAGGAACACATCCACCACATGAGTAAATCCTCCCATAATAGCCCCACCATCATCCACCAACACAAGAAATGATAATTGAAAATCAATATTACCTAACTCTAGGAGTGGAGGTCTAGCCCGACCCGACCGGGGATCCCATTCTCTAAGGAATCCCTTCACACATCTATCTGGTATAATGAAACTAACTCATCGTCGATAATAATAAATGTGTGCTTTGAAACGCACCATCCAATCTAAGCTAAGTATCACATCCAATAGGTCCATATCCAAGACTATGAAATCACAATCCATCTCAACCCCAAACATGAAAAGGGCACACGATCAGAATCTGAGTCCCTAATCCTTCTTCTTTCCCAACAGAATCACCAACTCCATAGTAGAGGATAAGATCTCAGTTGGAAAAATCAATAGGTTTACAAGATGGGAAGATATAAAAGACACAGACGCACGAGTGTCAAATAGAACTGCAACTATAAAAGATGAAATCAGAATTGTACCATGAAAGGTTGAGGGCCCTGCATCCTGTCCTAATAGTGCATGATCCATAGCATGAAGATTCTTGGTATCTATCTGAGTCTAACCATAACCACTGGCCCGAAGCTCAGATCTAAGATGACTCTAACCAGAAGAAGTTCTGGTCTTACTGTCTCAACCCCCTAATTGAGACTCCGCCATCCTGGAATGTTTTGACTAAGTTTTCATTCCCCTGGAGGCCACTGATCTTGAACCTCCTTAATAGGAATTTTTTTCTCTGAATAATCATTACAGGTTTCATAATGTTTCACTTAAATAAAGGGATTTGGGAGGATACATATAAGTAGGTCAATTGTTTCCTATATTCCTGATTTAGTGCAACACAACAGACACTGTATCGAAAGCCGCAGACAAAGGTTGCCTGAAAGGATAGCATATTCTTCCACCTCCATTCTTCCCTTGCTCCTTATGCTTCCTCTTCTTTCTTGATGAATTGTCGCTGCTCATCACTGACATGGACCCATAGATACTTGAACTACCCTTACAGTAAATCTACATCATTCAATCTCGGTTAACCACTTCATCATAAGTCTTTATCTTGAAGAATAATACCTATGAATAGATCTATAGATGTAATCCATTCTAAAACCATTGAGCTTTAATATTCACATTGAAGACTATCCCATAGGGCATACCGAACCAGCTCAACAAAACAGTTGGCATAGTCCGCCACTGACTAGTCCCCCTGGAAAAGATCTATGAACTCTTGGGATCACATATATTCCAATATGTTGTGGTAGTATTGGTCCTTAAAGACTGCCTTAAAGTCCTTCAAACTCATCTACTCATCCTTCCCAACTTGAATCACTGAATCCCACCTCCTTCGACTGGGACCCTCTCACAGAAACAAATCACACTACACCCTAACCTCTTCTAGGGTGTCTAGGAACTCGAACATATTCTTTATATTCCCAAGTCACTCCACTTCTTGGGGCTAGGAGTTACCGAAAAAAGGAATGAAGTTTATTCTTCTATAATTCATAGGATTTATCCTTCCAAGAGCCAGGCTCAGCTTCCCTGACCGGAGTAAGAGCAGGACCCACTCTCTGTCCCAGAGCCAAAATGGCTTGAACCACACCATCTACCAGTATCTAATCAAGTGGTGAGGGGGAACTCTCTTCGGCTTCTTACCGTAGTTGCATGAGAACTTCCTTGGGAGGCATGTTGATACAAAAAGAAATAGTCACATGATAAAATCATTAAAATAACATATCTGAAAATTTTCAACAACAAACACAAAACCAATAAATCATACATGCCAAAGAAACACTATGAGCAGACCAATTTACCCCCACCTAGTGTCCACATATAGTCTATAGCCTGCACATCCCAACCTATAGGAGAAGACAAACCAACATCCCAACATCCCATGGTGACTTGAGGTGTCATGAGCTGTGCTACCCAGGCACCCTACACACAATCAGAACTATGATCCCTGAAAGTCCTAGATCCAATCTATCCAGAATCATCCCAACTCAAATGAACCAATGATCTAAAATCTTACTCCTCTGATACCATTTTTTCACGAACCAAGCTGGGTCACTATCCAACCCAATGCCCGACCCGATTCACAGCAAGGCCCAAAGGGCATTATAGGTCCCCACGGGCTAGCACAAGTGCCTGGGTATCAATACAAGAAAGTGGGAACAATTTAACCAATTATAAAAATATAAAAAAATCCAAAATATAAAGTAAACCAAAGATGGAAAACCAAACAAAACAAGCCTTTACAAGGTTTTATATTTAAGTCTAAAAATTTAACAAAACTGAAAGAGAGATTCTATAAAAAGGGAACCAAAACCATATCCAAAAACAACTACATGTCAAGGGGAGCATCTCCCCCAAGACATCACCACAACACCACCCAAAGGTATCACTTGCATCCTAAACCACCATCACTATAAGATTTACCCTCACCTGTATCAAACATAACCAAGTCTACTTACACCCAATGGTGTAAAAAGGTTGTGGTCTATTTCCCAGTAGGATACCACCCAAAAAGATTTCATGCCCTATATTTAAAATGAAAAATAAATTTTATGGGTTAGTAAATGAAATTAGGTGATATAAAAATTCAAAGGAAAAGATTTTTAATGGAAAATAACTTTTAAAGGAATGCAATTCTAAATTAAAACACATTTACCCTTGGAATAACCCATAACCACACCGTATGCCGACGTCAAACGCATTGTTGTAAAATAGCACCAACATAGAAGAGACCTTATGGGTATTAGCTAGAGAATGGGACCCTATAACCTCATGTTTAGGTGTAAAGTGATATATGAACCACAACCATCCACATTCTCATGCACTAGCCACTAGAGATGAGAAGCATCCAATATTATAGTGGTCTCTAATCATCATCAATGTTTAGTTAGTGTTGTCATTATCAAACATGCTAAGTGAAACTGGGTCGTATCCTCTTCTATGGAAATTGAACACTAGTTTTATTTATCCATCATAGCTACCCAATATTCCATTAGTGCTCAAACAATTTTCCCATGCCATAAGATACATCACACACACTAGCCTAAAAAGGCATTACACACTCCGAAACCCACAACTTTCACTCCCAAAACATCTTTCAAAAAACAATTTCACTCCAAAACCTTTAAAACCGTGATTAAAATTCCAAGACAAGATTAATAAAACATTTAATAAATTCATAAAACATTTAAAATTCACACAACAAGGCCTCACTTCAAGAATACACCAATTTCACATGAAAATTATATTATAAAATCAATTGCATATCACAAATCTTATAAAACTACATTCGCACCACATTAGTAAATTGTAAAACATTTTAAAGAACACAAGAAAGAACAATGAACTCATAAATAAATGTTTAATCATATAATCATCTACCTTCGGTATGGGAAACCCCAAAATATGGTGTGAAATTTCCACTGCACATCAACCACACTTTGAGGAAGCAAGATATAGCCCTAAACAACAATATAGAACTCAAATCATCAAGATTTGACCATAAAATTGTAACACTAGGTATGGAGAAGAAGAAATCCCAAAAATAAGAGTGTAAACCCTATAATAGAGACAGAATCAAGGAGAGGCGGCACTTACATAAAGAAATGGGGAGGAATCGCACCAAATCCGGCACAAAATCGATGCTCTAAGGGATGTAGAAGGAGGTAAAGGCATTATTAGGGTGAGTAATCCTGAAGGAGGGAATAAATGGGGTAATTTTGGGGTTAAAACCAATAGCAGATAGGAATTTTAATGTGTCGGTAGATCTGTAGGGTTAGTTTACATGGTTACCTAGGTCGAGGTGCATAGCCGTGCGGAGGCTGTGCGGTAGGTTCTTCCTCCAACTGTATGGTTTCCTATGTGGGAGCATGGTTACTACTAACCATGCACTAGTAGTGAATAGGGTCATTTACACCCAAAATATTCAATGTTTTTCCAAAATTCAATGGGAGACCAAGGGAAAAAATAGACTAAAAACAAAATAAGAAGATATCAGAAAAGGATATCACATATCTGACTGATGGAATATGAGATGGATATAGGTTATTAAATTAATAAAATAACATCTATTTATATCATATATACAGTTTTATTATGTTATAATAGTTAGAGAATATTTTACTGATTTATAAGAAGAAATAAAAAGTAAAATGCATGGTATATGACTATACCACTTCCTTAGAGAGACTCTTTAGATTTATACATAACGATATCATATGAGGGTAAAATAATAAAAATACTGAATTTAGGATTTTGAGAGATATTTAATGAGTTTATATTTTTAGGTTTTGGCTAATATAAATGTATTGGGGATTGTGAATAAGATAGGATAGGGGTGGCCTTTTCTAAATGGGGGAGAGGACACACATAAAATTTTAGAAAAGTATGAAGTACACCCATATATTTATCCTGAAAAAAGTATATAAAGCGTGTCCTTTTAACTATGTAAATAATTTAAATGATATTTAGTCTTTCATTAAAAAGGGTATTTTTTAAATATTCATCAAAAAATTAATATTTTTATAAAATTATAAAAAAACTCACCCGAAAAGAATTTATACTTGTATATTTCAAAAATTATTTTACATTTTCCAAATTAATTTTCTAAATTTTGTAAAAAAATTATTTTATATTTTGTGTGAAAGAACGATGAAACTACATTTTAAAAAAGATAATGTCCATCAAAAAAACATTTATGTTTGTTTCAAATTATTCTTATTTTATTTTTAATCAACAAATAAGCCTTCAATTTATTCTTTAAATGTGTAAAAATATATATTTTTTATAATTTATTTATTATTATTCCTAAAAAATATCTTAATTTCATGGTTATCACGATCATGTTTAAATAATAATATTTCAATACAACATCTCTTTTTTTCACCTAATAATTTAAGCCTCTCAAGATATCAAAGAAATAGAATTTATTAAAAAAACGTATATTATAATATCTTTGTGTATTAAATTCTTTTGTAATATTGGTTTCTCATTTCATATATTATATTGGACATTATGTTCCTCTTTTTATATTTTAGGGTGTTACATATATACACATTAAAGATCATATATTCACAGAGATGGATAGGAAAATGAACTAAACTTTATGGTAATATTTACTCAAAGACTATGATTACTCATAAAATTACTATCTTGGTAAAGAAGAAAATGTTGTTGATGATCCGATAAGGAAGGATTTTGGTTCCTTATCCATGATAAGGATTCAAAAAGATCCAAAACTTATGGATTTATAAAGGATGGGCCTATGAATAAAAATGGGGGACGAAATTATACTTTCCCAAATGGATATTTTACCATAAATAGATGTAAAATTATATATTTATACAAAGATGATATGATTAAATTGAATAATTTAGTGAATATTCCAATGTATAACCTTGAAATATATGAATTTATAAGATTTGGAACTAACTTATGTGTCATAAACTTACTGGAACTAAATAATTAGCTCTTGTATTAATGAACATAGATCTTACTTTTCTATTAACAATATAATATTAATGATGTATATAGATATTAATAAGTTTTTTAGGTGGGAAAACATGAAAATCAAAATTAATTGGTACATATCTCGATGCTTAGTATTCCATTATTTATAGGTAAATTTCAAAAAATATAATGGAATGATGCTACCATTATATAAACTAGTATGTAAATAGAATAAAATTACTATAGATTTATTCATTGGTATTCCAAATACTTTTAAATAGAAAAATGACATCTGGTTAGTGGTGGATATTTGTAGAAATTTATCCACATTATTATAATTCGAGGAATTATAACTCGTTAAACTTAGCATAGTATATGTAAAATAAGTGGTAAGGCTACATAGTGTATCACTTTCAATTGTATCTAATTGAGATTAAAATATTACATAAAAATTTAGAATTACATTTATCAAAATTTTAATAATGTTTAGATCATTATAATAACATATCTTGTTCAAACTGATTTTAATTAGGAAATGACTAATTAGACAATATAATATACATCGAGATCACATAAAAAGGACTTGAAAGGAAATTGGGAATAAATTATTCCTTTGTATGAGTTCTCATATAATAGTAGTTTCCACTATATCATTCAAATGGAACCATTTGATGGTCTATATGAATGAGACATATAAGTCTAAGATTTTGAGGATAAATCAAAGATAAGAAGCTATTAGGACTGCATATTGCTCATGAAATGAATGAAATTATTCAAAAAAATTAGTAACATATTGAAGAATAAAAATACCCTAAAGATGATAACCTGAAGATATACTAATAGTAAAGTACCATTATTATTTCAATCTTGGTAAAAATTTATGGAAAAATAAAATTATTTGGGGTAAAATGTTACACCCTATGATTTTACTATGTATTGTTCGATTAAAAAATATTATGTTGAATAGTGTGTTCCATATAATTCTCCCAACTAAAAAACAATGATAAATTATATTATTGAAATGTTATAATTAAATATAATCATTACAAAATTATGATAATACAATATGATATAACATTAAGAAATATACAAGTGGAATAAATATGGAAGTATATAAAAATATTTTGAACATTAAATCTTTTTTTATTTTTCCCATGAAGATCATCAACCTAATTAAGACTATGGAAATGTGGTTGAGAGTTAAAAATATAACAGACATGTTTGGAGGGAATTAAATGAATATAATTAAAAAAAATTAGTGAGGTGTAGGAGGATATATATAGAGATTAAAAGTTATTTTTATATTATGTATAAATTCGGATTACATGATCATTAGTATTTTATGAAAATTACAAATAGTTTTCATTTAGGTTAGGATAATAATGATACTATAATTATCTATATGAATAAAAAATGATACAAATTATAAGTAGTATTATATTAAAATAGTTTCTTATAAGATAGTAATTGAATTGGATGGTAAATATAGAAATAACCACATTTAGAAATATATATAAAAACATATGAAATGAAATAAATTTGATATTGTGTTCCTAATGAGACTAACTTTTAAGAGCTCAGAAAAGAGTTATCATCACTTGGTTTTTTTCTAGATCAAGAAAGTTTTTAAAACCAACAATTATGACTTAATAAAAATCTACTCTAGAAGAAGATCAAATTCATGGAAATCACTATGGGATCCAAGCAATTAGAATAACCACCCACAACTACAACTATTTATTATCTTACCCATAAGTCACCTACTGAGGTCTTATGGTATTTTTTAAAGTATAATTTTGTGTTATATAAACATTTCAATTTTAATGTAATATTCTTTATATATTTTTAAATTAATATAAATAATTTATGAATTTTTTTTAAACTTTAAGGAATGAATTTATTTAAATAATAAAGATAGTATTTAATGCAAATGTTTTGATAAAATTTCATAAATTTTTATTAAGAAATAAATAACTCTTAAATAATTATGAATAAATTAATTTAATGTGAAAATGATTTTGTACATAAAATTATATTTGTTTCTATATGTTGCGTTTTTTCTTTAAAAAACTAATTTAATAAATATATAATAATAAAATTAGTGAAATTTATTAATAATATTTATATATAAAATACTAATATTCCTCAAAAAAATTTACTTGATAAGGAATGAGAAGATATATATATATTATTTTTAAAAATAAAATTTTCTAAAAAAAATTATTTTTATATGTTATGCTTTTATGTGTTAAAAAAAATTATCAAATTTTGAAATTGACTTAAATAAAATAGATTCAAAATTTGGAATCATTATTTTAAAATATTTTATGAGAGGCAATAAAATATTTTTATGAAAAAATAATTACTATGATAATTAATTAAAGAATGTAAAAGGTGTGAAATGAGTAAATTATCATGGATTAACTTTTGGGAAATTAACATGAAATCTATGAATTATATAAGACGTTTTTTATGTTTTTTATTCAATACTAAACTTTTCACAAATTTTTTTCCTAAATCACCTGACTCTTATGTTATTTAATCATTACCCTTTATATATCCTAATCATTCAATGAATTATCCATCATTTTCACCTATAAAAGAATATCCATTACACCCACTCAAACCCAAACTTTTCCTTGTCATATATATTTAATCCCAACCCATTTTTCCTCTCATATATAATTATCATATTTTTAAATGCATATGGTCACCATAAGGAGGCCTAATCTCTTCGTTCTGAGGTAAATCATCATGAGGAGTGATTTCATCAATGTATGTAATGTGTTATCATTCCCTATTTTCATTTACATTATCCACTCTTTTATTATTGAATATATTGGTACACTCTAATTATGTTCTATTAACATCTTTACTCTTCTATAAATATTTATTTTTATTATAATATAACTCTACTTTCTTACATATTCATTTTTATTAATTAATTTTCCTTTGAGTTGGTTATACCGCATAAATGAATGATGTTACTATGATTACTTCATGAATGATTCAAAAAACCTAAATTTATATAATATAATTTTAAAATTATCAGTTTAATATGTTTACAACATTAAATAATGGAAATATATATTAGTATATTCATTAATAAAAATAAACTCTTTTATAGAATTGAAATTCCTAAAAAGTGGATTTTATACTCCATTAATGAAACGTCATTATAACATCCATAAATGATCCATTCAAATTTTAAAATATATAAAAAATACTTGTGTAACCTCTATTGACATTATGAATGTTATAACCACATAAGAATATATTATGGAGTAGAACTTCCATACAAAACCTAACATATAACAAACGAGACATTTAATACAAGAACATTAATTTAAAAAATATTTTAGTAAATGAGTAATAATAAATTAGGAATAATTTCTATAAATTAGAAACAATATGAATATGTTTTTGAAATATATTAATAATAAAACTAAATTTATTATATATTAGGATATAGTATGTTCCACTAAGCATTAATCCATAGTAATAGTTTTTTTTTGACTCAATTCCCATAAGATTGGGTTATAAACTTTTTCCATTGAGTTCTGTTTTTTATGTTTATGGTATTCTATAATTAATTTATTTCTTGTTTTATTTATTTTTCTCCCTAGAGAAATGATATTTTCATGTCAAAATAATTATATTTTATGGATCAATTTCTTCATAAAAATGTGACATTTTTTAGAATAATTATCATTCTTTATATTAGTTATTTCTTCTATATTTCCATATTTTTCATTACACTAGTTTTTTCCACTACTATTTTGAAGTTTAAATATGAATTATCTTCTATAATATTCATATTTCTATTTTTTTATTTAAAATAATTTTTAATAATGTTTCCATAAATTTTTTTCTTAAAAGCTATCCAAACGTATAAAAATTTATTTCACATCATCTTTTCTATTCTTCAACATACACTAAAAAATTCCTAACATTAAATTTATTTATTTTTGAGGTTAAATTATTGGTGACTTATTAAAACATTTACAAAAGGATTCTTATCACTTTATTTAAAATGATTTTTCAAAGTGGAATGCAACATCATGTTTTTATGAATATGCTGAAAATAGTGTATGGAATATCATTTTCTTATTTCAATTATATTATCCTATATTTCCCAAAAATCCTTATCTCTTTTATAGTAATTTTCAATGTTATCCACTATATTCTCTTAGGATATACATCCTTTAGGAGGTTGAATTTTAGTATCAATTGAAATAACTACTTATGTAATTCTATTTGAAGCCATTTAAATTTTAATAGAGGGATGGTGTACTGGTAGTACGGTTATTATATAGATATGGGTTCATGAATCATATAATAACAGATCATGATGTTTATGTGTATTGGGAATTTAATTGTGTTTTTATATTCATCTTGGTGTAGTATAACTATAGACTTCCATATTTTCCTTAGGATAAGAAATTTCTTTTCATTTAGGTATGTTTTCTGTATGTTGAAACTATAAGGTATATGAAGAGAGAGTGTATGAGACATATATTGTTAATCATAAAATCATGGGTATAAAATGGTAAAATTGAGGTGAATCTGTTTAAAGATGTAACATAATAAAAAATTTCACAAGTTTGAACCATTTATTTCTAATGTAGAGAAATAGTTGTGACTAGAACAATTATATATATAATTACATCTAATACATGAAGTAAAGGATCACAAGAAACCATTTAAAGTGAAATTTTTGTGTATGGATGATCAACTGCAGTGAATGTAGTATCTCAGGTTTTGTAATGTATCTATGGTTATGCTAGAAAAGTTTTGAGATCAGTTCTATAAGTATTTACTAGGTACTACTATATAGTCTAATTGGTTGATAGATATCTTATATATCATACATGGAGGATATATAATTAATGAGAATGGAGTATATATAATGTGTATTTTGGTATTCCCAAAAAAAATAATGAGTGCATATTAATTATTTAAACACTTTGAGAGAGGATTGTTTAAGAACCCAGTTTTTGTTATGAAACACTTTGGAATATTCTTGATGATATTCCAGAGCGGCGCCTTCAGACGGCGTGCGATTCCGAGCCCTGGAGTGGCCGGAATTAAATTTTTAGTGCGTTCACACTGGAAACGTCAAATAAATGGGATAAATCCTAAATGGAGTTCCATATTGGAGATCCGAGTGTACGAATGGGTCCGGAATGGGGTGTTTACCCTAGGAACGACATAAAACTTGTCGGTGCAGGACGTTTGGACCCCTCGCCCGCTTCTGGAATGTTAAACGGATAAATTAAGTAATTAATTTATTTGTTTAATGTTGAAATGCATGTATCTCTTAAACGGTGGATCGTATTGGAAACACGGGGGCACCGTTGAGTTCGGAACGTGCCATTTACCTTAGCAGGGGTATAAATTTTGCAGGTGTGGCCCGCCTGTGAAAAATGGCCCCTGGGGCGTTTTCGTAATTTAGCGGCCTCGGGCAGTAAGCTTTATAACTTTAAAACGGAAGCTCGGAATCCAATTCCGAGACCACCGTTGTGCCCGGGAGGTGGTGTTTACCCTAGGGGAGGCTTAACCTCGACCCCTTCGGGCGTTTCAGGTGCGGGTCAAAAATTGAGGATTTAATTAAATAAAATTTAATTTTTCTTTTTTAAACCCTAACCCCACCCCTCTCCTTACCCTTCCCCCTGGCAGCCCCTCCTCTCCCTCTCCTCCTCCACTCCGGTGAGGCGTCTATAGCGAGGCAGCTCCGGCAAGGTGGTGGATCGCGTTGAAGCTCTGGGCAACGCCCACGAGGTAGGGTCTTGTTGCGTTTTCCCTTCCTGCACCTCCTTTGAACCTAAATCATATGCTCGAATTGTTGTTGGATTTTCGAACGAACCACATGAATGCATAGTATAGTTTATCCTCTTTAGATCTCTTGTTTTGGTTGGTAAATCCGAGTTGCGAGGAGGCTGCAGTGGCCTGGCGAAGATTGCGGGAATTTTGGGTTGGCCCGGCGGTTTCCGGCCGGTTTGGGTACTCCGGCGGTCTGAGGCGTGGCGGCGCGAGTGAAGGGCGGCGGCTTCTCCTCGGCAGGCGGCGGCGGCTTCTCCTCAGCAGGCGGTGGCGGATTCTCCTCGGCAGGCGGCGGTGGCTTCCTGGGTGGTGCGGCTTCGGACTGAGGAGGCGGCTGCAGACGGCGCACCGGCGGACGGAGGCCAGGCGGGCTTCCGGGGGGGCGGCTCCGGCGCAGGGCAGAGGGGGGCCGCGGGGTGCGCGATCCCGTGTGTAGCGACCGTGACCCGCGTAATGCAGGTCACTGCGGAAGGGAAAGAGACCGGCCATCAAGGCCGGTCGGTGGAGACAGGCCGCGGACAGTTGGCCGCGGCGGAGCGAACCGTACCCGCGGCCGGGCCGCGGGCCGGCTGTGGGCGGACCGGCCGGACCGGGCCGGTCCGGCCCAAGGGGGTTTCCCCCTTTGGAATTTCCGACCACCGTAGCTTTCTCTACGGGCGTCCGTTTTGCATATCGTCTACGGCGGCACAGACCTTAAGTCAAGGCGAACATTATGGGGTGGTTTTGGGAGTTTTAACTTCCGAGATGAGAGGCTCGGGGGCACGATGCGTGCGTAGAGCAGCTTAGCGGGCTTCCCGGGAATGCTTGTTTTGGGCGGTGCGGACGCATCCGACGTCTGTTTTGAGCGCCGTTAGTGGCTTTGCACCCCTGAAACTGAGGCGGGGGTTTGAAAGGCGAATTCAGGCGTTGAGACTAGATTTGAGGAATGTGCCCCACGGCCCATCATTCGAGCTGCGTGCAGCATTTCACGCCTTTCTCACAGGGCGTCCATTCGGGGCATGCGAGCAATCGATTTTGGATGTTTTTTGAGGGGATTGCAATGGCGCAATCCTGCAACCCTAATTCGGCACGATGGTGCAGGCCCCGCGAGGGCTGTTTCGGGGGTTGATGGTGATTTCCATCTTTATCACCAGGCGACCGTTTTCGATGAGTGAATAGTCCAACTCGTGTGCTTTTTCAAGAGGATCACAACGGTGCGATCTGTTCGATGTGTTTCAGGACCGAGATGTGGGTCCCACGAAGCACTGCTCATGTGCGGTGCACCGGAATGCACCTTTTCTCCGGATATCCGTTGCACTCGTGTGAGTAATGCTTTTGATGTGTTTTCCCGAGGGGATCGCAATGGTGCGATGTGCCCGACTGTTTTCGGGGAAGAGTATCGGGACCACGGGGCGTCGTTCGGGCATGAGGTGGTGTTGGTGACTTTGTCGTCGGATATCCGTTTGAGTCGAGTTTGTATTCTATCTCGCGTTTTTTTCTGCGAGGATTACAACGGTGCGGTCCGTTTGGTTGTGCGGATCCTCTTGTGAAATCGTGTTAAATGTGGAAGTATGGAAGGTGCTCTAGTGGTGGTTTGCCCCACCTTGTTTGTAGTGGACCCTTGGCGTGTGATCGCGCACTCTTGGGAGAGTGATATAATTGGTCCACAAGATTTGGTTGTCCATGCCTGGGCCTTTGAGGTGGAGTTGTTACGTCACGCCTTCGCATTGACGCTGGGTGCCGTGTGCACAATAGCCTATGGGCTGGAACGAGGTATACTCTGGGAGTATACGGGATCGCTTGGAGGTACGTGTGGTTTGTACCTGAGAACATTTGTGCACTCAGTTGGGGTTGACGTGAGGCCACACGTCGTGTGGGCCCCATGTGTGTGTCGTGTTCTGCTCTTCGTACTTTGAACTCTCGTGACGTAGAGGGTCCCTCTGTGTGTTTGTTGACCAGTAGGGTTGAGTGGTCTCCCCCTGGTTCCATTCTCGATGGATCAGACAGTAGCGGTGCTAGTGGCACCCCGTGATGGAACAGGCGATGAACCTATTTTGGTGAGTTGTTCTGGAGTTGGGTGGTTGCGCGATACCCACACTGTGTTCGGTTGGCCAGTGTTGTACCCCCCAGTGGATTTGGCCAGAGCAGTTCTGAGTTTTACCCTCCAGCGGGGTTGGGCAATGGGTTACTCATCGGCTTCTAGGGACTACCCTCCAGCAGAGACTGGGCAGTGGGTCACTCGACACTCTTAGGGTCTACCCTCCAGCAGAGACTGGGCAGTGGGTCACACGACACTCTTAGGGTCAACCCTCCAGCAGAGACTGGGCAGTTGGTCACCCGACGAACTCTTAGGGTCTACCCTCTAGCAGGGCTTGGAAGTGGGTCGTCCGTCGTCTAGTTCCAGGTCTACCCTCTAGCAAGGCTGGGCAGTGGGTCGTCTGTCGACTTATTCCAGGTCTACCCTCCAGCAAGGCTGGGTAGTTGGTCGCCTGTCGACTTATTCCAGGTCTACCCTCCAGTGGGGCTGGGCAGTGGGCCACCTGATGATGTATTAAGGTCTACCCTCCAGTGGGGATGGGCAGTGGGTCGCCTGATGATGTATTATGGTTTACCCTCCAACAGGGTTGGGCAGTGGGTCACCCGATATGATATTATGAATTATCCCCAGCAGGGCTGGGCTGTGGGACACCTGTTGGCATTCCAAACTCAGTCCTTTCGACTAGGCTGGTCTGTGGCTTTCCTCCATGATTACCGGAGAGGGACCCTTGGTTATACGGGTCAGTGTTGTGATGGCTCTGACTTTTAGAAGACCTCTCGACTGTAGGGCAATGATGAGGCGTGGTTTGACTTTCCCTAGAACTCTCAAGTTCGAGGGGCACTTTCCCCACCGAGACACGTTCTTGTGACACGATCTAAAATCGTGCGGGCGAGTTAGTGTCGCCCAAATCGGATAGTGTCGAAGTGCGGTGATTGAGCCCCTTGGCTTGCGGTTTGGGGCAGACGTGCGGGATGCTGGCCATCGATGGTGTTTTCTTCTGGGACTGTTGGTGACTCAATTTTCTTGGGCTGAGCTATGGGATGGAGATCCCCTTACGACCTTGTTCGGGCTTCTTGTTGAGCATATGTATATGTATATACCTTGTTCCAGTACCCACTCCTTGGGTTTTGGCTACTCTCCTTCCAGAGGAGGCGAAGACGTGCGGGTTATTCCACGTGCTTTCCATGTCTAGCTTCTCATGGTTGGACGATTCTACTCTCCTGCTATTGGTAGCGAAGAATCGACGAGAAGTTCATCTTCTCACCATTTCCAGCTCCTTGTGTCTGGACGAGTCTACCTCCTTTCTCTTGTTGGGTTGAGCTGGACTCTTTACTGCACTCTGTTGTACTTCTGTTCTACTCACTATTCGATCTACTGCTCACCCTTCGGTACCTCTTTTGTTGCTCCCTCGAGCCTTCGGGGTATCCTTCTGAGTATTTTTGTACTCACCCCTGCTTGGGCTTTGCCCACACTTGGTGTGTCCTTGCAGATGATAGACATGTTGGTCGTGACTTCAGTGGAGTTTAGGTGCTTGGGATCTTGGGAGCTTGGACCGCGTACGGTGGTCGGAGTCGGGTTCCAGGTGGGAGACCCGTCATCTGTTTCTTTATGTTCACCTGTTGCCAGTTTGTGGCACTTTTGTTTGGGCATGTGTTTTTTCCCTTTTCTTTTCAGCTTGTACTTTGTACTATTTAGAGGTCGATGCACATATGCGGTTTATACAGATAGTAGTTGTTCTTTTTACTCTACACTTTTGCATTGAGTGTGCTGCGTGTGTGTGTATAGGTACTTAGGCAAAGGTCTCCCCGAGTTATTGTGCCTTCAGCGCTGGTCGCTAGTCCCTGGCCTATGGAGGTGAGCTTGGGGTAGTTGCGGCTCGAGCCCGGGTAAGTTTGGGTCGTGACAAAGTGGTATCAGAGCCAGTTCGTTCCTTGGGGCATTGATTGGACGTCCCTAAATGAGGAATTGGTTGGGATTTAGGGAAAAAGTGTTAACGTGTCTCGATAGCGGCTCTCAGGCCAGGGAGTCCAGTGATGGTGTGGCGGCTAACGTATCCATTCACCAGGACCTTGATAACCCGGTTGTCGACTCGGCATGCTAAGACACTTGTTGCAGGGAAAATTTGTTTGTGCATAACATAGGATTGAGTCTTTGATTGTCCTTCTTGAGTCAGCTCCCCGTCATTGTTATTGGTATATACATATATGCTCATCTGACCGCGGCACTCCTTGATAATATTCAAGATGTCTCCGTGAGGACAGCAAGCCAGGATACTAGCTTTGGGTTCATGATGATGACCCCATGAGCTATGAGGCCACAGTCGAGGTCCCATTGTGCGAGCCCTTTCTCCGGGTGGGCCGGTAGCAGCACCCCCACCTGTTGAGCAGTAGACAGTTTCAGCAGAGCAGGCTGATCTTGAGCGCAGGTTGAGCGCGTTCTGTGAGTTCCAGTGGAAGAGACCGCTGTGGTTCAGTGGTGAGCAAGACCCTTAGGCAGTAGAGGCTTGGCTTGAGATAGTGGTTTTTCTTTTCAGGCTTATGCAGACGCCAACAGATCAGAGAGTGGCTTTGGAAGCCACCCCTTTTTGTGGAGTAGCTTGGCGTTAGTGGAGTCTGGTGACTCATATTCTTGACGAGTCATCGCTTTCGGGGGGAAACCTTTAGTTTTTGATCCGTGAGGAGTTTTTCACCTCCTGCTTGCACTCCTTTCAGATTCAGAAGCTCCTGCAATTTCAGCAGGGAGGGATGATGGTGGCCGAGTACGCGGCTAGTTTTGCAGACCGTGCACGCTTTTACCTGGGCTGGGACCGTGACGACAGCATCCGAGCGTGGAAGTTCAAGAAGGGTCTCCGCCGAGAGATTCATATTGTCATAGTACCCATGGGAATTCCCACATATGCTGGGGTGCTAGAACAGGCGCAGGTGATAGAGAGCTTCCAATCACGTTCCGGAGTTGGTGGTGGAAGCAGACACGTTGGAGTCGAGATGTCTTACGTAGCTAGCGGGCGTCGGTAAGAAGAACCTCGACACAGGTGGCTTTCTGACAACCGGACTCAGGGGCGTGGTCGTACACCACAGTGGCACCAGAGGGCACCAGTGCAGCCCAGAGAGATTTGATGCTATGCTTGTGACGGGCGAGGTCACTTGGCACGAGACTGACCAACCCAAGTTGCTGAGAGCTTCGGGCAGGCAGCAGGTGCACCACCAGGACAGAGACAGCGTCGTGATCGGAGTAGCGCCCAAAGAGGTGGTGCTAGCAGAGGAGCGGGAGGAACTGGTAGTGGAGGACAGCTTAACAAGGTCTTTTCATCACCACTAGGCAGCCCACATTAGGCTCTAGGAGCCGACAGTTGGGACCACGGACAGCGGTGGGCTTTGGATGTCTACTATCCTGCAGAGCATGAGGTGATAGGAGGTATGCTCTACAGCTCTTCTACCTTTTTGCAATAGAGTTGGTAGATGTTGTGTGTGAAATTCTTTCCTCCCTACTCCTTTCTTGTGGTGTTACCAGGGTGACGCAGGGCATCAGGTGTAACCCTGTGTTGGTAAGGTAAAAGGCGTGAGACCTTTTTCTCTAGTCGATGGTGATGACTCCATCACTCTCTGAGCGTGTAAGAGAGTCTTGGTTGAGAGACATCGACTGTGGAATCTTGCGTGACTGGATATCCTTGGGTGTTCCACCATATGGATATTCTGAAGGAGGGAATCACAGGGCATTGTTCCAGGTGCGGGCGGTGATTCCAGTCGCAGCGTGTGACACAGAGGTTCGACCGGGGAGGTGAGCTACCCCTGAGGACCTTCGGGCCGTTTGAGATCGTGAAAATGGATGACGACGTACCCTACCGCCTTGCCCTAACCCCAAAGTCTTGAGTGGGTGTACGATATCGTCAAGGGCCGACCTTGTGTGTATAGATCAATTCTTTGGTCTATTTGCGGTGGCGTAGAGCTATGCGTGGGTTCTTCTGGGTATGGGAAAGCCAGGGGTGGGCTTAGTACCCTATGTTGCTCTCTAGTTTTGCTTTTTGGGGACAAAAATCTTGAAGTAGGGAATTATTTAAGAACCCGGTTTTTTCTGTAAAATACTTTAGAATATTCTTGATGATATTCCAGAGTGGCGCCTTCAGACAGCATGCGATTTCGAGCCTCAGAGTGGCCGGAATTAATTTTTCAGTGCGTTCACACTGGAAACGCCAAATAAATGGGATAACTCCTAAACGGAGTTCTGAATCGGATATCCTAGTGTACGGATGGGTCCGGAATGGGGTGTTTACCCTAGTAATGACATAAAACTTGTCGTCTCGGGACGTTTGGAACCCTCGCCTGCTTCTGGAATGTTGAACGGATAAATAAATTAATTAATTTATTCGTTTAATGTTGAAACGGAGTTATCTCTTAAACAGTGGCTCAGATTGGAAAAACGAGGGCACCGTTGAGTTCGGAGCGTGCCGTTTACCTTATGAGGGGTATAATCTTTGCGGGCACGGCCCGCCTGTGAAAAATGGCCCCAGGGGCGTTTTCGTAATTTGGTAGCCTCAGGCGCTAAGCTTTATAACTTTAAAACAGAAGCTCAGAATCAAATTCCGAGACTACCGTTGTGCTCGGGAGGTGGTTTTTACCCTAGGGGAGGCTTAACCTCGACCCCATCAGGCGTTTCGGGTGCGGGTCAAAAATTGAGGACTTAATTAATTAAAATTTAATTTTTCTTTTTAAACCCTAACCACACCCCTCTCCTTCCCCTTCCCCCTAGAAGCCCCTCCTCTCCCTCTCCTTCTCCACTCCGGTGAGGAGTCTCCATCGAGGCAGCTCCGGCAAGGCGGCGGATCTCGGTGATACTCCGGGCAACGCCCACGAGGTAGGGTCTTGTTGCGTTTTTCCTTCCCACAACTCCTTTGAACCTAAATCATATGCTCGAATTGTTGTTGGATTTTCAAACAAACCACATGAATGTGTAGTAGAGTTTTTCCTCTTTTGATCGCTTGTTTCAGTTCATAAATCTGAGTTTCGAGGAGGATGAAGCGGCCCGGCGAAGATTGCAGGAATTTTGGGTTGTCCCGGCGGTTTTCGGCCGGTTTGGGTACTCCAGCGGTCAGAGCCGTGGAGGTGCGAGCGAAGGGCGGTGGCTTCTCCTCGGTAGGCGGCAGTGGCTTCTCCTCGGCAGGAGGTGGCGGCTTCCCGGGTGCCACGGCTTCGGACCGAGGAGGCGCCTGCGGACGGCGCGCCGGCGGATGGAGGCCAGGCGGGGTTCCGGGGGGGCGGCTCCGGCGTAGGGCAGAGGGGGGCCGCGGGGTGCGTGATCCCGTGTGCGGCGACCGCGACCCGCGTAACGCAGGTCGCTGTGGAAGGGAAAGAGACCGGCCATCAAGTTCGGTTGGTGGTGACAGGCCGCGGCAAGCTGGCCGCGGCGGAGCGAGCCGGACCCGCGGCCGGGCCGCGAGCCGGACTCGCGGCCGGGCCGCGGGCCGGTCCGGCCCAAGGGGGTTTCCCCCTTTGGAATTTCCGACGCCCGTAGCTTTCGCTACGGGCTTCCGTTTTGTGTGCCGTCTACGGCGGAACGGACCTTACGTCGAGTCGGACGTTATGGGGTGGTTTGAGGAGTTAAATTCTGAGATGAGAGGCTCAGGGGCATGATGCGTGCGTAGAGAAGCTTAGCGGGCTTCCCGGGAATGCTTGTTTTGGGCGACGCGGACGCATCCAACTTCCGTTTTGAGTGCCGTCAGTGGCGTTGCGCCCCTGGCACTGAGTCGGAGGTTTCCAAGGTGGATTAGGGCGTTGAGACTGGATTTGAGGCATGGGCCCTATGGCCCGTCTTTCGAGCTGGGTGCAGCGTTTCACCCCTTTCTCATCAGGCGTCCGTTCGGGGCGTGTGAGCAGTCGATTCTGGATGTTTTTCCGAGAGAATTGCAATGGCACAATCTGCCCGCCCTAATTCGGCACAATGGTGCGGGCCCCGCGAGGGCCGTTTCGGGGGTTGACGGTGATTTCCATCTTTATCACCGGGTGACCGTTTTGGACGGGTGAATAGTCCAACTCGTGTGCTTTTTGGAGAGGATCGCAACGGTGCAATCCGTTCATTGTGTTTCGGGACCAGGATATGGGTCCCACAAAGCACCGCTCGTGTGCGGTGCACCGGAATGCACCTTTTCTCTGGATATCCATTTCACTCGTGTGATTAGTGCTTTTGACGTGTTTTCCTGAGGGGATCGCAATAGTGTGATGCGCCCGACTGTTTTCGGGGCCGAGGATCGGGACCACGGGGCGTCGTTCGGGCGTGAGGTGGTGTTGGTGACTTTTTTGTCAGATATCCATTTGAGGCGAGTGAGTATTCTATCTCATGTGTTTTTCCGCGAGGATTACAATCGTGTGGTCCGTTTGGTTGTGAGAAGCCTCTTGCGCAATCTTGTTAAATGTGGAAGCATGGAAGGTGCTCCAGTGGTGGTTCGCCCTACCTTGTTTGTTGCGGACCCTTGGCGAGTGATCACGCACTCTTGGGAGAGTGATATAATTGGTCCACGAGATTTGGTTGTCCATGCCTAAGCCTTTGAGGTGGAGTTGTTACGTCACGCCTTCGCGTTGACGCTGGGTGCCGTGTTCACGATAGCCTTTGGGCTGGAACGAGGTATACTCTAGGAGTATACGGGAGCGCTTGGAGGTATGTGTGGTTTGTACCTGAGAACGTTTATGCACTCAGTTGGGGTTTACGTGGGGCCACACGTTGTGTGGGCCCCATGTGTGTGTCGTGTTCTGATTTGCGTACTTTGACCTCTCATGACGTAGAGGGTCCCTCTGTGTGTTTGTTGACCAGCAGGGTTGACTGGTCTCCCCCTGGTTCCGTTCCTGATGGATCGGCCAGTAGCGGTGCTAGTGGCACCTCGTGATGGAACTGGCGTTGAACATCTTTTGTTGAGTTGTTCTGGAGTTGGGTGGTTACGAGATACCCACTCCGTGTCCGGTTGGCCAGTGTTGTACCCCCCCCCCCAGTGGATATGGCCACAGAAGTTCTGAGTTTTACCCTCCAGCGGGGCTGGGCAGTGGGTTACTCATCGGCTTCTAGGGACTACCCTCCAGCAGAGACTGTGCAGTGGGTCTCCCAACACTGTTAGGGTCTACCCTCCAGCAGAGACTGGGTAGTGGGTCACTCGATGCACTTAGGGTCTACCCTCCAGTAGAGACTGGGCATTGGGTCACCCAACGACCTGTTAGGGTCTACCCTCCAGCAGGGCTGGGCAGTGGGTCGCCTGTCCTCTAGTTCCAGGTCTACCCTCCAGCAAGGCTGGGCAGTGGGTCGCCTGTCGACTTATTCCAGGTCTACCCTCCAGCAAGGCTGGGTAGTGGGTCACCTGTAGACTTCTTCCAGGTCTACCCTCCAGCGGGGCTGGGCAGTGGTTCGCCTGATGATGTATTAAGGTCTACCCTCCAACGGGGCTGGGCAGTGGGTCGCCTGATGATGTATTATGGTTTACCCTCCAGCAGGGCTGGGAAAGGGGTCACCCGATATCATATTATGAATTACCCTCCAGTAGGGCTGGGCAGTGGGACACCTATTGGAATTCCAGACTCAGTCCTTTCGACTAGGCTAGTCTGTTGCTTTCCTCCATGATTACTGGAGCAGGACCCTTGGTTATGCGGGTCAGTGTTGTGATGGATCTAACTTTGAGAAGACCTCTCGACTACAGGGCAGTGACAAGGTGTGGTTTGACTTTCCCTAGAACTCTCAAGTTTGAGGGGCACATTCCCCACCAAGACGTGTTCTTGTGACGTGATCTAAAACTGTGCGGGCGAGTCAGTGCCGCCCAAATTGGATAGTGTCGAAGTGCGGTGATTGAGCCCCTTGGCTTGTGGTTTGGGGCAGATGTGCCGGATGCTGAGCATCGATGGTGTTTTCTTCTAGGACTGTTGGTGACTCACTTTTCTTGGGCTAGCTACGGGATGGAGATCCCCTTACGACCTTGTTCGTGCTTCTTGTTCAGCATATGTATATGTATATACCTTGTTCCAGTACCCACTCCTTGGGTTTTGGCTACTCTCCTTCCAGAGGAGGTGAAGACGCGCGGGGTATGCCACGTGCTTTCCGTGTCTAGCTTCTCGTGGTTGGACGAGTCTACTCTCCTTCTATAGGTAGCGAAGACTCGACGATAATTTCATCTTCTCACCGTTTCCAGCTCCTTGTGTCTGGATGAGTCTACCTCCTTTCTCTTGTTGGGTTGAGCTGGACTCTTTACTGCACTCTATTGTACTTATGTTCTACTCCATGTTTGATCTACTGCTCACCCTTCGGTTCCTCGTTTGTTTCTCCCTCGAGCCTTAGGGGTATCCTACTGAGTATTTTTGTACTCACCCCTGCTTGGGCTTTGCCCGCACTTGGTGTGTCCTTACAGACAAAGGACATGTTGGTCGTGACTTTAGTGGAGCTTAGGATCTTGGGATCTTGGGAGCTTAGATCGCGTACGGTGGTCGGAGTCGGGTTCCAATTGGGAGACCAGTCAGCTGTTTCTTTCTATTCACCTGTTTCCGGGTTGTGGCACTTTTGGTTGGGCATGTGTTTTGCCCCTTTTCTTTTTAGCTTGTACTTTGTACTATTTAGAGGTCGATGCACATCTGTGGTTTATACAGATAGCAGTTGTTCTTTTTACTCTGCACTTTTGCATTGAGTGTGCTGCGTGTGTGTGTGTATAGGTAATTAGGCAAAGGCCTCCCCGAGTTATTGTGCCTTCAGTGCTGGTCGCCAGCCCCTGGCCTATGGAGGTGGGCTTGGGGTAGTTGCGGCTCGAGCCTGGGTAGGTTCGGGTTGTGACAGATTGTTACCTAAGGTCTAGAAAACATTTTATTATAATTGAGTGGACTTTGATGATGACTAGTGTTGTTTAAGAGAGAGAATGGACTACTTTGATGATATTTGAATCTAAGAGGTAGATCCCTTTCATTCTATTGGAAGTTGGGTCATTGACATAGACATCATTTTTAGTATTCATGATAGTTTGATGTTTTTCTCCCTTGGGTGGGAGTGGTGATAATATTTGTATCAACCCTGACATTTTCCATAGTATATTCAATAATGTATAGAAAAAATAACAATATTTAGAGCTGGTGGTAGAATGGGTATTCCCTAAAAGATTCCTTATCCTCTATAACTATGGAATGATCATAAGTGAGTAATTGGTATGAATCATGGTAGTGTAGTAATGAAATTATTCTTGGGTATCTCCATGAAATGATATTATATGATATGAGAGAACCCATGGTTTTGAAACTCTTGATATGTATATTTTTTAACTCTTATCGAAATTTTATTTCATTCTTGTATATATCAATTTATTATTACAACTAAAAAAGAAAGAAGACTATCTACTATGGTAGTGACTGATTGAGGTTATATGAAATGGTTCATTGGTTATATTTGGTGATTGAAGGTATAAATTTGAAGTGAAATTTATCCATGTCTCAGATACATCCATATGATGTCATGCCAAATATGGATTGGTAACATTTTATATAAACATGTATTGGATACTATTGAAAAATTGTAACTTGTTATAATGTGGAAGAATATTATATTTTTTTAATTTGAGAAAGATATTGGTGGAATGATATAAGAATATTGAAACAAAAATAATAAGTCTTAGTTTATGAGTTTCATTCTTTTTGAATCTAGTGTGGAGGTGAAGAATAATTAAAAGTGGCAGGGGATTCCATTTATAATTTCTCAATAGATAATACTAGTTTACTACTGGGGAAGGAGATAAAATATGATATATAAAATTATCTGGGTATATATTTAATATGGATGGAACCTATTGATATAGGGAATGTTGAGATATAGGAGCTATATATTCAAATTATTGATATTTTTTGTATAAGTTTCATTTTCCCTAATATATCCCTATGTGTATTCATAGTATTGTTTTCCAAGAATATTTATTAAAGTAAAATGATTTTTATTGATTATAAATTGATTAATTGGGTAATATTGAATTAAAAATATCCTCTACCAAGGATTAATGATTTTCTTGATCAACTAAAGGAATCTTATTAGTTCATGGTGATTGATTTTCAATAGGTCTTCCACCAAATAATAATAGAAATTGAGTATATTTAGAATACCACATTCCAATGTCTCTATATGTATTTTGATTATATATTTATGCCCTATAAAGTTGACAATAGTCCAATGGGGTTCTTATAATTAATGAATTCGGTGTTTAATGACCCTCAGATATATAGGTATATAGTTTATGGTCATTCTCGGTTTCAATTTTTTATTCATAGTTGATTTTTAATGTTTTTTTCTTATATTAGTGAAAAGAAATACTTTGGAGAGGGATTTTGGTACCCCTAATAAAAATGAATTAGAATGTAAGTGGTTACCTATTCTAGAATTATCAAGAACCTAGGGTTCTTGGATGTGGTCATATAGGACCTGGATCCCCATTGATCAGATGGTAGGGGTGTATCGGGTGTCCGATAGAGCAGGATGAAACCTGTATAAGCTAACTAGGTACCTAGTGGAATACTTGTGTGTCATTTTAAGTGGTATTCGTTAATTTACCCATGAATCTCATTTTATACCATCTGAACTTATTCATTAACCCACACTTATCTAGGATATATTTTTTAGTCTCTTTAGCCTCTAAGAGTTTCGCATACCCTCATCTCTTAATAAATAGAAGTACTATTGGTGGTTGTGATCCTCCCTCTATAATTCTAACCTTATATATATTTTCTTTATGCTGCATTATTAAAATTACATATCATTTATCCAAAATCACTAATTATATTTTTTGTGAATGATTATAGGGATTTGGTTGTAAGTTATTGAATTTGGATACACGACATGGTGAGTGGTCTCCTTAAATATTAATGCTTGATTTTATTACCATGTTTTCAATGTTTATTTATGATGTTATAGTTTATTGTTTATGAGGGTGTGTTTGCATGCATGTAATTGTTATATCTTTCATATTTAAGAGATTTGGTGGGTTCACATGATATAATTAACACCTGGGAGGGTAGTAATGAGGGTTTATATTAGTGATTATAAAACCTCCTAGAAATGATATAAATATTTTTGGTTTTTAGCTAGTTTTTTTAAGTATAAAGTTGGTAACATGGCCTTGATTATGGATTCTATGTCAACGTGTCATAGATTGTGAGTATGGATGTTTCTCTTTTTTAAATATAAATTTTTTAATGATTGGAAAATACATTAATGATAATTATCATGGGTTGACTTAATGGATGGCCATGGGTATTCCCCCATGAGGATTATAATGTTGGGATAGCATGGAAGATCACGTTTTAGACCCAAGTGGTTTGGGGACTGGATTTTTTAACTCTTTTGCCTCTTTTATGTGATTTATTCATAGATTTTATCCATGGTACCATACTCCCTTCAGATTTTTTTCCAAATATCATAGGTTTTATACATTATTTCCTCCTAAAATATTTTTTTAAAATGATTTTTCACATGTGACACTATTATGGGGCCTTTTTAATGAGGAGGTATTTTTTATATTTTTTGGTAGGTCAGTTATGATATCCCCTCCACATATTACTTCCAATGATAAAAGTGGATATGAGAACATGGATATGAAGCATTACCCCATGGGTGTGATTATCCTTGAATTAGAGGATGTTTATATTATAACCACCCAATATTTCTTCCTATGATATCATTGGTGTATCTTTGAATATGGTGACTCTTGTTTTTTAATTTACTACATCAGGTATGGTCAATGTCCTTTATAGCCTCGTTAGTGAATAATAAGCGAATAATGTTTTATGATTAATTGTAATTTAATTTTTTTCTTTACATTAGTGTATCCACAAAAATATATAAAATAATTTATTTTTCTACATATTATAAGGTAATATTTATGGCTTCATGCTAGGTATTATTAATAAAACCCTATATGGGAAGCTCAATGCACTCAAAGAACTTTTTTAAGGATATTAGAAGTGGGAAGGGTTCTGTTTCAAGTGCATAATGATTTGTAATGGGATATGTATGGGGGTGTTTCAAAGGCATACTATGGGACCATATATTAGTTGTTCTGTTATTTTTTATATTCTTTTAATTATTTTACATATTGACCTACCTCTTGTAGTGATCACTTTTAATGTTTGATATATAACTAGAATATAGTTGTAATTTCTAATGTGGTATTATTTATATAGTTGTTATACTATTGTGGATCTATACAACCTTTTATTACTATTTACTACATTTTCTATTAAAAGGATGATGATTATCTAATATATAGATTAGAGTCTACTGAATATATGATTTATACACTTGACAATAGTGGAAAACAACTTGAATATATGGATGCATACATGAGGTCACTTACCACTCCATATTTTTCATGGTGAACATGATTTAGGAATTTCAAAATAGCAGTAGGTAATTTTTTAGGACATAATATTGGGATTTGGTAGGAATGAGGTAGAATGTTAGGGAAATATATAAGAATATATTATTTTACCTATAAATATCTTATATAATAGTTTCTCAAGTTTCATGGGTGGTGGAATAACATTTATTAGTATTATTGTTATGGTTACAGATTGATTCTAAAATTTTTTTGTGAGATTTTTTTATTTATTGATTTCCCCTCATTACCATTGTAATGATATCACATGATTTCATGTATAAAGATTTAATAAATATATTAAAATTTCATAAACGTACTTATATGAAATTCATATGGTTTTAAGATAATTAAATTTCAATAATAATTTATTTCTTTTTCCCAAATACATTATTATTTGCATCTAATTAATTAAGCCTGAGGATTGTGATTACTATTATATATGAAAATAAATAATGTACATGTTGAGGTAATATATGTATAGAAATTGGTTTATTAGTGAGTGTTAGTATTTTCATTTCAATTTTAATTTATCCTTATGGTATGTCTAATATAGGAATTTATGTAGAATTGCCTATTAAAGTGGTGGAATCTCAATAGGTCTCAATTGTTTATAGAGAACCATCAAGTGGAATTATTACTGATGATTTATGACAAATGTATTTCAAAGTTGTTGGGGTTTTCCCCATTCTATAGGGGAATGAGTACTAAAATCATATTATTTTGATTTTTAAATATGGTTATATTTGAGTAGTTAGTTCAGGATGTTTAACATGGCTTCTTACTCTTAAGTGGTTCTCAACGCTCTTACCACTATGAAGATCATGGTGTATGAGAGTGAAATGGATTTCTCTCCCTATACTAGGTAGTCCCAATAATGAGCCTACATGTTCTATTAGTGGTTTCTCTTCAAGTGGTGGGAAGATGAGGTCTGGTGAGATGCACATGGGTGGGTAGAGGCAGTTTGGGAAGTTTAGGGGTTATTTCATACCTCATTTGGTATGCTATTTCTTTTTTCTCTATTTGTTTTGGGTGTAAAATCCATTAACACTATTCATATACAATAAATAAAAATAAGTGTCATGAATTTGGAAGAATAGATCAGCAAGTGAATTTTTTAGGGTGTTTTAGAATGGTTCTTATAAGGGATCTAGGAAAACACATGACTCTAATGTTTGGTCCAGGGGACCTTGATCAGATTGTGTGGATTCATCATAATGGATGGGCTTTGGAGATGGTTAAGGGACTCAATATCATATATTCAAGGAAGAAAAAATATATTCATTATACCAGGTTATTATTAATATGGTAGGTTTATTTATTCTATTATAATTATAATTTTGGTAGAATATAAACTATATATATTTGTGATGTAAGACCATCTCATTCATTTAAATCATATCATGTGGTTCTAATATTATATTCCTTAGGGGTTAGTTCCTAAATAGAGGTTTTGGGTCATAGATTTAGGGTAGAATATTATTTATTTAGACCAAGCTCCAAATGATTAGGATTATGGTCTTTATATAATTGATAAGTAATGTTATGGTTTCATTTATGATTTCTCTATCTTTATTTGATATTATAGAATATCATTATTTTATCCTTTATTATGTGGTGTTTGTATTAAGGCTAGATATAGAATTTTATTTTGGTATGTTATATCTTAATACACCACATTGAAGGGGTTGAACTATATTCAAGGAATTATAGCTTGTTCTACAATATTTGGGGCATATGGGATCTTTTGGGGTTTTTTTGATATGGTGATTCTTGATGTCATTTTTAGGATGGTTTTTCTAAAAACTTGTAAGACCCCATGGATTTTTATGGGTGACATGTGACATTTATATACCTTAATGGTTATTAGTTAACTAGGCTGGGTGAATGGGATGTCAAGGTATGTATAGTTGGAGGTAAGCTAAGTCAAATGGGATCTATTACACTACAGATGGATAGTATGATTCATCATTGGATCAAATGATGGTTTCATCTTCCTTTTCCCTTGTAGTAGATAACTTTCAAGAATTATTTATTGATAATATATTAGTTTTTCCTCCTAATATAGTGATCATGTTTAATATAAATATCATTCCAATAGTTTGACCCATATAAATACCTCTTTGTTGTCTATAACTAGTAGAGCATAGTAAACTAAATATGAAACTTGAGGTCCCTAAGAATAAGAGGACAATTCATCTATGTAAATCTCCATTAGGTTCACCTATATTTTTACAAGAATTCAGATACAATACTAAGGTTTAGTGTGTAGTATTATAATATTAACCAATATACAATGGATAATAGTATTTATTATCCAGGATAGATGATATATTTGACTAGTTTAGGGGATATTGATTGTTCTAAAATATTGATCTATGATTAGACTATCATAAACTTAGTGTTAATTTGAAGAATATATCAATAAATTTTTGTTTTGTTAGCTATGTTTTATATAAGTATATTATTAATAGATTCTATCATTGGAATTGATTGGTGATATATTTATTTCATGAACCAAATTTATCATATTTCTATAAATTCATTCATCATTGTATTAATTTAGGATATTTGGTCTACTAATGGACTCTATAAATTCATTTTGAACACCCAGAGGTTTTATTATGAATTATTTAATCATTTTTGTTTTATTCTGCGTACCCAAAGTTTCACTTATACTTTCATAAAATTCAAATTCTTGGTTATGTGGTATCAAAGGCATTCAATTATCATAGATAATGTTGATTCATTTATATCTTTAATATAGCCCAATAATGTGTTTCAAGTCATGATTTTACCTAACTAAAATAGATATTATGGTAATTTTATTCAAAACATTTCTCACTTGGACTTTTCTATGATGAGGTTCATTAAGAAAGTGGAAAACATGAGTAAACTAATATGTGTGAAGCTTCCTTCATGAAATTAGAAGAGGGAATAAAATATAAAATGATTCTAATTTTTTCGACATAATGATGGGATATACAATATATTATGATTCATAAACCATTGTTCAAGTAGATATCTTGATATAGGGTGATCGGTTGGTCACTTATTGAGTTTTCAATAGAAACCCTCATGAGAAATATTATCCCACCCATGATTTTGCTTTAGTAATTTGGTTTTGTGATTTGGGTTTGTTCCCTAATTTTTTTTCATTGTTAACTCTTCAATGATAGGTTTTTCATTTACATTAAACAAATATCCTAAAATAAATATTCTCCATGTATGCCATAAACCTATGATAGATACATTGGGTATTATATATCTTGATGTTAAATTTTGGGATTGTATGTGGCCTATATATAGAGACCATAATGGTAGATTCTTTAAGTAGGAATACATGTGAGAAAATGTTTTTTGAATTCAGGGAAAAATATAGATTGATATTTCATCTAATGGAAGGGTGGATAATCATCATGAAGGCATAAGAGACCATGACCTTTTCTCCCCTGCTCATTGACTCATCACAATTTTTTGAGTTGAAGGTTTTATAGAATAATAAATATAATTATATTTTGATACTGTAAAGTATTATGGTTGAAAACCATGTTTTATGTATGGTTTTAGGATGGGGATGTAGTGTTTTCCAAAGATAAAATAGTGGCTCCTCCAATGTCCCTAGAGGAGGATTTGATAAGATACTCATATGGATCATTATGGGACATGTACCCAGTTTTGAACAAATATGTATCATAATATAAGAAATTATATATAGTGTCCTTATATGAGGAAATACATTATAAGCTTTTATAATCATTAACTTACCTATTAGAGGGAAATGAAATAGAATCAATAATGATATTGGATATTTCACCCCCTTCCAGTACTTATGTGTATATGGGATGAGGTGACCATGGTCTTCAACATGGGTCTCCCAAGGATATCAAAGGGTTGTGACATATTGTGGGTCATGGATGCAACTGTGGAATAAATGAACCTAGGGTCAACACACTTATGAAGAATGGTTGATTATCAAATTGATCCCTAATTATTGTATGATGAGTTTTATTGACACTACACACATGGTTGGATACTCATGGGGGATACGATTTCATTGATTTACATTCTCTTTAAAAACCATTATAATATATTTGATAATATTTTAATTATTTGAAAATATTCCCAAATATTATAGTATTATTATTATGAGATTATTTATGAATAAATTTTCAATTTATATTAATTTCTATAATTTATTTAGAATCATACATGGTATTTTTGAATTCATAATTTTATGTGTTATTTTAGTATATTACATTGTTTTGAAATGGTGCCTAGCAAATGGAATGGAAACCATATTAATGAATGTAATCTATATTGGTATTTCCATCACTAGAAAGAAAATAAAGTATTATATAGAGCTAAAACATTACTACTATATTGGGGAAAATTCGTCTATTTATTCCCAACAACCATCTCATATGGAGTATTATATTGATCACCCACATAGAGAAGCAACAATATACCACATCATGATAAAATAACCACAATCATTTATTAGGTGTAAAAATTAATTAGTAGATATGAAATGAATCCAATCCATGGATAAGATATTTATCACATTAGGAAGTAGTGAATGAAGGAATATTATTATGGATTCTATAAATACTTAAAGGATATATTTATCAATAGAGTTCGTTCATCTAGAACACTAAGGAGTCTAAGTAGATAGATATTTCAGTTTTCAAGACATTCAAAGAGATGTTATTTGAAAAATACAATCCTCGTGAGCAAAAGGATTATATGGAGAGGTAATTCCACAATAGAAGGAAAAAGGAAAGAGAAAATTTATCGAATATGAACATAACATTACATGGTAAAAATCATGTAAACGAATATGTAAAAACTCAATGCAGTAACATTAAATATTGATTTTAAGGAGCAATGTATATCCTATGAATGCTATTAACATATCAAATATTTTTAGTATATGAGGATATAAAATCAAGTTCCATTAACATAGGGAAATAATTCTCCATGTATTATGTTATTCACAGAAAATAAATAAATTAGGTTTCTTATATCTCTAAACAAGGTGATAGAGAAAAATAGGATAAGGGAAGAGTTGAATTTACAACTTTTAAAATTCTTGAGAGAAACACCATGGAACATAGTTGATGTGAATGTGAGTTTTCTTTATGTTAGGAGATAAACCCATCAGGATCATGATTTCAAGGGTAAGAAAGAAGTTTTTAATGCCTATTTCTTCATCATTAATGAGATGGGGGAACTATTCTTATATATGACCCAAATGTAAAGGGAATTTCCCTCAAAAGGGGAAAAGTTAGAATATTCATGTTTAAGTGATTAATATAGTTTCATAAAATGTTCTAAAATGTATAGGGTCTAGTAAATTGATTGTAGCCTCAAATTTAGAAAATTCATTATTATATTCTATATCATTTCATTCATTATATCATTTGTATTTTCCAATGAAGTTATAAATTTCTCTATAACCTTAATAAGGGAGATTTCAATCAAGAATCTAAGTGAAAATATTACTATTAAAAGGATATGTAGGTAAGTTACCTATATATTACATAGACATACCATATTAGTAAACTGATTAGTATATATGTGGTTGACTTTCATATAATTATTTTTATGGGATATATTTCAAAATATAATGAAAACAATTATTATTGAAATAAGGTAGTTACAATTTTTATTGAGATATGGAATCCTTGTTTTTTATAGGGGAGTCTAAATTATTTGAATCATGTTATTATCCTCTACCAATGGTTCCCCTTAATGAAATTCATATAAAAGAAGAGAAAAAACAAAACATGAATGGGAAAACATATCTATATAAAATAGGATATATCTATTGTGTGTGAATAAATTGATGTGTTTTCAGAAGAACTTCATGGATAACCAGCCAGGAATGATGTTGATTTTTCTATTGATATTATCCTAGATTCAAAACCTATGCCTGAGACTCTCGATAGGTGGGACAGATTGGAATTAGTTGAATAAAAGAAACAAAAAAATAGTTTTTTGATAAGGTATTCATATTCCTGAGATTTTCACCATGGGGAGACACTACTATTTTTGTAAATAAGAAATGTGGGTCTAAAATTTTTTGTGCTAATTATAGGGAAATAAATGAAATTAATATTAAGAAAAAGTAACCATTATCCCACATTGATGAATTATTTCATCATGTTTAGGGTTATAAATATTTTTAAAAGATAGATCTTAATTTTAGGTATAATAAACTACATGTAAAGAAGGAATATATTCAAAATAAATATTTTATATGAGTTATAGACATTATGGATTTAAAGTAATTCTCTATGAATACACTAATGAACCCATATTTTTATGTATCTGATTAGAGGATAATTCAAGGATTATCATGATAATTTAATTATGGTATTTAATAATGATATCCTATTATACATTAAATTATTTTATGAGAATACAAGTCATCCAAGAATAATTCATAAGAAACTTAGAGAAATGGAGTTATAAACCCCATTTTTTGAGTGTATAAAGTTTATCCATATTAATTATTTTAAAAAACCCCAATATAGAAATATTAAAATTAAGTTTAAATATTATATATCAATTTATATTATTTTAAATTCATATAATGATGATTTTGGTCATATATTTAATATATTATCATCTATTTGTTAAAAAATACATTTTTTTTCTGAAAAACGGGTTTTCATTGAATTTTGTATGTTTAATCATCAGTTAAATTCTTCCACTTATATTTATTAAATATTGAAAAATAGATTACATATTTGGAATCATGTATTCAAAAAAAACTTAAATATTAATCTTTTTTGTCGTTATGAATAGTAACCATAGTAAATATTTTTCACCGCGATAAAGGTAAAGGAAGTTATTTAAGGATAAAAATAATTTGATAAGGACAAAAAAGTAACCCTATATCTTAACTTATTTTTATTGGATGGTTGTATATCATCTATAATCTCCCTTACTCAAATATATGACCTTTTTCTCATATGCCCATGATCATTACCTTTAAAATACATTATGTAAATAAAATCATAAAATGTCACTTTCTTTATTTTAATAATTATAATATTTTTTTAGGGATAAAAATAACCTATTTTTACTTGTAAATATTAAATTTTAAATATAAATGATTTTTTAAATTAATTTTTTTTAATTTTTAGTAATAAAATAAATTCCTTAATTGTTTATGCAATGTTGACGTAGTAATTGTTTAATTAAAGGGAAAATAAAATAAATGATATTTAAAATATTAAAAGTATTATAATTTTGTTGAATTATTATGATTTAAAACTCTTTTCAATAAATATATCATATTAGGGATTTTTTAAAGTTATATATTTCAATTCCATCATTTTCTTGATGTTTTAAAAGTCAAATTAAATTAATAGTGTAAAAATTGACATTAATTATATTTTATAATAAATAAAGTATTATTAAATGCTAAAAATTTCATAAAAATCTATATTCCCCCAATTTACTTTTATATTTAAAAAAAATAATATATGGTCTATTAATAGACCAATTTTCATTTTATAGTAACAATATTGACCCCAATATAGTAAAAACATTGTACCATGGTTGAGGTTAAAATGGGGCTTTTAACGTTATTTGTGCTTAGGTTATAATTAATCTTCCACACACATGGTATTTTTACATGATAAGTTGGATTTAATATTTATAATCAATGGGTCTAAATTATATAATAAGTCTCATTTTGGTTTTAGGAATAAAGGATAAATTACTTTGGTATAAAAAACTAGTTACCTTGATAAAAAATATAATGGTAAAAGTGATTAACTATATTGGTAAAAAGAAAAAATGTGTAAAAATGTTATTTTTGTTATTGGAGGTGTGTTTTGACTATATTTTTCCTCCATTACATCATATATCAATTATTTAGTCACTTTTCTTAAGATTGATTCCCCATTATCTAATAGTTTTTTGTACTTACAAACAATATCACTCTATCTCACTTAAGGTAAACCCATGTCCTATTTTCTATACACTTAATAATCCTTTTGTATCAAATAATACCAACCCAAATACATTATATAAAACCAATCCCATTTCATTTAATAATTTTTTTAATTATAAATCCCATATAGAAAGGCTTTTGGTGCAAACCAAAATAAGTTTCCCAAATAAGTGGCATCATTCTTAACTGGGAATTTGTATTTTATTTATTCTTTCATACATTTAAAATATTATTCAACCATAATTATATAATAACTACCTTATCTCCCATATACTATGATTTCATTTTGTTAATTGAATAACCTATTTCCATCACCTCTTCTATCAAATTTGAATGGATACCATCATTCATCTCTATGGCAGTCTACCACTTCACAAATAGAAGTAGCTCTTTTTCCATCATTGCTTTTCACTAGTCTGGTTAATTATGGATTTAATGTATATATATTATATTCATGATATATTTATCATTATAAAAACGTAATATTTCTTTTACATTATTTTATTTTAATTCATTGAAAAATGATAGCATTATTTGTGCGTACGTGTAAACTACAACCTTTATGAAACGATGTGATTTGTTATTGATCACCACATCTCATGGATTATATATATATATATAATAATGTATTTTTTATATTATTTTCATTCCATATAGATAAAATAATATTGACCTTTTTTACAATGATTATTTAAAAATGGAAATGTTGCTCATGAGTATATACGACCTACCATCTCTATGATTCTAGAAATGTTCATTTTTTATAAACATATTTTGTTAATAGTTTTAAAATTATAATGTACATATTGAAATAATAACTATTTAATGATTATTATTCTATATATGTTGTAATGATGACCCATAGTAAACCTACCAAGTCATTTTGAACATACGATCTGAATATCTTCAAAACAAATGATGTGAACATAACTGATTAAGTAAATAAATAGAAAATGTTAATAAATAAAATTAAATGAAAATAAACATGAAAATGGTTATTAATAAATTAAAAAATTAATATATGCTTATTATTCAAGATGATAAAGTACGTACATGACGATTCAAAATCGAGGTAAGGGATTTTATCTCAATTTCCCTTCATTGAGAAAAATTGTAACGTTATACACCTCATTTAATTTAAATGGTGAATATGATTAACCTTTTATGTATTATATCATTAATACCTTATGAGTCAGGGTAGTTTTATTTATAATTAATTTTTCTTCATCCAATGGAATTTGATTCAAAATTAACCAAAGTGGAAAAGGATATATATTATAATATCCATTATTTTTGACATTGTTCATGTTAAAGGTTTATTTGGGAAAATTAATAGACAATTATTTTAATAAAACACATATATTTTAATATTTTATAGTCAATAATTAATTATACATTGTTGGTTTCCATTTCCACCCTTATTGAATAAAGATACATCAAGAAATTAATTTGAAAGTAACACTGGTCTTCCATCTCCTTTTGGAACTAGAAACATTATCTTTCATGTCTATATTTTCCTCAAAACATTTTGGAGAATGTTTTTACTATTATATATTGATTTATTAAAAAAAATTACCCATTTCGAATCCATTTTTAAAAAAAATGTTTTAAAATAAATATTTCTATCAAATAAGTTATTTTTTGACTTTTTGTAATAAAGTTTTAAAGGAATGTTTTCTTTTAAATTTAACGGTATGAACTCATGAATTTTCAATTAATTGAATATTACATGATATTTTTTCCTGGTTCTTTAAAAAGTAAATTTTTTCTATAATATTTTTGAAATTAATATATTTTAATGTAGTGATTTAAATGTGAAAAGGGTGTTTTCCTTGTGAAATATTCCATGTGATCATTTAAATAATTGTTCATAAATAAAGAAACCCTTTTATGTTACAAATTTATTATAAATTTTATATATATGTATCTTATAAATATACTTGTCCCATTCTCACTTCCTATGATGGATAAATACATGCATTAAGTTTATCTATTAAATTCCGTATTTTTGAAATATCCTTTGATTATGAAATGAGGTAAGATTATTTAACTCATTGGTTAATTATTATGTTTATACCTTATGATTGATTTCACTTTTTTGGAACACATAATTCTGTAAATGTTATGATGAATGCACCTAGATTTCAATCTAATGGATTGGATAATGATTTTCTCTTCTGAGACTATATATATGAGATTAGGCAGTAAACCTAATTCATTATGGGATTTTTTTCCAACATGTAGTATTTTTTAGGATGTTATACTTGACTCATATTTTTGTCATGATATATATTTATACAACATTACTATGTTTTTATGATCTTATGATATCATATTATTTATGTTTTCATCCATATGATTACTCATGAGCCTTATCTTTTTTGATATTGTGTTTTACCATTGACTCACATGTTATGTTACCTTATCATTATTATTCCCTTAATAGGATTTTTATCTCACCCCTTTATTTTATGTATTTTCTAGGTTATATTATTTAGTTTTAGGATATCAAAGTGATTTATCATCATATAAAGGATAATAAAAAATATTTTTGTTTTTAGTTTCTTTTAGGGATTTATGTACCCAGTATTCCAAAGACATTAGGCCTCGCTCTCATTAGTTTGTAATTGGTGGATGTTTATGTTAAAAATAATATAATAATTTGTGGAAAATTATTTCATATATATATGTTTCCAATGAATTAATGTATTTAATTATTCAATAATAGAATTGTAAAACCATTGATCTTGATTTGGTAGCCGTAATATTTTCATTTAAGATATAGAGGTATTACTTTTATGGTGAATGTTATGAAATATATATGAATCAAAAGAGTATCAAATACATATATTTATACAAAGATAAAAATATTATGTAAATAATATGGTTATAACTATTAAATTATTATTATTTCTCAATACACTACAACTCTTGGAAGGAAAATAAGGTGTTTAATGAATTGAGTAGGTAAAATAATGGAGTTTATAATAAAATAAGAATTGTAAAAGATCCAATATTCATTGAATATTTAAATTTGTATCATGGATTAAAGGCCTTAATTTTTTACTTATTTTTTATAATCCCCCTTTTAAGGGTTGAAGGGGAACCCTTACATGGCTCGTAGGCTTAGTAACACATTATATGACCCGAAGGCCTTAGAGGAATTCACCCCAAACAGACTACATGGAACTACCCTTACTCATCATATATCTTGATGTAACATATCCACCCTTACAAGGATAGTTGGCTAGATATCATGTGTGTAGATACATAGGCCCAGCACCGATGCAAATATCATACCCTCTCATTCTTCCAATTTTGATAAGCTCTACTCTGGTGAATTCACCAGCTCTAAATCCTCATATAAAGCCTTGTTCCATTGAAATATGTCTAGTTGCATCAGTATTTCATATGGGAAACATAATATCTATTACAATATTATTTCCAATACAGCCATATGGGAGAAAATAAAAATTTACCCACTTTATGAATCCAAAAATCAAAATAAAATAAAAGATATGAAATTCCCAACATTATTTTCGTTTAAAGTATTTCTAAAGTCAAAGAATATTTTTAAATTTTTTTAAATTTTTTTTAGATAATTTTTTTTAAAAAAAAATATTTATGGTCTTTTTAAAAAAATTATTATTGAATTTTATATAAAACACATTTTATACTAAAAATAATATAATACAATATTTGTCGTTCTGTTTTGAGTTTTTATGTTAAATTAATTTCACCAAATTATTGTATTTAAATAATATAAAATGTATTCCTTATTTTAAATAATGAGTTCCATATTTGGTAAATAAGTCACTTTTACATTTGGTCATAATTAATAGTGACTATATTGAATTTTCATTATCATGGTAAAGGTAAAATTAGTTAATTAGGGTTAACAATAATATAATAAGGTATAAAAATCAATCCAATACATTCCTTTGTCCTATTGGATGATTTTGTTTTGCCTAATATAATCAAATATCTAATATATAGTATTTTGGTTCCATTTTCCATTCACAATTACATTTATAATATTTAAGTAAAAGTCAAATTCAAAATTGTCATTCTCTTAAATCTAATATCTATTAAATTATTACATAATGAATAAAAAAGTATAATTTCAGTTATACAAGGGTATTTTAATTGTAAATTTTTATTTTTTATCATTATAATTTATTTTTAAGTTTTTTGAAAGAAAATAATTATCTTAAATGCTTATGCAACCCTAATAAAGTAATTCTTAAATTAACATAAAAGTGAAATAAATGATTTTAAAAATATTAAATGTATTTTAATATAAAACATTTGTGTGTACCGTGAGTATTTTTGATAAATATGACCTTTTTAGGATATTTTAATGGATTATATTTGATTTCAATTTTTTTCTTGGTGTATTTAATGTCAAATTAAATTAATTTTGACAAAAATGGCATTAATATTATTTTTTGAAAATATTATTGTGTTAATTTATTTATGAATAATAAAAATATTTAAATATGATATGAATTATAAGATATGGTCTCAAATTTCATTCCTTGTCCATTTTTAGCCAATTTTCCCTTATAATTGGAATTATAACCTGTTAAATATGAAAATGTCGTTAAATTGGTTAAGGTTAAAATATGTTAACTAATGGGTTAGTCCAAAATATGGGGTTTAAAACACCACATAAACATAACCAAATTTTACTAGAATATGGGACTTAAACCCCAAACTACATTTAATTTTAATCTCTTCATTTGGAATCATTTGGCTGGATAATGACTTTATTATAATTTTATCTTTATGAAATTCTAAAATTGTCCTCCCCTCAATTATAAAAGGGCTCATCCTCCTATCAATTATTCAAAAAATTAAATCCACTTAGTTTAAAAATACCCTAAAAATCCTTTATCAACTTCAACATACACATTCAATAGTTTCTAGTTTTCCCAAAACAATAACCCTAGGATCCTTAAGAGAATATCTAAAGGAGTCATTTTCAAGAAGAGAAAATCTCCTTAACCAATCAATTTCTTTTTATTTTTTCATTTACCTCCTACAAATATATTATGTTATTCATAAAATAAAAAATTAATTACCCTAAATTTATTAAAATGTAATTATTTAAATGAAGCAACCTTTATTTACCCTCTTTCCATAAAATGGGAAGTGAAAGTATCACTCTTCTATATGTACAGCTTACCATTTCCATATATAAATACAATTAATTTCTCATAACCATGTTTCATGGATGGTTATTATTATATTTTTATGTTTTATTTTTAATATTTTTGGAATAATTATTAATATACAATGATAATATAATATCTACATTTTTTCTTTCCATTCTATTGGAAAATGATATTTTCAGCCATGCCTACATGTGGACTACTGCCTCCACAAAGCGATGTGAATCACTTTTCATTTCCACTTTACATGGATGGTAATGAGGATATATTAAATTAATATATATGGTATATATGACAAAATAATGTTTCTTTAAAGCTTAATTATTATTTACCTTTCTTTAATTCCCTTTGTTGGAAAGTGAAAAAAGTCTCAATGCATTTGTACGATCTACCATCTCCATGAATGGTGTAATTCATTTTTTTTATATAATTTAATGGATGAATATAAATATTTATAAAATTAATATATATGATATTTATACTATGATTAATATTTTGGATATTATAGAACCATGATCAAATTAGAAGGAAAAACTTTTCAAATAAAAATCTACAAGAAACAAATATTGATATCACTTGCAACAGTCATTTTATTAAAAAAACAATTGTTAAATAATGGATGATAAAAGGTTTTAAATAAATAAAATATGGTATGATATATATTTTTAGGGTTATATAATAGATATAAATTAAATATATATTTTTTATACATGAGGTTCTAACACATATGAAGGAATTCTGACTTGAGTTAAGGGATTTTCATCTCCCTTTTATGTAACTTTCAATATTCACCACTTGTTTCTTTTATGTGGTGTTTATAATACCCCTAAATATCATTTATGATTCTTATTATGAATTTTATGGTTGTTTAAATATCTATATAATATTATTTATTTTAATCTGGATTATTATTGAAATGTTACGAATGCAGTAAGGGTTTAATGTTACAATGGTATTGTTTATCCGGAAAATTTATGATTATGTTTTAAATGATGATATAAAATGATATATCTCTCAAGAAACCAATTAATTTTATTCTCCTATATTTATTTCGTAATATTTCATGATTTAATTTCATTTTCTTAACCTATATTACTCAAGATACCCAAAAAAAATTTAATGAAAATCATCTTAATTCTATCTTCAGTCAAAAAGAAATTTCTTCCATATAAATGTTTTAATGATTCTTTTCACTATTATTCGATGACTTAAATGTAATTTTTACCCATTTTATAATTTTTTAAAAAATATTCAAATGGAATCTTCTTTTTAATTTATGAAAAAATACTCATTGAATTCTATACCTAAGTGTGAAATGAATATTTTTTTAATATATACAAAAAGAACATGATTTCCTACCATCATGAGAAAACAATTATTTAATGCTTCCATTTCATTATTCCAATGTTGTTTTCAATGAATATGTTTTTCTTAATATTTTGGAAACTTTTATGTCTGAAAAACATTATTCCAAAGTGAAAAGGATATCTTCCTTATAAAATATTCGAGTTATATTTTAAATAAATTTTTCATATATTATAACTTCCATAATTAATATTTATTATTTATTGGGGATATGATCCAATGGTATCATTAGTAATATTTCTTTGTGTGGTTTATCATTATGATGATTAGATGTTTATGAAACCCATTTATTTTCAATGGGTTAACTTATGATGCTATAGTGAATGATTTATGATCTTGGGGAACATATATTTGTAGATTATGATTATGTGATCGTTGTTTCTATTAAAGGCCTCCAATAAAATAGGAAAATATGGATAACTCATGAATAAAATATGATATGTGTGAACCTTATTTTAAATTAACAATTTTATGTGTGGACCTGGCTTTCATATCCATAAGATTATTTGTGTGCCTGGTTTTCATGTCGTTAATATTATGCATGGAACTATCTTTCATTCTCATAAGATTATGTGTGGACTTAGTTTCACATCCATAAGATTATGAATTGACTTGTTTTTATGTCCAAAAGTTTATATGGGGGAAGATTTTATTCCCTAACATAATGAGTGATCCTATTTCTACTATACATTTTCAAAAAATTTAAAGATTTTTTTTAACATTTTAATGCCTATTTTATTCTCTATTGGCATATATTCTTTGATTCCTTCAGGAATAATGTTTTATGAACTTCTATGATTTATTCCATGATTATTATTTTTGATATATGATATGCATAGTATAGATTTTCAAATGTTAATCTCATGTTCTCAGACCCTTATGATCATGTTATGTATAAGTTATCAATGATATCTACCTTTTTTACCCATATTAAGCTTTTGAACTCACCCTTTATTATGATTCTTTTCCCATTGTTTTGAATAGAGGCTTTAATTTTGATATGTCTAAGAAGGTTTCTAGTTATGATGAACATTGAACGAGATTATGTAGATCTTATATGAGAAAGTTTATTTTGTTTCCATGTTCCCAATGTAAATATAACTAAACAATTATAGTTTAGATCATAAAATTATGTATTGATTATTTGTCTTAATATATGTAATATATTTGTACGAAAAGTATTGGTTATTATAGTTGGTATCAGAGTATAGTTTGGTAAACCATTGGAAACTGGAATACGAAAACTTAAGTAAGAATGATTTGGATAATACTATGTATAGAAAAACATCCTATGTTATGGTAAGTATACATGTGTGGTTTTCTTAGAAAAAGATCAATTTTTGGATACTACAAGTGGATGTGATATTGGTATAGATGCATCTAGCTGTAACACCCTCTAATATAGTTAGTTGAGTATATCTTGACCATCATTCTGGTGCATGGTGGGTGTACCTATACTAAACACCTGGTTTGATACTCCTGGAGGATATTCATGGTCTAATTCGTATTTTATTCATATACCATTATGATGTATTTGAATATATTATACCCATCAACGACCTAGGTTCCATAATTTTGGGTATCTATAGAATGATTTTCCAAAATATATGATTGATCAATATAATCTTAATAACTTGATTCTTAAAAAATGATTTTTGTTTTTTTCAATGGTTAAAACCAAGAGTAATTATGTGAGTTAAAAAATTGATATCCAATATAATGACCATCATCATGAGAAACTAAATGTCTTACAATATGGGATGTAATATTTTATGACTATGGAAACTTAACCCTCTAAAGTTATAATTTTTATCATGATTCACCATAAATATAAAAATTTAACATGTAAGGAGGAACATTTCATTGAATTTATTATCTTATATAATCTTCCCTCAATATAATATTCTTCTAATCCATTGGTTACTAAGAAATAGATCAATCAGATAGAAAAGATATTTTCTATTATTTATTTCTTAGACCATAAAAAAGATATCATAGTTGTTGATTATTTATAATGTAAATCAGATAAGTGGTAGAATCTTATTATGAATATGAAAAAAATAGTATGAAATTTAATTCAATTAATTAGATGAGTTTAAGAGGATATTTCTTAGCCAGTATATCCCTCATATTTTATGTACAAAAACAGAGACTTAATTCCTTATTCTTAAGAAAATGTATGATGAATCCATTAATTCCTATAAGGAAAATTTTAAAATACATGAAAGGTTTTATTATTATTTATGAATCATCCCTGAATGAAAAATTAATTGATTTTCTATTTATTTGAATCCAATTCTTCAAATGGAATTGACTATGAGGTACTTTGGAACATATAAAGTAATCATTCGATGTGAACTCAAAGTGGAAATAAAAGTTGTAAACCCTTGTGTTTCAATTGATAATAAATGGAATATGGAATTTCATGAAAGAATGAGTGGTATATCACATGGATAAAATAAAATGATTCAACTATCTACATTCCAAAAATGTGTAAAGGAACATATAGATAAATTCAATTAATGAACAAGAATATTTTTATGGTGTGGGAAACCTAGACATTGAGAAAAATACTATTAAAGTAATGTGAAGAAACCAGTTAATGAAAGGAATAAAGAGAGGTTTTAAAAAAAATACATCACCCAAACATTAAGATATAAATGCAAGGGGTTTTGGAATTATAAAAATAAATTCCCAAATCTAAGTAATAATGATGATGATAAGTTACAAAAACCTCTGAAGACAAAGGGAAAAAAGAAAAATATTATAAAATCAAAATAGTTGAAGTGAATCATGATAATTAGGGTATACTTATCCTCTACTTTAGATATGGGAATTTCATGTTGGAGTTTATATAAATGACCCCTATAAAAATATTATTATTCATCCTTTAGTAAAATATGATGTGATTTTGACCATTGATTATCTCTCTCTACATATATTCTAGAATATTGAGATTATATATGATATTTTGAATCAAAATATGATAATCTATTAGTGAAATGATGAACATGGAATTCCAATGGAAATGTTCTTAGATTAGATAGGAGCTTATTTAAGGAAAATTATCTTTTGTAATCATATATGGTTTTATTGTGGCATTATTTTTATAAATTTATTAGGGTATAAAGATTCTGGTATAATACATTATCAATAATAAAAATTATTATTAAATTGATCATGAATGGATATATGATCAAATCATTCTAATATTTGGGATTTAAATTTTTTTAGAAATATTTTAGACGATCCTAAAGGATAGAACTCACTGGACTTCATGGGACAGGATGGCTAGAGAGGTTTCTGAAGGCAGTATTAGTGTCCGGAGTGTAAGAGGGGAAATGCAAGGCATTCAAGATAAACTTGCTTGGGACATTCTGGAGAACAAATCGTTGTGGGCAAGGTTTATTAATAACAGATATGGCACTCACTTAACCGGTGGCAGAATAATTGATTCCCATCTTTGGCGCATAATTTCTAGTCACTTACCAGTTCTTCGCTCTCACTCCAAATGGATGGTTGGTTGTGGGCAAATAAAGTTTTGGAGCAATAATTGGATTGGTTCAATGCTTGGTTTCCCTGGCTGTCCGACTCCGGAGATTTCCTTTGCTCAGGCTAGTAGTTTCAGACCATTTATCCGGGTCATTCTTATGCATAGCCAACTGAAGGTCTTTGATGTAATCACCTTGAATGATGATCCGGATAAACTCATTTTCACCGGGTCGGCCTCTAGGTTGTTCTCGGCCAAGGGGTATCGTTCCGTGACTCGAGTGCAGGGCTCTCCGGATATCTGGAATGAAGCGTTGTGGTGTAATGATCTGCCGGTGAAGTGTAATTTTCTTATCTGGTGTCTTCGGAACCAGGCTGTCCCTATGGATGAACAGGTGAAGCGCAGGGGGATTCCTCTTACATATAAATGTCTATGCTACTCAGTCCCCACCGAAGAGTCGATTGACCACCTTTTCTTCACCAGTGACTGGACGACCAAGGTTTGGGGTTTTCTTGGTGAGGTCTTCGGACGAGGAGGTTGGGCCGCTTCAGCTGTGTCTTTTATGCATTCGTGGTTCTCGGGAAATGATGACAATGTCTCTGAGAAGAAGGCAAGGGCGGTGCTTTTTAGTGCGGGATGCTGGACTCTTTGGAGCGCTCGTAACCAGAGGCGGCATGGGGGCACGGGCAGTTCGAGGCTGGCATTGGTTTTTCACGCCCGTTGTACTGGGACCGATTTGGTCCCACTCGTTAAGGGTGTGGAGGACATACCACTACTAAGAATTTTCATGGCAGGTAACTCCTGTAGTCCATTTTTATGGGGTGTGAATAAGCAGGGATGTTGGGTGCAGTGGAAACCTCCGAGCAGTGGTCTGAAGCTCAATGTGGACGGGTCTTGCGTGTCTGGTTTTATGAGAGGAGGGGGAGTGGTTCGTGACTCCCAAGGGACGGTGTTATTGGCTTTTAGTGATGATTTTGGAATGTGTGACTCTCTTTTGGCAGAGGCGTATGCAATGTTGAAAGGTAGTAAACTCTGTCATTCTCATAATCTTATGCTTGAGTCGGTGGAGACTGACTCAGCTATCCTTCACAGGTCGCTGCGAGGGATGCTTCTCATTCCATGGTCCATTGCCTACATTGTTTATAGAAGCAAGCACCTTCTGGACTCTCAAGTGATCCTTAGTCACACTTGGCGCGAGGGGAACAAGGTGGCAGATTTTTTGGCCTCCGGGATTACCACTGGCAATCAAAGTCTATTGTTTTCTACATTGGGATCTCTTCCACAGGCATGTGGTAATTTTGTTAGGGAAGATGCTTGGGGACTTCATTATTTTAGGCCGCCTTAAGCTTGTTTTTGTATGGGGAACTTCCCAGTTTAAAAGTTTAATAAAAAGTTAATGTTGGATGGATGGAAAGGATAAATTCTGATGGAATGGATTGATTTGATGATTACATTTTATTGGATAACTTGTTATAACGATTTTTTATTAAATATTTAGAGTATGGAATAATAACTTATGGAACTTAAGATACATTTAAAGTCAATTTTAGTGCATCAAGCAAGAAAATTTCATATTGACTATCCATTTTAGGGAATAAGATATAAGATAAAAGTGCAATTCATTAAAGTGCACCCAAATGATGGAATAAATATAATAAAATTTAAACAAGTCAATAAATTATTTTTTTATATATAATTTATCTTGATAGTAAAATAATCCCTAAAATTAATTAAATAGAGATTGAAATAAAAATATTATTTATGCACTTTAATTTATGATGATCCAATGGTCTTTTAACCCATCACAAATTTTTGGATTTTTAGTGGTTAACATTCTCATAAATATGTTTTGGATCACTATTGAAAATCCCCTATGGATTGTTGAAGAGTATAGTTATATTTTTTAATAATATTTACTTAATATCAATGTCCTTTATACCCCTTATTGATAAAAAAATGCAAAGGATTAATCAATGGATTTTATTATTTCATTTTTTTCTAAAAATTAAGTTCATATCCCTTATATAAAAAAATTATTGACAAATTATATTAATGGGATGATCTTAAATGGTTTTCTTAGAAAATACCTTTTAGTCTATTAAATTTGAGTCTATGTGAATTAACCATGTTTAAATAAAAATAGAAATATAACTAAGGTTGTATAATCTATCAATAAATTACCATTCATGTGAAACCATGATAAAAAAATCTCAATTATCAAGATAGGGGTTTTAATTAATAGGATTTATCAATAAAATGATAAAAATTACACATATTTAAACAAATACATCAGAAATATCATGTGAAAAAAGATATATCTTATTCATTATTCCATCTTTAATTAAATCATAAACACCCCCTTTATTTAAATATTTGATATGATAAAGATAAGGGAAAGAATAATAGTTGGGTTACCAATATTTTAAAAAAATTTACAGATAACCTAATCATCCAAATATTCATGGAAAAAATCTTGATAGTGACTCCTTTATATTTTATCCCACCCAAGGAGTAAACTCCATTCATTATAATTGGTGTATAGTTTCATCATATATTCTTCAAGATGATCATATTGATGATCCATCATTGTGAAATAATTCAATTTTTTATCAGATCATGAATAGTAATCCCAACATGTTGTATCCAATTTATTCACCCATTTATCATGTTTTATAATGAACTTCAACTTCAATTAAATTCAATGTAATCAAAAATACTACATAATAATTAAGGGAATAATGTGGAACAATTATGAGATTAATAATAATTACAACTTGGTGGAGAAGTTTTTCTCATCTCAGAGACTCATCTTCTTATATCTCTAATGTGTCTAGTACTCTTCATGATTGTGTATCCTCTATATTTCACATCATCAATTATCTTCAATATCATGGTCTCCTTTATTTCATTCAACTTCATGTTGTGTGGATTATTTATTATCACATCTACAAGTAGTGTAATGGGTTCCCTTGATGCTTTTTTCCTTCTACAAGATCTCCCTTTGATATGGTAGTAGAGTAAATCAATTTAATTTAATATTTCCAATATCATTTAACATTCCACATAATTTCTATGAGATTTCATATTTATCATTTATTGAAAACCACTCATGAAATTTTAATTCTTATTTAAGTAAAATAATATATTTTTCCTTTTCCTTTACTTTAGCTAGTGTTTCATCTTAATCTTTTTAAATTTCTCTAGTAGATTCAACACGATTATAAAAAATGATTAATAATTTCTTCTTAACATAATATATTTTGAGGATTCATCATGGATTATTCGATTTTTTATGTTACATTTCATATGTAACTTATCAATTTTATCTGTAGGAATATACTCAATCAGTCATATCCTTTTGTTTCTTTCTTAGATTAATTGTCTTATTGATTTCCTCTTGATAATATTTATTTACATGGAATGTTTTTAGTGGTCCATGGTATGACCTTTCTTTATACAATAGAATAATCATTTCTTGGTTTACATTCTATTCATGGAATCCAACATATTATTCTTCTTGGAACATATTTCTACAAATATTTCTTGACTTCATATTAAGTTTATTCTCCAAGGAAAAATTTTAAATTTTTTATTTTCAACTGTATTTTTCTAGTCTTTTAGTAGCATATGAAGTATACATGACTGGTGCTTACTATAACTATTCTAATAAATGAACACTCATGTTTTAGTACTCAAATTAATCTTAATGGAATTTAAATATATTTATAGTGTACATATTCAACATTTTCTATAGAATCTACTTATTTTTTATAGGTTTATTTATTTATTTGAATATACTCCCCTAGAATATAAGTTTTCTGTAGTATTCAAACACTCTTATGTTGTGCCAAAATTCAGTAGTGTGATTATCAAACTTCTAGCAGCTCCAACAGAATCCAAAAAATATCCTCCATTAGCTTGTATTACCATTCTTGCTAGATTAACTGCATTGTTGTTTCTATATTTTACTTTACATTTTAGGATAATAATTTTGAGAGTTGTTTTATTAATCCTTCCAGTATAAACTCTATGGTATTTATTGTATTTATCATTATTTTTATCAAACCACTTCATCCTAACTATTGTATTTGAATATATACTACCATATGAGACTTCATTTCTAAAACAATAATTAAATTTGTTTTGAGTTACCTTATTCCATGATCTTATAGAAGGTTGATTGGGAGATTATAGTGATATTTTCTTACCTATAATATGTGTTTATTAGATACTTTAGTCTTATCAACTATTTTTATAGAAGCATCCATTCATGGAAGATGATTATCATTATATGTTTTTGGGTAAAATTTATTTTTTTCATTAGCATGGGATGTTTTGGCATCTTTCTCCTCCAAATTTCACAATTTTATATCTTGTTCAAGACATTTCATGATAATTGAAAAGTTCTCATTTTGAATAGATATCAGCCTACCTTCCCATTCACATTTCATTATTTTAATTTTATCATAATATTGTTTAATATCTTCAATATTAGAGTTTTCTTGGTCTTTGATTATTCTGGATTTAACTTCTAACTAGTATTCCTTGAAAATAATGGAATATTAATGTGATTATTATAGATAATGGATATTTTGAATATATTATTTATTCAACTTGGTATGTTCTTCTACTAAAATTTCATGATTCATGACCTTATATTATTTTTCTTCAAGATAATATTATTTGTAGTTCATGGAAGTATTGAAAAAAAATTTAACTACATGGGTTAATTCACCAAAAAACATGTTTAAATAAATTTATCTCATAAGAATTAAATTTCAATTATTTATAAATTATTGAAATCCATTTATTTAAAAGTGACATAGATTCTTCCTTTAACTTAATGAGTTTTGTGAGAGCATTTCACCTTTTGAATTTATTTTCAAGTGCATCTTTCTATATTTTAATTTTCTCTTCAAGTTGTTCTATATTACCAAAAACCTCCTGGAAAGAACATATTATATATAAAATCACTTATTTATGAAAATTATTCATATATATTTCAAATTAGAGGTATAATTATTCAATAAATTTGATAGAATCAACTTCCCTAAATTCTTTACATCTTGAGATACATTCTTCAAAATGATTATTGTCACCTGATTTAATAACAAAATATTAATCATTTTCTTTTACCATTGACATTTTTCCTCAATATATTTTCCTCTTTCTTCTTCCTACTTTTTAGTTTCTTGGAAGAGACTTTCATGTCTTCTTCAATGGGAATGGATATAATGTCATCAACCTAAGTTGAATCAGAATAAACATCAAATATTCACTTTATATAATCCTTGTAAAAACAACTATGGATAAAAAATATTGATCAAATCATAGATAGAACTTACCTATAATACAACTTAAAGATGCAAGATGGATCTTTAATGGAAACTAAGAGGGGTGTGAATTAGTGTACCCACACTTTACCACATTTTACATTTATTTTAATTACCCTCTTACTCTCAAACCTCTCCAAATTTAAGATGAATGGATCTATTATGGGATATCAACAATTACATTCAATACAGATAATAAATGAATAAACTACACATAAATATTTTTACATCATTTGGTATTGAGATATACTCCTTATTGTGATCAAACTATGTTAGTTTCATGTATTTTCTTATCAATATAAATTGAAATTATTATAAATTTCTATAATTGGTTCACAATGTTTATACAGTAACTAAAAAATCATTCTGAGTGTATAAATTTCATTATACTGGTACCACCACTCTGAAATGGTGTTGTTTATAGTAGAACCACCAGTTCTTCAGGAGATATTATTTCTCCACATAAAATATTGTTTCTTCTTCTTTGTGTACTTACTAAATAACTTAAACAATGCTGGTATTTAGACTTATATTCAAATGATCAGGATCATGTGATCACATTATTTAATAATTACCATCTTTGACTCCTTATCTCTTCATTATATATATTGTATCAGTTAATACAAATGATATTTCAATAGTGTGTACATCGCTTCTCAACACCATCATGTACATATTTATAAAAAAATAATTTTTCATATTATCTTAATTATTACAAGATATAAATAATTTATTTAAATACTCATATAAATGAGTTTTTAATAAAAAAATGTATTCTCCTTATTCGGATGTAAATACCTGAATGATGTGGGAATTTTATCACTCTTCTAAATACCCAATATTATTTGGGTATATATTTCTTCATTTAATTAAATTTAAATATCTGAGGAGTACAATAATTATGATTATCCTCATATGAAATTGTTGAAAATAGCATGCCACCTAGCATGCATAAAAGCATTATCATTTAAAATACCCTAAAAATATCAGGCTCTCTATTTCTTTAAATGGATAATAAAAAAACACTGAACCTTGTTTCAAACACTTAAAGTATTGTACTTTCTATTCTTCTTCGCATGGGATTATTCATTTGGAATACCAAAATTGTCATAGTTCATCATCATTCAGGGTATATATAACTCGTGGATAATAATGTTTTTGGCACTATAAATTTTTAAGACTTGGGATCTTCAAACAGATTCATGAATTAAAATAAAATTCTTGGATACACCCATTTTTAAGCATACATTCCACAATAAACTATTTTAAATTATTTATAAATTCAAGAAATTGTAACTTCATTCATTTCTAATCATTTTTAATGTACCTTGTAATTAATCTTGTTCTTTTTTCATCCAATGAACTTGGAATCCTCAATGGTGGAATCACGGATTTAGTTCCTACTTTTCATCCATGTAAATGCATGAATATAATGTGAAACATTTTTCTTGGACTCACCATAATATCGTTATATCAATTATTCCATATTTAATGTGAAATATTCATTTGGTTATGTGCAATGTAAGAGGTAATTATCGCAACATATTCAAAACAGGTGGATACCATGGGTGAGAAAAAACCCTGATGAAGTGGGAGGGAGTATATAAGGTTATGCTTAATTGAAATTTCTAGATCATCTATATCATGCATCTATGGTAATTTCTATAAAATTTTAGGGGAGGAATAATAACCTAATTTCCACAATCCCACATCAAATTTCACTTTGGTTATATGGTGTTTTATTAATAAATCACTACTACAATCAATTTTATCTGGGTAAAGGGGGATTAGTACCTTCTCACACATACACCTCACTCCACCACAGGCTTCATCCCACTGGAACATGTGGGAGTTCATCATCAAACCACTATATGTGGTTATATACATGGCCCATGTACACTTTATGCATGGAATTTCACTCCTTTGGGACTTATATAGAGGCCCTCCCTCAATCTCTACCACCATGTACAATATCCTTAGGAAGGCTTTCCCAGATTGTAAGACCTTGGGTACCCCTATGTGTGGTTGACGGCCATCACATGGGGCATAGTGTGGTTAGATATCATCTTGTATGTGGTCTATTCATAATTCTTAGAAATAATCTATTTATAAAATTTTTAAGACTTCCTCAATTATTAATTAAAATTACAATCCATCCCTCTTCATATTCTTTATGAATTATTGTGAAAAATAATATTTTACATCGTCTTAACTATGGAATAATTCTCATAAAAATCAATATATTTTGGCATGTAACTCTTCAACAACAAATTTTAGAAAACTCCTAATGCATTTAGAGATTCCCATGACCTTCAATTATTTCTTCAAATGTCGTAACAATGTGTAATCTCTAAACATAACTTTCACGTATCTTATGAAATAGGAACACTTAAAAAACTATAATATTTACAAAGAGAATTGTCCAAGAATGAAATCCAATTCCATTAGATTAATCTATTACAATTATCAAGTAATAATCACTAATCATTGAGATTTTTCTTACCAAATGAGAACCAATGAGTCCATATCAATTCTTCAAGAATCATTACTTTAATCATATGTAATTTTCATACCAAATGAAAACCAATGAGTCCATAAAATTTCACCAATAATTAACACATTATTATTAGATACTTTAAAATAAATTGGAGAGGGACATTTATGTTAAGAAAATAGTATTGACAACAAATATAAAGGGGGTACTGAAAAGACCTTGTAGATTGTTGATGAGTATGGTTTTATTTTTTTCTAATATGTAATAAGGAATAAAAATTCAATTTATGAGTAATTCCTCTATGGTTAGTGATAAATAATTAAACAAGAATTATTGAAAGTGTATGAGAAATATCCAAGAAGGCTAATGATTATTCTTAGAGAATTTTTATGGATTCTTTATATCTCATTCACAAAGATGATCATCCATGACTAATGTGAAGATTCTTGAAGAATTGTAATTTACACATTGGTTTTAATTTTAAAAGAAAATTCTCCTTAGTTGAAATTATGATTCTGGAATAATTCTTATGGACTCATTAGTTGTCATTTGGTAAGTTTTTTCTATATGATTGGTGATGATTCCTTTAGAATTTTTTTGGATTAATCTAGTGGAATTTGAGGTCATTTTTAGAAAAATATACTTATAAATATGATGGTTGTAGAACTATTCCTATTTCATAAGATATGTGCATGAGATGTTTAAAGATTTCACATTGTTACAACATTTTAATAAAGAAGTGATCCTCATGAAAATTTCAAAATACATGATGAGTTTTATACAAGATAAAGATGAAGAATTACTTCCAAAAATATATAATTTTTCATGAGAATTATTCCATAATTAATACCATGATAAATATTATTTTTAATGATGATTCATTAAGAATATGAATAGAGTGGGATAAGAATTTTAATTTATAATTGAGGAAGTCTTGGAATTCCTATACATAGATTATTTCAAATATTTATGAATTGAACTAGTAGAAAATGATAACTAACCCCATTATCCCTCAAGGGATAGCCCTCAACCACACATAGGGGTCCCAATATACAATTCCTGTGTGAATCCCCATACAAGGAAGCCATGTGTGGCAGTATAGATTGAGTGTGGGCATGTGTATATGTACCACAAGAGCGCAGGACCATTTATAAGGCTCGCATAAACCGTGTATAGCCATGAAGATATTGTTTGCATATTTAGATCCCACATGTGTTTGTGTTAAAAATCCTATGGTGGAGTGAGGTGTATGTGTGGGCCAGTGTTGAACCCTTTTGGATAGATCAAAGAGATTAAAACAGTGATTAATTAATAAAACCCCAAAAAATGAAAGTGATCTTTAATATGGGATAGAGGAAATGTAGTTACTATTCCTCATTTAAAATTTTACAAACATAACCATGGTCGCATGATGAGGCTGATCTAGACAATTTTATTGAGTATTGTGTTGTCTTCTTATTATACTTCATTAGTGTTTTATTTTCCTAAGTTATCGGCTATTTTTGAAGGCACAGTGACCATGCCCCCATCCACTAGATTTAACCAAAGGAATCTTTCACATTAAATATAGTGGCATTGATATCCATATATCTCATTGAGTCTGAGGTAGATGTTTTACTCAATTTTCATGTGTGGAAATTTATGAATAGAAGAAACCTGATCCATGATTCCACCATTGATGAATCCATGTTACTCCAATGAAAACATAAGAAAATTAATCATGATGTAAATTCAAAATCACTAGAAATGAATGCAGTTACACTTTCATTCTATTAGAAAAAAGATAAAATGGGTGACTACATAATGAATAATTCAAACAAGGATTATTTGAGAATTATTTTTTCATTCACACATTGATTTGAAGAGCCCAAGTATTTGGAAATTTATCAAATGAGGAAACACAGTGAGCCAAGGGTTATCCATACCTTTCATTTTTTGATATGTGAACATTAAAGTATTCAAAATGAATAACCCCACAAGAAGAATAATAGGAATACCTATCCTTCAGGTGTTGAAAAAATCTATGTAGTTTTTTATTATCCACGTGTTGAAACAGTGATATCAATATTCTAGGGGTATTTGAAATGAGAATACATGTATTCATGAAGGTTGGAATATGGGTGTTCCCTAATGCCACTTGAAGAGAATCATATTACCTGATCCCCTCAAGTATTTAAAATTCATTGAATGAAGAATTAAATTCCCATATAATAATGGGTATTTAGATTAGTGAAAAAAATACCCACATCATTCAAGCATTTACATTGTAAGAAATATAATAAATTTGTTATTCCAAACACATTTATATGAGGATTTAAACAAATTATTTACATCGTATAATAAATTAGATCACATGAAAAAAATATTTTTATATAAGTATGTTCATGAGGGTTATGATAAACTATGTACATGGAGTTTCAATATATTTTGGAGATCTATATACAGACTTTGTATCAAAGATAAGAGTCAAAGGCTTATAATTCTTCAAGATTTTGATCACATGAACCCAAGAATTTTAAGAAAAGTATCAAGTCCAATAATTTTTATCATCCTGAGGAAGTATATAATGAAGAACCAATAATATTATTTTATGTAGAAATAATATCTTTTGATCATCCTGAGGAAGTATATAATGAAGGACCAATAATATTATTTTCTGGAGAAATAATATCTTTTGAAGAACCTGAGGTTCCAATATAAACAACTCGTTATAGACTAGTGGTAATAATATAAAGAACTCCATACATTAAAAAATATTTTTTAGTTCCTCCAAAAACACTATGTGCTAATTCTAGAAATTTTGAATTATTTCAATTTACAGTGATTATAAAATCTCTAAATTAACCATTTATTGGTCACTTCAAGTAGTAGGACTTAGTAAAAACCTTTTAAAAATCATTGTGTGTTGTTTTTTCATTTATTATTTGAATTGAATGTAATTTTTAAGACCATAAAATATATCCATTCCTCTTAATCAAGGAATATTTTTGATAGTAACAGTGGATAATTAAAATGAAATAAAAAATTAGTAAAAATTTGGTGCATTGATTCACCCCCTCGTGTCCTTGCAAGATTTATTTAGACTCTATAGATATCTATTAATACTTAGGCATTACTATTTTATTCCATGTGTATATTTTCATTTCCCATTAATTTTATCATATTTTTAAACAAAGTTATGGGTTATTTTAGGTGACCTTCATTTTTTCCTTTCCCTCTTTTCAAGAGGGTGTTTTATTAACCCATTTTATAATTTGAGATTTCAACAAAGTTTTTTTATATAGAAACCCTTTGAATATATATTTCAAGTTAAAATTTTGAGGATGTAATTTAATAATATTTGGTAGAGTGTAACACCCCATTATTTTTAAATAATTATTATATGTTTGATAGCATATATTACGTGCAATACCCAGCTTAAACAAACGATAAAATATTGTAATTTTCATGTGATTATTATAACATAGTCATTGAATTGGTGGAAATGAATATTATTATACACCTTATGAAATATATATGTGTATATATATATATATATTATAAAAAATAAATTTCTTTTATTAATTCTAAAGAAATAATCACACAATTTTTAGTACTGTCATTTTATTCTTTAAAAATACATTTCTTCAAAAATGGGTTTTATTTTTTTTATGTGAGAATATTAAAGTCATGTTTTAGAACATTTAGAAAATGTATATTATAAAATGGAAATAATTTTATAAATAATCATATAAAATTTAGATTATGGTGAACTTTTGATATTTTTCTAAAAAGTTTGATTTTTCAATGATTGGTAAAGAATACGGTTATTTTATAAAAATATATTTTATTATAAATTATTAATAAATTAAAATTATATTTTTAATTAGTTTTAAAGTATAATTAGTTCTTTTTTATTAAAATTTATATTTATATATGGTATTTTTAATGAATTTTATACATGAATTTGTTATAAAAATATTTCTATACATAAAAGGCAATTTTTATGAAAAAAAATTCATTATGATTTTAGTTTTATGTTAAACTATTATATGCCACTTCTAAGAATTGAATATTGTAAAATGGAGTCTATATTTTTAATTATGAGGTCCTAATTTGGTAAAAATATCACCTTTAAATTTGGAAATAATTAATAGTTTCCATAGTAAATCTCTATTATAACGGTAAAGGTAAAATGAGTTAATTAGGGTTAAAAGTAATATAATCAGGTCTCAAAATCAATTGAAACATTGAATTTATCCAATTTGATAATTTTATTTCTACCAATACCATAAAATTTCTGAATATATGTAATTTTGGTTACATATTCCCCTCATAATTAAATTTATAATATTTAAGTAAAAAAAACATCAAAAAAGTCATTCTCTTGAAACTGATATATCTTAAATTATTACATTAAGAAAAAAGAGTATCAGTTTTCTTAAGAATGGTTATGTTAAATATAAATGATTTTTTATTATGTTTAATTATTTATAATTTTTTGGAATGAGATAATTATCTTAAATTCTTACGCAACACTAATAAAGATTTTATTAAATTAATAGAAAAAATAAAATAAATTATTTTAAAAATATTAAAAGTAATATAATTATAAAAATAGTGTATTTTGAAAAAAAAATAGATAAATATGAAACATTAAAAAAATTAAATAATTTTAATCAAATTATATTTCTTCCTTAGTGTATTTAATATCAAATTAATTTAATAGTGTCAAAAATGACATTAATAATATTTTATGTAAAAAATATTATATTAAATTATTTAAAAAAATAATGAGGACAAGGTGGATAATATATATTCTAAAATTTAATCCCTTGGTCATATATGGTCCAATTTCTTCCTTCCATGTAAAATTATAAGCCTTTAATAGTGAAAAATATATTATTGTTGTTAAGGTTAAAATTGGATAATTTAGGGAATAAGACAAAAGATAAGGTTTAAAACACCACATAAACGTTTCCAGATTTTATTTTTTGATGTTATTTAAACTCTATCCTACACTTTATTTGAATAAATTTCAATTTTTAATAATATTTCATGGGAATGTATTTATTATAATTTAATATTTTATGAAATTCTAAAAGTGTTTATCACCTTAATTATAAAAGGGAACCTCATCCCCTCACTTCTCTGACCTTTTAATCCTTATAAATCAAGAATATAATTAAAAATTACCTTCTAAAATTATTTATCCAAATTATATATGTTATTTTCTTCTAAAAATAATAACCCTATAATCCTTAATATAACATATAAAGGTTCAATTTTATTGAAGATGTAACCTCTGTCACGACCTGCCTTCACCAAGATAATGGAAGGGACAGCAGACTGCAAGACCCTTCCTTCTCCAAGTTGAAGGAGATATAATGACCCCCGAGACCTACCTTCAATAGGTCCCGGAGTGGTGACTATCACCAAGGGTATAGAATCACACACAAAAAGGAAGGCATTACCCTTTTCTTTAATAGGATCAGGAGATAAGATGATGAAACCCAACAACGCCAAGAATGGAAGTAAAATCTAAGACAAAGAAAACCACTCCCATATGCATGCTGCAAAAGTAAAAGCCAGAAAGTACTAGGTGTCTACAAAGGTAAAATACCAAAACCAAGAAAATGGCAACTACAACAGTCCCAACACTCGAGCTAGTACGGCCATGCACGATCCCCGAAGTCCTCCTGGAATCCTGAAAACAGTTTTATATATGTAGGGTGAGTATACAAGTATACCCAGTAGGGAAAACCAAAGACCCTCGTGCACAAGTGGGCAGGAATTCTAATGCCCCGTGGAAAAAGAGATAACCAAACACCCAACAAGGAAAATTTATCCACCAAAACCTCACCAAGGCACGCTCCCCAAATAACACAAGTCAAGTAACATATAGTAATGGTACATCGATGTTTGGATACCCCGTGCCACTTTCCCATAGGTTATTGAAGACATCCTACGCATCGAAAAAATCCCACCATTCTCACTGTAGTCCCACTGCCAAACCCACCCACACACACCTGGGCCACAACCACACATCCCGCCTGCAAACACCTGGTCCACAATCGCTATCCCACCCACAGACACCTGGGCCACAACAACCTCATGTAACCATGCCCACAAACACCTAGGTCAGAACAACCACTGCCACGCCCGAAGAGACCTGGCCCAGAAAGCTACCGTCATGCCCGAAGACACTTGGGCCTCATCCTCAAGATACTTGGGAAATAACCTGCCCGTAAACACCTGGGCCAACCACCACAACTACCCTGCCTGAAGATTCTTGGGATAATAATGGACCTTAGGCCATCACAGCCTGCCCGAAGAGTCTTGGGCTATTCGGGAAAGGGAGCAGAAAAGGATCTAATAACCAGTCACTCGTAGGGGTGTTGGGAAAAACACCCTCCCCCATGAAATGGGGGTGTTCAGCACTAAGTTATCAACATGGGTGGGGTGCGAATAAGAAACACAAGAACTACAATCATATATATATATATATAACAAGCACTCGTCCCAACCTAGGGTTCCACACCTAACCCAAGCACGAACAGCCTAGTCATTTTTCATAGAAGTACAATATTCACAGCCGAGTCACAACCCATACCAGAACCAATCCCCCAATTTACCCCTTTATTGTTTTCATGTTCAAGTGACCCCATTTAATAAATTATTCACTACTTGGAAACTAGCAGGCATAATCACAAGCCTAGGGGAAAAGTTACAGCCAACAATAATTTAAGCATTCAAACCCAGTTCTCTTGTAAATTCACATCAAAGTGAGATCCCTCCAAGTATTGGAACCAAAGTAGGATTCAAGATGCATCCCCACATCCCCAGAAGCATGAACCAAAAAGGCTTCACAACAGAAGAGGATTCCACCCCAATTCATGATGCAAGTAGAGTCACAACCAACAACCGTTCAACAACAGAGGATCTCATCCTCACCCACATCACCCCATAAGCAATCAAACCGAAAAACACACCCACTACCAAACAAATCAGGCAAACTTCCAATTTCAAGCACAACATTTATCTGTTTCCTCTTTCTATTGGTTAACCGGGGTGATCACACAAGTTTTCATGTTTACTGGGCATCCATTTAATCCACCGAGTACAGGTGAATAGTCAATTTCCATATTACATCCATTTAATCATCACAAAAGACAATAGTTTATTAGTGCATAGAGATAGACCACTAACAGCCAAATACTTTCAGTAAGTATACACCCAAACAGTTCACAACATAATAGTCAAGGAAAACCAGAAAAAACAGAACATTAGTATATCGATCACACCCCTCCCCTTTATTCCTTTAAAAGTTCATTTGTTATCTTCATTAATGCTTGGCTTCATCCATTCCCATAGAAACAAAAGGGCACCCACCCCGCATGATACACAGAAAGGAGAGACGAAGGAAAAATCCCTCCCTCAAAGGTTTTTTGATGAAACCACGATAGTCGAAGAACGCTCAAGAAACCAGGTCGATTCTCCACTTATCCTCCTTAGATATCCTCTCCTTACACAACCAAGACCAAGTCTCATCATATTCGACATATTCACGCTTAGATCTACCCATAACAGGCATAGATCTAAGAAACTGAGAGAGAAGGAGGAGTATATCTAAGTAGATCTAGGAAAACAAGCAAGAACGATCACATACCTCAAGGAACCGGCTTTGATTCACTAAGAAATGCCTTTGGATTGCCTCCAAAATTCTTGGGAGAGGTTCTTCTACCTCCAAGGAAGGTTAATATAGATTTATGGCCGCTTAGGGTATTAAACAAACCATTTAGAGGCAAAATAGTTCAGATCCACAATTTTAGGATCTAACCTTAAGTGCTTGCAGGGTTAGTCCGCACGGTTTATCAAACCGTTTGCTAACCGTGCATTAGCTTCTGCATCACCAAACACTCCTCACACAGTTAGTCTGCACAGTTAGCCAAACCGTGCGCTAACCATGTGTTAGCCACTGCCTCCAACACCAACCTTGCACGGTTTGTCCGCATTGTTTATCCAACCCGTGCACCAACCGTGCGAAAGCTATTTCCCTTTATCTTTCCTTAAAGGTCCACCCAAATGCACCCCCAAGTCACCTTTACCTCCCAGCACACCTCCAGCACCACATTTCACAAATTAATAGACTAGAGAGGTCTAGGCCAATACATCAGATACCTCTCAAAACATTCTCGTCCTCAAGGATCCAGAAACCCACCTAAAGAAGGGAGAGGGGTCCAAACAAATCCCCCTCAAAAGATACCTCTCAAGGGTAAACCTCCTTGTTACCAAGGAGCGCCCCCTTCTCCATATATCTCCTAAACAACCATAAACATACCGCTCCTCTACCTTAGGAAACCAAGCAAAAAAAAAGACCAAACAATCTGGTCACGTGGGTGAGGGGTTTCCCTTCCTCCATGTTAAGATACTATCTGCTTTGGGAGGCACTGACTCACCCGCACGGGTTTAGGCACATCCACATTAATGCGTCTTAACTAGGGATCAGGTCCTTCCCTCCCCACATCTCAGGACACTTCACACACATCCAGAGAAAGGGAAAACTGCACATTCCATAATTAGCAAAGTAAAGCGTTCCATCAACCAAGTACGAACAAAACAGAAAAAAACTTAAAAACAACTTTGGGTACTGGGCGCGCATCTGCGTCTCTTGTTCCTAGGTACATTCCTTAAGCCCACCATGTCTCCACAACACATGAACCAATGGAATGGTTCATCCACAAAGCACCTTCTCTTCATGACCTTTGATCATCACTGGTTGCTCCACGAACGTTGCATCATCCTCGATATCTAGCTCTCCCCAGTCGAGGACGTGTAAATCGTCGTGCAGATACCGACGGAGGTGGGACACATGGAATACATCGTGCAACCTTTTTAGTTGTGGTGGCAATTCCAGTTGATAAGACACCTCACCGACCTGCTGCAGCACTTCGAACGGTCTGACAAACCTGGGAGAGAGCTTACTTCCCCTGCCAAACCTCCATTGCCCATGCCGAGGGGAGACCTTCAAGAACACATGGTCCCCGAACTCAAACTCCAAGGACCTTCTCCTATCATCCTCATATGACTTCTACTGGTCCTGATCCACCTTCATCCTTTCTCGTATAAGCTGCTCCCTCTCCATTGTGCTCTGCACCACCTCCAGTCCAAGAACACCTAGCTCCCCTACTTCTGTCCAGCACACGGGTGAGTGACACAGCTTCCCGTACAAGGCTTCGAACGGAGCCATGCCAATGGTAGAGTGTTAGATGTTGTTATAGGAAAACTCTACCAGAGGCAAGTGTAGCACCCATGATCCTCTAAAGTCCAGGATGCATGCTCGCAGTATATCCTCCAAGGTCTAGATGGTACGCTCTATCTGCCCATCTGTCTGGGGGTGGAAAGCAGTGCTATGGTGCAGCTATGTGCCAAAAGCATGCTGCAAACCCCTCCAAACTCATGAGGTAAATCGTGCATACCTATCCTAGACTATGGACCTCGGAACTCCATGAAACCGCACCACCTCGTCTACATACCTTCGTGCTAGAGCGTCCACCGCACTCGACTCCATGATCGCCAGAAAGTGATCCGACTTCATCAATCGGTCTACTACTACCCAGATGGCGTCATAGACTCCTTGAACCTTGGGTAGCCCCATAAATAAATCCATCTAGATGTCATCCCACTTCCACTCGGGGACATTTAAGGGATGAAACAAACCACCCGAAACACGGTCTTCAGCCTTCACCTGCTCACACACTAGGCACTTGGCCACAAACTCTGCCACCGCCCGCTTTACCCTGGGCCACCAAAACTGTCCCCTCAGACCCTGGTACATCTTTAAAACTCCTGGATGAACCACCAGTGGTGATCTGTGGAACTCTCCAAGGACCCTCTTGCGCATCGCCTCCGGAATGAACATTCTCCCTCAAAAAAGCATCAGGTTATAACCATCCTCTGTCCACCCTTCCGGAGCATCTCCTTGGTTAACCCGATCACGCATCACTTCACTCTCTGGGTCTCCCCACTGAGACTCCTCCACTTGATGTAACAGAGAAGACTGTAGTATCATCTGATACAGTCAACCCCTTCCATTATCCATCCTCGCATCCAGGTGTAGGGAAGTCAAATCCTCCATCGCCCTCCAAGCATCTGCCGACTCTCGGACCGCATCTCTCTGTGACCTTCTGCCCAAGGCATCATCCACCACATTTCCTTTCCCTAAGGTGTAGAAAATCTCGAAATCATAATCCTGGAGGAATGGCATCCGCCTTCTCTATTGTAGGTTCAGGACCCACTGGGAGAAGATATACTTCAAGCTTCTGTGGTCTGTGAAGACCACAAAGTGCTCTCCGATAGGGTAATGCTGCCACAACTTTAGTGAAAAAACGACTTCTGTGAGCTTCAGATCATGGGTGGCATGATTACGCTCATGGGGGCGTAGCTGTCTAGACCCATAAGAGATCAATCCTTGTCGTTCCATCAGCACACAACCAAGGCCTTGTCCCAAAGCATCACAGAATACTTCATGTGCTTCCCCTTCTTCGGGGAACCTCAACACTGGGGCACTAACCAACTTCTCCTTCAGATAGTCGAAGGCTACCTCACACTGATCACTCCACATGAAAGCCTGGTCCTTTTTTGTTAAGGCTGTCAAAGGTGATGAAACTCGGGAGAAGTTGGGTTTGAACCTCCGATAGTAACCTGCCAGCCTGAGGAAACTACGGACCTCTGCCACATTCTTGGGTGCTTCCCAAGAAACAACCGCCTCAACCTTCGATGGGTCTACCGCTACTCCCTACTCGGACACTACGTTCCCAAGGAAGTGCACTTCTCACATACAAAACTTGAACTTCGACAACTTCCCATAGAGATAGTGATGTCGGAGGACCACCAAAACTGTCATCAGGTGCTCAGTGTGATCCTCCTCTGATCTTGAGTAGATCCGGATGACGTCAATGAACACGACCACAAACTGATCCAGATATTCTCAGAAGACAGAGTTTATAAGCCCCATGAATACAGCTGGAGCATTTGAAATGCTGAATGGCATGACCACAAACTCGAAGTTCCCATATCTGCACCTGAAGGCCGTCTTTGGGATGTCACCCTCCTTCACCCTCAATTGGTGATATCCAGACCGTAGGTCGATCTTTGAGAACCATCCTTCCCCTTTCAACTGGTCAAAGAGATCGTCTATCCTTGGAAGAGGGTAGCGATTATTGAACGTTACCTAATTCAGTCTCTTGTATTCTATGCACAGCCTGATACCACCGTCTGCTTTCTTTGAGAACAAGACTGGAGCACCCCACGGTGATGCACTCAGTCGAACAAAACCCTTCTTTATCAGATCTTCAATCTAAATTTGTAACTCCCATAGCTCCGAAGGCTCCATCCGGTAGGGAGCCATCGAAATTGGATGATCACCAGGCTGCAAGTCTATCCCAAATTCGACATCACGTCGAGGGGGTAGAGTCGTCACCTCCTTAGGGAATACATCCATAAACTCACTGATGATCCCTGGTACCTCCACGATCTCTATATCCACTGACTCAGTTGATAGACCATCTAACAAAGAGATGAGGGGTTCCTCTCACCTGCTGCCCTTCTGGCCACCCCGCTCACCGTAGAAAGTAACACGTCGGCCACCTATGTTTGAAAACACGACCCTTCCTCAGAAGCAGTCGATGATGGAACATATAGATAACAGTCATTCAATGCCTAGGATGACATCGTATGGTTGTATCTGTAATAGTAGGAGGTCCCTGACTGACTTATGTGGCTATATCATGAGTCTGCATCCTCAATAAACATATATAAAGTCGGTCTGACCTCCGACTGGTGTGCTCAGCACCAGGGGCACTGGAAGTCTCTCAGAATCTAGACCCAAAGCACGGGCTATAATGGTTGTAAAAAATAATTGAAATGCTCCTGTATCGAACAAGACGTAAGCAAGGGTACTGAACAAACTGATCATACCTCAAACAACCTCCAGTCTAGCTGGAACTGCTACCTCCGTGGCGTGCAACTGCCCATGCATGGATCCACTGACTCTCGGCTGTCGGCCACCTCCCTGACCATGCCCTGGTTGAGGTCCCTGAGGAGTGCCCTGGGGGTGGCCTCCCCCTGCAAAGTCTGCCCTCGGAAGAGAGGGAGCTCGCTGACCCTACTGCTGCTACTGGAAAGGCCTCACTGGAAGCTGCTCCTGCTGAGGTGGGTGCTGAACATGCCCACCACTGCCGTACTGCACTCTATCCGGGAAATGATTTCGGAGGTTCCCATCGCTCCCACAGATGTAGCATCTCGACCCTGGGCCCAAAGAGAAAGGGTGAGGGCCAGGAGATCGGAACTGGAACTACTGGGGCTTGCTCCCTGTCGGTCGAAACCTAGAGGGCCCTGATGTTGTAGGCCTGGTGCTAATGGCCTTACCCTTCGATGATCCCAGCTGGATCCCCTCTTGTTACACACCTCCCAGTATGTGCATCCTCTCCACCACTTCAACCATCTTATGCACCTCTAAGTATGTTGGTAGGGTGAAGGGAGTAACAGCATACTGGAGGGAAGGTCGGAGTGCCTCCTTCAAATGTCTCACCCGAGACTCCTCATCCAGAAAGAGGTCTGGAGCAAAGCGGAGGAGATCCTTGAACTTGATCCCCAACTCTCTTACTGACATACTCCCCTGCTGGAGGGAGAGTAGCTCCTGCCTCTCCGCAGCTTTCATCATAGAAGAGAGAAATTCTGCCCGGAACTCCTTCTCGAAATCAGCCCATACCACCTCAGTCTCTCTCCTCTCACCCAGGTAGAGTGTCCACCACTAATACGCTGCTCCCCGCATCTGGCTCATGGCCAGAGGAACCCAGTACTCAGTCAGAGCCCAAATCAAGCTGAAATCTATCACCAGCTCCTCTAGCCAACTCTCCATCTTCATGTCAGAGGTGCTACCCTCATACTTTTCGAGGGTCTGTCGTTGGAAGGCTCAAAGCATCTTTTGCCAGTGGTTATCCTTCTCCTCTTGATCATCCCTTTTCCGATCTGCCACATCAACCTCCTGGGCCTCGATCGCCCGTACCACTCGTGGTTATCTCCCAGGTGACATAGCTGCAAGGTAAACAAGGAATGCCTAATCCCAGGTAGTGTAGAATATTGTTCTTACATTTTATTTGACTTATTTATTTATTTTTGAATCCCCAAAACACCCAGAAACACAAGAACACAAGTCATTATGATGCATGTACCTTTCCTAGGGTCTCTACCCTGCAATCAGTGTAGCCTCACTTGGTCATTCGGTAGGTCCAGAGTCCATGTATCAGATCACGGGGGGCCCTAAAATCCCATGTCCTAGCCAGTCTTCCCTAACCTATTTCAAGCACCAAATTCACTAAACACTTTTTCCCTACCATCTCATTCAATCCTTACTATGCCTAACTCTAGACTCCATACTATCTCTCAACCACTGCCTCTGATACTCTCTGTCACGACCTGCCTTCACCAAGATGAGGGAAGGGACAGCAGACTACCAGACCCTTCCTTCTCCATGTTGAAGGAGAGATAATGACCCCTGAGATCCACCTTCAATAGGTCCCGGAGTGGTGACTAGCACCAAGGGTATAGAATCACACATAAAAAGGAAGGCATTACCCTTTTCTTTAATAGGATCGGGAGATAAGATGATGAAACCCAACAACACCAAGACTGGAAGTAAAAGCTAAGACAAAGAAAACCACTCCCATATGCATGCTGTAAAAGTAAAAGCCAGAAAGTACTAGGTGTCTACAAAGGTAAAGTACTTAAAGTAAGAAAACAACAACTACAACGGTCCCAACACCTGAGCTAGTATGGCCCTGCACGATCCTCAAAGCCCTCCTAAAAACCTGAAAACAGTTTTATATAAGTAGGGTGAGTATACAAGTATACCTAGTAGGGAAAACCAAAGACTCTCGTGCACAAGTGGAGGGGAATTCTAATGCCCCGTGGAAAAAGAGATAACCAAACACCCAACAAGGAAAAGCTATCCACCCAAACCTTACTAAGGCACGCTCCCCAAATAACACAAGTCAAGTAACATATAGTAATAGCACATCGATGTTTGGGTACCCTACATCGCTTTCTCACTGGTTATTGAAGACATCATATGCATCGAACCAATCCCGCCATTCTCACCACAGTACCAATGCCACACCCGCCCACACACACCTGGGCCACAACCACACATATCGCCCATAAACACCTGGGCCACAACCGTTATCCCTATCGCAGACACCTAGGCCACAACAATCTCATGTAACCATGCCCTCAAACACCTAGTCCAGAACAACCACTGCCACGCCCGAAGACACCTGGTCCAGAAAGCTACTATCACACCCGAAGACACCTGGGCCTCATCCCGAAGATACTTGGGAAACAACCTGTCCGTAAACACCTGGTCCAACCACCACAACTACCCCACCCGAAGATTCTTGGGCTAATAATGGACCTCAGGCCATCACAGCCTACCCGAAGAGTCTTGGGCTATTCAGGAAAGGGAGAAGAAAAGGAGCTAATAACCAGCCACTCGTAGGGGTGTTGGGAAAAACCCCATCCCCCATGAAATGGGGGTGTTCCGCACTAAGTGATCAACATGGGTGGGGTGCAAAAAAGAAAAAAAAGAACTACAATCATGTATATATATATAACAAGAACTCATCCCAACCTAGGGTTCCACACCTAACCCAAGCATGAACAGCCTAGTCATTTTTTATATAAGTACAATATTCACAGCCGAGTCACAACCCATACCAGAACCAATCCCCCAATTAACCCCTTTATTGTTTTCATGTTCAAGTGACCCCATTTAATAAATCCTGCACTACTGGGCAACTAGCAGTCATAAGCACAAGCCTAGGGGAAAAGTTATAGTCAACAACAATTTAAGCATTCGCACCCAATTCTCTTGTAAATTCACATCAAAGTGAGATCCCTCCAAGTATTGAAACCAAATCAGGCTTCAAGATGCAGCCCCACATCCCCAAAACCATGAACCAAAAAGGTTTCACAATAGAAGAGGATTCCACCCCAATTCGTGATGCAATCAGAAGAACAACCAATAATCATGCCACAACAGAGGATCCCATCCTCAACCACATCACCCCATAAGCAGTCAAATAGAAAAACACACCCACTAACAAACAAAGTAAGGAAACTTCCAAGTTCAAGCACATCATTTATCTGTTTCCTCTTTCTATTGGTTAACTGGGGTGATCACACAAGGTTTCATGTTTACTGGGCATCTATTTAATCCATCGAGTTCACATGAATAATCAATTTCCATATTATAGACATTTAATCATCACAGAAGACAATATTTTATTAGTGCACAGAGAGAGACCACCAATAGCCAATTATTTTCAGTAAGCATACACCCAAACAGTTCACAACATAATAGTCAAGGAAGATAAGGAAAACAGAACAGCAGTATATCGATCACACCCCTCCCCTTTATTCCTTTAAAATTTCATTTGTTATCTTCATTAACACTTGGCTTAATCCATTCCCACATAAAAAAAGGGCACCCACCCCGCATGATACACAGAAAAGAGAGATGAAGGAAAAATCCCTACCTCAAAGTTTTTTTGATGAAACCACAACGGTCGAAGAACGCTCAAGAAACTGGGTCAATTCTCCACGAATCCTAATAAGATATCCTCTCCTAACACAACCAAGAACAAAGTTCATCATATTCAACATCTGCATGCTTAGATATACCCATAACGGGCATAGATCTAAGAAACCTAGAGAGAAGGAGGATTAGATCTAAGAAAATCTAAGAAAACAAGCAAGAACGATCACATACCACAAGGAACCGGCTTCGATTCTAAAATAAAAGCCTATAGATCACCTCAAAAATGATTAAGAGAGGTTCTTCTACCTCCAAGGAAGATTAATCCCAAGTTATGGCTGCTTAAGAGCTTAAACGAACCATTTAGAGTCAAAAGAGTTCAGATCCACAATTTTAGGATCTAACTTTAAGTTCTCGCACAGTTAGTCCGCACGGTTTAGCAAACCGTGTGCTAACCGTGCATTATATTCTTCCTCACCAGACACTCCTCACACGGTTATTCCGCACGGTTAGCCAAACCGTGCGCTAACTGTGTATTAGCCACTTCCTCCAACACCAACCTGGCACGGTTTGGCCGCACGGTTTAGCCAAACCGTGCGCCAACTGTACGAAAGCTATTTCCATTTAGCTTTCCTTAAAGGTCCACCCAAAAGCACCCCCAAGGCACCTTTACCTCCCTGCACACCTCCAGCACCACATTTCACAAAGGAATGGGCCGGAGAGGTCTGGGCCATTACAACCTCTTTAACTGATCACATTCTTTTTAATTCTTATTTTACCAACACAAAATCTATATTGTTCTGAAAAAATAAAAAATTATGTATTATAAATATACTATAATTTTATTATTATTATAAAACCACATTTATTTACCCCCGTTTTAACAAATGGGATATGAAACTATCACTCATGCGTACATACAGGTTACGATCTCCTTGTAACGATAGAATTCATTTTCCATCGTCATCCTTCATGGATGGTTATTATGATGGGCTTAAAGTTTATATGTAATATTAATTACATAATTATACTTATGTAATTATAATAAAATGTATACCTTCTTACCTTTAAATCCATTATAAAATGATAATGTCACTCATGCGTATGAGTGGATTACCGCCTCTATGAAGGGATATGATTTTTTTCATTTAAACTTTACATAGATGGTAATATGGATATAAATAATATATATATATGTGATATATGTGATATAATAATTCTTATTTAAATATTAAATATTATATACCTTTATTTTGTTTCATCCATCAAAGTGTAAAAAATGTTCAAGCATATCTATGGCCTACCGTCTCCATGAATGGTGTAATTTATTTTTCATCTCTACTTTTATAGATAACTATAAATATTTGTATAAATATATATATATATATATATATTATAGTTATATAATTATTAAATTTATATAAATTATGGAGCTATTATCAAATTATAAGGACCAAAACTACCTAACCACAATATACAAGACAAACGGAGAAACTACCACCCGGAACAGTTATTTTAATTAAGAATTATTAATAAATGGTTCATAAAAGTTTATAATTAAATAATATATGTAATGATATATATAAGTATGTTTATTTAATATATATATATATAACAAATATATATTTATTATACAATAGTTTTGCACAAATGTGAAGAAATTTGGACCTAATGTAGGTGATTTTCGCCTAACTTTTATTTCTGTGAGACACAGGCTAAATTAACCATTTTGTTCTTTTAGGTGGTGTATATATTGACCATTAATTTATTTTATGTTTATTATTATTAAATATCTTGGAATTTACATATCCATACAATGTTATTTCTTTCATGTGGCTTATGATTCAAATATTACCAAAGCGGTAACGGTTTTATGTTATAATTTTTTAATCAGGGTCGTTTAACATTAAGTATCTGATGATGAAATCTTATGATCTTCGAAACATAAAACACATGATTTTTTTGTCCTATAGATATTTATGGATAATAAATGATTTTATTTAATTTTCTTAAAATTAAGTACTCAAGATATAAATATTGTGTTTTTAAGGAAAATAGACTTTATTTCTCTCTTTGGTTGAGAAAACGTTTTCTTCCATGTTAATATTTTATAAAACATATTCCATATATGGTTTTTTAATATTATATAATTATTTTTTAAATTCATAAATTCCCATGTATTATTTTTTAAAAAAATATTTAAAATTCATCTTCTTTTCATTTTCCAAACAAGGTACCTTTTGAATTTTTAACAAAAGTGTGAACATAAGATTTTATTCGAATGTATACAGAATGAAAAAAAATTCTTGATTTCATGACCAATAAATTATTTGAATATTTAATTACAGTTTTATAATTATATCTATAAAGAAAAATTTTCTATTATTATTTTTGGAAATTTTTATGTTTTAAAAAGGTTATTTCGAATTGAAATGGGTATTTTCCTAAAAAAATATTCCAATGATGTTTTAAAGAAACTATTTTTATATGAAAAAAATGCTTTAATTTTTCTTATTATTTAATATTTATATGATCCAATTATAAAATTATTACATACCTATAATTTATGTTATATTTTTACTTATAAATTAATTCAATATCTTTGATAGCTTATAATAGAGGCAACCTCGTGTCTAAAAGAACCATAAAATATTATATCGTTATAACCATGAAAGTAAATTATAGGTTATGAAAATGAATAATTAAATTATGAAAAATATATTTTTACACATTTCTAAATAAATATATTGTTTTTAAATTAATTATAAATTAAAATCAAATTCAATTGAAAGAAAAATATTTTTTTTCTAGAAAACATTATTTTTCTAAAACAGCAGTTTTGTCATGATTTCCAAACATTTTCAAAATTAATTATTAAAAATTTCCAAAAAAATATATTACAAAATTAAAATAAACATTTTAATAATCATTTATAAATTATATTTTATTTCTTTTTGATATTTTTCTAGAAAGATTATTTTTTCAATGAATAGTAAAAAATATATTTTTTTTTAAACTGTCTTTTCATTTAAAGAACTTACAAAGTTTCATTTTTTATAACATTGTTTTAAAAATAAAATTAGTTTGATTTTATATTATTTATTCTAATTTATTTAATTTTTATCAATTATATTTTAAAATTTAATATAAAAAAAATTTATACCCATGAAAACTTTTCTTTTGGGGAACCCTTTTTTCATCGCGTCTACAAGATAAACCTTACATTAAATTGTACCAATTAGATGAATTTAATTTGGAATACTGTATTAAATATTTTGAATAATAATAATTTATATTATATAATAATTTAAACTTAATTTTTTTCATGATTAATTATAAAAACAATAAAAACTCAATATTGTGGTTAAGGATAAAACAAATTTAGCAGGGGTTAAACTAAGACGATAAGGGTCTAAATGACCTAAAATCTTATCCTAATACAATTTTTTGAAAATATTTTGACCTTATATTTTATAATATTTTATAATGATAATTTTTTCCCATATGGTATGTAAAAAACATGGGTACAATTTATTATTTTATGAAATTCCAAGTATCTCTTTCCCCCCACTTCTAAAAAGGGAACCCTATTACTGCTCAACTTCACACTTTTGAATTCATTTCTATTGTCCAATAAATATCTAAATTCCATAATTTTATCCCTAAATACTAATTTTAGTCTCATTTTTTATCATAAATACATTTTAGTATGTATTTAGGTGTAAAACTAAATAGGTTCTCTGAAAAAGGGGTATGGTTCTTAATAATGCATCTTCAATTTTTCTCTCTCTCTCTATCCCATTCAAATCATCTCAAAATATGTTAAAATAAAAAATATAAATTATTTAATATAATTAAATGATATGAGTTTAATTTAATAACCTATATAAATCTCCACTTACATCAAATAGGAAAGGAAACAGTCAATCATGTGTATGGTGGACTTCTGCCTCGTGAATCGATGTAATTCATGTTCCATCACCAACTCTCATAACAGGATATAATGATGGATTTTACAAACACACACACACACACAGATATATATATATATATATGATAATTATGAAAAAAAAACTTATTAAACAATAATATCACATCTAACTTCTTACATTCTAGTATGTTGGAAAACGATACCATCACTGATCCGTATGAGTGGACTACCGCCACCACAAACCGATGTGAGATGTTTTTATTTTTATTTTTTAATTAATGGTAATAAGGATATAATTAATTAATATATATGATATATATTATATAATAACTATTATTTAATTTTTAATTACTATATACCTTTCTTTTGTTTTATCTTTTGAAAAAATGGAAATGTCGTTAATGAGTACGTATGGCCTATCGTCTCTATGAATGTTGAAACTAATTCTTATATCTATAACTATTATAGACTGTTAAAAATATGTTTATATTTAATATATATTATAGATATATATTTTTTAACATTATGGATATGATTAATCAATAATAAAATTGAAATTAATGAAACTATTAAACCAAAACATATGTGAAACACAAAGTAGTTATTACCTAAAACAGTGATTTTAACAATGAATTACTAATAAACGGGTGAAAAAAAAGAAAATATAAAAATAATATAAGGTTTGATATATATAGGTATTTTTTAAATATGTATAATCAGTTTATATTTATTATACAATAGTTTTCAACACAAATTCCAGAAATCAGACTTAAGGTAAGGGTTTCTCGTCTCACTTTTACTTCCATTAAACATATTCCATATTAACAACTTATTCCTTTTTTGTGGGAATATAATTAAAATTTTATATGTAATATTATGAATATATTTTTCTTTATATTATTCAATGTTTCGTTATAATTTATTTGGGTGGGGGCTTATGATTCAAAAGTTATCAATCTGATATGGGTTTTACGATTACAATCTCATCATTTATCAATATTTTTTATGATTAAATTTATTATGATAAAATATCATGATATATCACTCAATAAAAGCATTATTTTTATTCTCATATGATTATTAATTATCCTTCTTTTTATTAGTATAATTTCACTCTCTTTGTATCTTAAAATATATAAGAAAATGTTTTTATAAAAGCTAACTTTATTTCTTTTTTTAGTCGAAAATCTATTCTCTTCCATATAAATATTTTGTAAAACTATTTTCATAAATTTTATCAATATTGTCCAAATGATTTTTTAAATTCATTTTTACCAATGTTTTAATTTTTTTAAAAAAAATTAAAGGAATCTTCTTATTGTTTTCTGAACAATGGGAATTTTAACCTTTTTATAAAAGTGTCAAAAAAATGTTCATTTTTACTTATATTGAATGTATGGAGTTACACATGATCATGAAAAATCATTTTTTTAATATCATTTTACAAATTTTATATGGTTATTTTAAAAATATGTTTTTACAATTATTAGATAAATTTTTAGTTCGTAAAAATTATTTTAAAAGTAAAAATGGCATTTTCCTCATGAATTTTTTTTAATGGAATTTTCATGGTATTTCTATTTATCAATGATATCATCCCTCATTTTATATATTCCATATTGGTAATATATTTTAATTATTCCCTCATTATTATTTATCTGTATGGATTATGATCAATTTCAATGAGGATGTACTATTTCAATATCCTTTCTCTGTATTACTCTAGATGGTAATTTATTATGTTAATTGATTGGGGAAATTATAAAACATTCACATTATTTTTTCAATATTAATATCTACATGATTATGTTAATTCCCTTTAATATGAGGTAATAATTAGACTTATTATGTGATAGTTAGGGGGTACTATAATCCCCTTATGCAATGGTGGGTCTCATGATACATACTAGCATGGGAGTTTGGCTGAGGCCTTACCCATTTATTTTAGATGTATTGGAATGATTCTTTGATAGTATAGTTATGATGTATCCCATTATTAATTCCCTAATTATAATATTTTTTATGACCATGTGATTATTAGATTAGTTAGAGTCTCTATGGATAGTTTTCATGCCCGTGTTATTATATTATAAGGAAATATTTGGTCATCATTTATTCTTGAAATATTATACTTCATGTTCATGTTACTGATTAAATGGAATTTGTTTTAATTTTTTTCATATTGATTATGAATTATTTTATTCCTAAAATATTACACCATATATATACCCTTATTTAACATAATAGCTCAATAATTTCTTATGTTTCCTTTCCCTAGGATACTAGAATGTGTATGGGGACTGATATCAAAAAATATGCTTAAGGGTATTATGGTTTTCTCAAAAAAACTTGTTTTTTATTTTATGTTTTAAATTATAATATGAGATTAAATTATGTATATATTTTACCAAGAATACGAAATAATTGGGTCCTTCATGATGTGATTCCTTATATCGGATTCCAATGTAATAAAGTAACCATTTACTATGGGATAATAGGGTTAGGGTCTTTACAGTTTATATCAGAGAATGTTTATTAAAAATCTCAAGAACTATACTTATGAAAAAATATATTAGAGAACATAACCCTATGAATTAGTTTGAGGATAAGACTAATTATATAATAACATTATATAGTTTTGGTAACATATATATTTTTTGGATTTCCTAGCAATACTCACTTTCTAGATACTATAAGTGGATGTGGCTCTGGCATAGTTTTACCTAAGGGAAATAATTCAAAAAAATGTATAACTGGGGTTAGACTAGATTTTCACATGGTTAATGGCCATAGGCCTTACTTCAAACCTACTTTTACACTCTCTGGGGATATTCCTAAGTTAATTCACATTTTTTATATAAACTATTAATAAGTATTTGAATGATGATAATGAATGGCCTATGATAAGCTTAAGGTATATTAGATTTAAAATAAGGATTTATATTTTAGACATCTTATAAATGATTATGTGGTTTCCCAATATGATTATTATTACTCACATTGTGATTTTGTTCATTTTAATTAAGTGCTAGAACCAAAAAGAGTCATTTTAATAATGAATGTGATGGAAATTTTCATGATTATATGAAATAAAATAGGACGGTTATTGGAGTGAAATACTTATTGATTTTTTATAATAATTTATCATGATATATGTTTAAAAAACTACATAATACCCAACTCTCAGACTCACTAAGGAAGAGGTGTATGAAGTTCACTGAGAGCTCTGGTATTGGAGACTATGTAAGAAAGAAGGAACAATTTATTTAATGTCAGGAATATGTAATGGTACACCTAGGATAATGTCTCAAAGGAGAATAAAAATGGTTTATGTGTGGAATATTAGCAAATAATTCAATGAATTCTAATGTAAAATAAGGATTTCAATAGATAGAAATAAATTTCATCCTAGAGATCCATTTATAGTTCATTGTCTTCAATTTGAGAACATGGGAACTATCTGATTTAATTATATCCTTTAAAGGTTAAATCCTGTAACATTGAAGGACCTATGTTATACCAATCATTGAATTAAAAGAGTTAAATTATTTTTTATTTGTATCCAATAATTATGTTGTAGAATTATTTTTATCAATATAATTTTAGTTATAAGAATCATGAAACCTATGAGGATTGTGTTAATTTTTGGAATAATGTATTTCTTCATATAATAATATTTTAAGAGTTATGGATACTATCAAGAGACTATGAGTTTATGATTGGTTATAAGTTCAATGTCTTGGACAACATTTTTTTATGTTTTAAGTGATGGAAGTCAAAGTTGATTAAGTGTATTTTGAGAGACATTTATAGTAACCATTTGTATCAGTAGGGATTTTAGTGGAAATGTTATTTAAGGAAGAAATACTTTAATTTTTTATGACATAAGCTTAAAGTTATTGATTAAATGTTGGGTTAATATGGTCATTGATGTTATGGTAATAATAATCAATTAATATTATCATATTTTGTTGAAAAAAGATATATATTAAAACCCATAGTGGATAAAATTTTATTTTACGATTAAAGTTATTTTTCATCATATTCATTATATTTTTTGAAATATTATAAGAATTATATTAATATAGTTTTAAAAAAAGTATAGCCAACATGCCGAGTGACAACCCATCACTTCTATAAAGTACATGGGGATTGAACCCACAACTAAAGAGTGACATGGGTGAAGTGACTACCACTGGACTACATGATTCACTAGTTAATATGATATTATTTTTACCTAAATGGTTTGATGGATAAATATTATGTTCATAAACTTTTTTTTAATTATTTTGATTTTGAGGTGATTAATTATATTTTTTTAGGTATTTTATTATGATGTCATACATATTTAACCATTAGGTTTAAAATTAAATATTATATATGAATAATGTTGTTATGTTTTTTAAGATGGGTTCTGATGGTTTTTAGAGATATATTCTTAGGGAATTTGTTAATTTTAAATTTGGGTGATACTATTAAGGTTTAGAGATTAATGTATTATATTGTATAACTTGTACTAACCACATTTGGTTTTGGAACATTTTTAGACTTATATGGAAAGGCTTGTCACAATTTTATGGATAATATAATCCATTAAAAGTTTATTTAAGTTCTTCAGGAATAAAAAAATTATATTTATTGTTGATTTCGTGGAGTAATAAATGAAGTGGAAGTTGATTAATACACAACTAATGGATGAAATTTTGTTTATGAAATAAAAATATATCAAGTAAGTTTATTTTTAGGTGATATTTATATTTATAGTAAAATTATCCCTCAAATTTACTAGAAGGATCTTTAACTAAAAAAATTACACATTTACCATCATTTCTTTTGAATAAAATGGTCTTTTTTACACCTCATTAGTATATGGTGTTGTTGTTGTTAACATTTTGTTAGATATTCACTTTATTTTTATTAATGATCTCTATCACTCTTCATATCTAATTATGTTTTTCTTCACCACTAATTATTTTCTACTAGGAAACATAGTTAAATGTAATTATAACAAAATAAATTTTCTAATGTCAATGCCTAATTTTTTAAAAGAAAGATCAAATTAAAATAATTTAATTTGTTGAATGATGTAATAATGTAACATCTTGAGACTTTATGATATATATTTTATTTTAAATAAATTCAAACTCTTCACCAGCTTGCGATACACGCAACCCCGACTCTAAAATAACTATAAAGCAGTATTCCATTATAACCTAGTTGTTAAAATAGAAGGTATAAATAGGGCTAACTAAATTATAAAAACTATATGTTTTACACATTTATAAATAAATTTTTTTGGTTTTCAATTAATTATATATAAAAAATAAAAATGATTTGAAAGAAAAAAACTTTTTTAAGAAAAAACAATATTTTTCTAAAATAGTGATTTCATTGTGCTTTCCACATTTATTTTAAAAATAATTTTTACCAATATTAGAAAATAAATTTTAAAAAATTAAATTCATTTTTTAAATAATTATTTAAAAATTATCATAGATTTATTTTTTGAGAATTTTTTGAAAAGATTTATTTTTCAATGAATAGTAAAAAATGTATATTTTAATTGAATGAAACGTTTTTGTTTAAAGAATTTATAAAGTAACATTTTGATTAAAATTGTATTAAAATTAAAATGAGTAAAATTATATAAAAATTAATTGAATTTATTTCATTTTTATAAATTATATTTTCAACTTAAATATAAAAACATTTTATAAACATAAAAACATTTCCTTTTGAAATCTATTTTTCATTACATTTCCTGGATTAACATAAATGTAAATTCTATAAATTCTTTTAATTTAATTTGGAAAATTTAATTAAATATTTTTAATAATAATAATTAATATTATATTATAAGGTCAATATAATCTTTGTTCAATATGAATAGTAAAAATAGTGAAAATTAAATACCACGGTTAAGGTTAATGTGGGTTTACCAAGGGGTTAAACTAAGAAGATATGGGTTAATATGACCTAAAAACTTATCCAATTTATATTTTATAGAAATATTTAGACTATATATTATATATTTATTGTGAATTATCCACTTAGGATCCTTTTTTAATTTTAAAAACATTGGTACAATTTATTATTTTCAAAATTTCCAATTGTGTCCTTCCCCCAATAATAAAAAGGAATCCAAACTTTTCTCCTATTCACACATAAAATTACCTTTGGTTCAACCATTAAAAAATAAAATATATTAGATAAATACCACCCCAAGACCTAGAGCCCCCTTTTTTATTAGACAACAATTTTAGGAAGGCTTTGCACATAGAGAAGTGGTATAGTTCTTCACCGTGCATATTTATTTTATTTATTCCTCTACCCTACTCAAATAATATCCAAATATTATAAAATAACATAATAATTATCATAGATATATTTATATATTACTAGGTTAGTGTAATAACATATATCTATATTCTTCTTTATAAAATGGTAAATGAAACTATTGATCATGGGTACGGCAGACTACCACCTCACGAAATGATGTAATTCATTTTCCTATAACAGCACTTATTGTTGAATATAATGATGGACTTAAAATTCATATATATATATAATATTAATTAAATAATTAAACATTTGAAACTATATTATCACATTCTACCTTCTTCCATTCAAATCCATTTCAAATTGATAACATCATTATTATATACATGTGGATTACCACCTCCTTAAAGAGACGTGAAATGTTATTCATTTAATTTTGTCATGGATGGTAATAAAGATATATTTAATGGATATATAGATTATATATCATATAATAATTATTCTTAAAAGGTGAAATATTATTTACCTTTCTTTTATTCCATCTGTTGTAAAAAATAGAAACAATGTTGATGCGTATGTATGAACTACCGTCTCAATGAACGGTGTTACTCATTTTTTTATATATCAATTTTATGAAATGTTATAAATACTTATATAATTAATATATGTGATATTTATATAATTTTTAACATTTTTATGTTATGGAACTATGATCAATGTACAAGGACCGAAACTATTGAACCAAACTATATGTGAAACACAAAGGAATTATTACTCGAAACAGAGATCTTAACAAAAAATTATTAATAAATGGGTGATAAAAGAATATAAATAAATCATATAATGTGTTTTATATATGAGTATGGTTACTTAATATATTTATAATAAGTTAATATTAATTATACTAGGGTTCTGAACATATATAAAAGAAATTGTACATGTGATAAGGGTTTCTCATCTCATTTTTACTTTCATGATACAAATGCCATATTCACCACTTATTCCATTTATATAGTATATATAATATCTATTTTATATAAAATATAAAATATATATTTATCTTAATGTTATTTAATATTTAATTTAAATTTATTTCTTTTATGGGGCTTATGATTCAAAAATTACCAATGTGGTAAGGGGTTTATGGTTATAATTTCATCATTTATTGTAAAAGTTTATGATTATTTTTTCAATAATAAAATATCATAATATATCACTCATGAAACTTATTATATTTATTCAATTATGTTTATAAATGAAATTTTTAATTAATAGTAATGTTTTACTCTCTTTGTTTCTAAATATTGTAGAGAAAATGTTTTTAAGAAAATATGACTACATTTCTCATTTTCAGTCAAAAATAATTTCTCTTCTGAATTATTTTTTAAAAAAAATTATAATTATCAAAATTATTTATTAATTTAATTTTTAAAGATGATTTAATTTTTTAAAAAAAATTATAATTAAGATTACTGTCATTTCTCGAATGAGGTTTGTTTTAACCATTTTACAACAATGTCAAAAGAATATTTCATAACTTATAAATCATGAATGGAGTTACACGCCATCATGAACACTCATTTTTTGAAGATACCTCTAATATTTTATAATTTAAATTTTAAATAAATTATTTTCCCAATTATTATGGAAAAATTTAAAAAATGGATTCTCAAAGTGAAAATCATAGTTTCTTCAATACTGTTTTAATGAAAGTTTCATGGTATTTATATTTACCAATATAAAATTACATAATTTTACTTATGAATCATTTGGAATATATTTTAATGATACAATCCTTATTATTTCTTCATATGGTTTATGATCAGTTTCACTAGGGATGTACTATTTTTATAAAAATTTTCATATTACTGTGGATGGTTTATGATTATGTTTACTAATTGGGGATATAATTAACATATATTATTATTTTTTGTTAATATGAGTGTTTACATGATTATTTTTCTCCAAATTCATATAAAGAATGCATTGTACTATGTAACATATGGGTGTGTCCCATTATATCCCCTTGATGCATCAGTAGGTCTCATGAGACAAACTAGATTGGGTTTTTGGCTGAGGCCTTACCCAATTATATATGATGTCTTAGTATAAGGACTTGATGTTATATTTATAATGGTTAGATTTATGCATTACCTTATTATGATATTAGTTATTATTGACCATATTATTATTTTATTAGTTAGAATATCAATAAATATGTTTCAAGATCATTTGACTATTTGTATGGAACTATTTGATCCTAATTTATTCCTATCATATTACACTTCATGTTCAAGTAATTGATTAAATTACATGTGTTTCAGTTATTTACCTTTATATGTTGATTATGACTTATTTATTACTTATAGATTATATTTTATGCATACCCTTACTGAGAATTATACCTCACCCATTTATTATATTTCCTTTCCCAGGTATGCCAGGATGGTAATATGATTTATACTAAATGACATACTAAATGTGATTATAGTTTTATTCCATAAAATAATATTTTTTATTTTATGTTTTAAATTATTATATGATATTAAAGTATGTATCTAGTTTAACAAGACTACTAGATATTTCAATACTTCATTATATTATTTTTATATGTAGGTCCAATATATTAAAGTAAACATCAAATTTTGGCTATAAGGGTTAGGTCCTTTAAAACTATCCTTATTCATTCTCTGGGTGTTTTATGATTATGAAGTTGATATTTTTAGAAAAATAATTTATTTTCCATGGGTTATGTTATGATGTTATGATGAATGATTTATAATATTTTGGATTTTACATGTGTAGAATATGATTATGTGATGATTGCGTATGTTAAATCCCATCAATTCTTTTGGTAAAAATGGATGGCTCAAAAGTTAAATATGTTATGTGTGAACATGATTTTAGGTTTTAAATTTTATTCATAGATATTTCTTTCATGTCTATAATATTATTCACAGACCAAGTTTTAATGACCATATGTTTATGCATGGACATGGATTTCATGTCAATAATATTTTGTGTGAACTTGGTTTCATGTCCATAAGATAAAAAATGCACCCGGTTTCATTTCCAAAAGTTTATGTGATAGAATAATTTAATATCCTTAACATAATTAGTGAACATGTTTCTATTTCTACATGTTCAAAATGTTTTTTATTATGTTTTTTTCCAAATTCTTATGTCTATGTTATGATCTCATGGAAAATATTCTTTTTATTCCTTCATGATTCATGTTTTATGAACTTCCATGATTTATTCCATGATTTAAGATTATGATCTATGATAAGTTGGGTGCATATTTTAAAATTTTATTATCATGTTCGCATAAATTTAAGCTCATGTTATGTTTACATAATCACTAATATCTACCTTTTTACCCTTAATGACCATCTGATCTCAACCTTTCCAATGCTTCCCTTGCACATGTTTTTAAGAGAGGTTTTTGTATGATATGTCTAAGAAATATGATCATTATGAAGAACATAGTGGGAGATTATATAGATCTCATAAGAACATGTTCTTTATGTTTACATGTTCCCAATGACGCTAGACCTATAATATTTTATCATGGATCATTATGTTATGTAATCAATTTTCACCTAAAAATATGTAATATCTATGTATGAAAAGTACAATTCACTTTAATCTTTTACAATACATCATTGATGATGAATCATCCCTTAATCATGTAACCTAGCATATGTTGGTTTAGGAAATAATTCAAGTGATTATTATTACCTAAATCATTTAGATTATTGATTTTCAATAATGTTCTTAGATTATTTTCCAAGTAAGAGATGATATAACCTAGAATCATATCACTATGAAAAGAATAAATTTTGTTATTCCTTCATTTAATTTCATCCCTCGTCAACCTTTTTAACATGAGGGTGGTATAAGATATTTCTACATTGCATTATTTCTCTATCTATGATGGTGGTTCGGGATGTTCTATTTCCTTATTTTGTTAACTAATATCCTCTAAACTTTTTTTATAGTTAGAAAATCTAAGAAACCAACAAGACACATAATGGGGATGATTTTAGTTAATAAATCATCCTATAGATTCTATATATAGATATATAGTAGTTATTTCTTGGGAATATGTGTTTTTATAGAAAATGTTAATAATTTCCATCTAACAATAGGTTCCTTGACTCTATCATTCCCTTACAACTTAATATTAGAGAGGTCAAGAATAATCGTTTTCTTCAAAGAGTATATAAATAGGTTAATAAATTTCTAATAAAGATTATCACATATTATAATAGAACTGAATTAATTGTTATAGTACTATGAAAATATATTACCTTCCAAGTTTTGCAAAAATAATATCATCTTTGCAGCCACTTGTTGTCTGGGGGTTCCCAAAATTATGCTACACCTTGAAGAAAAATGAGGTATATAATACTCTAATTCTACCATTTTAGTGAATGTTGAGAATATTTTATTACCCATGTTGATTTGGAGAGGAGTATGATCCACTCACATGGTCTATGTTTTAAATTCCAAAAAAAATATCAATTTAATTTCACTTATTATAATTATATCATACAATATAAAGCTCATACATCACATAGGGTTTCCACATGCTGGTGATAGCACGACCAACATCCTAGGGCACGCTTCTTCGATAGTGAGTGGTCCTTTTTATCTCTTTATTTATCGTTCATTTCTTCTCAGTGATTAGGACTCTTTCTTTTTGGACTTAGACTATAAACCTCGGCTGCTCTTCTGGCTAGATCCACCACACTCTGGGCTCCATTTTTAGTTCTATTTAGTGCTCTTATCAGTGTTTTGGGATGTGTTGGTTTGTGGTCATGGTTCTATACTAAGGACTCTTGTTTTGGGTCCTTCGACTATAAACCTCAGCTGCTCTATTGATCGGATCCACCATGCTCTGGACTCCATTTTTAGTATTGTTTTGTTCTCTTCTCGGTGATTTGGGATGTTCTCTATTTTTTGCCATGGTTCTATACTAAGTTTTTTGTTTATTTCTTCCTCTTTTCCTCTGATCTCTTCAAGTTTTGGTTTGGTGGTTTGCAACTTTCCATCCTCGATGCTGATGTCTTGTTGGTGTTTTTTATATTTGGATCTGGTAATTTGTTTTCATTGGTTATTTTCATTTTGAATTATATTGTTTTTTGTTCTAACTTCCTTCAAAGTGTTCCTTGTCATTGTGTCTTTTTCTTCTCAACTCTTCCCTAGCTTCAAGGTATATCACTCCTGTTGGAGTTGTTCTGGTGTGATGGTTCTGAATGAGTATTTGGGATGTGTTGTTTTAGCAGAAATCGACATTCGTGAAGGTTCTCTGGCATTGGTATTTTTCCTTCAGCTCTCTGTGTTACATTCCCTTTGGAAATGAACTATGACACACCTTTTAGGTGGTGGTGCTTCTACCTTGATGATGTTGTATGTGTTTTAACGATAATGAGGGGGCACATTAATTAGAATGATAGATTATGGAACTTTTCTTGTCGGCGTTATGTTGGGTTTGAAAAAGGAGCATTAACAGTGAGGAATGGATTCTAGTGGTTTTCCTCATTGGAGACTGGTGAGATGACTGGGGATGAAGTCTGGTGTGAGGATGGTTCATCTTTCATGATAGGTGATGGAGATGATGATATTACCGTGGAAACGTGGCGTTTAAGACGTTAATGTGTTGATGGAGGTGACGACAGTGATGTGTTGATTATGGGATTTGTGGGATGTTTTCCCTGTGATGTTTTCATCTGCTTTTCATTTTGAATTTTGAATTTCATGACTTCCGAATTGATTAATGTTTGGACTATGTGTGGGTTCCCACTTACCCCTGAAATTGGTTTTATGAAAAGAATAAAAAAATGATTTTGAGGTACTATAAATATTACAATGGGACAATAAATAAAAAATAATATAATAAAAATAGAATAATTTAGATCTACTCGATCCGCAAGAATGACCGCACCCATGAACAAAGATAAAGAAATAAAACATGATGTTAGTAATAAAATATTTATTTTTACAATTAATGTGTATAAAAACTTAGAGATAAAATAAAAGTGAATGAAGAGTTAATGGATTAATAGATATTTATTGGATATTGTAAACCTATATGACCATTATAAATCTAATCATTCGAATAGTTATCTGACTATTGGAAAAGTATCATGACTGTTGTAATAATAATTTGAAAAATAAGAATAGTAATATGGTCATTAGAATAGTATCCACACCTTTGGAATTGTAAAATAATATTTAGGTATCATATAAAATTAAAATACAATATACTAAAATTGTGGTATACGAAAATAAATATTTTAAAAATGATAAATTATGTGTTTGTAATTTGATAAAATGTAAATGTTTTAATAACAATTTAATAAAAAATATTATAATTTAAAATAAATAAATTTACATAAATATTATTTAAAATTAATATTAAGTTTTATTATAATAATAAAGTGATTTTATGAGGTGATAAGTAATTTTTTCAAAGTGTAATAAAATTGATTATAATATTAAAATTGGTGTTTTTTGAATAAATTTTTATTTTATTACCAAATTATATTTCTCATATTTTGAAAATTATTTTTTTACAAAATGGAATTATTTATTAAAATATACACATCGATAAATGTTTATGTTGAAAGGCACCATTTACTTTATATATTCATAAGAATAAATATTTTTCATAGTCTTCAGACCAAATATTAAATTAATGAATATAATAATCAAAAACACTCATCTCCTCCCATTATAAATTCCACCCCTTATCTTCACACCTTATTATACTTCAATATATCAAAATATCTATCAAACTCTATCCTCCCCAATATCCCCACATATAAGTTTTGTGGGTATTTCCAAAAGACCAATTCTAGGTTCATTAAGGGGTTCTTCAAGGAGATGATATTCAAGATGTCAAATTTTAAACAACCACTTTTACTTTCTTTTCTTATTCTACCTTATCATAGCCTCTTTCATCCAACTCAACATAATATCTCTAATTTCATTTATATATTAGAATTTTGTATTTCTTATATAATAACTTCTATCTAACCATTTTATCATGTCCCATTATTCAAAGAAACAAAAACATCATCCAAATTATAGTGGTTAACAATCACCATAGATAATGAGTTTTCCTTTTCCATTACCACCTTAAAGGATATTAATAATACTATTATAATGGTTAAATAAGATTGAAGTAAGAATATTATAACTTATTTCAATTTTTGTATCTAATATATATACATATTATTAAATAAAATTAAATTGTATTGTAATGGTCAATAAAACCGCTTAAATAAACTAACCACATAATGATTACATTTTTACTCAAAGAACCATCCACACAGATAGAAAAAAATGGAATATTAGAAAAATTATAATTATAAAATTTCATTAATTCAAATTCATTTAACTAATGTGGTAATATTCATATTTAAAAAAATATCCATAATTATATATAAGTGAATAGATAATGAAACCCTGAAATAAATACTTCTAGAAAAAAAATTAAACATTATAACTCATTGAAATATCCATAAATGAACTTAATAAAATAATAATAAATCAAATATATGTGAAAAATTAAGTAATTTATTAATTTAATTTGATCATCTAGGATATTATGTGCAAGTTAATAACATATACGAACATAAGGTAAGGTATCTCTCTGAACCTCTATATTTCATTTGTATGATGCTTTATCATACTTTGAATCAATTTATCTCTTCATTATTCTTATATAATTCAACTATATTACTTAAATATGTTCCAAACAATATATATCTAGAAAAATTAATCTTTTTTATTGGTAAATACATGTTTTGAAAGGTTTCTTTCTCAATTCCTCATCACAAGAAAATCTGGATTAAAGGGAACTTCTATGTTTCTTACCCATTTTCTAGTACACTAAAAAATTGTAATAATACATAAAAATGTTAAAAAATTACTCTACTTATCATGAAAAAAATAATTTTATTTTATTTTTGGTTTTATAGAAATAATTATACCTTTATCCTCCTCAGATACTCTTCATTTTGTTTTCTAAAACTATGTTTAACTGGCATATTTATAAAGTTTCCTAACCTCTATTTTTAATGTTTCCACATCAGTTTGACATCATTGTTCATGATATATTTTTATATTTCTTTTATTAATAAACAATAATGATTTAAATTACTTCTTTCATAGATACCATTGTGATAAGACATTTTTTTATTCCTTATAACTTGATTATAAAACCCATGTCTTTCCATGGGTAACCGTTATGTTTATTCCCCATGATTGATTTCATTATTTTTCAAACATATTCATGATAATGTTATAGTGGTTTTACCCTAATAACACTCAAATTAATTGGGTAATGTTTTTCCTCATTAGTTGTTATGTATACAATTAGAGAATAAACCTAATCCATTATGGGACCTTTTATAATATGTGATTTTGTCTTACCAGTTAGCCTTGACTCATGTTTATGTCATTATATATGTTATTGACACATTACTATATTAAAATGATTATATGATTCCATTTCCTATATTTTATTACTCTATATGGTTATTCAGGATCAATACCTTTTATGTTTTATGTTATTCCTTCTATCTCATGCTCTATGCTATATTTCTATTTTTCCCCTTACTCGAATTTTTAGTTCACCCTTTTTTGTCTATTTATTCCCTTGGCTATCCTATTTTGTTGTAGGATCACAAAGGAAGTTAGGATATTCTAATGGATATTACTAAAAAGATGATTTATTTTAGTTTAATTTTTTTAAATTATATATATATATATATTCAAACACATTAGGAATTTAGATCCTTAGTTTTTATTAAATTGATAATTATGATTAAAATCATGTAATAATATGTGTAAAATGTTTGGACTATTATAGTTGGTATCAGATGATGTTCTAGTTATTTTAGGAGATTGTGAATTGAAAAAATTATTAATAACCTTATGAATAATTCTATCTCCATGGATAACATTGATTTAAATATAGAAAATAATAAGTTAAGATATGTATTTAAATTATAAATTATTACTTCCATTTCCATAGTTTTCTATTTATATTCTCATTAGCTATGTTGTAAAACCCCATTTTTTATCTTTTTAGTTATTGGTAGGAAATAAGAGAACTTATTATAAAAAAAATGTGATAGTAAATGTGTTGGTTTCCCTAACGATATTTCAAACCTAATGTGAATTAGATTACATTCTCTCGTGATTATACTAGATTAACTAACACAAGTTATGAATAATAAATTAAATAGTGTGAAAACATCCTCATAATAATTTTGAAGTTATGGTTGAATACATTATGTGATAAAGGACTCTTAACTTTATTTGATCTTCTAATATCTTCATTGTAGAACATTTGATTAACTACCTTGAGAAGATATTACATATCCTCCAGTTCTCAGAAGATGATAAATCCATGCTAGTGATCTATCATTTTGATGGGGATAATGATCAGTGGTGGAAACTAAAAAATAATTTGAAGTATAAAGAGTAAATTGATTCAATTAATGGTAAGTATTCAAAAAAAATAGTTTTTAATAAATATTTTCCTTAAAATATCCATCTTAAGATACAGAGGGAGTTCATTGAGATAAAGAAAAATGATGTTAAGTCTATCTGAGCATGCAAGGAAAACATTACAAGGCTTGCAAGACATGTCTCTGGCTTATTTATGAACACTAAAGTTATAGTGTATTTCTTATTTAGTGGATTAATTCTTAGGTTATGAAAATCAGGGTTGATTAAAGACTTTTATAGTTATGATGATATTGTATGTTGTTCATTTAAGTTTCATATAGATATTGGTGAAACTAAGTGGTTTTGTGGGATTGGAGATAAAAATCGAAAATAGAGTGTAATATGGGAAGATAAATAGATAAATCTCATGAGGGAAATAAAACCCAGCATCCCATGTGTCAAAAGTTTGGGAAGACACATCCTAGGAACTAGATAAGGGAAGCAAGAGATGATTCTAATGTAGAAAATAGGAGAATCGAGCTAATAATTTCTGAAGTTATATGAATAATACTACTAATGTGGAAGATGAAAGGAAGGTTCATACCAACACTCATCCTATAGTATAGTATTTAAACTATAAGGAACATGGGTAATATTCTAGTCAACACCCTAATCCAAGGGTTTTTAGAGACAATACATGACAAAATCCTCCACAATTGAAAGGGAGAGAATATGATATAACTAAAAAATAGGTATATACTAAAAATTATGTGGATATAGGTAAGATTGTTATTAATTAAATAATAGAAAACATACTTTTTTATTTTAGTTCTATGAATTCATTAATATCATGAAAGTCTAGTAGAATTATTCAATCACTGACTCAAACTATGGAATTTTAATTATCCATGAGAATAGATAATGGGGAAATTGTTTGATATAAATTATATAACTAATTTATGGATAATAGTTGTGGAATAACCCTCTAAAAAATCTATTTATACTTACTTTTATGGATTTTAATTTTATATTGGTAATCGATTGGCTGTCTTTATTTAAATATAGCATTAACTATCCAGAGAGGGATATCACTCTTCACATCCCAAGGAATCCTCTGATTTTATACAAATTTAAAGAGGTGGATAAATATTCTTTAGAATATTCTAATAAAAAAAGGATATTCTGACCATATAATTAAGAATATATATCTTAAATTATTTAGATAATAGAGAGGATCTTTCTTGAATTCACTCCCATTGTGAGGAACTACGTTGTTTTGTTCTATAAAGAATTTTTTGGTCTTACTTCTTACCGAGAGATTGAGTTCTCAATTTAAATTATACCTAGATCTCTACCCATGCTGAAAACTCCATATAGAGTAGACATCACTGACATGGAAGAACTAAATAAGAATTTACAAGAGAAAATGGATAAATTTTTCATACACCTTAATGCTTCACCATAGGGTGTTCCGATCTTCTTCATATAGAAATGGATAGATTAATGCACCTCTCCAATTATTATCATGAGATTAACAAATCATGAAGAAGAAAAATTATCTCTTACCATGGATATATGAATTGTTCAATCAACTAATGGGCCCAAGTATTTCCCTATGATGGATCTTCAGTCAGGATAAAATCAATTAAATGTGAAGAAGGAATATATTTCCATGACTTCCTTTCTAATGAGTTATGGACATTATGAGTTCATAAATATTCCCTTTAGTCTAACTAATTCTCTAGAAATATTTTTGGAAATAATAAATAGATTATTTAGAAAATACCTTGGTATAATTGTTTATCCTTTATAGATGATATACTAATATACTCCAGGAGTAAGGAGGAGTACGAGGATAATTTGAATATTTTACTAAAGGCTTTATGAAGGGAGAAACTATATGAAGATTACAATAAATGTGTTTTATGGATGGAGGAATTATAATTCATATTTAATGTTCCTACCATAAAAGGGATATATATATACCCTTCTAAGAAAAATAAAATTAATCAGTGGATTAGGCCTACAATTATAATAGGGATCTGTTGTTTCCTTGGTCTAGCTGGGTATTACTGGAAATTTGTGAGTAACTTATCATTATTGTAAAACCTACTTACTAAGTTGGATTGGAAGGGAGTAATGTTTTTCTAGACCATTGAATATGAATAAGGGTTCAATGAGTTGAAAAATAGGTTTATCACTACACCAGGATGTACACTACCCACAAATGGGGAACTATTTGTGGTATATAGTGATGCATACAATAATATATTAGGATGTTTAATGATAAAAAATTCTAATGTGATAGCCTTATCTCAAGGAAGCTTAAATTTAATGAGAAAAACTACCTCATGCATGATCTGGAGTTGGATGTTGTGATATTTTCAATGAAAATATAGTGGCATTATCTCTTTGGGGGTAATTGTGAGATACATGTCGATCATAACTGTTAACTCCAGATCATGCATTGGGTAGTTTTTCTCAAGAAATTTAAACAACCTTGAGGATTATGATATCACATTATCATTTTTCATTATTACACATCCTAAGATATTCTCGGATGCATCACTATATATACCATGAAGAGTTCCCTAGTTGTGGGTAGTGTACACACTAGTGTAGTGATAAACCTCTTTTTCAACTCACTAAACCATTCATCAACTCATTGAATCCGTACATACACTACCCAAAAGTGGGGAACTCTTCGTGGTATAAAGTTGTGAATACAAGAATATATTAGGATAATTAATGATGAAAAATACTATAGTGATAACATACTCCTTAAGGAAGTTTAAATTTCATGGACAAAACAACCCCATGCATGATCTAGAGTCGGTGGTTGTGATCTTTTCATTGAAAATAGAGTGTAATTATCTTTATGGAGAGAATATTGAGATATGTATTGATCACAAGAGCCTAAAATATAAATATATATATATATTCACATATAAGGATCTCAATATGATCCATCAAAGATAGTTATATCTTGTTAAGGATTATCAATTCTCCATACACTACCATCTTGGTGAAGAAAATAAAGTGGAAGATTCTCTAAGTAGAAAAAATACTATAACATTATCAATGATAATAACTAAGAAGGGTCCAAGATTCTTTGATGTGGAAATGATGGACATGTGAATCATAAATTATGGAACATTATCTTTCCATTATTAAATGATTGCTCAACCATCCCTTTTAAAGAAGTTTAATGATGATCAAATATTTGATGTGTAAATCTAGAAGAAGGTGGAAGCAATCATACATGGAAAATACTTGTATTTAAAATTTGATGATAAAAAAGTTGTAAGATTTTGGTCATAACTATGTGTACCATAAAATCCTGAGTGAATGATGGAGATTTTTAATGATATGTGTAGTTTACCTTCTCCATCCACCCATGAGCAATAAAATGTATTGAGATCTATGAGATCACTATTTTTGGGACAATATGAAGAAGGATATAACTAAATATACATCAATGTGCGTGTAATTTCATCATGTGAAGGATGAAAGAAAAAAAGTATAAGGGGATGATGCAACCATTACCCATACCTACATGGAAATGGGATAATATTACCCAGGAATTTGTCATTGAACTTTTGAATACATCTAGAGGAAATATTTATATATGGTTTGTTGTTAATGTTTTTTACAAATTCTTCTCCTTTCATTGAAATTTTATAGGAATTATCACTTGATAAACTTGCATGAATATTCATCATAGAAGTGGTGAGGCTTCATGGAGTACCATTTTCGATTGTATCAGATTGATATTCAATATTTACATACAAATTCTGGTAAAGTCTCCAACATTCTACAAACACTAAGAAAATATTTAGTATGGATTTTCACCCTCAAACTAATGGTCAGTCAAAGCATACTATTTATACATATGAAGACATGTTGAGATCATGATTAATGGACTTCAAAGGTGGATGGGAACAACATATTCCTATAGTCGAGTTCTCTTATAGTAACATTTTATACACAAGCATCCAAATGGGTCCATATGATTCCCTTTATGGTAAGAATTGTAGGAAAACTAAGTGTGGGATAAATCTAGCGAGTGCAAGCTGTTGGGAATTGAAATAGTCAAGGAAATGCTATAAATGGTGAAAAGCATACAAAATCACATCAATGATGCCCAAATTCCATAGAAGTACTATGTATAAAATCATCAATCAGACCTAGAATTTGAGGATGGAGATACTTTAATACTCCACATATCTTAAGGGAATAGATTCATGAGATTTGAGGAAAATGGAAATCTAATTCCCAGTTATATTGGCCCCATTGATATTTTGGATCACATCAGAGCTATAACATATCTACTAGCACTTCCACCAACTATGTCTCAAGTACATGATATGTTCCACAAAACTCACTTAAGGAAACACGTAAAGGATCCCTCACATGTACTAATTTTAGAGGTGGTATAATTATAAAATGATATCTCTTATGAGGAGCAGTTGGTGAAGATCTTAGAACATAGTGATAAAGTTCTAAGAAAAAAAGAAAAATCACCTAGTCAAAGTTCTATAGAGAATCTGTAAGTATGATGAGCAGACTTGGGAATAATAGGAAGTGATGAAGGAGAATTACCCTCGCCTATTTTCACCATATAATTTCAAAAAAAACGAGGGTGAAATTTTATAAGGGGGGGTAAATGTAATGACCCCAAATTTAATCAATATAATTTTTCTTGTTTTAATTATGTTATATAGTATAAATCCCATACATCGCATATAGAAACCAACAAAACATTATTCTCATAAATGAATTTGGATACATTAGTCATCAAATAAACCAATAATAATGAAAAATATTACAACAAGACAATAAATAGAAGATAATATAATAAGAAAATCATAATTTAAATATACTAGATCCACCTGAAATATTGTACTCACAAACAAATGTAAAGGAATAGAACATAATGTTAGTAATAAAATATTCACTTTAAAGATGAATTTATATAAAACGTTTAAGATAAAATAGAAGTGAATTAAAATATAATGGAATAAAAAATATTTATAGGTATTAGGGAACCCATATGACCATTATAAAGATGACCGATAGAATAGCAATCTAACTATTGGAATAGTTTTCTAACTATTGGAATAGTGATATGACTATTAGGAATAGTAATTTTTCCATAAAAAATTGTAACCTCACCTATGGAAGTGTAACATAATACTTAGTTATCATATAAAATAAAAATATAATATATTTAAACCATGGAACAAGAAACTAATTGTTTTAAAAATGATAACTTTTGTATTTTTATAAAATATAGAAGGTTTAATCACATAATTATAAATTATATAATGATTTAAAATAAATTTAATTTACATAAAGTGAATTTATAAATTAATATTATGTTTTATTATAGTAATAATGTGATTTATGATACCATGAGTAATTTTTCAAAATTTTTTAGAATCAATTATAATATTAAAATCATTATTTTTCAAATAATTATTGATTTTATTAAAAAAATAAATTTATCATATTTTGAAATTATTTTCATAAAATTGATTCTATTTTTTATATCTACAGATAAAAATATGGTTAGGGTTAATTTCTTTATTTTTTTAAAAATATTTGAATTTTGGTTGAATAGTGAAAAGTGTAATTTTTTATATTTAACATTATAACCCAAATACAATGATTTTTGAGCGATAGATGATGTAAGAAACCTGTAGTTATAAATAACATGAACCATTTAATATATATATATTCACAAGAATAAATAATATTGATATTGTGGATTTAAAATAATAAATAAATGAATATAATAATAAAGAGCATCCCTCTCCTCCCCTTATAAATATCAGCCCTCACCACCCCTTCTCCTCACACCATTTATACATTGAATCTCTCTAAATACCTTCCATTATATCTCATACCCACTATCCCCATGTCCAGGTGCTTATGTTCTAACAAAAATATCAATTCTTTGATCCTTAAGGGGTTCTTCAAGGAGGTGATATTCAATACAAAACATTCCAAGCTACCTCTTTTAATTTTTATTCATATTCTACCTTATCCTCACCACCTTCATCAAATACATCATAATAAATATAGTATCATGTATAAAATAGAATTTAATATTTATAATGGAATATATTTTATCTAGATCTTTTCTTATATCCTATAATTAAAAGAAATGAAACCATTGTCCAAATTGTGGTACTTAACCATCTCTAAGGATAATGAGTTTTCATTTTCATTTACTTCCGTAAATTATGGTAATAAAAAAATATTGTTATAGTTAATATGTGTATAATAACTTATTTAATTCTCTATAACTAATATAGATACATAATATTATGTAAAATGAAACTAGTTCGCGGTGGTTGGTAAACCCACCTAAATGAACTAACCTTATAAAGATAACATTTTTAATCAAAGAACCATCCCCCTGTTAGAAAAAATGTCATATGGGACCATGTATACTATTGTATGTTCATTAATATAATTTTTTACTTCTTCAGTAGTATTCCCATTTTAGATGAACATCCATAATTATAAACAAGTGAAATGACCATGAAACCATAAAACAAATACTCCAAGAACAATGAAATTAGCCATTATAATTCATAAAAATTTCCATAAATGATCTTATTAAATTTTTAATAAATCAAATATATGTTTAGTAGGTTATTATTAAATTAATTAATGAATCTAAATTGATTATATAGGATATTGAGTGAAATATCAGAATACATTCGAACATAAGATAAGGGATCTCTTCGAACATTTATATTTCCTTTGAGTAACACATTATTACCTCTTCAATATTATTATATACTACTCCTATATTATTTATATATGTTTCACACACACAAACATATATATATATTAATAAAAACATTTATGGGGGAATACATGTTTTAAAAGTTTCCCTTCTCAGTTCCACTCGATAAGAAAACCAAATTATAGGGGATTTCTATATTTATTGCCCATTATCAATTACACTCCATAAAATATTTTAATACACCAATATTTTCTTAACTAATTTTATCCTGAAAAAACAGTTTTAGTTCATTTCTAGTTTTATGTAAATAATTATTCATTTATCCTCTTTTAATACTTCTAATTATTTTCCCTAAAACTATGATTTAGTGGAACATTTGTATAGTTTCCTAACCACTCATTTTAATGTTTTCAGATCATTTAGAAATCCTCATTCATGGTATATTCTTATATTTCTTTTATTAATGTCCAATAATTATTTAAATTTTTTCTTTCATGGATATCATTATGATACAACTATTGGTTACTCCGTATAACATTATTACAAAACCCATTTCTTTCTATGGGAAAATTTTAGGTTTATTCCCTTTGTTTAATTTGATTATGTTGAACACATATGCAGGTATATGTGATGATGGGTGTGAACAGATAGTGATTCAATGAATTGGTTAATGTTTTGCCTCATGAGGCATTATTTATGGGATTAGGTATTAAACTTAATCTAATATGAGACTCTTTCCATTGTGTGATATTATCTTAGAAGTTATCATACACTCTTGTTTAGGTCATGATATATTTTTCCACCACATTCCTATATTTCCTTGATCATATAATTCCATATTCTATATTTTCTTCATCCAAATATTTTCTACCAGTCCATCCCTTTTATTTTATCATGTTATTCCTTCTAACTCTTTCTTTAGGTTTCATTTCCATGTATTTTTCACTTACTTGTCTTTTTAGCTCACCCATTTTTGTCTATATATTCCCCAGGTTAGCCTATAGAGTTTTAGAAGCTCAATGAAAATTAGGATATCATAATTTAGATTAATAAAGATATTTTTAATTGTTGTTTCATGTTTTCTAATTATGTACCTAGTCATCCAAATACATTAGGCCTTTCATTCCTTAGTTTGTATTAAATGGATAATTATGCTTAAAATCATGTAATAATATGTATAAAAGTCTTAGGTTTTTATATATGTCTTCCTCTATAGTCGTACCAGTATACATATAACTTCAATATAATCCATCCAAGTGGTAAGATAATTGAATAATCCATGGGACATCATCGCCTAAGTTATCCTTGAGTGACATTCCTGAATTGGCGGAAGATATTCCCTGAGTAGTTGAAACTAAAGATAACAAATAATTATAGTAATAAAATTGTATAATTAATATAATATCATGTTTATGGGGTGGATTAATTCCACTTTTTGGTTCAAACAACAACCTACCATTAAATAGTTCTATTTAAAGGTTGAATAATAGCTGCATCTTGATAACCTTACTTAATAGGTACATTTCCCCCAATGAAATTTTGTATTAATCTGCTAAATTTATATTATTTTGCCATTGAACTGGGTAATATTTTAATTATTGTTCATTAACTCCCCATATTTGGGTGGTGTGTGGGTAAATTATACTACACCTCTATTTTTTCATTGAATCATAGTTTTCATCATTATTTGGGCCAATAGTGATTAATTTTTCTAATTTGAAGAATCTTTCAAGAATCATGGATTCCCTTGAAAGAGTTATAACCATGATTTGGGTTTTTTCTGGCTTAATATATGATATTAGAGATGAAAATAGGGGTAACAATTCCCACATCACTATGGGATGAGGTTTCAACTATGACGATTCAGTCACTAAGGCTGGTTGTGAGGAAATTTACAGCCTCTTACCAATAGTGATTTGGGATTGTTCATGTTCCACAATCAGGATATGAAGATAGTCATCAAGGATATTGTAAGTAGTAGGGAAATTTTATTTCTATTAAGTTACAGTGATTAGCTACTACCAGTTGTCACTCCTTCTAGATTCCATAACCTAGATGATCGGGCTAGGAACAACTTCCAATGGAATTGGGGTTATACATCGGTGATAGTGAACATTATGAGTCAATTAACTCCTAAGTAGCTCGTGGTAGGTCACTTTGAGATGGAGGGTGTTCTCCACCACCCCTATATGTTAAGGGGGTATGATATATTTCACTCCAAGGATGGGATCCTGAAGCAGTTTAATGTTAAAATAGGAAAAAAATTCTTATTTTTTATATATTGTCAATAAAAGGGTATGTGAGGCTTTATATTTTAGAAACTCTTTTGAAACACCTCAAAATTCAGGATGATACAGTTGATTTGGTACTACTATACTATAGCATTAACAAACTAACTCTAGACGAACGGGTTCAGTGATGAATTACATCAAGACCCTGGGGTTATGGCCTTAAAAAAGTCAACATATATTCACAATGCATCATCTGGTTTTGTACAACATCTTTCTTGTTATATAGGTACATACAATATTTCTAATAAGTATGGAATTCTATGTTTCATTCATTAAATCCATTGGGATTTAAGGGATTCTTGAATATTCTAAGAGGGAAAAAATTGAGAAACCCATTAATATAGCATCACAAGTAAGAAAATATATGATTGATCTCATTCACAATTAAAGTATTCAAGTAGGGTTCACTATTTTGTTTATAACATGTGATTTTTAAATAAATTTGATTATATTGACATGGATGTTATTTTCAAATGTAGGAAGTCACTATGGTTTTACAAAAAATATCGTTGATTTCTTATTGGTCAAGAAAACAAGAGTTTATTCTCATCTGTACCTTTTAATGGGGGGTTATTGCCTAATACTTGACTCTCTTTTATATTTAATTCATATTAGTTAATCCCCCCTTATATCCTAGTATGGGACTTTTTACCCATATACTAATTATCTAATATAATCCATGAATTGATGCAAAATCTTTATGTATTAATTATTCTCTATCTATGGAATAATTTCATGTATTATAAATTCTTCATCTTTATTTTTATTTATTAATTACCATGCTATTTAAAGACACATATTAGGGTACTATGTATTTTATCACCATCCAAGGAGGCAGAAAGTGTTGTGATATAGGGATGAGGCCCATAAAGGGAAATTCCAATATATCCTTATAAAGGTAATTAGAACTCATGTAGTTTAGGTACACTTAATGGGAAATGTCTTATATTTATGGTCATGAAACAAAGATAACATCAAATTGATTTAATTTCATATGAATTAGATTACTATGTGATGGATTCCAAGTACTTTTTGGTGAAGATTCTGTATGTGGCACCCCAGCTCCCGAGTACCCGGAATTGGTGCTATACTGAGGATTGAATTCGGTTCAGGCTCTAAGAAACCAGCTGCTACTGAAAAGTTTCTTCTGCTAAAAGCTGTTACCTGAAAAATTTAATTAAAATCGTAGGGTGAGCATACGAATTCCCAGTAAGGGGTTTAAAAATAACATCTTATACCCAAAATAACATTTTAAAAACATTCTTTAAAATTTCCATAATATATTTTCTTTAAAATGTTGTTACACATTAAAAATACCATGACAATTGTCTAAGGGATATAAGTGCATAATTTAAAACGTACTAACATTATCATGATTCAATTATGAGAATGCTCATTCAGAATAGAAATTAAAAAACATTTCATATTAAAATTCAAGTACAAAACTAATAACTAAGTGTAATGCATGATCAGAGTTGCGCTTAAAAAATCATAACTTAAATTTAATCATTCACTATTGGCCATTAAATTTCTAAATATTGCATAAATAATGAATATGTCATACTTAAACTTATTCTGATTCTCATAATCATAAGCTCTTTATCCAAGAATATTCTACTAGTCGAATAATCCTCTGGTTAATTAGTTTACATAGTCTTAATGAGGAAACTGCATATGCCAGACCATGTCAAGGCCTCGTGCCAAGACCTAGGAGCTAACTGTAACCAGACCCCAAACTGGAGATCCTCTGTAACTGGACCCCAACTCGGAGGGCTTACATTTACTGGTCCCCACCCCGTAACATACTGGGTCCAATGCATTCCTCATAACTCTAAATCAAAGTGCACATAACACTTCAATTTATTAAATCAAATATCATTCCCAGTACACTTATTACTTGGTTTCTTAACTCTCATAATTCAAAGTGTCCCATACCAATTTGAATAATTAAATATTTATCTCATAAATTATTATTAACAACAAATTGTTCGAATATCACATAAAATAATAACTTTACAACTTTTACATAGTAATAAACTTTTAATGCACTAAAATACAAGCTCATTATTCATGCTCAGGTAAATGGGATTGAAAATGGATTAAAACATAATATTCCAGTTACTATTCAGACTACATGTTTCTCCACAACATGCATAACTACTATACAATTTTCACGCAAGTAATAAGGTTACCACATAAAATGATAGTTTCTTAATTTCAAAAATCCATGACTCACGAAATTGAATATTTATAGTTTAAAATGACCAATTTAAATTAAGATAGATGTCATTAGTACAAGAAGTAAGCATCATTGAGTATAACTATAAATAATATGGAAAAATGAAACCATTTAGTGCAAATATACATAATATAACAGATTACACTGAAAATATGGTCGTCTCAGTTTATTAAAGGTATACATAGTTTATTACAAAAAATTTGCACATGAGACAATTAATTAAGCATAAAAAATCATGGATGAAGAGGGTTTGACATAGAAATAATAACGAGGCCAATATCTTTAAATGTTTCTTCAACTAAAATGAGTTTCACGTAGGACATACATATCTAAAAACTAATGTTTTTATTAATATTACAAATCCATTTGAACCCAAAACAATATTCGCATCCATGTCTTTATTTAATGATTTTAAATCATATTCAATGGCATAAAATTGAGCTAGATTGTATTATGTGTATATGTTGAAATATATACTAAGTGTTTATCCGTTTTTTTAATAATTAAAACATACATGCTAAACAACCCAAATATAATTTTTGACCGTAGAAATATTTACACATATGAATTTTAACCTTTTAAAATCTTGGATTCACTTTGAGATGATAAATGTAGATATAAACCATATATATATATCGTATGTACATGTGGCACGTAAAGAAGTTGCATGGGGAAATTAAACTTCGGATCCACTAATACCCTATACTTGAAGCTCTATTTCCGGTAAAGAGGAGTTCAAATTCAACTGCAAGGTGATTTATATTAATATATTATGTGTATATATAAACATACAAATTAAAATTCAATATGAAAGACAAATACAATTCCCCTACACAAATTGACTCCATGCATTTTAGTCCTTCATTAACTTGAAACTCAATTTTAGAGATCTTTAACCTTGGAAAATGAACTTTATACAAATCTAAGGGCTGTGTATATTATAACTTTATATTTACATAACCATACGTATATGTAAGTAACCAATTATGTATCTAAGGCATAATCTAAATTTTCATGTGATGTCCATGCCAAGGGTTATTAATACATTGTAACTCAAGATCCTTCAACTCTTAAATAATTAATCCCAAACCGTATGATGATATATATTTTTTTTACAAGTATATATACATATATATATATTCTTACAAATTAAAAAACAATGGCAAGGAAAGAGCTAATCCATTACCTAGATTGAGGAGAAGGAGGAGCTCGAGAAGGATGGAAAACTCAGGGTACACGTTGAGGTCTGTAGAAGGCTTGGGTGCAAGGAGCCGTGAGGGTTCTTCGGATGCCTCAGATGATTTTTATAAACTAAACCAATACAATATATTTATTTTTTAAATACAAGCTGCATGGAATCTGAGGCCCAAGTGGTCTTAAAAGAATTAACAGACAACCCTTATGGAAACCGCATAAAAGAGGGAGACCAGCGGCTGTCACGGGAGAAGGAAAAAATGGTAAGAAATGGGGTATAGGGATACTAGTTCAGAGCATGCCACGGGGAAGAAGACAATGCTGCGGTGGAAGACTGGGAGAAATTTTGACGACCAGGATCATTTCGGCCTAGAATTCAAGGGTCGAGACACATCCATGGGTTTTAAAAAGAATGAGTGACTCTGATTAAATCGTAATTGATCAGACGGTCCAAAGAAGACGCGGTATTTTAAAAATCTCTAACTGCCAAGAATAGATCGAGGGTTTATCGAATGGTCCACATAAACGCATTGATATACTGCGGTTGTTGAATATCGAACGCGAGATTGGGATCAATAGCCCTGATTGCGTGCTACGATATTCGACACCCGTGATCTCATTTTGCCTAAAAATTACCTCCCACATCGAAATAGGGAGGCGCGTGTGTCTTCCTTATAAGCCTAATCCTCCGATCCATAGTCCAGAAATCACACAACACACACTTAGGAGGCCTTACACATGGGCTCCCACTCCATCGTAGGCCTCGGCCTACCCACGCTCACTGCGTCTTTCACCCGCATTGCGCGCTCATGTGCTCACTCCCAAAGTTCATGTGCGCCTCTGAGGTGACCTATGCCCGAGCTCGGGCTGGACTAGGCTTGGGATAAGGCTAGGCTCAGCCACCTACCGTGAGATTCCTCCCTTGGCCTAGCCATAAGGGTTGTCCCTAACAGGCCAAAATTTTTTAAAAAAAATAACCTTAATAGAATATATAAATATGAAGTCTTAAGGTAAGTAATACTCTATAGAAATTTCCTTTTTCAAACATGAATTTTTTATTTAATCTTGAGGAAGTATTTAATGAACAGCTAACTATAATTTGTCTAATAACATTTCTAGAGCTATTTATAGCACCAAATCTTTAACATGAATTGAAATTCGGTATAACCATGTAAAATATTTTGTACTAATAGTAGTCAAAACTAAGTTAATAAAGAATATAGTTTAATTAAAAGAAATTAAACATAACTTAAAAACACTGAATGAAAATCTTTACAATATAATTGCATTAATTTCAACATGTTTTGAATTCCTTACATTTCAAAAACACCAACGTATAGCTCAAAACATTCCTCTATGACCTTTTAAAGTTCATGGTTTGGTGTAGTTTTATATTTTTTAATTCATAACCTAATTACATGGTGGACTAAAATATACTTATAAGTTTTCAATTAATTGTCCAATGAGGCCAACGGCTATATTTATAGTCGTTAGAGTTCCATGGTTTCCCAAGGCAACAGTCACATTAGTGTCTTACAAATCTAAAACTTAGGGTTTCCTAACACTCAAGTTGATTAAAGAAGATGGTTCACATCATACCTTTGGTGCTTAGTGTGGTTGTGGTGGCTTCAGCCATTCTTATGTTCATTATGAAGAATTCTAAGGACCCATATTACTTCCTTGGGGTTATCATTATTTTAAGTTGTCTCCCTGTAATTCTGATAGGGTTCTTAATAGGTATTTTTGGTTAGCATGATTACTCATTTGATTTTGGTGTATTGTTAACGCTACAGTACTTTTATTTAAATGAAAAGTCTTGTATCCCCTTGTGTGTTTTACTCAGTTTCATTCTAATAGATTAAAACTATATTATTACCCTCTCATGAGAAACAAGTTTTGTTCAGTTATTCAAAAAAAAGTAACCATAACTTATCAATACATAAGGTTTGGGTTCTGGGGGTTACATCATTCCCCCTATAAGGAATCGAGTCCTTGCAATTCGTTCCACACATGCATAAGAGAAAGACTCCTTTATCATCTTCACCACAACCTCCATCGTGGAGGGTCCTCCAGTGTAACTAGGTGAATTAACAAGTTTATGTTCAACTCTTCAGCTTCTCTAGCACAGATACATTTTGAGTAGAATGGGTTGAACCTCTGCATAGTGAATTCGGGCCTACATAGAGATGCTCAAGCGGTGGAAATTTCTAATATGTCCAAATGGACCGTCTCCCAAAGAATTTGCCGAACTGACTCTCAATTGAGAATATCCAAGTCATAGGCATTGTCGTATAAACTGAAGTTGAGGAGTTGGCACATGTAAGCTGTACAAAGGTCTCCCACTAATGCAGCCTCTTGAAATCTCTCTCTCGCCGTGAAATTCCGGCCTAGAGTCAAGCATAAAAATAGTCCTTCGTGGTATTTACCACTTTGCATGTACTCATCTAACTGTACCGTGGCTATTCAATGGTATATATAGGCATTCTCCTGACAATAACAGAGAATTTCTGGGCTGTTTGACACTTCGTAGAGCTGCTTGCACATTTTTTGCAAATTTTTGAATGGTAGGTACTCCTCTTCACAGGTCTTGACCAAGATGGTCTCTAGTATCTTAGTAGGGAGCGATAGGATGTGATTCTATCCTTTCATCTGAAAATTTATTAAAAAAGTTTACTCAGTAATACTCATTCAAAAGTATAACCAATTGAAAGGAAAACAAAAGAAGAGACAACAAGTTATATTCTTATATAACACTGGTACAAAAAGTAAAACGAGGATAATGGTTTCCCCAGTTCCCTAATACATGAATCCCTAAAATTAGTTCAAAACTTTCAATCTCTTAGGTCCGTATGCAACCCGAGAAATCTGGTTTGATATCGTGGGTTCACTTTTGTTGTCTCCAGAGTCTAGCATGTGGGGTGTACAACTATTAGATGTATGTATGTACTCATTGCCTATATACTGAACAGGTGGCTTCTTACTCAAGGATGGCAAAGTCCATTACCTGACCAAAATGTCCATAGGATAGGACTTGACACATATATGTCACGCGGAGGTCTCCCACTGCTACAGCTTCTTGGAAGGCCGTGAGATATTTAATTTCTTCCACTGTGGTGAGGCATCTAAAAATTCCTTCACAGTATTTTCCTCATCATACATAGGATGGGAATTGGGCTTGCATCATGAATATGTAATCCAGACCCGCTCTTCGGTGGAGTTGAAGTACTCGGGGAGAATTGGATATGTCATAGAGATGTTTTCATGACATGCGTATATGGGCATATTTTATATAATTTTCCTGGCTGGCTATTGAAATTGTGGTTTCTAGGGCCTCATTAGGAAGAGATAGAAGACTAGTACCTTCATTTTCCATCTAAGAATTAAGAAAACATCATTCTTAGTATTACTTGATTAATTTTTTTATTTAGTTCTGGTTTTCCAGAGTTAACCAAACTGAATCCTCTGATACCAACTGTGGCGCCCCAGCTCCCGAGTACCCGGAACCGGTGCCATACAGAGGATTGAATTCGGTTCAGTCTCTAATAAACCAGCTACTATTGAAATGTTTCTTCTGCTAAAATTTGTTACCTGAAAAATTTTAATTAAAAACGTAGGGTGAGCATACAAATGCCCAGTAAGGGGTTTAAAAATAACATGTTATACCCAAAATAACTTTCAAAAAAACATTATTTAAAATTTCTATAATACATTTTCTTTAAAATGTTATAACACATTAAACATACCATGACAATTATCTAAGGGATATAAGTGCATAATTTAAAATTTACTAACATTATCATGATTCAATTATGATAATTCTTATTCAGAATAGAAATTAAAAGACATTTCATATTAAAATTCAAGTACAAAATTAATAACTAAGCGTAATGCATGATCAGAGTTGCACTTAAAAAAATCATAACTTCAATTTCATCATTCACTATTAGCCATTAAATTTCTGAGTATTACATAAATAATGAATATGCCATACTTAAACTTCTTCTGATTCTCATAATCATAAGCTCTTTATCCAGGAATATTTTACTAGTCGAATAATCCTCTGGTTAATTAATTTATATAGTCTTAATGAGGAAAGTTCATATGTAGGACCGTGTCAAGGCCTCGTGCCAAGACCTAGGGGATAATTGTAACTAAACCCCAACCTGAAGATCCTCTGTAACCGGACTCCAACCCGAAGGGCTTACTTTTACTGATCCCCACCCTAGAACATACTAGGTCCAATGCATTCCTCATAACTCTAAATCAAAGTGCAGATAACACTTTGATTTATTACATCAAATATCATTCCCAGTAAACTTATTACTTGGTTTCTTAAATCACATAATTCAAAGTGTCCCATACCACTTTGAATAATTAAATGTTTATCTCATAAATTATTATTAATAACAAATCTTTTGACTATCACATAAAATAATTACTTTACAACTTTTTCGTAGTAATAAACTTTTAATGCATTAAAATACATGATCGTTATTCATGATCAGGTAAATGGGATTGAAAATGGACTAAAACATAATATGATAGTCACTATTCAGAATACATGTTTCTCCACAACATGCATAACTACTATACAATTTTCACGCAAGTAATGAGAAAACCACATAAAATGATAGTTCCTTAATTTCTAAAATCCATGACTCACAGAATTGAATATTTATAGTTTAAAATTACCAATTTAAATTAAGATATATGTCATTAGTACACAAATCATGCATCATTGAGTACAACTATAAATAATATGGAAAAATGAAACCATTTAGTCCAAATATACATAATATAACATATTACACTGAAAATATGGATGTCTCAGTTTATCGAAGGTATACATGGTTTATTACACAAACTTTGAACATGAGACAATTAATGAATCATAAAAAATAATGGATGGAGAGGGTTCGACATATGAAATTATAATAAGGATAATATCTTTAAAGGTTCTTTAACTAAAATGAGTTTGATGTAGGACATATATATCTAAAAACTAATGTTTTGCTTAATATTACAAATCCATTTGAACCCGAAACTATATTTGCATCCATGTCCTTATTTAATGATTGAAAATCATATTCAATAGCATAATATTGAGCTAGATTGTATGATGTGTATATGTTAGAATATATATTAAGTGTTTATCCATTTTTTTTAAATAATTAATTCATCCAAACTAAACAACCCAAATATAATTTTTGACCTTAGAAATATTTACACATACGAATCTTAACCTTTGAATCTTGGATTCACTTGTAGATGATAAATGTAGATATAAACCATATATATATAGTATGTACATGTGGCACGTAAAGAAGTTGCATGGGGAAATTAAACTTCAGATCCACTAATACCCTATACTCGAAGCCCTATTTCTAGTAAAGAGGAGTTCAAATTCAACCGAAAAGTGATTTATATTAATATATCATGTGTATATATAATCATAAAAGTTAAAATTCAAAAATAAAGACAAATACAATTCCCCTACACATAGTGACTCCATGCATTTTAGTCCTTCATTAACTTGAAACTCAATTTTAGAAATCTTTAACCTGGGAAAATGAACTTTATGCAAATATGAGGGTTGTGTATATTATACCTATATATTTACATAACCATACGTATATTTAAGTAACTGATTATGTATCCAAGGAATAATATAAATTTTCATGGGATGTCCATGCCTAGGGTTATTAATACATTGTAACTCAAGATCCTGCAACTCTTCAAGAATTAATCCCAAAATGTATGATGATATATATTTGTTTTAACAGTATATATATATATATATATATATATATATATATATTCTTACAACTTAAAAACCAAAGGCAAGGAAAAAGATAATCCCTTACCTAGCTTGAGGAGAAGGAGAAGCTTAGGAAGGATAGAAAACTTAAGGTACACGTTGAGGTTCGCAGAAGGCATGGGTGCAAGGAGCTGTGAGGGTTCTTCAGATGCCTCAGACGATTTTTATAAACTAAACCTATCCAATATATTTATTTTTTAAATACAAGCTACATATAATCTGAGGCCCAAGTGGCCTTAAAATAATTAACAGACAACCCTTGTGGAAACCACGTAAAAGAGGGAGGCCAGTGGCTGTCACGGGAGAAGAAAAAGAATGGTAAGAAATAGGGTATAGGGATACTAGTTCAGGGCACGTCACAGGGAAGAAGACAATGCTGCGGTGGAAGACTGGGAGAAATTTCAATGGCCAGGATCAGTTCGGCCTAGAATTCAAGGGTCGGGACATGTCTGCGGCTTTTAAAAAGAATGAGCGACTCTGATTAAATCTGAGTTGATCGGACGGCCCAGAGACGACGTGGCATTTTAAAAATCTCTGATGACCAATATAAGATCCATGGTTGATCAAATGGTCCACGTAAATGTAGTGATATGTTGTGGTTTCTGAATGTCAAATGTGGGATTGGGATCAACGGCCTCGATCGCGTGTTATGATATCTGACGGCCGCGATCTCGTTTCGCCCGAAAAATCGCTTCCCACATGGAAACGGGGAGGTGCATGCGGCTTTTTTATCAACCTAATCCTCTAATCCATAGTCCAGAAATCACATAACACACACTTTGGGGGCCTTACACATGGGCTCCCGCTCCCCCGCAGGCCTCGGCCTACCCACGCTAACTGCGGCTTGCGCCTGCGCTGCGCGCTCATGCACTCACTCCCAAATCTCTTGTGCACCTCTCGGGTGACCTATGATCGAGATCGGGCTGGACTACGCTTGGTTTGTGGGATAGGCTTAGCCTCCTAGCATGAGCTTCCTCCCTTTCCCCAGCCATAAGGTCTGGCCCTAGCAGCCCAAATTTTTACAAAAACTTAACCTTAAGAGAATATATATATAAGAAGTCCTAAGGTAAATAATACTCTATTGACATTTCCTTTTTCAAATATGAATTTTATTTAAGCTTGAGGAAGGATTAAATGAACACCTAACTATACCTTGTCTAATAATATTTCTAGAGCCATTTATAGCACCAAATCTTTAACATGAATTGAAATTAAGTATAACCATGTAAAATATTTTGTACTAATAGTAGTAAAAACTAAGTTAATCAAGAATATATTTTAATTAAAAGAAATTAAACATAACTTAAAAACACTGAATGAAAATATTTACAATATAATTGCATTAATTGCAACATTTTTTGAGTTCCTTACATTTCAAAAACACCAACGTATAACTCAAAACATTCATCTATGTCCTTTTAAAGTTCATGGTTAGGAGTAGTTTTATATTTTTTTTAATTCATAACCTAATTACATGGTGGTATAGAATATACTTATAAGTTTTCAATTAGTTGTCCAGTGAGGCCAATGGCTATATTTATAGTTGTTAGAGTTCCATGGTTTCCCAAGGTAATAGTCACATTAGTGTCTTATAAATCCAAGACTTATGGGTTCCGAACACTCAAGTTGATTGAAGAGGATGTTTCATGCCATACCTTTGGTGCTTAGTGTGGTCGTGGTGGCTTCAGCCATTCTTATGTTCATTATGAAGAATTATAAGGACTCATATTACTTCCTTGGGGTTCTCATTGTTTTAAGTTGTCTCCCTGTAATTCTGATAAGGTTATTAATAGGTATTTTTGGTTAGCATGATTACTCTTTTGATTTCAGTGTATTGTAAAATCTACAGTACTTTTATTTAAATGAAAATTATTGTATCCAATTGTGTGTTTTACTCAGTTGCATTCTAATATATTAAAACCATATTATTACCCTCTCATAAGAAACAAGTTTTGTTCACTTATTCAAACAAAAGTAACCATAACTTATCAATACATAATTTTCATGTTTTGGGGTGTTACATCATTCCCCCCTATGAGGAATTGTGTCCTCTCAATTCATTCCACACACACATAAGAGAAAGACTCCTTTATCATCTTCACCACAACCTCCATCGTGGAGGGTCCTCCGGTGTATCTAGATGAATTCCCAAGTTTATGTTCAACTATTCAGATTCTCTGGCCCAGATACATTTTGAGCAGAATGGGTTGAACATCTGCATAGTGCATTCGGGCCTCCACAGAGATGCTCAAGTGGTGGAAATTTTGGAGATGCCTGAATGGACCATCTCCCAAAGAATTTTCCAGACTAACTCTTGATTGAGAATATCCAAGTCATAGGATTTATCGTATAAACTGAAGCTGAGGAGTTGGTACATGTAAGCTTCACAAAGGTCTCCCTCCAATGCGGCCTCTTGAAATCTCTCTCTTTCCGTGAAATCCCAGCCCACATTAAAACGTATAAATAGTCCTTCATGGTATTTCCCTCTTCACCTATACTCAGACAACAATACTGTGGCTATTTAATGGTATATGTTGGCATTCTTCTGATAGGAACAGAGAATGTCCAGGCTATTTCACACTTCATAGAGCTGCTTGCACAATTTTCAAAAATTTGTGAAAGGTAGGTACTCTTTATAGGTCTTAACCAAGATGGTATCTAGTATCTCAGTAGGGAGCGATAGGATGTGAGTCTATCCTTCTATTTGAAAATTTATTATAAAATTTCACTTAGTAATACTCATTCAAAAGTATAATCTATTAAAAGGAAGAAAAAATAAGAGACAACGAGTTATATTCTTATATAACCACTGGTAAAAAAAGTAAAATGGGGATAATGGTTTCCCCAGTTCCCTAATACACAAATCCCCAAAATCATTTCAAAAATTTTGATCTTTGAGGTCCATATGCAACCCGGTAAATCTGGTTCGATATCATGGGTGTACTTGTGCTATCTCCAGAGTCTGGCATGTGGGGTGTACAACTGTGAGATGTCTATATGTACTTGTTTCATGTATACTGATTGGGTGGCTTCATACTCAATGTTCTCGAAGTCCATTACCTAACCAAAATGGTCATAGGACAGGACTTGACACACATATGTCGCGCAGATGTCTCCCGCTGCTGCAGCTTCTTGGAAGGCCATGAAGGATTGAATGCCTTCCACTGTGGTGTAGTATATTAAAATTCCATCATAGTATTTTCCTCATCATACGTAGGATGGGAATTGGGCTTGCATCATGAATATGTAATCTAGACCTGCTCCTCAGTGGAGTCGAAGTACTCGGGGAGAATTGGATATATCATAGAGATGTTTGCATGACATATGGATATGGGTGTTATTTATATAATTTTCATGGATGGATATTGAAATTATGGTTTCTAGGGACTAATTAGGAAGAGATAGAATATTAGTACCTTCATTTTCCATCTGAAAATTTAGAAAACATCGTTCTAAGTATTGTTTAAGTAATTTTTTTTAATTCAGTTCTGGTTTTCCAGAGCTAACCAAACTGAATCCTCTAATACCAACTGTGGTGCCCCAGCTCCCGAGTACCAAGAACAGGTGCCATACAGAGGATTTAAATTGGTTCACGCTCTGAGAAACCAACTATTACTAAAAAAATCTTCTGCTAAAAGCAGTTACCTGAAAATTTTTAATTAAAAACATAGGGTGAGCATATGAATACCTAGTAAGGGGTTTAAAAAAACATGTTATACCCAAAATAACTTTTGAAAAACATTATTTAAAATTTCCATAATACATTTTCTTTAAAATGTTGTAACACATTAAATATACCATGACAATTATCTAAGGGATATAAGTGCATAATTTAAAACGTACTAACATTATCATGATTCAATTATGAGAATGCTCATTCAGAATAGAAAGTAAAATCCATTTCATATTAAAATTCAAGTAAAAAATTAATAACTAAGTGTAATGAATGATCAGAGTCGCGATTAAAAAAATCATAACTTCAATTTCATCATTCATTATTGGCCATTAAATTTCTAAATATTTCATAAATAATGAATATTCTATACTTAAACTTCTTCTGATTCTCATAATCATAAGCTCTTTATCCAGTAATATTCTACTAGTCGAATAATCCTCTGGTTAATTAATTTACATAGTCTTAATGAGGAAAGTGCATATGCCGGACCCTATCAAGACCTTGTGCCAAGACCTTGGGGCTAACTGTAACCAGACCCCAACCTAGAGAGCCTCTATAACTGGACTCCAACCTGGAGGGCTTACTTTTACTAGTCCCCACCCCAGATCATACTAGGTCCAATGCATTCCTCATAACTCTAAATCACGGTGCACATAACACTTTGATTTATTAAATCAAATATCACTCCCAGTACACTTATTACTTAGTTTCTTAACTCCCATAATTAAAAGTGTCCCATACCACTTTGAATAATTAAATGTTTATCTCATAAATTATTATTAACATCAAATTGTTCGACTATTACATAAAATAATAACTTTACAACTTTCCATAGTAATAAACTTTTAATGCATTAAAATACATGATCATTATTCATGCTTGGGTAAATGGGATTGAAAATGGACTAAAACATAATATGCCAGTTACTATTTAAACTACATGTTTCTCCAAAACATGCATAACTAGTATACAATTTTCACGCAAGTAATGAGGTTACCACATAAAATGATAGTTCCTTAATTTCCAAAATCCATGACTCACAAAATTGAATATTTATAGTTTAAAATGACCAATTTAAATTAAGATATATGTCATTAGTACACAAATAATGCATCATTGAGTACAACTATAAATAATATGGAAAAAAGAAACCATTTAGTCCAAATATACATAATATAACAGATTACATTGAAATATGAAATTATAACAAGGCTAATATCTTTAAAGGTTCTTTAACTAAAATGAGTTTGACGTAGGACATACATATCTAAAAACTAATGTTTGGCTTAATATTACAAATCCATTTGAACCCAAAACTATATTCTCATCCATTTCTTTATTTAATGATTGTAAATCATATTCAATAGCATAAAATTGATCTAGATTATACTATGTGTATATGTTAGAATATATACTAAGTGTTTCTCTGTTTTTTTAAATAATTAAAACATCTATACGAAACAACCCAAATAAAATTTTCAACCTTAGAAATATCTACACATAATAATTTTAACCATTGAAGAGCCTAGATTCACTTTGAGATGATAAATGTTGATATAAACCATATATATATATAGTATGTACATGTGGCACATAAAGAAGTTGCATGGGGAAATTAAACTTCAGATCCACTAATACCCTATACTCGAAGCTCTATTTCTGGTAAAGAGAAGTTAAAATTCAACCACAAGGTGATATATATTAATATATAATGTGTATCTATAAACATAAAAATTAAAATTAAACAAGAAATATAAATACAATTCCCCTACACAAAGTGACTTTATGCATTTTAGTCCTTCATTAACTTGAAACTCAATTTTAGAAATATTTAACCTGGGATAATGAACTTTATAAAAATCTGAGGGATGTGTATATTATACCTATATATTTACATAACCATAAGAATATTTAAGTAATAGATTATGTATCTAAGTCATAATATAAATTTTCATGGGATGTCCATGCCTAGGGTTATTAATACATTGTAACTCAAGATCCTACAACTCTTAAAGAATTAATCCCAAACCGTATGATGATATATATTTGTTTTACAAGTATATATATATATATTCTTATAACTTAAAAACCAAAAGAAAGGCAAAAGATAATCCCTTACCTAGATTGAGGAGAAGGAGGAGCTCGGGAAGGATGGAAAACTCAAGGTACACGTTGAGGTCCGCATAAGGCTTGGGTGCAAGGAGACGTGAGGGTTCTTCGGATGACTCGAATGATTTTTATAAACTAAACCTATAAAATATATTTATTTTTTAAATAAAAGATACATGGAATCTGAGGCCCAAGTGGCCTTAAAATAATTAACAGACATCCCCTGTGGAAACCATGTAAAATAGGGAGACCAGCAGCTGTCACGGGAGGAGAAAAAAATGGTAAGAAATAGGGTATAAGGCTACTCATTCAGGGCACGCTTTGGGGAAGAAGACAAAGCTACGTTGGAATACTGGGAGAAATTTCGATGGCCAGGATTAGTTCGGCCTAGAATTCAAGGTCTGGGATGCATCTGTGGGTTTTAAAAAGAATGAGCGACTCAGATTAAATCTGAGTTGATCGGACGGCCCAGAGACAACGCGGAATTTTAAAACTCTCTGACGGCCGAGATTAGATCCAGGGTTGATCGAACGGTCCATTTAAATGGGGTGATATGCCACGGTTTCTGAATGTCGAATATAGGATCGGGATCAATGGTCTCGATCGCATGCTATGATATCCGACGGCTGTGATCTCATTTTACCGAAAAAATCGCTTCCCACATCGAAACAGGGAGGCGCATGCAGCTTCCTTATAAGACTAAGCCTCTGATCCATAGTCTAAAAATCACACAACACACACTTAGGGGGCCTTACACATGGGCTCATGCTCCCCCACAGGCCTCGGCCTACCCACGCTCACCATGGCTTGCGCCCGCGTTGTGCGCTCATGCACTCACTCCTGAAGCTCCTGTGCACCTCTCGGGTGACCTTTGTCTGAGCTCAGGCTGGCCCAGGCTTGGGCTGGGGGCTAGGCTCAGCCACCCAGCATGAGCTTCCTCCCTCGGCCCAGCCATAAGGGCTGGCCCTAGCAGGCCCAAATTTTTACAAAAACTTAACCTTAAGAGAATATATATATATATGAAGTCTTAAGGTAAATAATACTCTATATAAATTTCATTTTTCAAACATGACTTTTTTATTTAAGCTTAAGGAAGGATTTAATGAACACCTAATTATACCTTGTCTAATAATATTTCTAGAGCTATTTATAGCACCAAATATTTAACATGAATTGAAATTCGGTATAACCATGTAAAATCTTTTGTACTAATAGTAGTCAAAACTAAGCTAATCAAGAATATAGTTTAATTAAAATAAATTAAACATAACTTAAAAATACAAAATGAAACTCTTTACAATATAATTGCATTAATTTCTACATGTTTTGAATTCCTTATATTTCAAAAACACCAACGTATAACTCAAAACATTCCTCTATGACCTTTTAAAGTTCATGGTTTGGAGTAGTTTTATAGTTTTTTAATTCATTATCTAATTACATGGTGGACTATAATATACATATAAGTTTTCAATTAATTTTATAATGAGGTCAACGGCTATATTTATAGCTGTTAGAGTTCCATGGTTTCCTAAGGCAACGGTCACATTATTGTCTTTTAAATCTAAGACTTAGGGTGTCCTAATACTCAAGTAGATTGAAGAAGATGGTTCATGTCATACCTTTGGTGCTTAGTGTGGCCGCGATGGCTTCGTCCATTATTATGTTCATTATGACCAATGCTAATGACCCATATTACTTTCTTGGGGTTCTCATTGTTTTAAGTTATCTCCCTATAATTCTGACAGGGTTCTTAATAGGTATTTTTGGTTAGCATGATTACTCTTTTGATTTCTATGTATTGTAAACACTACGGTACTTTTATGTAAATAAAAACTCTTGTATCCACTTGTGTGTTTTACTCGGTTGCATTCTAATAGATTAAAACCATATTATTACCCTCTCATGAGAAACAAGTTTTTTCAGTTATTAAAACAAAAGTAACCATAACTTATTAGTATATAAGGTTCGGGTTTTGGGGTGTTACACTGTACATGATAAGCCCTTTCAGCTTCATCCCATTAGTTGGTAGATTATAAGGATACTATATAGTTGAAGAATACACATAAAAGGAGTCCTAGATATTAATGTCTAACTTTTGTCTTCTGGTAATTTGATGATGAAGGAAAACTATATAGTTCAAGGCTTACACCTAATATAAGTCCTAGATATAGATTTCTACCACATGTCTATTGCTATCTAGGTAAAGAAGGCAGAATGATAGTTTGGGGCTTACACCAATTTATAGAATAGTATACAATGAAACCAATATGATTATCCCAACGTAAGGCATATAAGGAAAAAAAAAGGAGTGTCTTGACTCAAGATATTATGGTTAATAATGATATCTTATTCGTATAACATAAGAGAGAGGATATGTTTGATGATGTTTGGATTGAACCTCAAATAGGAATCATAGTTTTAATTGTTAATTAGAGTCGACCCCCATATATTTCAGGTGTCATATTTTATGTTCTTGGTAGAGGAATTAAATATCTAGTTTACCATCAACCCTTAAAGGTAAGTTCATTCAGTTTTATGACACATGATTATGACATTTGTGTCATGAAAGGGGTCATATAAAAGGGTTGACTAGGGATTTTGTATTAACTAAACTTGCATTCCTAACTCATTCAGTGACATGGGTAAAGGAATATGAATAGTTTGGGACTACACCTAATAGGAGGCGCATATAAGGTTCACTCTTGAAATAAAGGAATGTAAATATATTTTGGGTGTTGAAACATGTATCTCAATATGAGGATTTTTGGGAAATCAATAAAATTATCTAAAATTGAGGTATTTTGGGGAAAAGAGAATTATATTGGCTCAAGTAATATATTTTGGGTTTAGGTTACTAGTTATAGACTATGGAAGAATTGGTGCTCATGCAGGAGACTTGGGAGAAGTGGGTTCCTTATGGGTATAACATGTCTATTGGTAACTAAATAGAAAAATGTATAGGTGGAACATGCTCCTAGTAGGAGGACCATATGTGATGAGAGGGAAACTATGTGTGAGATTTGTATGGATGAGTTTTACCTAGATGAGAAACCCAAGTTTTAGATCAGGGAAAAATAGTTCACCCTTTTAGGGGTTCCCAACTATTAGACGTGGGTGAAAGATTTTTTCCTATTAGGGGTACCTGAGTATGAGACATGGGTGAATAGGATCACCCATATAAAGACACCCATATGTGAGACTGAGGTGAATTATCTCAATATAATGTCCATGGTAAAAGGGTATCCATAATGAGGGTCTCTGAATGAATGGTTTTCCGAGTGAGGTTCCCTTGGTGAAGGCATGCCCTAATGAGGTGCCATTAGCCAATTGTCTCCCTAGTTAGGGTATCGAAGAACAATTTACATTCTATTTTCAGGGATTGGGTGAATGATATCCATTGTGGGGGTCTATGTGTAATGACCCGGACCCAGACAGACACCCGAACAGTGTTAAACGGGTCAGGTGTCACTACCTTAGGCGCACCTCTACGAACGCCAAAGGCTTCCGGCTAGCAGCTAGGGTCTTATATGTATAGTGGGGAGTTTATACCCTCTCAGAGGATAATAATGATACTGGTCCAAGCATAATATAAAATTATAAGACTCTGTATACTCAAACTAGACCTGCATAGCAGAATAACAATCAATATCGATAAATAGTGGAAGCAATAAATATAAACAACCGTAGTAGAAAGTAAACAAAATAGCATGTTGAACACCACTTGAAACTACTAAAAAAACCAAGCATGAATCTATAACAAGTCAATACAAAAAGGGCATCAATGTCTAATCAAAAGTAGCTACCATAAACAAGGAAATCATGCTGATACAAGAAAGACTGCAAAAACTAGGTAAAGTATAGCTAGGAAAGATCTCAAGGTCCATACCATCTCCATGCAACAGCTAAATCAGTCCAACTCTTGAAGATGACCTCTTTCCTGCACGTAAATCCATAAAGTCTACACACGTCCCAAAGGTCCTGTGCAGGGTGTGAGAAGAATCCCAGTAGGATACCACCCAACGGTGCGTACCTTATATATGTGTCTAAGTAGGCAAACAGTTATAAGGAAACCAGTAAACAATATGATGCACAAATAAACACAAACTCCACTGGTGCTCAATATCCACCATGGAGTGTCTCCTTCTTTGGCCAATGCTGGAATCTCTATCATGTAGCCCATCACCATGTGCCCCCTGACACCATGTGTCTCAATTACCGATGTCCCGAAGGCATTCCCAAGAAATAGTAAATTGGAGGAACAGTGATGCCTTTCCTCAAATAAGTAACTGGAGGTACAGCGTTGTTTGCCCTCAAATAAAGTAACATGAGGGACAAAAATTTATGCCCTCAAATAAAGTTATTGGAGGGATAGCGATGTCTTCCCTCAATTAAAGTAATTGGAGGGATAGCGATGCCTGCCCTCAAATAAAGTAATCGGAGGGACAATAATGTATGCCCTCAAATAACGGTGAGCCTCTTCCCCCAACCTGATAGCCTCAATACTATCCCCCGGAGGCTCCTCACCTTCCACATGGCTTCCTACGACAATCACCCCCAATCCAATAGTACCTAAACAGCAACTAACAAGGGCCTCAACCCATAAGAGTGGTCAAAACCACCTCATCACGGAGTCTCTCTGTGTGCACACTACTCAAGTTCTGGGGGAGTGGAAATCACAAAAATAGTACCCAAGCCACAATATATCTGACACCTCGTGCCCCTATAACCATTTCTCTCAAGTCTGACAACATTACCATCCAAGTAACTCAGGCCATGCCCAACCTGACAGTCACACTGCCTCAAGTCGACATCCATGACGCCTAATCCCATGTTCATAACCACCCAATGTAACTCAGGCCAAGCCCAACCTGTGATCAGTATCACTCAATAATATCTATCCACTCCCAACACAACCCTAAGGGTTCCACCATATTCATTGACTCGTATCACATATATAATCACAATGAAATACTTTAAACATGCATGACACACTAAGAAGTTGAATTGCACAAGCCAGGTGTTGTCCCATACTAGCACTAAGATCATGAAAGCCTCTAACAAGTCATATAAAGTTTTAATAAACTAAACTCAACAGTTTAAAAACATGCAATTCAATTATAACCATTTTGAAATTCACTGGCCAAAATTCCCTAATGAGAAATGGCCCCTCACCTAGCCTCGCTCAAGAAAAATGGAAAAAGGGCATACCCAAATTCCTCCCATAGGTCTTATAATCAGTTTGATATGAAAAAGTAGATAAAATCAGGTCTCTCTCAAAATACCCGAAAACTCACCAAAGGTCATGCAACCCAAAAGTCTATGAAAACATGAAAGAAGGTATGCACCACCTACCAGAAACTCATATACATAGGCATTTCTAGTATCAAGATCCAATTCAAAGATGATATTCATAGATCTACATTTCCATCAAACCCTGTAAATTCTACTTGGATGGAAACTGGGATGTGTGAGGAAAAGGATCAAGAATGGAATAGGGTGTGTGGGTTTATCCTCGTTGTTTCAATCCCGCAGACACCAGCGGATTGAAGAATGGACTCTGTATGAAGATTCTAGGAAAGAGATGTTCTTTGGGTTTTCAGAGCGGAACGGTTCCAAAGATGGGGAAGAAGAAGAGGTTTTTCAGAATAAGACGTGATTCTCTTTAATTTAAGCAAATAAAAATAAAAATGCGTGGTGTCTATAAAGGACTACATTCCATGTAGTTGCCTTGTCCATACTCCGACTTAAGTGGAGGTATCCATATGGCTTGGACACACCCCATGGGTCGACACACGGCTTGAACTTAGCAGGTAAGCATAAAGGAGGATACACGGCAGGTCGAGCAATACTACACACTGTGTAGTAGGAAATTCCTACACGGTCATCACATGGCATGTACTCGGTGAGCACATTGCCGGTGCACACCTAACCAATGCACGGCGTGTACTTTAGAGTACATGGCGTTTATTCTAGAAATTTCCAAAACTTCCCAGAACTTCTCATTTTTCTTAGAACAAGTCAAAAATTCAAACAAGGTCAGGATTTTGACCTGTTCTAAAAACCCAGGTTCTTACAATCTCCCCATATTAACATAGATCATCCCCAGGATATCAAACAAAACCTAGAGATGGCACAGAACATTCCACCCCAATCAACATAACCTGGACTACCCCAGTATAAAAAGGTTCTGGCTAAATCCCTTAAGGTCTCCCCACCTTAGGATTTTCCTTACTCGGTCTCAACCTAAAAAAAACTAAAATCAGGTTAAGGTTCACTAACCTGGTTCCAAACTTATGGTCCTCTCATGACACATTGTCACCATTTCTCCTCATTGGTGCTCCCATGTTTCTCCCGACACCCCAAACATATCCCACGCCGCATCAGTTTCTGCCTACATGAGGTCCTGCATTCCATGGAAGTTCAAAATAAAACCTAATTCCATGCACTTCAAGTAACTCGCATCCTCAATGTCGTGATTCCATGCATCTCATACATATATATAAATATATCACACACTCGATATGGTGCCAATACCACTGACCAGCATCTAGTCAGTCTATATAAAACAACTGTAGCTCATGCACTCAAAGCGGACATGTCCCAACAGGCCATGCCAAAATAAGTAAAAACAAAAAAGAACGTAGCCATAGTTGTGGTTTACCTCTAACCATCATCGGCTCACCAACCTGCTCAGCCCCTGGCAACTCCACAGCATGCACCTGGCCTAAAGTCTGGATGCTTGATGCCTGACCTCCCTGCGGTGTTGCTCCAGTCACCGGCCACTGACCCCTCAACTAGGTCCCACTGTATCTACCATGTCCTCTACATGTAACTAAACCTAGTCTACCCTCTCTTAGTACCAAACCTAAACCAAATATAGATACCACTATCTATCCTGTTCTATGCATGCCGACTGTATAAGAAGGCTTCCTGTAGAACCTCTTAAGATGCCCAACCTGTCCACATGCCCAGCACTCTTTTGGAGGCCTATCGCCCTGAGTCCGAACATGTCATGGTTGTCCACAATAAAAGTAAACTGATGAATAACTGCTATGAGGTGGTATATCTGAGTCCTTTGCCTAACTGCCCTATTGGAACTCATCTCATCCTCACTTCCTGTAATCTGAACCATCACCTGAAGCTATTGCCCAGCCAACCTAGCACTTATCCATCTGGTTACCCTCTGTTATGAGCGCCTGATTCACCAACACTGAGAAAGAACCTAGCCTAAAGATATTCACCGGGATCCGAATAGAATGTCATAAGCCATACTCAAAGCGCCTATCCCTTATCATGACATCGCTTACCATACCAGGTGCAAAGCGATACAGCTCAATGAAATTAGCTACATAGTCTATGACAGACATGTCTCCCTACTGAAGGCTCAAGAACTCCTAATATCTCTCTGCCCTCAGTGTCTCAGGGTAAAAGTTTTTGAAGAACATGTCCTCGAAGTCTTTCCATGCTAGTCCCTCATGCCTGTGAGCCTGAACCTGCACATCCCACTAGCCCTTTTCTAGTCCTCACAGCATGTACATCGCCAGCTTAACCCTCCACCCTGGAGGCATCTCAAGCTGATCAAATATAATTTTCATGCTCTCAATCCAGTTCTCAGTCTCCTGCGGACCACCCTCACCCTGAAAAAGCAATGGGTGTTGTAACTGGAACTCCCACGTCAGATATTCCATAGATGACATTGTACCCTACGCACCTCTGACAATCCCCTGTAAGACACGTACCTAGATAGATCGGAGCTGCTCATCGAGCCACGGCCTGAACAATGCCAAACCCAACTGATGTCCTACCTGCACTGGATCTTAAACCTGATCTTGTCCCTGAGCCTGTACCTGCAACTCTTGCTCTGCATGCACTGGATCCGGAACCTGATCCTTCTCTTGTGGCATTGTACCATCTCCCACCTGACTCTCTATCTGAGTCGACTAAAAGGAACCCAATGAATACCATAAATGGTCAGACAACCCATATATATATAACAATATATATTCAATACAGATAAGGAAATGAGTAAAGAGGTAGCATAAAAAAACAACACTTACTCTCCCCTATCGCAACCCATGACCACAGCATCCCAGACTCATGGAATCCTTAACCTATTTCAATATATCCAAGTATCAAAAGTACATCGGGCCATGCCCATTCTGATAACTAATATTTCCTCAAACTGATGATCGAGCCTCCCAATCCTAGTGATCAAAATCACCTCAACCATAAAACATGCCTGCTCTCATAAGATTCATACCCAAATACCCTGCCACATGCAATTCCAAAAATATATAAATCATGGCATAACACATTGCAATAAACAAGAAATTATATCAGGAATTTCACCTATTCACATTTCAAAGCATTCAAATCATGGAAATTGATATTATTCACAAGGAATTATCACTTCACAAATCATACATGCAATTATGAAATTGAAATTCCCTAAAAATGTGCCCATAAAAATCCAAAAAATCACACCTTTCCATACTGGGCCAAGGTCCAATTCTCCCTTAACACACCGGGTTAAGGGTTACATATCAAAATCAATAACATCACACACCAAGTGATCCACTGAGGTGGAAATCATTTAAACTATAATCTGAGAAATACTCAAATAGCAATTCCCACCCATGGAAACTTGGTCCATCACTCGTACCAGGGGATACAGGCACCCAAGAACAAGCTAGAAACTCAATTCCAGTAACAACCTATCTCCAGTCTACCATATCCTAAATAATAAAACTAGCAGAAATAAAAAGAAAAGTCTCAATCTCATTAGTAGCTGGTAAAACACTACTACTAAATCCCTATCAAAAACCCTTATGATACCACTTTGTAATGAGCTAGACTCGAACAGCCACCCGAATAGTTCTAAATGGGTCAGGTGTCACTAACTTAGGCACACCTCCCCGAATGTCAAATGATGCTGACTAGCAACGAGGGTCTTATAGGTATAGTGGGGAGGCTATACCCTCTCGGAGGATAATAATGACCCTGGTCTGAGAAAAATATAAAATTATAAGAATCTGCAGACTAGAAACAGACCCTCATAGCAGAAGCACAATCAATATCGATAAATAGCAGAAGCAATAAATATAAAAAAAACTGCAGAAAGTAAACAGAACAACATGCTAAACACCACTTGAAACTTCTAAAAAACCAAACATGCATCCATAGAAAGTCAATACAAAAACGGCGCCAATGGCTAACCAACAGTAGCTACCATAAAAAGGAAATAATGCTGATACAATAAAGAATGAAAAAACAAGGTAAACTACAGCTAGGCAATACCTCAAGGTCCATACCATCTCCATGCAACAGCTAAAGCATTCTAACTCTTAAAGCTAATTCTTGAATGTAAATCCATAAATTTTACACGTGTCTCGAAGGTCCCGTGTAGGGTGTGAGATAAATCCCAATAGGATAACACCCAATGGTATGTACTTAATATAATTTTTTAAGAAGGAAAGTAGTTATAAGGAAACTAGTAAATAGTATGATGCACAAATAAACACAAACCCCACTGGTGCTTAATAGCCACCATGGAGTGTCACCTGCTTCGGCCAACACCAGAATCCCTGTCATGTAGCCCGGCACCATGTGCCCCCTAACACTGTGTGTCTCAAGTACCTATGTCCCAAAGGCACGCCCATGATATTTTAAATCAAAGGAACAGTGATGTCTATCCTCAAATAAGTAACTAGATGGACAATGATGTCTACCCTCAAATAAAGTAACTGGAGGGAAAATGATGTCTGCCCTCAAATAAAGTAACTGGAGGAACAGCGATGTCTGCCCTAAATTAAAGTAACCAGAGGTACAGTGATGTCTTCCCTCAAATAAAGCAACTGGAGGGACAGTGATGTATTTCCTCAAATAACATCGAGCCTCTGCCCCCAATCCAATAACCTCAATGCTATCCCCTGGAGGCCCCTCACCTTCCATGTGGATTCCTATGACAATCACCCCCAAACCAATAGTACCTAAACCACAACTAATGGGGACCTCTACCCACACGAGTGGTCACAACCACCTCATCACATAGTATCTCTATGTGCACACTACTCAATTTCTGGGTGAGCAGATATCACCAAAATAGAACCCAAGCCACAACATCTCTGACACCTCATTCCCCTACAACCAAGTCACTCAAGTTTGACGGTCATACCATCCAAGTAACCTGGTCTGTGCCCAACCTGACAGTCACAATACCTCAAGTCGACATCCATGATGCCCAATCCCATGGTTAGAACCACCCAATGTAACCCGGGCCAAGTCCAACCTGTGATCAGCATCACTCAAGAATATCCATCCATGCCCAGCACAACCCCAAGGGTTCCACCATATGCAATGACATGTATCACATATATAATCACAATGAAATACTTTAAACATGATAGACACACTAAACAATTGAATTTCACTAGCCAGGTGTTGTCCCATACCAGCAATAAGATCTTGAAAGCCTCTAACAAGTCATATCAAGGTTTAATAACCTAAACTCAACAATTTAAAACCATAAAATTCAATTATAACCATTTTGGTGTTCCTCGACCAAAATGCCCTGATGAGAAACGACTCATCGCCCGGCCTCGCTCAATAAAAATGAAAAAAGGGCATACCCAAAGGCATCCCACGAGTCTTATAATTAGTTTGATATGAAAAAGTAGATAAAATAGGGTCTCGCTAAAAATACCCAAAAATTTGACAAAGGTCGTGCCTCCCAAAAATCTGTAAAAACATGAAAGAAGGTATGCACCACCTACTTGAGACTCATAGACGTAGGCATGTCCGGTATCAAGCTCCAATTCAAAGTCGATATTCCTAGATCTATGTTTCTGTCAAACCCCAGAAATTATACTCAGATGGAAACTAGGACGTGTGAGGCAAAGGATTAAGAACTGAACAGGTTGTGTGGGTTTAGCCTCACTGTTCCGATCCTGCAGCCACTGATGGTTTGAAAAACAGAATCCAGATGAAGATTATAGGCAAGGGATGTTCTTCGGGTTTTCAGAGTGGAATTGTTTTGAATTTGGGGAAGAAGAAGAGGTTTTCCAGAATAAGACGCGACACTCTTTCATTTAAGAGAATAAAAATAAAAATACATGGCATGTATAAAGGACTACACAACATGTAGTTTCCTTGATTGTACTCCGAATTAAGTGGAGGTACCCACATGGCTTGGATGCACCACATGAGTCGACACACAACTTGAACTCAGCTAGTAAGCAGAAAGAAGGATACACGGTGTGTCAAGCAATACTTCATGCCGTGTAGTAGGAAATTCCTACACGGTCATCACACAGCATATACTCGGCGAGCACATAGCCGGTACATGCCTAACCCATACATGGCATGTACTTTAGAGTACACAGTGTGTAGTCTTCAAATTTCCAGAACTTCCCAAATTTTTCCAATTTTCTCAGAACAAGTAAAAAATTCAAACAGGGTCAGGATTTGGTCCCATTCCAAAAACCCAAGTTCTTACATAATGGGTAAATGTTTACCCAATTTCTAAGTCTCCAAGGATAACTAGGGTGATTTTCATCATATTATATGATTCCCTGGAAGACTAGGTCTCATTACACCCTAGTTATGGGACCCTACAATGGATTGGGATAAGAGATCTATTACCTCACTTCCTCTTCTAAAAATATTTTTGTGTGTCTAAAATGATAGGAAATTGGTTTTATTTATATTTAAATTTGAGGATATGGGAAAATTTATCAGGTTATGCATGGTGGTTCACACAGGTCACTAGGTGATAATCTGAATTTATATATACATTTTAGATATATTTATTTAAGGATTAATCATGATTTATTCAATAATACATTGGATTTTGGTTTTTTTTTCAGGAATAATGAATTCAAGATTCAAAAGAAAAGTTATTGAAAAATAAAAAAAATCTTTACACGTTTTTAAAGGAATTCATGGTGTGTATTCCTCCTTCACAGTATACCTGCAGATCCAAAGGTCATGTCATGAATCTTTACATGATATGAAACTGTTACAAAACATGTACATATATTACATGTCTTGAGATCTTCAAAATCATAATTCCACTAAAATTACAATGAAAAAATCAAATTCTTGACATGTAGAATTTATATGATTTGTAATGTTCAAGATTTCTTCCTTCCAAAGATACAGGATGTGAATTTCTCAATTTACAAGATTTTTAGAGAAGATTTGGGATCTACAGTACATGGGATTAAATCCACTTACACTTGATGTACATGTAACATAGAGTCCACATAAATCTAATACATGATTTTAGGTCATTAAAAGTCATGTAATTTTAAAGCCTATAAATATTTGTCCACCCTCCAACATAAAAAAAAGAGTTTTTGGATTCATCCAAATTTTCTTGTTTCTTCTATATTTTTCTTTTGTTTCATTCTGAACCAATTCAAATTCATTCCTTTACCATTTTTACCAATTCATTTGTTGTTACTTTCCATTATATGTCTATGAATTTCAATTCAACATTATTTTTCATTTCATCTTGTGATTCAATGTTAATTTAAGATATTCTTCACTATGTAAGGTCAACAATTTATATTTATTTCCCATTTTTAATTCAAAATATATTTTTGATTGGTTATCAATTTCTTTCTAGTATGTATTTTTTAACTCTGATTTTTCTTTTTACTATTCAATGCATGTTTCCAAATTTCCCTCTTTCATTTAATAATGTCATGTGCATCTAATCCACATAGGGTTCTAGAATGAGATTAAGGGTGTTTCAAAACCTAATAAATATATAAATCAAACTTTGGTAACCTCGTGGATAGTAATTAGTTTCAAAACAATTTTTTATCTCATTCTATTGAACAACCCTAACCATGAGGGGTGTAATTGAAGGAACCTAACCTAATTAAAGTTGAGAAGGATATGACCATTAGACTATGAAACTTTCTTCCATAGAATCTAAGAATATTGAATCTATTTTTTTTTAGTTATTTCTGGCCCAAGGAATAGTTTCATCTTAGGTAGATCTAATTTTTTTGTTCGTAATCAATTAGTAACTTTTCACCTCTTTGTATCCTAAGATATTGGTCTATTCAATTATATATTCAAGATTATTTTTTTCTTGAACACTAGAATTGAACCTTAACCCTGTTATTATTATTAATTTTAAATCCAATAAATTTAATATTTGGTAATGAAAACCCTAAAGAGATATCTTGAGGAATCTTACCCTAGGGTTTTAATTGATAAGTTTCTTACCTACCAGTTGTCCCTGTGGGTTTGACCCCGCACATCCACTTTTCTACTCTTTTATAGTTGAGTGTAGTTTGAGATATAAATTCAAAATATGATCAATTCTTCAGAATAATAATGATATTTCATAGGGTGGTCAAATTTTTGGAACCAATGTTGAGGATAGTTTTTAGGGGAATAGTGACCTATGGTACAAAACAAGGATTGCCTCACCCCCACCCTCTTCTTTTTTATTCCCCTTTTCTTTTTATAGTTTTTTCTTACAGACTAGAACTTGCATCGGCATTTCTCTAACTTAGTGTATGCTCCAGGGTCCCCTGACTCGTTATAGGATCCTAGATGCACAAGAATAAATTCTTTTCAATATTGTGATCAATAGTTATATTACTTCATGTCGACACTTAATAATAGTTGAATGTAACAATATTTCACCACCTCACCTACCAAACCTCCAATATTCACACTATGAAAATCAGGGAGAGGGACCAGAATATTAGGAGTATACCATTATAGATTATGGATTTTCATCCATTAGTGGTGTTGTTCCCAGTATTATGATCCATCATATTTAGGATCACTCATTCGTGATAAAACCTAGACTCATCCATATGATCCAGATCATGGGGTAGCTTAGTGGACTGAAAAGTGAAGATCGCATTGATCAAATATCAAATTTTATTAAGTTCTATGACACCTTTTAGAATCATGGGGTATCTTTATATGTCATTAGACTTTGTGTCTTTATATCCTCCTTGCATGACAGATCCAAGGATTGGATTAAAAATTAATCACATGATTTCATCATGACATGGGAATATTTAGAAAATAAATTTCTCAATAAATATTTCCCACCAATCTGAACCTAGAACCTCTAGAATAAAATCCAAAATTATAATTAGGTGGATAGAGAATCAGTTTGGGAAGCTAGGGACCATTTCAATAAACTGACTTGTATATTCCCACATAATGGACTCAAGGTGTGACTATAACTCCAATGTTTCTATCAAGGAATCCGAATTTCTTTTCAAACTATTATAAAAACCACTACTAATGGTGTACTAATGCTAAAACAGATAAATGTATATAGATAATTTTTAGACAGGGTCTCTCAAAATTAAAGTTAATGGTAGAGAGATCAAATACCCCATCGAAAAGGAATATATCATGTGGAATAGAATTATAACCTCATATCCATTGTGAAGGCTCTTAAAAATAAGTCAGTTTCATTTCAACTACCTTGTCTAATGCCACCTAATCTATCCCTTTTGATGGTGATCCAATCCAGTGAAATGAGTGGAGGTATTCACCCCTACCAAGACTATCGGGTAGGTGTGTAAGAGAATCAATGTCATAATTTTACTTATGTTAATCATAGTAAATAGATTCAACAGCCTAATAAATACTAGAAATAATATTATCAATATAGGTCAGCTCTACATCCACAACAACCCACTCAGTAGTATTATTAGTAGAGGATTTTTCAAGAACCACCACTAAATTAAGGACCACTTGGGCACCCAACACATAATTCTACTCCTCTATCACAATAGAAAATACCACAATAGACTTTTCTACATAAAGAATTGCATCAATTCTAGTAATCTCCAACAAGTATATTACAACATTCCCCAACTCTATTGTCTAACCCATGAAACTATCTCACTAATTTTTTTATAAATCATATCTGAAGATGAATACCCAAGATACTGAAATGAAAAACCAAAGGGATACCCCCCAAAACCTTTAATATTAAGTGGGTGAAATCCCAAATAAATTATTAGACTGATTACCAGGTATATTTCTCAATAATACTGAGGCGGTCATGAGAGAGGAGGCAAAGGGGATGGTTCTTAGAAGTATAAATGTTATGGGATTTCAACAACCATGAAAAGATGAGTAAAATAAGATTTATTAACCTAATAAATGTGTAACATTCATTAGAATAGATGAATATGATATCACGTTAAAATCTTGTCAAGAAAAAAACCTTGATTCCAAGCCATCTAAAGAAGATCTGATGTAATTGAAACTAGAAAAAGAAGACATCTTTCTGGCACCACCAACTTACAAACCCCCTCTACCCTTCCTAGAAAAAATGAGACATGGATATATTTAGGTGAAATATAAGATGATTTTATCTATTTTTAATAAATTACACATTAATATACCCTTCGTTGAATACATCACTCAAATTCCTACCTATAAAAAATTCATAAAAGGATTGATTTCTAATAATAGGAAATGGAATACCAAGGATTCATCTCCGTAAATGAATAATTCTCTATTTTCATGCAACATAATCATCCACCTAATATATGATACCCTATGAGTTTCTAGATTCCCATTACTATAGGGGCATAGAACATATGAAGAGCCTTATTAAATCTTATCATAAGCATTAATATCATGTGATGAGAATCTTATGAAAAATAGGGCTTGAATAACTAAAACAAACAAGTGTGTAACTTTAACTAGATTACTGATTAGTCAAATATCCTAAAGGACTCCCCGAGGATGTGTTAGTCAAAATTTGAAAATCCATTTTTCCTACAGATTTCAATATCTTATACATAGAAGAAGAGGGAAAAATTACTATAATACAAGGATGAATATTTATTTCCCTTTGGAAGTAACTAATTGAGATTAATCAAGGGAGACTAATATTTTGAGTTGGTGATTAACAAGTGGTGTTCTACTTAGTGAAGGCTTCCATGAAAAGTAATGATACATTCGACTATCAAGACATCTTTCTTAATATTGAAATTTATGATTCTATGACCATCAGGGATGAAAAATAGATCGTGTAACCTAATTAAGATGAATATAATGAATTTTATTATGTAAATTACACTAATCCTCTAACCAAGGATGATATCCCACCATTTATACCCTCAGTCATCAAACTGTCGATGCTGGAATTAAATCATCTACTTATCAACCTAAATTACTTATTCTTAGAGATTGAAACTACAATTATAGTAATTATTATCTCAAAACTAACTCATGTACAAGAAGAAAATCTCATTGAAGTCCTGAAAAAAAATTACTTGGGTAGTGGCTGACATTAAAGGGATTATCCCCATTATATGAACCCATAAGATTTTATTGGAAAAAGTTTCTAAGACCAAAATTCTACCCCAAAGGTGACTCACTCCTCTAATGAAATAAGTGTTCAAAAAGTATGTAATGATTCTTTTAGAAGTCGACATAATTTTTTCAATATCTAACATCGAGTGGGTGAGCCCACTATAATTCATCCCAAATAAAGTTGGCCTAACAGTTGTTAACATCAATGAATAGTAGTTAATATCAACTCAAACCATCATTGGATGGAAGGTATGCGTTGAGTATAGAAAACAAAACTTGGAAACTCACAAAGATCATTTTCTACTAGCTTTTATGTATCAAATTCTATAGAGACTATACATGCATCAATTCCATTGTTTTTTGGATAGATATTCCAAATACAATCAGATAGCAGTCAACCCAGTGTATTTTTCAAAGACTAATTTCACATGTCCTTTCAGAACCTTCACCTATATACAAATTTTATTCAGACTATGAAATTTACTAGAAACATTCAAGTGGTGCATGACACTCATCATTATTGATTTGGAGGAGGAGTTTTTATAAATATTCATGGATCATTGTTTTTTCTACAGATGATCCTTCAATATCTTTCTAAGTAATCTAAACCTGGTCCTACAATGTTGTGAGTAGAAGTTCCATGTACAAACTCAGAAAAGTAAAAATTTATAGTCCAAGTAGGCATAGTTCTAGAGAAAAAAATCTAAAAATAAGGAATAGAATTTGATCAATTGAAAATTATGTTCATTAAATATTTACCTGATCCCACTCCAGTAAAAGACATAAGGAATTTTCTGAGATATATAAGATTTAATCATTACTTTTTAGAAGACCTTGAAATAATAGCCTACCCACTAACAAACCTTTTTTTCATGAACAATACTTTTCATTTCACTAAATAATATTTTTGGGTTTTCAACACTCTAAAAGATTGTCTGTTGGCCAGTCCAATTATAATAACACCAAATTTACAAAAAGACTTAAAATTGATGTGTGATTCCAATGATTTTATTATAGGAACTTTTTTAGGACAGTGGTTCAGACATATATTACACCCTATATATTATCCCACTCATCCACTAAATGAAAATGAGGTCAATTACAAAACCATAAAAAGGAACTACTTAAAATTTTCTATGTGATTGAGAAAAAAATTATCATGCATCATGCTATTTAAAGTAGTAGAATATACTGATCATGTAGCACTCAAATACTTATTATGTAAAAAGGATAGAAAACTATAGTTGATATAGTAGATCATACTACTATAATAATTTGATATGGTAATCAAGGATACAAAAGGGAGTGATAATTTTATTATTGATAACTTGTCTATACTCTCACTGCCAAACATTGAGAATGTTGATAATCTAATCATCATGGATAACTTTTCTGAAAAATAATTTTTCATAATAAATATTTTGACACGGCCATGGTTTTCTAATATTGAAAATTATCCTTCCATGGGATCTCACTACCCACACTTATCATATGAAAAAAGTAAAAAGTTTTTTCTTGATTATTCACATTACTACTAGGATGAGCTACTAATATTCAAGTGTTGTGTTGATGGCCTAATTCGACGCATCATCCTAAATAAAGGAATGAAAAGTGTTCTTAGCATGTGTCACAAATTGCCAGCTAGAGGTAATCATGGACCTGAACATACCATTTTCAGTATCATTCAGATTGGATTATTATGGCCTACAGATCATCATGATGAAAGGATCCTTTTTCAAATATGTGATCAATTCCATCAAACATGAACCATTGGGAAAATAAATTAAATTCCCCAAAATCCAATCCTAGAAATCGAAATATTTAACATCTGTGGAATAGATTTTATGGGTCTATTCCAAAATTCTCATGGTAAATTCTATATTCTGATCAGTGTGGAATATTTCTCTAAGTGGGTAGAATTTGAAGCTTCCACTCATGACTCAACAAAAGTTTTCATGAATTTTTTAACAAAAAAAATTCCAGATTTAGATTCCCCCAATTACTCATTAGTGAATGGGAAACTCAATTTTCCAATAATTTTGTGATAGGATTGGTCGAAAATTAAGGAATTTTATATATCACTGGAACTCCCTACCACTTGAAAACTAGTGGGAAAGATGAATTATCTAAAAGGGATATTAAAAAAAATCTATAGAAGACAGTGAGAAATATTAAAAAAGTAATGCAGCATTAAATTGGATGATGAACATTGGGTGTATTGAAAAGTGTATTAAACGCTGATCATCACTAATATATTCCAACTTTTACATGGAAATCAATGTAATCTACTAGTGAAACATGAGAATATATCTTATTTGGAAATAAAAATGTTGAACATGGATGCTCAAAAAATGTGGAAGTTAAAATTATCCAATTAGATAAACTAGAAGCAATTAAAAAGGATTTTAATAAAAATGTCCGAATATATAATGAAATGAAAAAAATGGTATGATCAAAAAATTATGCATTGAATATTCACACAAAGATATAAAAGTTATTCTATTCAATTCTTATTTGAAATTATTCAATAAAAATATGAAATAATAATGGTAAATTCCATTCAAATTCATGAATTTTTTCCCCTATGGGGACATCAAAATTAAAAATATCATATAACAACCCTTCATGATCAATAGAAAAGGGTTAAAAGTTTATCAGGAAACGTTCTATGAGAGGTGCATCCTTAAATTAAAATTATTCTAAATAAATGTGATTTAATATTTCATTGTTAAACAAATTTATAACTAGGAGGCAACCCTAGGTATGTCTAGTAAGTTATATTAGAGTTTCGGGAGGGTTACCAGGTTTAGTAGAAGACCTTTCCAAAAATGGGGAAAATTCCAATGGCACATCAGGCATTCATTAGAAAATGTGTAAATGTTGGGATCATGAAAAATAGAAATTTTATGATTTTCACATCATTTATTAATTAAATTATGTGAAAAATCAAGGTAGTTTTAAAAACCATAAATCGTATGTTCTGGGCTTCCCCTGCTCTTTTCCTCCCATCTCCAATGTGACTCCCCCACTCCTGAACATCTCTACTACTCTACTCACATACATTCATCATACATAATCCTCATTTTTCCTCCCTTTCCCTCATCCTCACCCCCCCTCTCCATCATCTACCTATTCCTCTTTTCTGTAATGTCCAGAACCAAAACCACCGGCATAGGGTCCTCTAAATGTGAACCCGATCATGATGAGACACCTCCACCCAATTTTCTAGGGGTTGTACCCTCCTCCACCACCTGTATATCAGTATAATTTAGACTCTACTTCAGCCTATTCCTCTGATTCCTCCTCTATGGACTCATAGGCCTCATCCATTGGGTCACAGGGTGCTTCCAAATTCTCACACCTATACCCTTGCCTACATTTATCATCACCTGAGCATCAAGATACGATATTCCATCTACAGGCTAAGACTATGAGAACCAACAAGACCTTATACGTCACCATGTTTAAAAATATCTAGATTCATTAGGAGGTTCTTTACCTCATTAGGCGCATGCACATCTCCACCATCACCTAGGTGTGAAAGGATATCAATCAGGATCTTTTCCTATAGTTTCTTTCTAAATTAAAGATGTACATTATTAATGTTACCTTTAGATTGGGAGTAATGACTTAGGAGATCATCATAGGAGATGTTGGTATCATTCTCCGTATCTTTACCACTAACTTCATCATTTCCCGTGCCTACAAATCATTGCTTCTTGATCCTGCAAAGACAGAGGTGGAGAGGAATTGGGAATTGATTCCCTGAGGTTTGTAGAGTGTTTATGATCCATGAACAATGAGGAGATCCCAACTCTGGGGTGTTTCCTTTAAGATCATGTGTTGGGCTCTGGACCATGTCTAGATGGCCAGATGAGATGAACATGAGAGAACTAAACATATCGGGGTCATCATCTTATCATCTTCCAGGGGTGGCCCTACTATCAACATGGACAAATATTTTTCCTTATATTTCCAAACCTAGGTACGATAGGCTCATGGAACACTACTGGTAGGAAACTTCATTACCCATCTCTATCATCATATTGGCACATTTGACACTGCTCAACCTCATTCTTCTACTGGTCATATAGAGCTTATCGATCTTCTAATACTCCACATGATGGGGCTGCTATAAAACATTGAGGGTGCTACCAGTGGACATCACAATACCTAGAGTATGAGGATGAGGAACTCACCCATTGAGACCCAGTCTCAGCCTCTCATGTCCATACCTCAGCAGTCACTCACTCTACTACCAACTCATCCACTTCTCCTACTACCACCACATACCCTCCTACTTCTATTTTTATGACACCACCACCTCATACTACAAATACTCAATCCCTATCACTTTCCTATGATATATAGTCAAATATCAAGTCCCTTCTATAGAATTGGTGACATATATATCACCGTCTTGGAATCTTGTTCATTGTTCCATATCACTTAACCACAACTACCCCTCCACTAGTCCCTTCATATTCTAATCTACCACCACCTCTAGGCCCTGCTTCATCATTGATCCCCACCCCACCTCCCTCCCAGGTCGGCCTACCTCTACAGTTCACAAACCCTATCACCCAACATAAGTTCTTAGTGGATCTGGAGTAATGATACAGTGACCTCACTGATCCAACTACCTTAGAGGTGCCTCCAATTGATCCAGTGACTAAATGTATGGCCTCAGTACAGATCGGCACCTCGCCCCCTCCATCATTAAGAAAAAATGATGTCAGCACTTCAAAACCTATTACGATAGTTAATCCTCTATCACCCACCACCATATATGAGATATAAATGATTAATTTGATCTAGACCCCCACTGGTCAAGAGGGGGAATCTAATGTTGAGACTGGAAAGCATGTCCCTATTATTTAGTCTTGTCCATTTACCTATCCCTTAATGTATGCTAGTTATGGGTGACATTTTTTTATATTATCAATGTATTCTATATTCACTGATGTTCCAATTTTCATATCTATTGATGAGACACACATTTCACTGAACTGATTTCTTTTTTATTTTCATTTTTAATTCTACATTAAATTTCCTTGTCAGTATCTACTACATCCTCTATAGTATTTTATGACACTTTCATGCCACCATCTAGTCATTCACAAGACATGTGGAAGCATTTAGATAACATATAGAGATAGATTGAGTATCTCCATCTCTAGATCCATACTCATGAGGACCCTACTCTAGGATTTTCATGTAATTTAATACTTCAAAATGATCATTTGGCCAACCCATTTCAAATGTGGTTAACCCCACCAAGCACCCATGTGGACTCAAAAACACCACCAAAGGTGACTTTAGAAGTCATAGGACATCTGAGTCAATGCATGTCACCGACTGATCTTTCTTTCCATTTTTCTGACTAATGACATCATAGTTATCACTTTATGGGAGGTAACCCATTTTTACAATAATTTCATTATTTTCTTAGGACCTTTACTTTTCCTTCTTATCAATTTTTTCTTCAATTGTCCCAAACATCTTTGTATTGAATAATTAAATTTATCAGAGCTACTTTCTCTTGCTATTTAATTTTCACTCATCCATTTATATTCTTACATATTGATTAACCCCTATTTATTATTGATTTATCTAGTGCTGGTATTGTGTTTCTAAAAAAATCTATATGTAGAAATTTCAAATAAATATCCAAAAAATATCCTTATGGAATGATTTTTATTATAGGGAGCTCTTGATTCTCTATTTTCAAATTGAAATTTTCAATTAATTTCTACCTATTCAGCACTTTCTATCTCTCCCATATCACTTTTAAAAATAGTCTGGACACTATATCATTTTAAGTTTGGGGAGTCTTTATGGATTTTATTATTTATGAACTTGTATTTTTTCTTTTTTTCAATAGTCTTGGTGATATTTTTCATTAAAATAATGCTTTATGCTAGAAATATCATTACATCCATTTAAATTAAATAAAATGTTTGGTTGGATTTTTTGAAATCATTTTGAATTCTTTTTTTATTTTTAGAATTTTATGAGTTGAGTAATTTAATTCCAATTATAAATTCTTGAAATTTATTTTTATTAGATTATTACTGGATATTATTCCATAATTGATTGTTGGTAATTTTGTATTCTGATTATTGAGATGATTCTATACCTACACTATTATATTATTTCCAGAGAATATTTCTTGAGAGATACATGGGGAATGTAAACCTATCAGAACATACATCAGAATAATATTGAGGATATGATTAAACAAATACACTATTAAAATGATCGAGGAAATACTTTTTTACCCATTTTTTATGACACCCACCTATATTAATTTCCTTTTTAATCATGTAGTATCCATGAATAACCTTATTTGGATGAATCTATTTCAAGAATATTATCACTTCCTACCATACTCTTGGTATTATTAATGATTTTCTTTTAAACAAATGTGGTGTATTTTTTATCTCTTTCATACATGGGATGTTCATACTTAGGATATGTATGATGGAATTTCCACAAGATTTATTAGATAATATTCATGGTTACCTTCAAAATTTTTTATGCACACCATATTATTTTTATAAAAAAGTAATATAAAAAAATTAAACTTGTTGTGTATTATGAATGTCAAAAATGACCATTACCATACTAATGGATCTTATGATAGATCATATGTAGTAAGGTAAAGGATGTGAGATTTTTCCTACACAAGAAATTTGAAAAATAAATAAAATGAAAAAGACAAAGGAACATAGTAAGTTCTTTTTTCTTACTTAGAATATGCATAGACCCAATTTGAGTTGTTGGGAGCAAGGAGACCATTTTTGTTCTAGGATTATTTACTTCATTACACTATTAAATATTTTAATTAATCATACTATAGTAATGTTATAAAACCCATGAAAGTAATTTTTCACTGTTATTATGTTGATTGTGATTGGTTGTACATGAGGAGGGAAAGTGAGTCCACTCTGAACATTGTAACAGTAGTGCAGTTTAATATATTTGGTACATAGGAACATTTCCACTGTATTTTCCATGAACATTTCCCCATGTGGATGAACCATGTAAAATTTATGTGTCTAGGTTTTCATTCATTTTTGTTCATAAATTTTAATGGGAAGGGGATGGAAGAGGGTTTTTAATGGTGAAATAATATTTGAAGTGGTAGTTATTTTAATCTATCACACCATGATTCACTCCCCACCCCCCTCAGGGTATTTAACCTAATTGGACTACCATATAGAGAATACCCTCCTTTTTAAACCTGATTCCTACTACCTACCAACCCCCAGCGTCAGATTCTTTTGAACCTTATTTCAGAAGACCTCGTTATTATTTTTTTATCTGTCTTTATAAAGTGGAGATGTTAGAACCAATGAAAGCCTATGTTTAGGAACATGTATTTGGGATATGAAAAAAATTGAGGTTTTATTTTACATTGAGTGATGAAGTAAAATTCATTGTGAGGTAAATTCTAAAATAGGTATAGTTTTTGAGGAACAATTATTAAATTTTAATTAAAAGAAGAAAGAATCTGAATAAATAACATAACAGTGATGCATGATGGATTTTATTTGCATGATTGACTCTAGAGGACTTCTTTTTCTAACTCTACTTATTTTTATTTTCTTGGTTTCAATTCATATTTCTTGTTTAAATAATGTTTCATTTGGAATCCTTATTGAGAAGATATTTTTATTTTGGATAAGAAATTGTTCAATTGTTTGGGAATTTAAAAGATGAATTTATATATACATTTTTCATACATTTATTTAAGATATAATCTTGATTAATTAATTAATTCACTAGGTTTTGGTATATATTTTTTGGAATTATAAATTTAAAATTTAAAGGAAGAGTAGCTGAAAATGTAAAAAAAAATAGGCTTTACATATCATGAAAGGAATTCACGATGTGTATTCATAATTCATAGTATACCAATGTAGCTAATAAACATCATGTGAATCTTTATATGACATGAAGTTATTACACAATGTGTAAATATATTATACATCATGGGATCTCCAAAATCAGAATTCCAATGAAAGATCAATATGTAAATCAAATACATGACTTTTAGAATTTACCCAATGTGAAATGTTTGAGACCTCATCCCACTGAAGATATAGGCCACCGATTTCTCAAGATACAATATTTTCATAGAATAATGCTAATATGAAGTACACAACATGAAATACACTTAATTTTCATGTACTTATTGAGAAAAAATACACTTAAATCCAATACATGATGTGAATAAATTACACACCATTTAATTTTCAAGTCTATAAATATGTGATCACCCTCTATCAAAAAAAGATAGTTTTATGAGCCATTTGAATTTTATTGTTTCTTCTCTGTTTCTCTTTTGTTTCATTCTAAATAAATTTTAATTAATTCATTTATTGTTTTCATCAATTTTTTTAATGTTAATTATTGTTCTACATCTTTGAATTTCTATTATATATTTATTTTCATTACATTTTGTTATTCAATGTTTGTATGTGATAATATTCACCATTCAATGTCAATGATTGTTTTTTCTTTTCTACACTTTAATTCAAAATAAGTTTTTTATTGATTGTCAATTTCTTTCATGACTGGATTGTTTAACTATGAATTGATTTATTATTATGAAATGTATATTTTACAATTTCCTTCTTTCCTTTAATATCTTCATGCATGGTTAATACTCTTAGGGTTAGGGTTGGAGAGACATGGTTGTTTTGAAGGTATCATGGAGTGAAGTAGAATATGGTAGGTCATGGATTTAAATTTTTTTACTAGAAATTGACATAACCGCATAAAAATTGGTGAAGAACTCCTCCATTATAATCATAAGGATCATAGATTATAAATTTAAGCACATGTAATGACTCACGTTTCGACTTTAAGGACTTCATAATATTTCAGAAAATATTTCTAGAGTTGGGTGTTGAGTCTGCACAGGAATTCGGGGCCATGGGAGCCTCAGTGCGGTAATATTAAAAATATTCAATATATTTTTTCACACACACACTTTCTCTTGAAAAATAAATAAATCTTGTTCAGAGTCTCAAATCAGATTTCTAAGACTGCAGTTGAGATTGAAACGTCATTTTTACCCTAGATGCAACCTAAGTTCATATGTGCCAGAAGTTCTGATCGGTGGCCATTTTGGTGATGTGGTGTTAAATGGAAATTAAGGGGTTTAATTTAATTAAACCCAATTTCCTACCCCCCCCCCCCAACCCTCATATGCATACGACACAACCAAGGAGTGTTGTGCCTCTTCTCCCCTCTCTTCTCCTCTTCTCCCCTTTGGAAATGAATGAAACCACTACTGATTTGAAGAGAAGAAGTGTTTTCATCCCCATTTTTGACATAGATCTTCAATAGATTGGGGAGCATCATGATCTGGGCATCGTTCATAATCCAAATCTTTGTCATTTTACTAATGAGGTTAGTGGATTTGAGTTTTTGTCTTGATCCCTTTAATTTTATGATGTTATAAGGTTCTAGTGCCCTATTACAATTGTTGTTGATCCTTGCTAGGTAGATCTATGGGTTTGGGGTTGAATCGGGGTGAATCGGGTGATTTTTCATGTGATTACCGACTGTAATAACCATCTACATGGTGTGTAGTTCAGTGAAACATGACTTTTAGCTCTTCCTATTTTGGGAATATGAGATTTTGGGACTACATGATGTGTATAGGGGTTACTCACCGTGTTATGCCTTAAACTGTGTAATATTGGGACATGGCTTGGGTTAGCCGTGTGGAACTACATGTTAGTGCACTAACAAATGTCCAACATATGTGGACATAGGGTCTGGTACATGAACACTGGCAACTATATGGTAAGGTGGTTGTTTATCCAAACACGTCGTGTAGTATGGGATACACAGCATGTGAGGGACATGACCGGTCAGTCCATGTAGAAGAGGAACAAAACTAGGAGCTGATAGATGAGGGACACAAAGTGTAACTCCTCTAGATGTCATGTACCCCTACATGGGTTGGAACTCGTGTGGACCATATACACAAGTAGGAGGTCGGGTGGGCTCACACACCTTTTACTACTAGGAGATCCTCCAGGTATCTTCCTCATTCTATAGATTCTTCTCTATGAATCAGATCCAGCCTTGTGAGTAGTCTATCCTGAGATTTTTTCTACTTATAACATGATGGTGACCTCCATTACAGATTATGAGATATGTTTTAGTGTGTATCGATCCAGAATCTTGTGGATTGGTACTAAGACAATATTTTAAATCAATGTGGTTCATATAGAGAGACGATATTAATGTTACTCTACTAATGGACTAGGGAACCGGTTTTTATTACCTCTCTACTTAGGTAGAGATAGGACTCCCCACATTGTAGGTGTGGGTTCATTACCTTTATGTAGTTTCCTCTTAGGGTGTTACTCCTCTGATGTACTAGGGTGAGGTTTTCCTTATGATGTTCGTGAATATGGACAGTGATCCCCTATCATTTCAGGGCACGAGTCCTCCATATAAGATGTATAGGTAGGGTTATTACTCTCCAACTATGTTAGGGAGCAACTCCTCTATCCTGTGAGTTGGTACTCCACTATTGGATCAGAGTGCAGGTCCCCCATACATGTTGTTCTGGAAAATTCAATACTCCCCTTCCATGTGAGGGAGTGAGTCCTCTAGCCTAGGGTTGGTACTCTCCTTCTATGTAAGGGCGCAGGTCCCCCATAGTAAACAATCTAGCAGAGTTGGTACTCCCCTATCCTATAAGGGTGTGGGTCCTCTAGAAACTGAGTGATACTCCCCTACCAGGTTAGGGTACAGGTCCTCGATCTATGAAGCGGTTCTCCCCTGTCATATCAGGGTGTGGGTACTTCATGAGTTTTACTCCCCTATTAGAGAAGGGTGTGGGTCCTCACTTAAGGAGTAGTACTCCCCTATCTTTGAGTAGTAGTAGGGAGCGGGTCCTCCATTAGAGTCGGAGCTCCCTCAACTGTGTGATATATTTACAAGGATCAGGCACCTCCACTTGATGTTAATGATACCTAGATAGGATTTAGTGCTCCCTTGATGGACTGAGGTGTGGGACACTCCTTACAGGAGTGATAGAGGTGTCATGAGTTAGTTAAGATCAATACTCCCTTGACTGTGGGGTTGTATCAAGGCATGAGTCTCTCTATTATCTCTTTTTATAGGGGATGCACGTGGTGTATAGTATAGAGTAGTGTTCCCTCAACTGTGTGAAGTGGTGAGGGGAAGGCATCTTCACTTGGGTTTCCTTAGTTTGCATTGGGTACAAGGTAATGATGACAAGACCTCTGGTGCTGAGCACTAGAGCTTGACCTAGTAAGATGTTCTCGATGGAGCATGTTCCCTATGACGTACCATTATAAATGGTATAGTTGTTTTTGATGGAGTGTATCTCTTTGACGGGTTCCATATGGGATGGTTGAGCTTGTGGGGTGTGTTCTCCTTATTTTATGTTACTGTTAGAGCCTATGAAGAGAATTTTATTTCTAGATATGAGGTTGGAACCTCATAAGACTTAGAGTCTAAGATGAGTATATCTGGGTGATTTCTTGGAGCAATTGTGGTGTTGTCACATGTTGGGGTTGACACCCCAGGTAGACCAAGATGAATTTTCATGTACATACAAGTATGGTTCAAGATGGATTTTCTCTCTCTATTGAGTTTCCCTCTAGCTAGGTCGAGTGGACTGTTGCCTTTTAGAATCTACCTTTTTCTTTTGGGGTTTTTGGGGAGCCTACTGAGTATTTTCATACTCACACATGCACAGGCTTTTACCACACATGTTTTTTGCATTTTTTATACCACATTCCTTTCAACGGATCCCACATAGGACCCAAGGCATGTAGAGATTAATTATTTAGATAGACCGTGGTATTTACTGAATCTTGGCTAAGGAGCATTACGGCAGTTTCAGTTGATAATGAACCCCTCCTTCTAATCAGGTTGGATGCTTTTATAGTTTTCTTTAGTGTGAATTGTTTTTCATTTATTTCTATTTCAGTACTTCTGTTGTACTCTAGTTGAGGGATATAAATTTATGCATTCATTGTTTTAGTTTGGTTTTTACATTTCAAAATTTTGTGAGATTGGAGATGTGTGTGTGTAAAAGTACATAGAAAATACCTCCCATGTTAGTGATATGAATTCTCAGTGCTATTCACTATCCCCTGGCCTAGTGGAGGTGGTATTGGGAAGTTGTGGACTGGGCCCTATTGGGATGGGTAGTTACAGAGTGGTATCAGATGTGGTCGGTTCCCCATTGAAACCATAGTGTCGTGAGCTTGGTTTGGGTTACATAATGGCAGTGTTAGAATGATTTTGAGTTTGGAACATAGGCCAGAGGTTCTAGTGTTGGTGTGGTGGCCAATATATCCAATCACCATGTCTCTAATAACCTGATATTCAAATTGGTACATTAAGATACCAATCATTGGAAAATAAATGGTACATGCATCATATAGGATAGGGTTTTGGTTTTTTCCATTCCATCTTGAGTAAGCTCCCCAGATAAAATCTTTGACCATGGTACATCTTGATTCTATTTTAAGATGGATCCAAAAATATATCTAGATAGGATTTTATAGAGTGATCATGATGAATATTTGTCCTGTGATGAGGCTTCAATGTAGGGCACTGATTCTGAGGTGTTACCTCTCAGTGGTTTGTCGATAGTGCCACCACCTATTGAGAAGTAGGTTTTACCAGTAGTTCAAGACAAATATGAACATAGGACTATTGCACTAGATAGGTTAAATAGGCATAAACCTCTAAGGTACCAGGTTTATCCAAACCCCCAAGTAGTATATGACTGGCTCGAGGCAGTCACATGAGTTTTCCACATAATGAGGAAACCTCCCGATCAAATAGTGATCCTAGCGATGATCCTTCTATAGGGTTCATCTAGGATATGGTGGAGTCTAGTGATACAGAATCATGATGAGGTGACACTCACTTTGTAGGATTTCGAGTGACTTTTTAGGGAAGAGTTTTACCCAGCCACATTGAGATCAGTGCTTATACAGGAGCCTCTGTAGCTTCAGCATGGTAGCCTGATGGTAGCGGAGTTTTCAGTGAGGTTCACAGACTTTTCATGATACTACTTGTGTATTTTTAAAGATCCATTATTAATAGAACAAACCTTTTAGGATTTATTTCATTGGGAGATCAGGGTATCTGTGATTATGTTGTGCATTCCCACCTATGCTATAGTGTTAGAGAAAACTCTGGTTGTGGAAAGTTTCCTTGCTGAGAAATAGATGGATGTGACTCATAGCAGTGGTCATGTGAATGAGGCATCTACGGGAGCTATAAGATGATAGGTAAAAGGATCATGGTGTAGGAGGAATACCCATTCCCAAACATAGAGGCATGGGTCTATAGCACAGGAGCAACACTGAGGATCTGATCAGTTGTAGGAGAGGAAATATTATGCTTGCAACAGTCAGGGGTATCTCGCTATATATTTTCGACCCATAATGTTGCCAATAAGGAGTTGTTTGAATAGTATCCTTGGTAGATACATAACTCATATAAAATAGTTCTTCAAGGTGGTGTATGATGCATAGGATCTAGAAGGGAAACTAGATGTGGTAGGTAGTTCAGGGTGTTGCCACCACCACCCCCAAGTGGTCCGCACCAAGCTCAGTGAGCTAGAGGGTGTGGGAGAGGACACCTGAAGTCCATGGAATCCTTTGATCTAGAAACTTCAAGTATAAATAGAGGTACCCATTTTGTCCCTTCTAATTTCTATAATAGAAATTTGTAGACACTATTGTGGGTACTCTTTTCTTTCATCTCATTCTCAAGGTTTAACCAGGGTGACGTGGTCGTCAGTAGAACCTTGTGTTGGTAGTTGTGATAGAGGGCTCGGTAAGACCCAGTGTGTGTTTTTCAATCCCTTTGTTCATGTGTACCCTCATGTGTTTGGCATCATCTTTGTACATGAAACACTTGAGGAGAATATGGTGCAGTTTGATGTAGTTTTGAACTCATGAGGAAGGGGGGTGCTTTCCCCACCAAGAAGCATTTTCATGACATGATTAAAATTGTGTGGGTGAGTCAGTTACACCCAAATCGGACAGTATCAAAGATTGGTAGATGAGTTACTCAGAATTGTGTGTTCAAGTTGAGGTTATACAATGAAGTGTCAAAGGAGGTCTAGGCTTTTCCAGTAGAGTTTTCATCCTCAACCCCTTTTTCTTGGTGGCCTTGGGAGAGGTTGATCCTTTCTTAGAATCATTCTGTAGTGGTGGAGTTAGACCCTATGATGTTTCAGAAGTATGGATTGGTTTCCTACCATCCATACTTTGCTGGGATTTCACTAGTGGGTGTGGTAGTGTTTTTTTTGGGCGAGCTATGTTACAGCTAGAGGTTTGTAGATGAAGGGACTGGTAATACCCAGTGTTCACCCGTTGGAATCCCAATTTTTTTCATGAATACCCTCACATTTTCAACATCAACCTTCAATGAAAAATTCTTGAAGAGGATTTTTTATAGTCTATCCAGTGGTGGATAAGGACTGTAGGGTTCCATCAGTATCTATGTCAGGTTAGCGAAGTGGTGTACCGCTATACCCCATGACTATAGATGGACCATGGTGTATGGTTCTTTCCCACTTGTCGTAGCTAAGGAGATATGTGCTCTTTTGTTCCACAATTTTGGCCTAGTATAATATGAACATAAGATTGGTTTCATCATGTTGTTTTCTCAATATGTGTTCTTGTAAGCATTTCTAGAACCCTTAGTGAGATCGGCAACAAGGGAGTCTGGTGGGGGGATTAGTTTATTCCCTTGTACTTAGTATTTAGATTTTCAGGGATGAAAATCCCTAAGGTGTGGAGAATTTAAAGACTCAGGTTTTGACCTAAAGGAATTTCAAATATTTTGGAAAATATTTCTGGGGATGGGTGTTGAGTCTGAATGGGAAGCTGGGGCTTGGGAAGCCTCGGTACGGTGATATTAAAAATATTAAATAAATTTTTTCATGTGTGTATTTTTACTTGAAAATAAAATGAATCCTTTTCAGAGTCATCGATCAGATTTCTAAGACTGTGGTTGAGTTTGAAACATCGGTTTTACCCTAAGTACGACCTAAGGTTGTCCAAGCATGATGTTTTGATTAGGGGTCGTTTTGGTGATGTGAAATTAAAGGGGAATTAATGGGATTCATTTATTTAAACACGATTTCCACCCCCCAACACTCATATGCACATGAGACCACCAATGAGAGCCTCTCCTCTACCCACCTCTCTTCTCCTATTCTCCCCTTTGGTGATGAATGAAACCATCACCAAATTGAAGCGATGAAGTTCCATCAATCCCATTTTTTTACGTAGATCATCAATAGATCGAGGAGTAGCATGATCCGGCCATTTTTATTAATCCAAAGCTTCAGGATTTCACCAACGAGGTAGGAAGATTTTATTTTTGGTCTCGATCCCTTTTGTTTTTCATTTTTATAAGGTTTTAGAGCCCTATTACAATTATTGTTTATCCCTACTAGGTAGATCTATGGGTTTTGGATTGAATCAGGTGATTTTTCAGGTGATTAACAACTAGAATCACCATCTAAAAGGTGTATAGTTTAGTGACACATGTTGTGTATCTCTTCCTATTAGGGGAAGATGAGATTTTGGGACTACACACCATGTATAGGGGTTACACACTGTGTAGTTACCTAAAACATGTAATCTTGGGACATGACTTGGCTTTGTCGTGTGTAACTACATAGTCATGCACTAACACACAGCCAATGTACACAAACACGGGGTTTGGTACACAGACACAAGAAACTAAACAGGAATGTTTCCATTAATCTGAATACACCTGTATTAGAAGATTCATGGAATGTGTGGGACATGGTTGGACAGTCTATATAAAAGAGGAACATAGCTAGGGGTGGAGAGATGAGGACATGGTGTGTACCTTATATAAACATCGTGTACCCCTATATGGGTTAGAACCTGTGTTTACCAGATACATAGGCAGAAGATCAGGTGGGCTCACACATTGTGTGGGCCCCAGTGCATGACTTGTACTACTAGGAGATCCTCCGAGGATCTTCTGCCTTCTATATATTATTCTCTGGGACTCATATTCAGGCTTGGTAGTAGTCCATTATGAGCAGTTTTCTTCATATAACATGATAGTGACCACCTTTAAAAATTATGAGATACGAGGTGGAATGAATCGAGAAATATTCTTGTGGAGAGGTATTAATCCAATGTAGGAGATTGGTGTGGTTTGTATAAAGAGATGCTAGGACAGTTACTCCCCTAATGGATTATGGTGCAGGTTTATTATACCTATTTTTTTAAGTGGATATGGGACTCCCCACATTGTGGCCATGGGTTCATTACCATTGGGTACTTTACTCCATGGGTGTTACTCCCCTGATGGACTAGGGTGTGGTTTTCCCCATGCTATACATGAAGATGGACAATACTCCCCTATCGTTCCAAGGCATGGGTCCTCTATCCTATGATTCATTACTCACATGTTGGATCAAGGTGTGGATCCTCCATATGTGTTGTTTAGGTAGAGTTGGTACTCCCATTCCATGTTAGGGAGCAAGTCCTCTAGCCTAGGTTCGGTAGTCCCCTATCATGTTAGGGCATGGGTCCCCCATAGTGAATGAGCTGGTAGAGTTGGTACTTCCCTATCCTACTAGGGTGTGGGTCCTCTAGCCACTATGTGGTACTCCCCTATCGGGTTAGGGTGTGAGTCCTCATTCTAAAAAGTTGTACTCCCCTTTTGTATCTGGGTGTCAGTCCTTCATGAGTAATACTCCCCTATTGGATCAGGGTATAGGTCCTCACTTATGGAGTAGTACTCCCTCGTCTTCAAGTAGCAGTGGGTAGAGGTTACTCCATTGGAGTTAGAGCTCCCTAAATTGTGGGATACATTTATGAGTAATGGTAACCTCCACACAATGTAAATGATTAATATATAGGATTTAGATCTCCCAAGATGGGATGAGGTGCGGGACACTCATTAAAAAAGCGATAGAGGTTTCGTGTGTTAGTTAGAGGAAGTACTCCCTTAACTGCAGGGAAGTGGCGAGGCGTGAGTCCCTCCATTATATACTGTTATAAGGGAGGAACGTGATGCATATTCTAGAGAATTTCTCCCTCAACCATGTGAAGTGGTGAGGGATGGGCCCCTTCACTTGGGTTACCTTAATTTTCATTGGGACAAGGTAACGATGACAGGACATTTGGTGTGGAGCACTAGAGTAAGACCTTGTAATATATTTCTGATGGAGAACATTCTCTCAAGTATAAAATTTTGAATGGTAGAGATGTTCTCAATAGGTTGTATCTCTCAAACAGGTTCCATCTGGGATGGCTAAGCTTGTGGAGTGTGTTCTCCTAGTTTTATGTTACATTTAGAGCCTATGAAGAGAATTTTATTGCTAGCTATGATGTTGGAACCTCATGAGACTAAGAGTCTAAGATGAGTATATCTGGGTGATTTTTGGGAGTCCTTGTGGTGTTTTCACATGTTGAGGTTGACACCCCAGGTAGACCAAGCTAAATTTTCATGTACAACTAAGGATGATCCAAGATAGTGTTTCTCTATCGATTGGGATTCCCTCTGTCTAGGTTGAGCAGACGATTACCTTTTAGTTGCTCCCTTTTTCTTTTGGGGTTTTTGGGGATCATACTAAGTATTTTTATACTCCGCCCTATATAGGATTTTCACACAAATGTTTTTTGTCTTGTTAAAACCAATGGCCTTTTGACAGAGTCCACATGGGACCAGAGGTAGGCGGAGCTTACTTAGTTAGACAGAATGAGGTGTTTAATAGAGCTTGGCCAAGGAGCTTTCTGGAAGTTGTAGTTGACAGTGATCCCCTCCTTCTGAGAAGGTTAGACACTTTTATAGTTTTCTTTGGTGGGTGTTGTATTTACCTTCTTTCTCTTTTAGTACTTCTATTACACTCTAGTTGTGGGATACAAATGTATGCATTCATTGGTTGCTTTTAGTTTTTACATTTCATAATTTTGTGAGCTTGGAGATGTGTGTGTGTGTGTGTGTGTCTAAGTACATAGGCAATTCCTCCCATGTTAGTGATATGTATTCTCAGTGCTAGTCACCATCCCATGGCATATTGGAGGTGAGATTTGGGAGTTGTGCCTCGGGCCCTATTGGGTCGGGTCGTGACAGTGCAAAAAATTGAACCAAAAATACCTAGTTTGATATGAATTTTCACATTCTTCATCCATGCATTATTAGAAATCACTACTAGGAAAATCTAAAGGACAATTTCTCTAGATCAACCACACATTATTCAAAAATATGTGGGAGCATAGATCATTGATTTTTAGGTTCTAGTGTAGAGATTCGATGACACCTTTGATGTCCCAATGATCACCGCCTTGATATTCTTGGGATGTGTGAGGAAGAGATCGATATGATCACTTGAATTGAGATATTCTCTCTCTAGATAGTATAAAAGGATAGATAATCACTAAATAATTTTAATTTAATCATTATCTTGAATGATACACTCCCCTTATATATAGTGAATTATAAAATTACCAGAAAAAGGCTATGTAAACCCCCAAACATTTATTACTCCCTATATAAACTATAAATGATATATTATGACTAACGGACTGAGTGATAAATATCATTTATATTTTTATCACATGCCTAAAATATAATAAATATTTTACATGATAAAATTAATCAATTAATTCGTCTCATCATTTCCAAAAAATATTAAATGAACCTCTAATATTAAAATAATATTCATTTAAATAACAGTATTACTTGTATTCACTTAAACACTTGTAAATACTTTTAATAAATAAATTCAACCCAATTATTCTATAATCGAATAATAATGAATTTATTTATTTTTCATGATTAATAATACTTGGAAAACTCTCAGACACCATGGGGCCCACTATGTTATATATGCCTATTCACAAGAATAATGAAAATTCATGAATATGATATTGTGTGTGACCCTCTAGGCCCTTATCTCAAAAGAAGATAATATTATTCAAAAACCAAGAGAAAAAACTAGGAAACCAACAAGGCCCATAAATAGATAAGTAATAATCATAGAAATGATAGCTATAGCAACCCAGGATTAACATAAATGGATATTACATCATTTTAGATGAATTCTCACAACATTATAAAATTAAATTCCAAGGGACTATAATAGTTCAAAGTCCTAAGAAACATGTTACACAATATTCAATCTTTGTGAAATATTTTCAATGTTTCCCAAAAATATCTTCCCATTTAGGACTCTTCATAAGAATATCCTACCTAAAAACTTCTTCATAACCTGGGGAAGGAAACATAAGATTGGGTAAGCTTAGATGCTCAGTAAGGGTAAATATAATAGATATAAATCTATAAACATGTGAGAGAATAAGATAAGCATAAGGTTATGTGATAATGAATCAAAACTTCTGATGTTCATATTCATCCTGTCAAAGATCATAATCATGAGTCATGGCATAAAATTTTATCATTTTAGAATACATGATCCATAAGGATGAGAATCCATCACAAGTTAATGATGAAATATAATATCTTTTCATAAATGTGTGTCTCCATCATAAATATATAAAACCATTTCATGTGTCAAAGTTAAATACCCAAACCATCAACATAGTGGATCAATACACACATGTTTCCCATAGAAGATCAGGACTTACTCATTTCCCATCTTGGATCATAACAGACCTATTTCCCATTTTGGATCAAGTCCATCAACTTGTTTCCCATTTTTATCTAGTGATTTATAAATCATTACTCGATAAATTGGAGAGAGAGATATGTTCCACCAATCACATTATGAAAACATATATAAGAAATATGAATGGTAATATTTGATCATATCCCAAATAATTCATCAGTAACAACAAAGGATTTAATATTACATAGAAAATAATTTTGAAAAACAATTAAAACATTTATTGAGTAAAATATCCTTTCCACTTTGAAATGCAATTTTTAAAACATAATACATTTTGTAAACCTTTTTCTTGAAAAATAAGTTTTAAAACATATAAGTTAATCTTGAAAACATTTTGAGAATATTATTCTATGATATTATAATGGATAATAATAGGAGAATAAGATTCATGAGATTTCTTTAGATATGGGGCATAAGATTTCAATAATCATAAATAATCCTGATAAATGACGGCATTGCCGCAATAAACTATTGCCACTTTAATAACATTAAATCATAATCCTCATGTGGTAGTAAAATTACACAAAGCTTATAAAATAATTAAAATAAGTATATTCAAGATATAACATGTCAAAGGTGAAGTATATACACCTCATAAAATATTATAGGTGAATAACATAACATGTGTCACAATAAAGGCAAATTGAGACATAATTTACTTACCATTTTGGTAACATTTTAGCCGTAAACCCCATGAAAGAGAGGTCATAAAATAGATATTTAAATACCAATAATTATAATTATATTATTAATAACAAACATCCATGGGAATTATACACACAATATATAAGGAATAGGTGGTGAATATGGATTCTATCAAAAGGAAAATAAAAGAGAGACAGAAGTCCCTTACCTTAAGACTTAACTTACTTCATACACATTAAAACCTAATGTATAATAAATATAAGTTCATTATACATCTAATTTAGAAACATATTCATATATATAATACCTTATAGGTTTTACTTATAAATTTATATTACACATTTATTAACAATTTTATGTTAAAGTTATGTTTTGGGTAATAACCTCTTTGTTTCTCATACATGTTTTGAATTGTTATTCTAAATCCTCATAATTATATCATTATTAAATAATATCCATAATTATAACCATGATATAAATATAATATATATATATATATTGTTTATGGTGATTCATAAAATTTATAGGTAGAAAATAAAATACACTATTCATGGAGGCAGTAGGTTGTACATAAGCACGAATGCGGTTTTCATTTTTTCTGATTAAAAGAAATAAAATTATATGATATATTATCATTCTATAATCTTTTTTTTTGTAATTTATATCACATATTTTTGTTAAAATCATCCTTAATAAATTCCTTGTAATGTGCGAACAAATCAGATCACTTTGTGAGGTGGTATTCCACCGTACACACAAACGATGTTATTGTATTCCCACAAAATGGATAGCATGAAGGTATGTGTGATATAAAAAATCTATAATCATAATAAAAAAATAAAAAAAATGTATATAATATATAAAATATAATTACATAATTATTAACGATATTAAAATTGGTAATAGAATAAATAACGTCATTGGTTCGTGATGCAGTAGACTATCGTACACATGAATGATGATTATGTATACCATTTGATGGAAGTGTGTGAATTTTTAGGTCATAACCTGAACCTAAAAAATTATTATATTTATTATACTTATTTTTTTATATAAACATGATATAAAAAATTTAATGGGATTAAGTAAGAAGTAAATAAAAAAATCATTGATGAATGTTTTCTCTTCTTCGAGTCTCCTTTTGGTTTGCACCAAAGGACTTCCTTTGATGAATTTTTCCCAAAGGAAGGATTATAGGATGATTCAAGAGAAGTTAGTAGGATATTGTTATATTTTTTCTGAAATAAATCAGTTTTTAAGTGTAAAGAAAATAGAATAACATGTTACCTTTTATAAGATAGGGGAGGGGTACTTTTAGAATTTCTCATAATTAAATTATAATAAATTTATTTTCAATAATAATACCAAAAAATGGTCATCTATTAGAAGATAAGATAATATAAGGTTTTAATATCATCCACCAATAGATTTTAGACAAGTTGTGATGTTATTTTAAACCTTACCAGTTTGATTAACCCTTAGTTAATCTATTTTAATTTTAACTATGGTAAAAACTTTTGAAATTTTAAATGTTTGTAAGTTTTACTTATAAAGTGTAAATTGGACCAAAAATGGACAATTTATTATAATTTCTGAAATATCATAACCCATTTGTCCTTATTGAATAATTTTATGATTTTTTAATAATTTAATAAAATATTATTTTCATAAAATATCATTAATGTCAATTTTGACACTATTCATTACTTTAACTATAAGAAAATCAAGAAAACAAGATATATTTGAAAAAAAAATTAATACACCCCTAATATTTCATAATAATCTATAAAATTAATGGATTACCTTTATTAATACAAATTATATTTCATTTAATATTTTAAATTTCATTTATTTTAACATTTCATTAATTGAATATTATTGTATCGCCGTTGTGTAATTATTTAAGGTACTTATTTCTTCACTAAAAATTAAAAAAATAACATGATAAAGAAAAATATATTTTCTTTCAAACTAATATTTATATTAGAATACATATTCTATATGAAAACATATTAAAAAATTACTTATTAAAAACATTAGTGTGATAAGTTTGACTTTTCTTAAATTAAAATACAATAAGGGGATTAAAGTTATCCAAGTGGATCCAAGAGGTTATAAATCTAACATGTGGATGATTTTGGTCAAAAATTAATATTCTAATAAAATTGGGACATGTTTTAAGGTAATTGGATAATATTTATAATATTATTTTTACCCTTAATTATCATATTTACCCTTAACCGTGGTAATAAAATTGCACAGGTTACTATTCATATTGTCTAAAAATTAAAGCAACATATTTACTAAATTTGGATATTCTTATTCCAAATATGGAATAAATTTTTTCAAAATTCAAAACACTTAACTGGATAAAAATAATTTTAAATTAATTCCATGGATATGGTGAGAAGATTGGTTTTTAAAGTGAAAATAGTCATAAGATTACTAATTTTTTATATATATATTAAATAAAAGATGAATAAAATTACATAAATTTTATTAATGGATATATAATTGAACTATTTTTACATTCCAAACAATTCAATATAATTTTACATTATATATTATTTATATTAAAATGGTGTTTTCAATTAAAATCCTGTAATTTTCATAATTCATCAAAAAAGAATCTTCTTAGAAAAAATACCAAAATTTAACCCTTGGATAATTTTGAAAATTAATCTATCCTAAAAGAAGTTTATTTTTTCAAATAAAACTTATAAAAGTGTCAAAATATAGTTTTAAAACAATTTTTCTAATAAAAGGGATCAAAACGGCCTTTTAGAAAGATACAGCTTTCTATGATTAAAATTGAATTTATTATTATTTTATGCCTATAAAACATATTGGTTGAATTACAAAACATTTCATTTAATATATAACATATAAATTTCATTAATATCATTCAATAATTTTGATTAATTTAATTTATTATGATAAAATTCCTTTGTGTAAATAAAAAATGTTTTCCATAAAAACACATATTTTATTTTCAATGTGTTTTTATATTCATTTCTAATCCATTGGTAACGAAAGAATTAATTTCATAATTCAATTAAACCCATTAATTCCTACCATTCCAATAGTTATGTGATAATTATCATAATAAATATTATTTTATTGTTTGGTAAAACTCAATCTTGTGTGTAACACAAGCTGTCAAAGGAACTCATTTTTGTGTTTAACACAGGGAAAAATTAGTCTTGTGTGGTCTGTAAGCCAGCCTATGTATTAAGTGTAGTACAATATTGTTCATAAATAAATATTTACTTGGTTTATCATGCAATTAAAGGCCTAAAATAATTTTAATTTATTTGAAAAAATAATTCATAAAATCTCAGGTGTTACAATAGTCATCCTATAAACACAAAAAGTGTAGTATAATTATTTCGTCATCTGATAACTTAAAAAGAATGATACCCACTTATGTCATAATCCTTTGTTTTTTTTATTATTTTTTGATATTACTGTATGAACTTACTTTTTATTATCAAGGAGATGTATTTATAAAGGTACTGTCATCCTAAACAATTAGGCTCAAGATATCACTTCATTAACTCAAAAGCAAAAAAATGAATCTTGATCATTTAACAAATACCAAACCACCAATAATGCACCCAACACAAGCTACCTCTCCATGAAATCATTTTCATGGTTTTTTTCTTTCATCATAGTACGTGATTAAATGAAACACATTTATAATAATCTCAATTCAGGAGTCCAATAAACAATTTCATAGATACAAACTACCAATGACACCCGAAACATGAGGTGTTCCTATTGGTGGGTCTATCCTCATGATATAACTTACCAAATACCACCAAGTGTGAATTTCATTAGAATAAGTCTCAGTACTTATGATCCCCCAGAACCTAATAGTCATACATCTATTATGTTAAGTCATTATGATTTATCTTGATCATGGGACATTTATTTTAGATTAATGTCATAGTATCTTAAGGTTATCATTTCAGCCTGGGATCTACTATAACCTTTTTATATGATAAATAATTATAGAAATTACCATTATATAGTGGATGTAGAAATGTATACACTATATTGGTATGTGTACATCATGCATATCTCAATGTATCTATGAAATGGTAATCAAAAAATACTATTTAGTTGGGTCTACACCACCCACTATTACAACACTCCCACTTCTACAACATTCAAATTTCTAACCACCCTTATTATCTCTGACATAATTAAGATCATGTATTTGTTTATTCACATATTTAGTTTCTTAGCCTTCCATATCTCTATTTAATGGCTATTATACTATGTGTGACCTCATCTCTTTAAGTAATACTTCTCAAGAGATGTAAACCCCGAGTATATTCCCTTTTGACCACTATCTAAACATGAAATCTTGGATAGTAAGAGTATCATAATTTACATTATGATAATACTTTAATTTTGAGGTGCAATTACAAGATATTAAACAAATCATTCCATATTATACAATTTTTTATTAACTGCCTCAGAAGCCGAAATGAAGGTATTGAATATATGGATACCAATGACATGAATGATCGTTTCATTCCCATTACCTTAGCCTAACTGTTATATTAGATCATATTTATCTAAAGGAAGGCCAGTTTGTATCCCCTTGTAACTTTTATCCCTTACTCTCTATTGGAACCAAAATTTGAGAAGAACGAGAACAAACGGACAACATTAGGGGCTACCACATGAAGACCATTTGCGGAGCCCCTGTGGCCCCATGGTCGGTGCCCAACTCCTCCTTCATGAAGCCTCCACAGATCAAGGAGGTGGGATGATCCATGAACCCATTTGACATTCTTGAACCTGCCACATAGCAATGAGTCAGGATGCTCTGTGAACCCCTTTGACATTCATGAACCCACCGCGGAGTAAGGAGGCGGGATTCTCTGTAAACCCATTTGACATTCATGAACCCACCGTAGAGCAAGCTCTATCTTTGCTCCAAGCAAGCTCTACTTCGCAGTGCCTCTTACCTATAAATATTGGGCTCCCCATGATCCTAAAGGATGGATCCTCCAACCTTTCACCTTCTTAGCTCCCAAATCGAGAAACAATATTTTCTCTGCAAACCATGAGATCTTCAAGGTACATTTGCATCATGAAGTGCCTCCCCCTTTGCATTAATTTGGCCCCTCTTTAGGGAGGTATTCCTTTCCTAGATCCCATGGGCCTCTGCAAAGGAAGGGGATCCCCAAGGGGACTTGGGTCTTCACAGAGCACTTATGCTTCGCAAAGTACCCTCCATGCACATGTGACTCACATGATAAGGCAGGGTTACTATGCTTCGTGAAGCACATTTCTTCACAAGGCACCCTTGCTTCGTGAAGCATTGCTCCATGAATATCTTTCCACTTCACAAAGCACCTTCCATATGCACCTATTCCCTACTTTTAGTCTAGGCCACTTCACATTGTGAAGCACACCCCTTTTCGAATCCCATTCACTTCACAGAGCACCAGAGCTTCACAAGTCTTCTTTCTTTGAACCCCTTTGCTCAGCAACTCCTTTTCACGTGCAACCCTCCAGGTTTTCACAAAGTTATTTCAAAATCCATTAGACAGTGATTCACATTATGTTTCTTCACCTCATGCTTCTTTACATAGGCATGCTAACGGCTATAACTTATTTGCATAGCCACACTAATGTGGACCCCTCAATGGATCACTCCATAACACCCCCTCACCACAGAATTACTGATGCCTTCCCTTCCCCAAGGGGCAGGAGGTATTGGTTATGTAAGTCCAAAGGGGTGCGGAGTGAACCCACCTAGTCTGAGCTACAGGACATTAAACTGCCAAGCGCCATCATCCTCTAAACATCACATTAAACTGTGACCTCTCCCCATGCATCGTACGTGGGGTTCCCCACCTTGGACATTATGCACACCCACTGGTCTCCACGAGAGTGAAATCATTCCTCACATGGAATGAGATCCTCTTTATCAGAGCGGCGTCTGTCCACAGGGAAAGGGCAAAAACCTTGGTGTAAGGTCCTATCTATTCTTACAGGAGGTAGCACCCTTGTTACTCCTCTCTTCCTCGGTGCCAAGGACCAAATAAGGGGGATGGGCACCAGGGCCCTCCTTTCTTTGATTCCAAATCCCTCTCCCTCTAGGTATTGTCACCACCCGTGCCTCCACCCTAGAGTAAGTCCCAATCTCCATAACCCTGGGCTACGGACCATGCGTAATCCCATGTTTCCTCTTTGAGTAACTAACCACATGTAAGCCCACATTCCAATTCCCATGGATGCACCTTACACGACGTGATTGTCAGGCCTTTTCTACCTTATGTTTCTCACACCGAGCATGACTCACATGGGTTTAGAGAATCATTGACCACGACGTCCTCTCTAGGCAGCCTAGAGTGTAAGCCCCAAACACCCACCCATTTGGAACTACGTGTTCTTTGATCCTTGCTAAGGCAAGCTACGTAGGAAGCCTCCATGAGGTTTAAGACCACCATCCATTAGTCCCAAACATCTTAATGTAGGTTCACCAAAACACATCCTAAACAATGTAGACTTTGATCCTTGACAAGGAAAGGTACGTAGGAATCCTCCCTGAGGTTCAAGCCCAATAACCATTGGTTTTGACCCCCTTCACATCGTTTCCCACCATTTTTGAACCGTGTGGTATTTGATCATTACCAAGGAAAGGTATGTTGGAAGCCTCCTTGAGGTTCAATCCCACCATCTATTGATCTCGAACATCTTCACATCGGTTCACCAAAACCCATCTCGAACTACATGGACTTTGATCCTTGCCAAGGCAAGGTACGTAGTAAGCCTCCTTGAGGTTAAATCCCAACAACCATTGGTTTTGACCCCCTTCATGTTGGTTCCCACCATTTTTGAACTACATGGTCTTTGATCCTTGCTAAGGTAAGGTATGTAGGAAGCCTCCCTGATGTTCAAGCCCATCATCCATTGGTCCCGACCACCTTCACATCAGTTCACAAAAACCCATCCTGAACTACATGGAATTTGATCCTTTCCGAGGCAAGGTACGTAGGAAGCCTCCATGAGGTTCAATCCCATCCAGCGGTAAGCTGTTGTGCTCTCATCCAGTCATAATCCATTTTTTCCCCCTATCCTGCGGTAATCCATTGCAAACCCCATCTAGTAGTAATCCATTGTGCCTCCATCCAGTGGTAAGATGTTGTGTCCTCATCCAATGGTAAGTCGTTGTGAACCCTATTTAGCGGTAATCCATTGTCAACCCAAACCCAGCACTAAGAAAATGTTTTCCCTTCTATTGGGACCCATATCACTAGTATGTCCCAGTGGATTAAGACCAACCTTGGGTTGTTAACCACACATAAGACCCAATATATCATTGGGTCATTGTCCTCTGTGCACACCCCGATTCTATACCCCCCATTCTAAACTACGTGGAATTTGATTCCTTGCCATGGGGATACATAGGAAGTCTCTTTGAGACTTAATCCCAACATCATCATCACCCTCGAGTCGACTCCACCACATTCTCCATCCACTTCACTTAACCATGCATTGTCCATATTGATTCTTACCCGGGCCGCCACATCCCGGTGAGATCATGCCAATTCATCTCTTCACTGGTCCTATTAGTAATCGGGTAACTAGCCACGTGTTATCCCTGACATCAATGTTTCCTCTAGGGGTTTCACCCATCTGATCCACTCTATTTAGTGTTATAATCAGTCTGATCTGTCTCTGATAGATATTAAAATCATGTTATACCCTGTGTTAAACATGGGAAGTTGAGGAAAACCTCAGATACATGCCTATGGAATATAATTCCCCACATTCGATGTGGGATGTCTCAGGAATTCGCACCCTTGATAATCCCTATAATAATGGGAAGAAACCTAGACGCACTAGTGTTCTAGTGTCCAGACAAGATAGTGATATCCAACATGACTACTCCCCCGACCGAAGGTTGCTACCCTGACCAGATCCCTTGGAATGTTCCGAAAGAAGCAATGTAATTAACTTGTATCCATGAAGACATGGAATTGGGAAGATTTTCACAAACAACATCTTAGTCTATAAGGGAGACCAAGACTAGGTGATGAGTTCTGAGGAGGAATCCATGGAAGGAAGAACTGACATCCCATCATCCTGTTTCAATCAAGGATCAAACGTTCCTAAATAGGTGATGGATGTCTCTCACCTTTGGAAATCAGGAATGCGGGACAACAGTTGTGAACCCTCCATAGACGGATGTGCGTTCCCCAGCGAAAGCATTGAAAACAGGAATGGTGAACCTGACGTGAATTTCTTCTCCTCAATTTGGAGATTAGTAGCATTTGAGACATTAGTGGATTAGCATGTCACTGGATCCAGTTATCCAACACTGGGTCCCACCAAGCAAATAGCAGGACTGGCGTGAAACTCACCAGAAGTTGGGGAAGTCCAAACGTTGGAAATTGCGGTCTTTGACGTCAGTGTGGATCCTTCTTACCATCCTTGGGATATAGAATGGTGTTAGGGCACTAGACATCAGTTTATTTGTTTTAGCACTAATGGTTTAATCTCCCTGCTTTCAAGGAACCAAGTTGCTACACCAAGAATCCGATCACCACCTTCCCACCAACGTAGGGGTAGGGGAAACGCCAACATGGAAATCCTACATGGCTCAACCACTTTTGCGATGGCTTCCACACCCACAACTGTTGGGAGCCTATGCCCCATATCGCCTTCTGAATTCATACAACGAAGGGTTTTAAGAAAGTTCGTACACCGATATGAGGAGGAGGGGTTATCCCAACTTGGGATGTGGCCCACCATGATTTAGAGGTGTATGTGCCTCGTCACCACCACCTCCCCCCAAGGGCCGTATAGGTAGCCACTACTCCCCACCCCAATGTATAATTATTTTGGGAGCCTCTCCCCGGAACGTCTCGGTGAATCCCTCCCCTATGCTGACAAGGTAGGGGATGTTTGGCCCAGCCCGGCCGAGATCCCATTCCAGGGGCCCCAAAAGAGGGCCCCCACTAGGCTATGCCAGTGCCACCACCCAGTCCCACGGGCTGAAGAGTAGGTAAGCTATGTACCTGCACCACCGGCCCCGGTCCGACTGACCCGACACCAGCATCGGGCGCAGGCTGAGGAGGATGCCCACTAAGGGCTGTTGATGTCAGCAAATACTGTGTCCTGATCCACTGTCAACATGTATCATCAACCTCTTGTGCACACTGAGCCAGGACACTTATATACCCATCCTGGATCGAGGCCCCAACTGTACCACAGGCAGGCCGGGTCGACTCTCTCGGCTGCCGGCATAGGGAGCACCCACTGCGGACCGACCTGTGGCAGCAACACCCAGAACATAGATCCTCCCCATACCATAACCATGGGGAACATGGGTCCTCCCTTCTTCCAAGATCAACATGGAGGTCCGCCCCATGATACCTTTAATATGAACGAGGGTCCTCCCCATGGTAGTGACACTCAGTACGGAAGCCTCTCCCGTGCTCATTACATTGGGTATGGGGTCATTCCCCCTACTATGAACCGCCAATATAGAGATGTTATGTATCCAATCAATCTCCAGTATGGGAGGATTCCCCATGTTCTTGTAGCAGCTAGAGAAGGTCCTCTTCACCTTAGAAATCAGAGGAGTGAAGGTCAGCTTCACTTCACTAGCACCCAGCATAGAGATCCTACATGTGTTCATCTTGACCAGTACGAGGAACCTCCTTGCTCTAATGCTGCTAAGGGAAGCAAGCATGGAGGTCCTACTCATGATCCTATTAGCTCCAGTGAAGGTCCTACCCGCTCCAACATTTCCCATAGAGGTCCCCTCCACACATCAGACGGTGGACACGGAGGTCCTCCCTGTATTCCCTTTGATATCTGTCCAAGTGCTCCTCACACCCCAACTCACTCAGGAGGAAGTCCACCCTACCCCAGCACCAGTACGGCCGAAGGACCTCCTCATTCTAGAAATCTACCCTATTCTGAAGAACTATCCCAGGGCAGGAGGGCGGTTCATCGCCGTCATAAAAATAATGTCGAGAAGATTCAGACTGAGATCAAACCAATCTATTTGTTAGATTATGAGGTGGAATATGACTCAGCGATGGAACCCTCACCTAGATCCTCCATGTCGAGGGTCGGGGTATAAACAAGGCACATTAGTCTCATACTTCTAGAATGTGAGGTCCATCCGATCCCCACCTCCCTTTATAGCTACATCCAGGAGGATGAACATTTGGAAACCCCATAGGTTCCGGCTGGGAAATCACCGCCATCATCACCAGAAGAACTCTCTACCTTGACTAGATATCACATAGAGCTATTCTAGAGATTAATGGTGGATGAGTATCAGTGTAACCCATCACTAGAAGTCGTAGTCCCTATGTTAGAAACTGAGTTCTTCATCCCATATTACCGCAATGTGTTGCCCAAGTCACTACACTCTTTGGAGGATATCCCAAGATGCGGCAGCTTGTCAGCTTACTTGTCGTACTCTCTACTGGCCAGCCTGCCATCTCATCGGTCTGCATCAGTACCACTATCGGTTCCCCATCCACCTCTAGTAGATGAGTGGGGCAATGAAGGGCCAGACCTTAAATCTAGACCAAGGATCTAGTGGGATATTCTCACAGCGGGCCATTTCCTAGAGTTGTTTTGGCCAGTTGCAGTGCCAAATTTTACGGCACCAGAAGTGATCACCCAGGAAGAGGTTGGATGAATTCACTGGACCCTCTAGGTGACTCATTTCTACCTTCATCTTCAACAAGTGACCTACCCCAAGATTAGGTACACTTCAAAGATATCGGCCAACAATGTTGTTTCATCGATTTGGCCACACTCCCCATGGCCCAGTGCCTTGAGTCACTAGGCCGCCATAAGACCCTCCAATAACGATGAATCTAGAGCTTTAAAGTTCTCATCAGGATAATCATGGAGGCTTCTCCCCATGTGCAAATCCATGGCTGGGGGCAGTATGCGGCCCTCCATTTCATTTACATCTGGCACCAGCCCGATTTTCTAGGTGACAAAGAGGATATGCCTCTAAGTAGGGTAGTGGTTAACGTGGCTGACCTATTAGAGGGAGAGAATGATCTGGAGCTCCTTGATTGAGACTTAACCCCTGAGGGAGTGTCGCAGCTACTAGATCTATTGGGTAGGGTCACTTGCCATTAGAGAAATCTGTTGGGTCTTCTCGTGCCCACCGAGGCACTAGTCCTCAGCCGGAATCCCAACAAGGGAAAGGAACTCCTCAGGTCCATTAAACCCTATGACCCATCTGGCTCAGTGAAGAAGGAAGAAGATGACCCTGAAAAATTTGCGTTGCATCAGCAACTCACTGAACAAAAGAAGGTGGTCGACAACCTCCTTGCTGAATGTGTTGCAGAGTGACGACCAGACTACAGTGATCCTTGACCAGGGTAGCAGGGGCAGGCACAACATCCCCTTGGCGAACTACCCCCAGGTGACCCTGACCATCCTACCCATGAAGACAGGGTTTAAGCTGGAACTTATGGCAATAGGGTGTGGTATGTGTCACCAAACCCTCTTAAATAGTATGACAATCCTCGGGACCTAGCTCAGATTCCCCCAGCTGCTCCACAGGTCATTCCACTAGCCACTCCATAAGCCGTTGGGCCTTTTTATTATGTTGAAGAACCTGCCAACACACTGGTGGTCAGGAATCCCCATAAAGATAGGAATCCCCGCCCAGATGATCCAATGGCATCACTCATCACCCACCTCGAAGCCTTAGAGACTCGACAAGTGGCAATCACACCTAATGTCAAGCCATACCCGACATGGGTGGATGATATGCCAGCACCCCCGAGTTTTGGGAATCCCACCTTTTCCCCCCTTTAATGGGACAAGCAGACCCACCACAGCACCTGAACCACTTTATCTCAAGGCGTGACCCCATTTTGGGAACTCCAGCAGAGTAAGAAGCTATCAAACTTGAGTGTTTCGTACAGACATTGGAAGGGCCGACATTCGTCTAGTACAGCCAGCTCCCCATCAGGTCAGTGGCTAGTTGGGAGGACCTCTGTATGCAATTCCTCTACTAGTTCAGTTCCACCGCTCAGAAGACAAGTATCACGGACCTCTTCAAGTGCAAGTAGGGGCCTGATGAGCGTGTTTCTGACTTTATTTCCTGGTGTAAAGGACTCACATACTCTCTTGACATGTCACTGACTCAGGAGCAATTACTGACGATGTGCATAGGGAACATCAAGACAGAACTGGTCCCCTCTCTGATCACTCAAAACTACCCTGGTGGATTCCAGGACTTCTCTGATAAGGCCTAAAACCTAGAGGAATCCTTATAGGAGGCTAAGAAGGCACGTTCGTTTCCTCCTGCAATCCCCACGAGAAGGGCCGCTAGGGCCGAGCCCGCTGCAGTGGCTCAAATAGAGGCCCCTAAGAAACCAGAGTTATTACCAGTGGATCCGCATCCATAACCTCGCAGAGGCCCTCCACCTCAGGTGTAGACTACAGTCCAGCAACGCCCACCTCAGAATCAGCAGGTACCCCTGCGCAATGCGCCTCCACCGCCTAGGCAAGATAAGCAAGCTCCACCTCCTCGGCAGGCTCCTCCATCCCCTCGTCAGGGCCAAGCTTCAAGGGCCCCCTTTTCGGATAGGAGGAACCATACCTACTCATTCAGTGAGGCACAAGTCCCTAATTATTTCTGAAGTTCCCTAGAGCAGGGGATTTTACGTTTTCCTGAGTGCAAGAGGCTAGAAGAGGCTAACCTCACTGATCACTCTAATTACTACCTCTACTACTAGATCCTATGGTACACCCTCAAATAGTGCTATGTGTTTAAATAATGGCTTAAATACCAGGTGGATAATAACATAGTCTAGTTGGTCCTAGCTCTGGAACATGTGGCATGCATCTTCGTGAGGCCAGACAGTAGCAGCAACAGCGATGGTGAGTGGAATTAGGTTTCTAACCACAGTTCCTTGAAGTATGACGACAGGATGGCTCATAAAGTAGTCACTCATTCCCATGGTGTTATCTATGAATTATTGAATCGTCCAGAGCCTTTAGAATCCATAGAAACTACTTCTGCATCATTATCTCAGCCATCATCTTCCCAAAAGATCAAACACTGGCGGTGTAAGGTAAAGTGAAGTCCCCCGATGATGCCATCGTCATCTCATACTCTTGGTGACTTCATGCCCCTGGAGATGGAGATCCCTCCCAGAATCCATCCAGTAGTGGATGAATCTTCAAGTGATGGTCAAGGGTATGCCTCAGTTAATACCATAGAGTTGATAAATCCCTACATGATTCCTGACAGTGGGGAGCGCCAGGCGGATCACTACCACAAAACTGGGCAAGGCAGGCGCCTGCCTTTATCAGTGCTAATGAAAAAGTGCAAATAAAGGGGTAGGCCTTTATCAGTGCTAAAACAAGCGCTGATAAAGGGCACATTTATCAGCGCTTTAAATGTCCCTTTATCAGCGCTTTTCATAGCACTGATAAATGTTACATTTATCTGCGCTTTGCTTAGCACTGATAATATTTATTGTATACATTAAATAAAAAACACATGTTATAAATAAATATATATATATATAATTAAATAATTATAAGATTAATAATAAATATATTTATTAGATTTATAAGATTAATTAGATCTATTAATTCATTATATATTTATTAGATTTATTAATTCATTATATTTATTAGATTTATTAATTCATTATATTTAATATATATATTTATTATATTTATTTATATTTAATGTATTTTTTTATTTATAAATATATAATACTTTTTAATATATATGTATAATTAAAATTATTGAATATATATGTGTTTTCCAATGAATTGTCCATGGGTCAATGAATATATCATACATGCGTATATATATGTGCGTTTTCCAATGAATTGTGGTCAATGAATATAACATAAATGCGTATATATATATGCATATTGAATAATGTTCATTTATAGATTATAATTAATTATGTTACCCATATAATATATATTTTATAAAAAATGTACAATTATAATTAAAATTAAATTATATTTAAAAAATAAATATATATATTATTATATTTTCAATGATATATATATATATATACCTTTCAAATAATTTTATAAGTATAAATAGAGATATATATATTTAGAGTTAAGAAAATATATAATAATGTAAATAAATTCTTAAATTTATACATTTATCAGCGCTTTTATTAGCGCTAATAAACTACGTATTTATTAGCGCCACAAAAGCACTGATAAAGAGTGTCTTTATCAATGCTAAAATGAAAAGAACTGATAAAGTCACTCTTTATTAGTGCTTTTCATTTTAGCACTGATAAAGGTCCACGCAGGATGTATAAAATCCACTGGGTTCTCCTCCTCCCCGCACCCTATCAAGCTTTTGTAGAAGCCCTCTTCTGCGCCGCTGCCTCCTCTCCACCGCTGCCTCCTCTCCGCCGTTGTCGCCACCTCCTTCTCCTCCTCCTCCGTCGCGGCCTCCGCCTCCTCCTCCTCCTCTGGCGCCTACTTCTCCTCCTCCTCCTCCACCGCGGCTCCTCCTCTTCCTCCTCCTCCTTCGCTGCGGCCTCCTCTCCGCCACTGCTCCTCCTCCTCCTCCTCCTCCACTGTGGCCTCCTCCTCCTCCACCACCGGCGCCTCCTCCTCCTCCGTCGTCGCCTACTTCTGCTATCTCCTCTCCACCGCGGGTCCTCCTGCTCCTCCTCCTACACCACAGCCTCCTCCCCCTCCTCCTTCTCCTCCTCCTCCTCCTCCTCCTCCTCCTCCTCCGCTGCCTCCGCTGCCTCCGTGCTGCCTCTGTTCTACCTCCGTGCTGCCTTTGTGGTGCCTTCGTGCTGCCTCCGCTGCCTCTGCTGCCTCCGCTGTCGATGCCTCCTTCTCCTCGGCCACCGGGTCCTCCTCTTTATGGTGAGTAAAATTGAATTTTCATGAATTAATTGTGTTTTCATTTATTGTCAATATTGAGATTAATTATGATTTGGCGTGATTCTTGTGTGTGATGCTTGTGTGTGTGACACATGTATATGTGGTTGGTTACTTGTTTGATCTTGATTAGCTCTCCCCACTTACGGTTGGTTTACTTGTGAATTGATCTTTTAGAGTGGGTTTTGGTGCCTTTTATGCTTTGGTTCATTGTGTGAACCCTTTTTATTAATTATAATTCCCCTTTTGTTTATTTAATTAGAATTTTTTGTATTATTTTGGCCTCCATAAGTGAACTGTTGGATGTAGGCATATTCATATGTGCACAGGGTGCAAATATGGATTGGTACACAAATGATAATGGCTTTATAAAATGATGCTCACTTTAAACACTGGATTTCAAAACAATTTCCCTCCTTTCCTCCTTATTTTCCTTATCCCTCCTCCTTTCAAATGGTTCTTATAAAACCCCAATGTTTCAAAAATGGATCCTTGGTTCCCAAATTTCAAATTTAGTTTCAAATGTGTTCCCTAAATCTAGGTATGTTTGGATTCTTGAGGTGTGGTTTGGTTTCTAAATGGCATAAAGGCCCATTTGGAATCTTCAAAGCTTACATGGTGTTTTCCCCTTGGTTTTGAAAATGGAATTTAATTTGTAAATTTTAAAGATCTATTGGTATTTTGTGGTGTTTTGGAAATTGGTTTTGAAACTCATGTGATGTATAGGCCCGGTTGGCACTTGTGTGTGACTTGATATGTGATGGGAACCTCTATGGTTGTCCCTCTGTGGAGAGTTTTTCCACATAGTTGGTGTTGGAGCTTGAGAAAGACATGCATAGAATCATCTGTGTGTTATTGGTTTATACCATGCATGTGATGGCCTCTTCATTCTTTGGTATACTACTATAATGGAGCATCAATGTTGGTTGTTTACTATAGAGGTACACCATATGTCTGCAGGTGAGTCTGAACCTAGTAAGTCTAGGGATTTCTTCTAGGTATGTTTAGGTAATTATAATGATTACCTATCTATATGTTCTTCTTTATTTTTCTGCACTTTGGTTATCTACTTTTCCAGTATTTTTCTACTTTTATTATTTCAATTAATTTAATCATGGATCTGTGATAACCTTGTTTGGATTCTTATATTGAATTTTGAATTCATTTTTTAAACTAGATATCTTTTCTAAAAAGGGATGTTGTGATTTGTTTTGAAAATGGATTTTCTAAAAAATATGTGTTGTTTCTTTAAATGATAAAAACCTATTTTATAAATGTATTTCAAACTAGTGTTTTTGTATTATTTTAGGAAAGGTAATGTATGGATTCTGTGGTGCTTACCTACTAAGTTGTTTTATGCTCACACCCTACTTGTGACACTCAACATCAGTAGACCCAAGTTATTTTTAGGTTTGGGTTTCTTGTTTAGGTTTCCTTTAAAGCAGGTTGGTATTATAGTTAGTGGTAACCCAAAGGTCATGAGGATATCTGGTCGGGTTCTGATTTATTCTATCTCTATTTTTAGTTTCTATTTTTTTCAGTTGACGTTGTATATGGATCATGTTTATGTATTCTTTATGTTCTATGCTTATGGATCCTCATGGTTTTTGTGTGTGCTCTATTTGGTTTATATATATCCCCATTTATATATCTCACGTCATATTATCACACCATAACTCTTATATATCCTTAAGAGGGTGTTACTCATCATACGTGTGATATAAAACTATATTATCCATCTTCTTTAGGCCTAAGACTCTAATACCTACTCAAATAGCCTTAGAAAACCTAACTAGGCTATACAAATCTCATACCAAACCTGATACTCTCATAAACACAACTACTCCATGGAGACATAATCTTTGGATGATCACAAAATCACAAACATTCAATAGAACCCTCACTCTATCTCTTGGTGGATCAAAAACACCCTATTTATTTACCTTGGTTACTCTTTATTTCTATCCCTTTCACTGGAACACATATACTCATGCATGAATTCACAATAATGCATAAATTGGAACTTGGTTTTGTATTATAGGGACCACCTACCTCAAAAAAGGAGTAACCCCCTCACTAAGATCAACTCATCCTCAACCAAGACTATACATGCCTTATCTAATCTTGTACCAATGATTGAGAACCAATCTCAAGGCACAATTCCCAAATAATTAATTATAGAAACTTATAATTAATTATTAACCTTAATATAATTAGGAATAATCTTTTAAAAACTCACTGGGAAACACAAGACCACATAAACCACACAAAACATGGTGCGTTCATCATACAAGGATAACCTCTAACCAATACAATCAAAATCTACATCATCTGAATTGATTTGAAGATGATATAGTGAAATCATCACACAAATCCTAGTTAAAATCATCCCAAATCATAGGAAAATAAAGGATAATAGTAATGGAGGAAGTATGAGGGAAGAACTCACTAATGTACTATAAAAAACTCCTAAGAACCACCCCTCATCAGGGGGGATCGAAGAGAGTAAGAGATTGGATGAATACCAAGAACCACCCAAGATTTGATATTAATGAGGACGCCCCCCACCATTTTTGAAGTATCTAGTTTTTTATCTAAATTATACTCATATTTTTTCTCTCCTAACCTATATACCCATCCTATGTATTTCAAATAGGATGAATATAAATAAAGAATGGATGAATTCCAATCGGTTGACAAAAGAGTATGAAGAAGGCGTGAAAGAGTTTATCAAGTCTCCAAAAGATCATGCATGTGACCCTTCTCAAATCCTTTGTCCGTGTTTACGCAGTTTTTATTCAAAACAAATTAGTCTAGAGGAGTTGGAAGAACACTTGATCTGTCACGGAATAGATCAGAGTTATACATGTTGGAATAAACATAGGGAAACAACAAATGTAGGTAGTGGCCGGGATGACACTGTGTTTCATGGATCATCTGATATGATTACAAACATGGACAATGAAGATGATCTTATAGAGGATGTGATTACAGATGTGAATGATGATGAACATCTTATTAAGGAAATGACAAGGGCCGTCAAAGATGAACTTTGTGATTGCCCAAAATTGTTTGAGAAGTTAAAAAGTTGTGAAAAGATGCCATTGTATGCTGGTTGCACTAAATATACAGCATTGTCAGTCGTACTGAAGCTGTATAATTTGAAAGAAGACAATGAGTGGAGTGACGCCAGTTTTACAAAACTATTTACTCTCATGAATGACATGCTCCTAGAAGACAATGAGATCTCGATCCAAACATACGATGCCAAACAAATGCTACGCTCGATGGGTATGATCTCTGAAAGAATACACTCCTTCCCGAATAAATGTATACTATTTCGCAAAGCCCACAAATCACTTAAAGAATGCCCAAAGTGTGGTGCTTCTTGATACAAGAAAGATGAATCCAGTCCTACTAAAGTTGTATGGTACTTTCCAATCATTCGAAGTTTTAGGCACCTATATGGAAGTGAGGAGACTGCAGAACAATTAACATGGCATGTAGATACAAGAATTAAAGATGGGATACTATGTCACCCGGCAGACTCTCCTCAGTGGAAGAGAATTAATCATGAGTATCCTGAATTTGGAAATGAGTCCAGAAACCTTCATCTTGCATTATCTATAGATGGAGTGAATCCTTTTGGTTTTTAAAGCAACAGTCATAGTACATGGCTGGTTATGTTGATAAATTATAACTTACCACCATGGTTATGCATGAAATGAAAATACATCATGTTATCTATGCTTATATCAGGACCAAAACAACCGGATAATGATATTGATGTTTATTTAGCTCCATTGATCAAAGATTTGAAATTATTGTGGGATTTAGGTGTTACATTATATGATGCTTACAGAAAGGAATATTTCACTTTGAGAGCCATGTTGTACAGGACGATAAATGACTTCCCTACTTATGGAAATTTTTCAGGATATAGCATTAAAGGAACTCAATGGTGTCCTGTTTGCGAACATGGTACACAATCAATTAGGTTGAAACATTCACCAAAAATCGTGTTTCTAGGACATCGCAGATTTCTACCACGACGACATAAGTATCATTCTTGGACGACATCATTTGATGGAAGTTCAGAAGAACGTATAGCACCTTCTCCACTAACAGGTGATCAATTGTTTGAGAAAGTTAAAAATGTGGACACTACTTTTGGTAAATCGACTTAGAAAAACCTTACGAAAATCGGTTGGAAAAAGAGATCAGTTTTTTTGAATTACAATACTGGAATTGTCTATATATCCAACATTTTCTTGATGTTATTTGTGTAGAAAAAAATGTATTTGATAGTGTCATTGGCACGTTTCTAAATACATCTGGCAAAACAAAATATGGAATTAAGGCTAGGTTGGACATGGTTGAGATGGGAATACGAGAAGAGTTGGCACCAGTGAAGGGTGAAAAATGAACATTTCTTCCTCCTACTGCTTACACTCTTTCCATGAAGGAGAGATATCAGTTTTACAACTTCTTGAATGACATAAAGGTTCCAGAGGGGTATTCGTTAAATATCAGTAACCTCATGTCAATGAGCGAATTGAAGTTAAAAGGTTTGAAATCACATGACTGTCATGTTTTGATGAAATATCTCATTCCAATTACTTTACATAGCATTTTTTCCAAGAATGTCCACCATACATTAACAAAAATGTGTTTCTTCTTCAAATCTATATGCAGCAAAGTTATAGACCCGGTGAAATTGCCAACTATGGAAAGAGAAATTGCCATTATATTCTGTGAATTATAAATGTTCTTCCCACCTTCATTTTTTGATATGATGGTTCATTTGATAGTCCACTTGGTGAGAGAGATTCGACTATGTGGTCCTATACATTACAGATGGATGTATCCCATTGAATGGTATATGAAGATTTTGAAAGGGTATGTCATAAATCAAAGTCGGTCAGAGGGTTGTATTGCAGAGTGATATATTGTTGAGGAAGCCATTGAATTTTGTACTGAATACTTTTCTGGTGTGGAAATCATTGGCCTACCAAAATCTCATCACACTGGTCGGCTTGAGGGTGAAGGAATTTCTAGAAGACAAGTTGTCACAGTCAATATTACAGATCGGGAGAAGGCCCACCTTTATGTTTTTCATAACAGTTATGACGTTGACCCATATGTTGAAATCCACAAAGAAATTATTAGGCATTTGAATACATCTAGGGATGAAAATGGATATCAAATACACATAATCGACAGTTTATAGGATGGTTTCGATATCATATTTTTAAGAAGTCAGATGAAAATCCAGAGTCAGTTTTAGAATGACTTTGATGGCTAGTCGGAGGACCAAGTGTGTATGCATTATCTTACAATGCTTATGTAGTTAATGGTTATACATTTAATACTAATGAACATGATGAAGACAGTATCATGAAAAATAGTGGGGTTACACTTGTGGCTGAAGCGATGCATGTTTCTGGTGCTAAGGACAGAAATCTAATTTATGCGAATATGTCATACTTTGGCATCATCAAACAAATATGGGAGTTGGATTGTACGGAATTTCAAGTTCTGATATTTCAATGCAAGTGTGTTGATAACAGGAGTGCTGTTAAAATAGATGATTTGGGATTCGTGAAAGTTGATTTTTGTAAGGAAGGGGAGAAAGATGAACTATTTATAATGGCATCACAGGCAGTGTAAGTATTTTATGTTTCAGATCCTGCAAACCAAAACTAGTCAATCGTTCTGTTATCGACCAAAACAGTTGAAGAGTCAGATGAAAATTCAATGGAAGATGACTCTTTCATTGGGACTTCACAATCATTTTTCAGTGGTCCCAATGTATATGATGTTTTGTATGTCAGAGGAGACCATAATGGTGGGATATGGATAGTTGATAAAGGGGTCAAATCCCTTCAGCCTTTAAAAAAAAGAGAGAGTTCAATAATCAGGTTATTTTTTATTATAATATAGATTGTGTTACATTATTTTATTATCTGTTCGCTGCTACTTTTATGTGATCTAAATTAAATGTTAAACCAGTTCTGTAGATAATGACTTCTTCACCTGCTAATGCACCCAATCCTGAGACACAACAGGTCTCTCAAACCTATTGTAGTTAGTCCCACTACTGAGGTACAATGGGTCTCTCAACTTGTTGCAGTTGGTCCCACTGCTGAGGTACAATAGGTTTCTCAACCTCTTGCTTCTGGTCCCAGTGTCGATGCTAGTGCATCGGAGAAACATAATGATGATGCAGAAACTGAAGAAATGGTAGACGATGATACCCCGACGACACAAAAAAAACAGGTGCACCGTAGTTTGACAGTTTTAGCCAAAATCCTTAAGGCAAAATAAAAAGGCATCAAATATGAGGTGGGATGGAATAAACACGGTCAGCATGTAAACCCCAGCAAAGTCATGTTTAGTAGCTACATTGGAATCATCACTCGGCAATGCGTGCCGATTGATGTAGATTCGTGGCACCATATTTTTAGCAGGTTGAAAACATTAATGTGGGAAGAGATTATGGTAACATTATGATATCATTTATTTAATTTATTAAAATAAAATAAAATAAAATACTAAAATATTGACTAACTCTTCATCATCTCTTGCAGAGTGCATTTATAGTAGATGTTTCACACAAAGAATATGTATTAAGACTGGAAGGAAGGGTTCATAGAGGATTTCGCACCACTTTAACGAAAGATCATATGAAAGATGCTGAAGTGAAAATCAAGCCGCACCCACATCCTCTTTATTCACACTTGATATCCCAAGGAGCGTGGGATGCATTTTGAAACCATCATGCGGAATAGACTTTTCAGGTACATTGTGTTTGGTTACATGTTGTTTAACGTTGCTTGTATTCATCACGTTGATTGACAGTTTTTTATTTATGAAACAGCAACTGAGTGCTGAAAATAAATAATGGGCAGCAAAACCAGCGTACCCCTACCGTAAAGCAAGGCTAGGATACGCTTCAATTGAAAAACAATTGGTACGTATTTTAAAAGTACTGTAATACTTTTATGTGACATAAAACAACACTATAACCATGTTTCTATGTTTATATGCAGATTGATGAATCAAAATCTCAAGCCATTTCCATTCCACACCATGTGCTATGGAAGGAGGCTCGTGTTAATAAAGAGGGGAAACTGGTAGATGAAAACACACAAAAAGTGTGGGAAACATGTGTAAGTGTGACATAATATAAACTTGTTTTGCTTTAAATCACCATTACATAACGATGATTAATTATTTTTCCATATTTTCTATTTGACATAGTCACAGGAATCAACAACACCTGCACCGGATGCAGAAATACTTTCAACGGCCTTAAAACAGCCAGAACAGTATGGCCGCGTTAGAGGTGTGGGTTTTGGGGTGACACCACGGGCATATTTTCAGGAAAAAACAAGAGGATGAACAAACTAAAGAATTGCAAGTAATGAGAAATAGAGTAGCTACCCTTGAAGAAAAATTCCAAAGTCGGGGAGAGATGCTAGAAACTTTGATGGAGGAGAGGCGAAGAGAACAAACAACTCAAGAACAACCCGCACAAGAAGATCCCGCCCCACCCCCCACCAGCTTTAAGGTGAGCCATTCCCCTCAAAGACCTGATTTAACCAAGGTAATCAATGTTCTAATATTCATTTCTGTGAAATGTGAATCACATAGACACTGATACCTTTCTTGTAATGATATTATATAGGGTGAAAATGACTGTGATTTATATCTGTCAACTCCCACCCATCACCTTGTAGCGAGGGCTACAGTGTTCAATATGTAGAATGACACGCTACACTCCAGACCACTTCCAACTGGTCATGTCAAAGTGTAGAATAACATAGCTCATGAGCCGAGCACTGAGCTACCTGTGCCAAATGACGATGATGACATTCATACGGTGGAAAAATCTGTTGGAACATTCGTTGCATGGTCGTCGAATCTTGTAAAATAACATGTCGACTAATAGGTATTCATTTCCAATTCATTTTTCAAGCAGAACCTTTAACATTAAATTAGAAAATGGCTAAACCAATGAATGTTATTACAGAAGGAAAAAATGGAGGAGCTAAAATGAAAGAGCGGATCAAAAGGATCAACCAACCGAGCAAAATGATCTACAGAGAGCGCGTTCACCCCGCCCATTCTATATCCACATTTAATATCATTGCAAGCTCATGTGGATACGAAAATGATAGGCGGAAAGAGTCACACAATTGTTTGTGAAAAAGATATGTATGTAGAGGAAACATTAGATTTATTTAGTGCTAATTTTTTTCCTGAAATCATCACATACGACTAGCTAGGTGCCTCAGTTATAAATGTATACATGAGGTATGTTTTCATGATTTGATTTTACAGAAGCTGATATACTATGATAATTATGGCTAAATACATTTCATATTTTTCATAGGAGTATATATAAAAAACAATTAAAGGGATTTTCCCATGAATACAAATTTGGACTCGTTAGTCCTCACACCATTTCTACACAATGAGAAGAAATAGATTCTGATTTTCAGGATGAATTAATGTAAAATCTGCTCAGAACATTTCAAAGCAGAATTACGACTGACGGACTCTTTTTAATACCAACGTTGCAGGGTTAAAACTCTACATTTTAATCATATCAATTATATTTTCATTTCTATCAGTACTTATTCCTTTTTATGTTTTTAGGGAACATTGGATGCTCATTGTAGTTAATTTGGATACTCCAAAGATTTATTTTCTGGATTCACTGCATGGATATCCAACAAACCGACCATACATAATGGTGATTGTCAATTAATAATACACTAGATCTAACATTTTAGAACTAAATATATAGTTATATAATTTATATTATCTTTTAATGAGGATTCTGTTATGATAGGGCGGTTTATGAATATCATCTAAAGGCTGGAATGAATCCAGGGCCTAAGGACGACAATGCGCATAGGATCTACAAATGGAGAAGTATCTGGGAATATATAATTATATTTCACTATCCAAATACATATAAAAAAAATTACTTATTTTTCTCGATGTTTCTGTAGTGTCCAAAACAAACAAATGACAAGGACTGCGGTTATTATGTTTGTAAATTTATGAAAGAGATCATATTTCAAGAACAAACTAGCATCCCTAAAGAGGTATTTTTGGAAATAATTACAAATTAATTTAAAATAATTATTAATCATTTGTGTGTTTATATTTTTTCAGTACTACTATGACTGTCGCAAAAACTCATATTCAGACTATGATATAAATGTGTTTAGAAACGAATGGGCAGCGTACCTGATGGAAGAATGTAAAAAAATAGGACAATGAAGGTGAATTCCTAATACTTATGTTATCTTTATATGGTCATTGATATCTCCCTTTTTTACACTTATTGAGCATCTATGATCACCCATTCTTATGTTTCATATCCTTATATTAGTGAATTCCTACTAAGTTTGAAATTGACATAAACTTTATAAAACAACACAAGTGACATACAGAAAACTGAGAAAACGCATTCAGGTTGTTTTGATACTTTAGGACAATGATCCATAAGTCATTTTTTATGTGTACAAATTGACCGCACCTCAATCTGATCCACGGTGTGACCGGTATGGCTAAACGTATCTGATATCAGTTTGAAATTGACATAAACTTTAGAAAACAACACTACTGACATACAGAAAACTGAGAAAATGCGTTCGGATTGTTTTGATACTTTAGGACAATGATCCATAAATCATTTGTGAAGTGTACGAATTGACCGCACCTCCGACACATGGTGTGACTGGCATGGATAAAAGTGTCTGATATTAGTTTCAAATTGACATAAACTTTAGAAAACAACACTACTGACATATGGTAAACCAAGCAAATGCGTTCGGATTGTTTTGATACTTTAGAAAAATGATCCATGAGTCATTTGTGACGTGTAAGAATCGATCGAACCTCAATCTGACACACGGTGTGACTGGTATGGCTAAAAGTGTCTGATATCAGTTTCAAATTGACATAAACTTTAGAAAACAACACAAGTGACATACGGCAAACCGAGAAAACATGTTCGGATTGTTTTGATACTTTAGGACAACGATTAATGATTCATTTTTGACGTGTAAGAATCAACCGCACCTCAATCCGATGCACGGTGTGAACGGTATGAATAAAAGTGTCTGATATCAGTTTCAAATTGACATAAAATTTAGAAAACAACACAAGTGACATACGACACACTGAGAAAACGCGTTCGGATTGTTTTGATACTTTAGTACAACGATACATGAGTCATTTGTGACATGTAAGAATTAAACTCACCTCAATCCGATGCACAGTGTGACTATCATGGATAAAAGTGTCTGATATCAGTTTGAAATTGACATAAAATTTAGAAAACAACACTAATGACATATGGAATACGGAGAAAACGCATTCGGATTATTTTGATACTTTAGGAAAACGATCCCTGAGTCATTTGTGATGTGTAAGAATCACCCACACCTCAACCCGACGCATGGTGTGACCGGTATGGCTAAAAGTGTCTGATATCAGTTTGAAATTGACATAAACTTTAGAAAAAAACACTACTAACATATAAAATACTGAGAAAATGCATTCATATTGTTTTGATACTTTAGTACAATGATCCATGAGTCATTTGTGACATGTAAGAATCAACCACACCTTAATCCGATGCACGGTGTGACCGGAATGGCTAAAAGTGTCTGATATCAGTTTCAAATTGACATAAACTTTAGAAAACAATACAAGTGACATACAGAAAACCAAGAAAACACATTCATATTGTTTTTATACTTTAGGAAAATGATCCATGATTCATTTTTGACATGTATGAATCGACCTCACCTTAATCCGATGCATGGTGTGACCGGTATGGCTAAAAGTGTCTGATATCATTTTCAAATTGACATAAACTTTAGAAAACAACACTACTGACATATGACAAACTGAGAAAACACGTTTGTATTGTTTTGATACTTTAGGAAAACAATATATGATCATTTTTGACGTGTAATAATTGACCACACCTCATTATGACGCACGGTGTAACTGGTATGGATAAAAGTGTCTGATATCAGTTTCAAATTGACATAAACTTTAGAAAACAACACAAGTGACATATGGAAAACTGAGAAAATGCATTCGGATTGTTCTGATACTTTAGCAAAACGATCCATGAGTCATTTGTGACGTGTATGAATTGACTGAATCTCAATCTGATGCACGGTGTGACCAGAATGGATAAAAGTGTCTAATATCAGTTTGAAATTGAAATAAACTTTAGAAAACAACACTACTGATATATGGAATATGGAAAAAATGCATTTAGATTATTTTGATACTTTAGGAAAACGATCCATGAGTCATTTTTTACATGTACAAATCGACCTCACCTCAATCTGACTCACGGTGTGACCGTTATGGCTAAAAGTATCTAATATCAGTTTGAAATTGACATAAACTTTAGAAAACAACACTACTGACATACGGAATACTGAGCAAATGCATTTGTATTGTTTTTATACTTTAGGACAATGATCCATAAGTCATTTTTGATGTTTACGAATCGACCGCACCTCAATCTGACACACGGTGTGACCAGCATGGCTAAAAGTGTCTGATATCAGTTTCAAATTGACATAAACTTTAGAAAACAACACAAGTGACATACAGAAAACTGAGAAAATGAATTCGGATTGTTTTGATAATTTAGGAAAATGATCCATGAGTCATTTGTGACATTTAAGAATTGACCGAACCTAAATCTGACGCACAGTGTGACTGGTATGACTAAAAGTGTCTGATATCAGTTTCAAATTGGCATAAACTTTAGAAAACAACACTACTGACATACGAAAAACCGAGAAAACGCATTTGGATTGTTTTGATACTTCAGGAAAACGATCCATGAGTCATTTGTGATGTGTACTAATTGACCGCACCTTAATCCGATGCACGGTGTGACCGATAAATCTTTTAATTAGATGAAGAATCAGTATTTATTAAATGAGATAAATCATCCAAAAACATATTAAGTTTACATTATTCCCTTTCATTATTATCAGAATGAAAACATTTGAGTTTAAAATTTCATATTTTAGTTTCACATTTCCATATTAATGTATTCTTTCATATTAATGTTTTAATTTATTTCATTATTGTATTACTAACATAATATTTGTTTTCTTATATAGGTGAATTTTTTTCCTTGAGTTCGGATGCTTTGTTCGGCAAAAAATACCATGGACGACAATTTTTGAGAGTGGATCAAAGATATCAAAGGATGAAACATGAATTTTTGTAACTATTGTTGAATAATTGTAAGTATAACCATGTAAAACAATGTTTGAAATGTATATAGCAGTGTGTTTTTTTGTATTCATGATGTTAAGTAAATGTATATACCATTTGCTGTCAAAATATTGTGTGCAGGTGATATTTTGTGCAGGTATGCAGGTTATGTTTTGCAGGTGCAGGGGAAGGTGCCTTTATCAGCGCTTTTTTGAGTGCTGATAAAGGACACCTTTAACAGCGCTAAAAGAGCACTGATAAAGGACCCCCTTTATCAGCGCTCCTAAAAGCGCTCATATAGGCTATCTTTATCAGTGCTAAAAAAATAACTGATAAATGGGGTCCTTTATCAGCACTTTTTAGAGCGCTGATAAAGGGGACCCTGCCCCCTTTATCTACATCGGCATTAATAGCGCTCTTCTAGCGTTGTTAATGTCAGTTTTTAGCACTGATAAAAGGCCAAGTTGTAGTGGTGGATCCTCCCAACTTCCCCAATCGTCGTCATCATCGATGGAGCCACGACAATATGGAACATATGAGTGCCTCAGTCAGTACTTTCAGCCAGGCTATACACATGACTGAAACTAGGCAGAAGGCCCAGTGCAGATCTCAATATACGCAACCTTCTCATCTAGTGACATCAAGTCCACCTTCGCCACAGTTCATGTTTTTTGATCAGGCAGAGCCACCTTGACCACATTGTGACCTTCCACACTTTTCTATAGGTTGGTCTTTGTCGTATGGCCCTCATCTGGTAGTCACTCTGTAGGCTTCGACTAGTGAGCAGCAGGATATTCCTAGCACTAGTCAGCCTAGCCGATAGGGCCCACCATACCCCTATCATAGAGCAACCTCCTGTAAGAAGAATTTCACACCTGGCATGGAAGTATGATGTTCTTAAACATATTTACATAATTCTAGAAAATCTCTCTATCCTAGAGGCCCTTCGTTTATCATCAGATATGTGTGAGGCCCTCGCTGAGGCTTTAAGAAGCCCCCTCTAGTTTGAGATGGAGGTAGCATCCGCATAAGCCTTTCAAGATGAGGCGGTCCAAGAATGCTGAATTTCAGGCCATAATCTCATTCTCTGGAGAAGATGAAGTCTCTCCTATATAGGGGAACATTCTCCCACTGTACATCACTGGCTAGTTCAGTGACATGGAGGTTCATCGTTGTCTTATCGACATGGACTCTGGAATAAACCTAATCCCAACTCGGACATTGCAAAAACAGGGATTGTCTGAGGATGATTTGAGTCCCTCCAGCCTAATAATCCATGGTTGTGATAGGATGAAGCAGAAAATAGTGGGAAATATCTATTTGAATAACCATTTCAGTGGTCTAATTTCTAGCACCAAGTTTATGGTTGTCTCCCAAGACACAGCCTACAACGCGTTGATGGGTAGGTCGTGGATCCACCTGCATGCGGCGGTTCCTTCATCATACCACTAGTGCCTTAATTACTCCCTTAATGGTCAAGTGGGTGTGATTCAAGGTAACGCATCCCCCTTTGCCTCTTGTGAATCCCACTATTTGGATGTAGACTACTATAAGAGCAAGGACAAGCAGATTCAGACTAACGAGGTCAAGCATGCTACGGCTGTGACCGACCCACGGGCATATCTAGATGATGCATACATTTTTTCAATCCATCTATTGGAGGCTACAACTCTAAACATGGGTTAATTATTCATTTCTTCTGGAAATATGGGGGAGGACATTCCCAAGTCTAAGAGATTGCAGAATATCACCTCATACTCCTACACAAACCAGGCTCAGGTGATCCCGGAGCCTCCAACTCCCATATGGTATCAGGATGTCCACCTCATGGCAATGAAAATACGTCATACTTGCTTGTTTCTCCAGTCCAGAATTAACCATCTCAAGACAAAGTGCCACTATTGATTCAATATCATCAAGTGTGTCCCCTTGGACTGAAGACCATATGGGATTGGATCAACAGCCTTCATCGCTATGGTTGTGACAACATAGGAGTTCCTTGATGCAGTGTCCACTACCACTCAGGCTGGTACCAGCATCCAATTGGGAATTTTCAATGTAGAGGAATCTCCTCCCACCAAGTATCCCCCCTCCATAAGTGAAGAAGAGTATTTAAGGGATTCTCCCCCTGCCTTTGAATAGGGCGTCTCCACCATAGTTGACGACTTGGTACAGGTGAACCTCGGTAGCGAGGCAGACCCAAAACTCACATTGATCAGTGCCGCCATGCCCCTTGAGGAGAAAAAGTAGTACATAGACTTCCTTAAACAACATCGTGATGTATTCTCCTAGAGTTATGATGAGATTCCAGAACTAGATCTTTAGGTAGTCGTCCACCGCCTCAGTCTCCTAAAAAATCATTGTGGGTTCAAGCAGCCTCCCAGAAAGATGCACCCTTCTCATAGTGCCATGGTTGAGGCAGAAGTTTATAAGCTCATCAGATCCAATTTAATTAAGGATTTCTAGTACCCCAAGTGTTTGGAAAACATTGTACTAGTAATAAAAAAATAACATACAGATCAGAGTTTGCATCGACTTCCGTAATCTCAATTGTCACTGTTCGAAGGATGATTTGCCCCTTCCTGTGACGGAATTGTTGATCGATGTTATAGCTGGGTTCTAATACCTATCTTTCATGGATGGGTACTCCAGGTATAACCAGATCTGAATGTCCCCTGAGGATGAGTATTCTAAATCCTTTAGGGTTCTACAAGGTACTTTTTGTTACCAAGTCATGCCCTTCGGTTTAAAGAATGTGGGTGCCACCTATCAGCGGGCTACACATCGCATGTTTAAGATGATACTCAGAACGTTGGTGGAATGTTATATAGATGAACTACTGGTCAAATATCTCCAGCGTCAGGACCATCTAAAATACCTTGAGAAAGTGTTTGGCTTCCTCTGTTCCCGTCACCTGAAGATGAACCCATTGAAGTGTGCTTTTGGGGTCACCTCTGGAATGTTTCTCGACTTTGTTGTCAGATACAGGGGCATTGAGATTGACCCAAATAATATCAAGAAAATTAGCTAGATGTCTCCTATGAGAAACATTTAGGAGCTTCAAGGATTCTAAGGCCACTTAGCCTACATATGATGATTCATCGTGAATTTGGTCAGCAAGTGTAAGCCCTTTTCTTAGATCATGAAGAAAGGAATCGTCTACGAGTGGGATGAAGAGTTTCAGACTACTTTCAAGGAAATCAAGTAGTATATACTCTAGCCTTAGGTCTTAATGTCACCAATCTCTGGAAAGTCGTTGGTCCTTTATGTGACCACCCTGTAGTGATCTCTCGGCACCCTTCTCACCCAGAAGAATAACGAGAGAATAGAGAATAGCCACTACTACCTCATATGCATGCTCCTCGATACGGGTAATATATACTCCCCTATCGAGAAAAGTTGTCTTGAACTCATATTCACAGTATAGAAGTTGTGAAATTACTTACAAAACCATGAGGTATAGCTGGTGTACCGAGTAGTTCTACTAAAGTACATCCTGAACCGCCCCATGTTGATAGTCTATCTAGCTCAATGGGAAGTGATTCTCCAACAGTTCAACATCATGTTTTTCCCCCAGAAGGATATTAATGGGAAAGCATTGGCAGACTTCCTTGCTACCCATCCAGCTTCTACAGACTAGTCCTTGGACCTTGATTTTTTTATGAGGCAATCCTATCAGTAGACCAAGCTATCCCATGTTGGCAAATGCACTTCGATGGTGCTTCCTGGATCCCCACTGGCAGAAGGCTCAATGACCCCAGGCTCAACAGAGTAGGTATGGGTATCATCTTAATTACCCCAACACAAGATATTCTGTCGTACTCATTCCTGTTGTCAGAAGGTTGCACCAATAATGAGGCAGAGTATCAGGCTCTCATCACTGACCTCGAGCTGGCCCTCGAGATAGACATTCCCCATTTTCATGTGAAAGGGGACTCTGAACTAGTCATCAAGCAAATCAATGGTGACTATGTCATTAGAAATCCAGAGCTTGTACCATTGTTGGAACTCACTCTCTAGGTAATGGCTCAATTCCCATCTTGTCCAGAAGTTACTCATGTCCCTCGATCTCAGAATGGTGGAGCTAATGCCCTGGACGGCCTAGCTGCATCACTTGTAGAGCCCGAACAGGATGACCTGATTATCCACGTGGCACACCGAAGAGTCATTGCTCCTTTCACTCCAAGTGATGATGAAAGATTGTAGGTAAGCCACATTACCACTAGCACCTCCACATCAGGACCCCCAGGTCCCCCCGATGTAGTGATTGAAGTGATTCCCGGTTGGAGAACCTCCTTTGTCAAGTACCACCAAAATGGTAATCTCTCAATAGATCAGGCTGAGCGTGAGGGAATCTGATGTCTCATATTACAGTTCACCCTCTAGGACGGCCCTGGTCATGAGAAGATCCTCTACAAGCACAGGATTGATGGGTTCCTCCTCTGTTTCATTCAAGGATCTGAGATTTAACAGGTCATAAAGGAGGTTCATGCAAGTTCCTATGGGGCTCATCAGACTGGTCCGAAGCTATCTCACCGGATCTAGAGATTGGGGTATTTTTGGCCCTCCATGATCCATGACTACATCGAGTTCACCAAAAGGTTCTATGCATGCCAGATTTATGCTAATTTCATAAATAGGTCGCTAGAGCCTCTACACTCCACCAAGTACTCCTGGCCATTCATGATATGAGGACTGGGTGTCGTGGGACCATATCCACCGGTGACCACTCGCCAGTGCAGATTCATCCTAACTGCTACAAATTTCTTCTCCAATTGGGCAGAGGTAGTTCCACTGAAAGAGTTCAAGGCTCATTCCATCATTGACTTTGTGAGATCCAACATCATCTACCGATTTGGAGTCCCTCACACTGTCCTCACCAATAACAACACAAACTTCTGAGCACCTGAGCTAAAGAAATTGTATGCTAATTACAACATCTATTATAACCATACCTCCCACTATCATGTGCAAGAAAATGGACAGATCGAGGTGTTCAACAAAATCCTCTCTAAAATTATACAAAAAATAGTTGGTCAGAATAAGAAGAGTTGGCTGGACAAGCTCCCCAATACCCTTTGGGCTTATCGGAAGATGTCTCATAATTCCACCCAGATGACCCCATATTCCCTAGTGTATGGAACAGAGGCTGTTCTTCCCATTGAGATTCAATTTCACTCACTGCGCACAGTTGTCTATAATCAATAAGATCCAGATAAATTAGCTGAAATCCCTCTAGCTAAGTTGGAAGCACTCGACGAGAACAAGCTTTGTGCCCTGCACAATCTAGAAAGGCATCAGAACAAAATAGATTGAGATTTTAATAAGAAATTTTGCCTTCACTCCTTCTTGCAAGGTGACTTAGTGTTGACCCAAATGGCACCAATGATACCTGGCAGGAAACCACCCAATTTAGAGCCCAAATGGGAAATACCTTATATCATTCACAAGGTTTACTCCAATGGCGCATACTCACTAGTTACCATGGATGGTGAGCATATAAATCCTCCCACCAATACCAAGTTCCTCAAGAAATACGTTGCTTGAGACCCCTGGTCTTACATGACCTTAAACTGTATGGTCCTACATGACCCCAAACTGTGTAATGGTCCTGTACGACCCTTAACTGCATTAGGGTCCTACATGACCTTAAACTATCCAGTCCTACATAACCTTAAACTATCTGGTCCTACACAGCCTTAAACGGTGAAATTTCCCCCATGACATTAAATTGTGTGTCATCCTATAATATGTTAAAGTGCACCTTTTAGAACTATGTATGGCTTGATTCCCATCCTCATGGGATATGTAGGAACATTCGGACGCCTCATCCTAAATCCAACCCTGCGCTCTTCTCATTTGGCTACCCCTCCTGGGTGTAGATCCCTTGGAGGATCTTATATGACGCAACCTAAGCTTTTTTGGCCCCAATCATGGAAAGATTACGAAGGTCGTGCTATGTGCCCCTCCTCGTTCTTATAATCCTCCCATGTCCTTACCACATGAAGTTAAACTGCACGGCCCTTTCAGAACTATGCATGGCTTGATTCCCATCCTCATGGGATACGTAGGACCACCCAGACATTTCGTCAATAGGCCCAGCCCCAAACTTCAGGACCTCTCATTGGGATGAAACACATGGTGTGGCGCAGGCTTTTTCCCTCATTCATGTCGAATTCATCATGACCATACCATGTTACATGATGTGGATGTTGTGTTTCGAACCTGGTCAACAGCTATCCTTTGTTGTTGTCACCACCCCCATATGTCCCAAACATGGAGTGTAGTGGTTTATTCTACCCCTACATCTCTCCAAACCTTAGTCTACCTCAAGCAAGAGTATAATTCCAGCTGTTGGACCCCTATGTGATAGGGAGATCCTAGTCCTGCTCCTTGTTTCCCACACCGAGCATTGCTCACGTGGGCTTAGGAGCTATGATGAGGCAATTCTTGCAAGACAAGTCATATGGCTGCAGTTGGTCAGGGTGACCAACCTCAGGTCCTTCAACCCCTTTGGCCCCCTAGCCTGAGTTCTAATTTGGGATTGTATGGTGTGGTATGGACTCACGTACTTATTTATGTCGGGCTATTTTTCCACACCACACATATCCCCTCGAGACATCCCTCCCTTCATTTATCGTTCGTCCCATGAGCACCGGCCCTGCCATGCATCATGAGCCCCATCTTTTGGGTTTCCATCACATTCTATATCCAAAAGGACCCCCAGATGGCAGGGCTGCTCGGCCCAATGGCTCTCTTACCATTACGGGCTAATGTCCTTGAGGATTTCATGTGGAAAATTGATACAAGTCCCATGTTGAGAATATGGTCAATGGTCAATGCTCAATTGTTTGCCTCAAACTTTGGTCACACAAGGGTGGATATTGTGTTGTGAACCTGGTCAAAAGTTGTCCTCTATCATCATTTCCACTTTGTATTCTTCCATAGGCATGATGATTCTCCCTCTCTATCCCACACATATGACCTTAAATTAGGCATCTCTGGTCCGAGCTCTACGCCCATAAACTAATATCACCATTGTCCTTACCATAAGACGTTAAACTGAAAGCTGGATATGACATTCTGTCTGTGACCCAGCCTCAGGCCCCTAGCCTGAGTTATCAAATAGGATTGTATAGTGTGGTGTGGGATTATGTCCTCATTCATGTCGGGTTACTCATAATGTCGTACATGCCCCTTGTTGGGGTATATTTCCCTTATTTGTGTCATCTTTTTCTCTAGAACTACATGTGGCTTGATTCCCATCCTCATGGGATACGTAGGACCACCCGAACATCTAGTCTTTGAGTCCAGCCCCATCACTTAGAAACCTCCCTATCATCTTGGCCCCTTTGCATTCTTTTTCCTAGAAAAGGGGTATATGGTATGGGATGGTATTATGTCCCTATTCACATCGGGTTTATAACAACCATGCCACATACCTCTCTCTCCTGAGAGGCCTTAGATTTCTTTACCTACTCTCATCTCTTTGAGTCAAATTCCCTTAAGTTAGGTCCCTTGGCCCTCTTCGGTGATTCACCAATGTGCCTAGGAGTACTCTAGTTTAGATCCTGGAGTGTCGGGTTCTGCCTGGACATGCTTTCGCCCATTTTTTAGGCTTCGTGTTCCCCTTCATTTGGGCTTCCATTATCTTTCACATCTGAAGGGACCCCCAAATGACATGGATTCTAGGCCTAAGGGCTATCCTACCATTATGGGCCAATTTCCTCAAGGGTCTCATACAATAAATCGATACAAGTACCGTGTTACAAATATGGTCAGTGGTCGATGCTCATTTTTTGTTCCCATTTCAGGTCACATGATATGGATACTTTGTTTCGAACACGGTCAATTGTTATCCTCCATAATCATGCCAACCCCTTCATGCCTTAAATGTTGGTTACATGATTATCATCATTTTCCACCCCATTATGTCCAAGTTGAATTTCAACCATCCTGGTACTATCCCACAGTGCACATTTTCATGTTAGGAGGACAAAGTTGCAGTAAGGGATCATTCGGGGCTTCATACTGACTTCCATTTGGTATGTATTATAGGTATTACAAAAACCTCTTCCACCCTTGTTTCCCACACCCAGTTTGACTCATGTGGTCTTAGGGATTAGATTGAGGTCCACACTTACTTGGAAGGATTCTGCTTCACCGTGGTCCAAGCTCTAAGACCTTAAACTATGATATCTTTTAGAACTACGTACAACTTGATTCACATTTCCATGGGATACATAAGAATGCCCAGACATCTCGTATTTGGGTCCATCTTGATTTTCACTAATTTATCTCTTCTGTTATGCCTTTTAGGCCCTAGATTCTATAGGACCGCATGATGTGGCATGTATGGGCTTATGACATCATTCACATCAATTTTAAAATTGCTACATCACGTACTCCTATTCAAGGAGCTAGTCCCTCCTACCTCCTATCCTTTTTCATGCATGACGTTAAAATGCACTTTCTAGAACTACGTATGTCTTGATTCCCATCCTCATGGGATACGTTGGAATGCCCATACATCTCTTCTTTGGGTCCATCTCAACTGAGAGCTAGTCTCTCCTACCCCATATTCTAACCTTTTATGTCCCCCTCAGCCCGAGGTTTCTTTCTTTGAATTTCTTGCGGTGTGATATGGGATTATGTCCTCATTCACATCGGGTATGATTTATTATGCCATGCACATTCCCTTTTGAACCTCATCTTCTGTTTATATGTATGATCCATATGACTTTAAACTATTTTTCCTAGTCCCACATGACTTTAAACTATTATGTCTATATTGTACGATGTTAAAGTGCATGGTTGGTCCCATCACATGACCCTAAACTGTGACATTATCATCCTGGTTGCATGATGAAAAATGGCACTGCATCAGAGTGTCCACGCTCGAGGGGACATCATGTTTGGTATCGTTCACACACCATAACATTTTCCAATGCCTACACACTACTTGATTCTTGTGGTGATTCCTGGACTTTCTATCCTAGTCTCATCGCTTCACAAAAAAAAACATACATCCATCCTAAAGGACAAACAAGATCTATCAAATGTTGCTTCTTTTGGTGCAATGGACAGACCTACATGACCTTAGTATCTCTTGCACTAGTATCTTACCATTCCATCCTTAGAACTACATGTGGATTGATTCTCATTATCATGGGATATGTAGGAACACTCGTGCACTTTTCCTCGGGCTTAGCCTAACTTTTGTTTTCGGTCCCTTGACATAAAACCTCCCCAAGGAACATGTGGTAATCTGGACTCTAGGTCCTCATTCATGTCGGGTTTCATAATTACCTCACCATGTGTCTCTCGCACTCCCTACCATGTTTGGTCTGCATTCTACGACCATAAACTAAGATCACTCCACGTTCTTGCCACAAGAAATTAAATTGCACAACATTTTCTAGAACTACGTATGGATTGATTCCCATATTAATGGGATACATAGAAAATACCAGGAATACTGTCTCCGGGTCCATCCCCAGGAATCTAAAATCATGCCCCCCTCTCTTTTAGCCCCTTGGACCGAATGCTTTTGAGAGCATGTGGTGTTTCAAGTACCTCTTGGGTCCTCATCCACATTAAGTTTTAAAACAGCCCCAAAATGTACCTCCCTTGTCATTTTTCAATATGTTCTGAGTTCTATGACCCTACACTAAGATCTCCCTAAGAGAACTGCGCGTCATGTTGGGCCACTTCGCCACCTTGCACACAATCCATTAAATCAATCCCCCCTTAATGGGCCATCCTATGACCATTAAGTTGGGAAGCGTGCAACCTCAGGACCCTTTTCCTTAGAGGGGGACTCGACTCCCTCAATATGATACATCTTATTGTCATACTTAGATGTGTTTTGGCAATGCCCAAAGTGTGTAATTTTCACAAGGACATTCCCATGTTCCATGTCCAATCTTTGTGATCCCGTCATTTGGATCCTCATCCTCTTCTATGTCTAAAGGGACCCCCTTTGTGGCCTGGTCTCATACCACACTGGCTTACCTACCATCATGGGCCAACGTACCTGAAGATCGCAGATGACATTTGTGACAGGTCCCATGATTTGAACATGGTCAGCGATCGACCCTCATTTGTTTGCCCCCATTCCAGGCTAGTGTGAAACAGATACTGTGTTTCAAACATGGTCAACAGTTATCCCCTATCGTCATGCCACCATCATTGTGGTCCAGATCTCAAGTAGCATGATTCACATATTTCCACTTCCTTATGTTCAAGTGGAATTCCAACATACTCAGCTTTACTCCTTCGTGCATGTAGGTGCATTATATAGGTGGGTCAGAATCATTGGAATGTCATTCACTTAACATCCCATCACCCCTAACATGTGCCTTTCTATTCTAGGAAAGTCCCATCACTACTCCTTGTTTCCCACATCGAGCATGACTCATGTGGGATTAGTAGTTCTGGTAGGACGTGTACTGGCACATCCATGCCACCCATTCCTTTCATCATCCCGCATGAAGTTAAACTATGCTATCAGAACTACGTGCAACTTGATTCTTATCCTCGTGGGATACATAGGAATGCTCGACTGCTTTTCTTCGGGCCCAGCCTAACTTTCACTTTTGGTCTCTTGACCTAAAGAACTTCCTCTAGGGATACATGGTGTGGTGTGAACTCCTTATGTCCTCATTTATGTCGGGTTTATAGCTACTGCCCCACATATTCCCTTCTTGGGATCTTCCCTTTCGCTCCCCGTCCTATTGTATGACGTTAAACTGCACGAGTCCATATGTCCTCAACACATGACACTAAACTACAGTTCTACCCTAAACAAGCTCGGGATTCCCCATGTTAATCTTAGGATACACCAGATCCCTTACCAAAGAGGTCCTGCTCGAAAGTATGTTTGATCCCTGATCAGACGGATATGCCCACCTAATGTGTTTCTACCATGGTGGTGTGATTTCAAGAGTGTTTTACTCCATTCAAACAAACCATCACTCCACACTACACTCTTGGCATGCCCTTTATTTATACCCTCATCCTCTTTTACATCTAAAAGAACCCCCTAACAGTATTGATGCTTGGCCTATGGCTCGTCTACTATCCTGGGCCAACATTCTGGAAGAATAATGGGTAGCATTTGATTCAGGCCCCATGTTTCGAACATGGTCAATGGTTGAACCTCATTTGTTACCTCTATTTCAAGCTAACTCAATAAGGATATTATGTTTTGAACAAGGTCAATAGTTATCCTTCATTGTCACGCCACCCCCACAATGTTCCGAATTTTGGGTATTGTGATTCACATATTCCACTCCCCTATGTTTGGATTAATTCCAACGCCCCTGGTGTCACCCCGATCATGCACTAGATCACATTGGGAATATGGAATGTTGATTGTTCTGAGGTCCTCATCCTCCATCCAGGCCTCTCCCTTTCTTCCTGGAAATCTAGATTGGTTGTTCAAACCTCGGATGTCCAAAGCTTGGTTTGCACTCTTATATTCAGGTGGAATAATAAGGTGGTTATCCCTTGTTTCTTGCATCGGTCCCGACCCATGTGAGATTAGGGACTGATCGCCGAATGTTCCATAAATATAAAAAAAATGCAATAAACCAAAAATGAATTACAGAACTCATACATGAATCTTGCATAAATAGTCAAATCATGAAAGTGTGTTCAAAAGTTACATGCATCACAGTACCTGAGGATCGACCCCTCCCATGGATGGGTTGAACCCGTAAAAAGAGTGTTGCAGCTCCTCCACCCTCTGTATCGTGGCATCCAGGATCCATTGCCGCCTATTCAATTCATGCTCCTCCTCAGCTGCAAAGGGGCGCAGTTCGTCAGCCGCAACTCGGGCTCGCTCCTCGTCGATCCAGAAAATAGCCATCTCCACAGAGGCTTGTTTCATCTGCTCTTCGGCCTCTACCAGTTGGGCCTTTAGCCATGATATAATCTCTGACTGTGCATTGAGGAGAGTAGAGTGTTCATCTTCCTGGACTTGCAGCCACTGAATCTTGTTTTCAACCTCCTAGAGCCTCTTGATGTTCACTGCTTTTCTCCGCTGCCAACCCACACCAAGGCCACAGTCATACTCCCAAATCTTCTCTATCATGAGATCTCAGATGAGCATGTGGGGACATTGGACGTTAACCCCCCCCCCCCAGCACATAGTTCACATAGTCGTGAATGAATTATCTCCATCTGGTCTATCCATTGTGCTTGAGGGGTGTCATATATGAAGTGCTTGATCAGCTTCCATGACCGACGATGGACTATCTTGCTATCCTCTTCATCAGAGGTCGTTTCATCCCATTCCACGGGGTTGGTAGGCTCATACGCAGGGAACACCCCCAAGAACTCGTCAGCAAGGTCCGCATCTGGTGTGTGATCAGGTATGGCAGGACTTGCACTATCTAATCAATCTTCATCATCGATTCCCACTACAATAACTACAAGCCCAGCCTTACTAACAGACCCACCAGTGATCGGGAGCATCACCGCTTGGTCAGTTTGGAGATCTGCCTCCACAACCACTGGCATCCCCCTAGGAAAAGAGCCACTAGAGTTACCAACTAACTTTGCCAAGGCAGCCTACACCATTTTAAGAACTATGCGTACCAAGAAGTGTGTGTATGCCAATTAATTGGATCAATGGGTGGAAGTCATTAATTTTGTAAAGGAGGCTTACAGAGATTGAAATATCATTCCTGTTCTTGGGTTGTTGCCATTGAGACCCCAAGGTGTGGACCTCCATATATTATCGGAAGGTTTGAAAACTCTGGAGGATCAAACTCGGGTGTCCTAGTCCAGCTAAACGTGGTAATCGATGCAACCAAAGGTGTAGATCCTGAAGGCCCCACATTTGCATCTGTTGAGGGGCGAGAATGGGGTCTATGTACAAGGATCTTATGCATAGTTTAAACATTGGTAAGGGGTCCAAGGTATACTAGAAGCAGATCCTAGTGAAGGGACTCAGGATTTTGCCTCAATATCCTCTGAAAACTCTTCAAGCACTTGGTTCAAATCACCAACTTCACCCTCCTCCAATGGTCTCCCTCTACTAGCCTCCTCACCCTAGGAGGACTCGTATAATTCTCCCACCAGAGGGAAGTGCTCTCTTAGTTCAGTAGCTGACAACTGTGAAGGGGTTGTTCGATCTAACAACACCTTTACCCAATATGTCATTGGACATGGGGCACCCCGGGAGTGCACAAAGTCCTCCAGCTCTGCCAGGTATTGCTCCGCCTCTGCCTGGGACATCGAAAAGTTGGTCCTGATAGCGTCTATCCCTAGAAAATCCATCCTGAGATGGTTCGGGTGTTGCCACATCTCGGATGGGCCAAGGAATTGCCTATTGACTTCCCAAATGTCCCAAGCCTCTAGGAATACAGCATTCTCCGGTAAGTCTATGTGGCGCAACCGCTTCCCCAGAGCCTGAGTGGATATTCTATGAAATACTCTTGGTGGCCTCTCCTCTAGATAACTTTGTTCTTCTGGGACCACCGGGTCCACTGCCATAGCCTCCCCCTCAACCGGTGCGGGCCTCACCACCACGGCAGCCCTTCCACCACAGGATTTCCTTACCACCTTCCGAACTTGGCCTCAAGGTTGGGGAGGCACACCATCACCGGCCTGAGCGGTTGGCTGCTTTAGAATATCCCTCAGGTAGGTCACCTCCCAGCTTTTGGCGTACTCCTTCACCAACTCAAAGATGGAAGTGGGTGGAGGAAGCTCATTCTGCATCTTCTCGTCTTCCCGTGTGAACATGAGCCACATTTTCCTCATCACACACAGATGTTCCTCATGGTTCACCCCTAAATAGAACTATGGGGTTAGTCGCTGCATACACTGAAATTGTCTGGAAAATCAGTGCGGGTGTATGGCTCATAGAGGGGATCATAGTCAACTATTTACACTAGGAAACCACCTCGAATGGCCAGAAGATAGGACCGATGCTCTTATATTCCCCAAAAATCATCAGTTAATACACATGTTGGCAACGGGAATGGGTGAAAGTTGAACTCCTCCACCTTCCAGACCTGATTCAGTACCGACTGCACAGTCAGCTTGGCTAGAAATCTCCCTGAGGAATTTAGAATGGATGGGTGGAAGTTCAATCCTGGAGGGGGTATGGGGTTTGGATATTCATAAACCCCCCTAATGTGCACCGCTATCCACCTATACAAGAGGTGGAATGGCCCACATATTCTCTGTGGAATCTTCCCCTCACTGATATGCCACAATATCTTGTATAGCTTAGCAAGCATCAGGATCCTGAGGTTGACCCGCCCTTCTGTTTCCAGCATGGATTTCATGATAAACATGCTCGGCCACACACCCATGTTTGTGTCCCTCACTGGCAGGATCCATCTTCAGATGAGTGCCACAATAAAGGTAGCCAACCTGACTACCGGTTTCTGCTCAATAATAACGTTGAATCCCCATGTCTTCTACTGGATGTCCTCCAAGAGCTGCCAGTACAAGTGCTCCTTGCCTCGTTGGGCCCCCTTTGGGCAACTTCGTGGCCTCACTGGAAACTACATATCTTCTAAAAAGTTTAGGAACTACTTGAACCACCATCTGAAGTGGATGTCCTTCACAAACTACTTATCCTCTCCTGGCACCAGGTTCATCAATGCCATCGCCCGTGGTGGAATTTGCTTTGGATCCTCCCACGCACCCATAACGGGGAGGAACTCATCATACATCGCCCCCAATATTAGGACCCCTGAGATCTGATGCATGTCCCATAAGCTAATGTTGACCTCTCCATGGTGCAAATGGAAGGTATTGGTCCTCGATGACCATCTGTTCAGCAAATCTGTCATCAGCTACATCAGTTGATAAATATAGAATTGGGAGTCCCAAGCCACCTCATATAGGCCCACTCTCCTCAGCTCTACCCCAAATTCTTCACACGAGGCCCCTACCCAGTAGGCCCAGACCCAATCATCTGTGAAGTTTCTGCCCTGGCACAAATCCCACTCATCAGACCACCCTTTTCTTGTGTTCCTTAGAGCTACCTTCAAGATAGTGTGGTACAGAGGGGGGATGTCTCTAGCTTCAAATCCTTCCCATCAATGTTGTTTAGGTGACTGTATAGGCAGTCGGCATTAACAGGCGTGAAGTCCTCCTAGGCATGGCCGTTAACTGCCCTGAACCACTAGTGTTGGTACAAAATGCTCTTGAACTAGTACACTGGCTCGTCCCAGCTCTCTTTAGGGATGAAGACGTAATCTCTTAGTCCAAATCCATACAAAGGTAGCCTCTTACACAGCGGGTAGTTATTTTGGATTTTCGACAGTAGGCCACCAGAGAATTATGGTCAGAGTAGCTCCACACAAACTCCCCTATTCCTGAGCTATCCGCTATCTCCTCCCTCCAGGAAGCATCTATAAGGACCCCCTTGAAGCCTCTCGGTGAACCATTCAGTTTTCGAGTTTGGGTGTTTTTGGTTCTGGTTCGCGAAGCTCTTTTATGAAGCTTGGTTGCGGAGGTCATTCATGAAGACTATTTGCGGAACCCTACCCCAGCCTTCAGACACAAGCCACGGAGCATACATTCTCAAAGTCAAAGACTCACTATAAATTGTGAAGTAGAAAGCTCAATTCGCGGAGAGCAATCACAGAGTACATGGAGCTTTGTGAATCGAGAGCACTAAAAGCGAAAACTGTAGAGAAGAGAAAGGACAAAAGAGAGGTTATCTCCCATATTTATAGGCGAGGACCCCCGATGCTTCGCAGCACGTCTAACCATGTCAGGCTTTGCGGTGCACTCAGCCTTCCCACCGCCTCTCTACTTCGTGAGCCTCCTTCGTGAGTAGGCTTCATGATGCTTCTTCATTATTGATGAGACATTTTGGCGATTTACCCTCATACATTGACCCTCACTTTCCCCTCAGTTCCTATTCTGAGGGGGGGATTTGTTGGAACCAAAATTTGGGAAGAACAAGAACAAATAGACAGAATTAGGGGCTGCCTCGTGAAGACCATTTGCGGGGGCCCGTGGCCCCGTGGCCGGTACCCAGCTCCTCCTTCATGACGCCGCCATGGAGCAAGGAGGCGGGATGCTCCGCGAACCCATTTGATATTCGCAAACCCACCGTGGAGCAAGATCTGTCTTTGCACCAAGTGAGATCTGTTTCGCAACACCTCTTGCCTATAAATATCGGGCTCCCCTCGAGTCCAAAGGATGTATCCTCCGACCTTTCTCCTTCTTATCACCCAAATTGCAAAGCAATATTTGATTTGCGAGCCATGAGCTCTTAAAGGTACTTTTTCATCACAAATTTCCTCCCCCTTTGCATGAATTCGGACCCTTTTTAGGGAGGGATGCCCTTCACGGAGCCCACAGGCCTCTGCGAAGAAAGGGTATCCTCAATGGGACTCGGGTCTTTGCAGAGCACTTATTCTTCGCGAAGTAACCTCCATGCACATGTGACCCAAATGCTAAGGCAGGGTCACTGTGCTTCACAAAGCACATTGCTTTTCAATGCTATGCTTTACAAGGTGCCCTTGCTTCATGAAGCACTACTTCGAAAATACCATTCCACTTTGCGAAGCACCTTCCATATGCACCTATTCCCTACTTTTAGGCTAGGCCACTTCACTTCACAAATCACACCCCTTCATGAAGCCCCTTCACTTCACGAAGCACCAGAGCTTCATGAGGATTCTTTCTTTGAACCCCTTTTCTTTGCAACTCTGTTTCCCATGTGACCCTCCAGGTTTGCACAAAGTTATTTCAAAGTCCCTTGGGTGGTGCTTCCCGTTGCATTACTTCGCCTCATGTTTCTTCGCATAGGCATGCTAACAGCTATTGCTTCTTTGCATAGCCATGATAATGTGGACCCCTCAATGGATCACTCCATAACACCCCCTCACCATGACATTACTGATGGATTCCCTTCCCCAAGGGGTGGGAGGTATCAGTTATGTAAGTCCTAAGGGGTGCGGAGTGAACCCACCTCATCCGAGCAGTAGGACGGTAAACTTCCAAGCGTCATCGTCCTCAGCACATGATGTTAAACTGTGACATCGACCCATGCGTCATACGCGGTGTTCCCCACCTTGGAAATTATGCACGCCCACTGGTCTCCACAGGAGTGAAATCATTCCTCACATTGAATGAGATTATCTTTATCGGATCGACATCTAACTATGGGGAAATGGAAACCACCTTGGTGTAAGCCCCTAGATTTTCTTACAGGAGGTAACAACCATGCTCCTCCTCTCTTCCTCAGTGCCAAGGACTAGAGAAGGTGGGATGGGCACCGGGTCCCTCCTTTATTTGATGCCAAATCCCTCTCCCTCTAGGATTTGTCACCACCTGGGCCTCCACCCTGGAGTAAGTCCCAATCTCCATCACCCTGGGCTGCGGACCACGTGTAAGCCCATGTTTCCTCTTTGGACCACTAACCACACATAAGCCCTCATTCCACTTCCCACGGATGCACCTTTCGCGATGTGATCGTCAGGCCTTTGCTGCCTCTTTTTTCTCACACCGAGCATGACTCACATGGGCTTAGAGTAAGCATCGGCCATGACTTCCTCTCTGGGAAACCTTGAGTGTAAGCCCCAAACACCCACCCATTTTTAACTACATGGTCTTTGATCCTTTCTAAGGAAAGGTACGTAGGAAGCCTCTGTGAGGTTAAATCCCACCATCCATTGGTCCCGACCATCTTCACGTCGGTTCACCAAAACCCATCCCGAACTATGTGAACTTTGATTCTTGCCAAGGCAAGGTATGTAGGAAGCCTCCCTGAGGTTCAAGCCCAACAACCATTGGTTCTGACCCCATTCACGCCAGTTCCCACCATTTTTGAACTACGTGGTCCTTGATATTTTCTAAGGTAAGGTATGTAAGAAGCCTACCTAAGGTTCAATCCCACCATCCATTGGTCCCAACCATCTGCATGTCTATTCACCAAAACTCACCCCAAACGACATAGACTTTGATCCTTGCCAATGCAAGGTACATAGGAAGGATCCCTACGGTTCAAGCCCACAACCATTGGTTCTGACCCCCTTCACATCTGTTCCCACCATTTTTGAACTACGTGATCTTTGATCCTTACTAAGGCAAGGTACGTAGGAATCATCCTGAAGGTTTAATCCCCCCATCCATTGGTCCCGACCATCTTCACATCGGTTCACCAAAACTCATCCCAAACTACATTGAATTTGATCCTTGACAAGGCAAGGTACATAGGAAACCTCCATGAGGTTCAATCCCATACAGTGTTAATCCATTGTGCTCCCATCCAGTGGTAATCTGTTGTGCCCCACTATCCAACAGTAAGCCATTGCAAACCCCATCTAGCGGTAAGTTGTTGTGTCTTTATCCAGTGGTAAGTTGTTGTGCCCTCGTCCAATAGTAATCCATTGTGAACCCCATTCAGCGGTAAGCCGTTTTCAACCCAAACCCAGTTCTAAGTCATTGTTGTCCCTTCTATTGGGACCCATATCACTGGTCCATCCCAATGGCATAAGACCAACATCGGGATGCTAACCACATGTAAGCCTCAGTATATCATTGGGTCGTTGTCCTCTGCGCACACCCCAATTCTATACACCCCATTATGAACTATGTGGACTTTGATTGCTTACCATGGGGATACATATGAGGTCTCTTCGAGACTCAAGCCCAACATCATCATCTCCCTTGAGTTGACTCCATCCAATTCTCCATCCAAATCACTTAACCATCCATTATCCATATTGATTCTTACCTGAGATGCCACATCCTGGTGAGATCATGACAATTCATCTCTTCACTGCTCCTAGATATAATCGGGTAACTAACCATGTGTTATCGCTGACATCAGTGTTTCCTCTAGGGGTTTCACCCATCTGATCCACTCTTGTCAGTGTTCCGATCAGTCTGATCCATATCCACTAGACATTAAACTCATGGCATACCCTATGTTAAACATGGGAAGTTGAGGAAAACCTTAGATACATGCCTATAGCATATAATTCCCTACATTCGACGTGGAATGCCTCATGATTCCACACCCTCGAGAAGCCCTATAATAAGGGAAAGAAACCTAGAAGTGCTAGTATTCCAGTGTCCAGACATTCCAGTGATGTCCAACATGACTACTCCCCCGACCGAAGGTTGTTTCCCTGACCGGAACCCTTGGAATATCCCGACAGATGCAGTGTAATTAACCAGATTCCATAAAGACATGGTACTGGGAAGAGTTTCATGAACAACGCCTTAGTCTATAAGGGAGACCCGAACTTGGTGATGAGTTATGAGGAGGAATCCACGGAAGGAAGAACTGATATCCCATCATCCCATTTTGATCAAGGAGAAAACGTTCCTGAATAGGTGACGGATGTCGCCTGCCTTTAGAAAGTGGGAATGCAGGGAAACAGCTACGCACCCTCCACAGACAGATGTGCGCGCCCCAAAGAAAGTGTTGGATGCACTCTCTGCATACTACGTATATATCCTATGTATTTTCTCTCAAGTATAATTGGATAGTTCAGACTTCTTCATGTGTATTTATCTAGGATATAACTGATAATTTACTAGTATATAGTATATGCTGGGAATATCATGTCTTTTAAATATCATGGCATACGTCATTGATCCATCTCAAAAGCATATAGAATTTAAATCACCACATTAATCTCCTCCTACGTTAATTTATGTCTTCTTGGAGTGATTTGTGTCATGTGACATTGGAAATAATTCTCTCTCAAATTGTTCTAACCTTTATTTTTTAATAAATGTTCAATGTATGTATCATTAAATAGGTGTATGAAACCATTAAATAAACCTCAATAGATCATTTTCCCTATAACATATCTTGATAAATTAGTTTTTTATCTAGAGATTTAATTGTCTTTCAATCTTATCAAACTGTAGGAACAATAGTTGTTTTCCATATGTTATCAAATAAATCTTACATGAAAATAGTGGCACTCCCACTAACCACTGATAGACACATTGAAAAAATTAATTCCAAATGAATGTTATATGATCTTATTACTTACATAAATCCTAAACTAGATTTCAGTAACTTGTACCCATTATTGGAATTTCCTAGATTCACCATCACTTTCTGGTTGAGTTGTATAGACTCTTTCCATTATTAGTGGTCATGACATCCAATTATCAATAAAATGATCATATAAATTAACTATTAAAAGTAAAATTATAATGGATTTATACATAAAGACATGGTATAACCAACCAAGACAAATTGGTACCACGCTTGTACCATCCATGGATAGTCTCACTTGAATACACACTAGCATATTAAAAATAATAAGCCCCTTGTACGTTGATACAAGGAATCAATTATTGAATTTTAATTGATCTTATCAATTTTTGTTAATTTCCAAATACTTTATAACAGTAGGAATTATTATTCTCAATAAATAATGTAACACTAGCCACAGTGAATATAAAACCATCACCATGGTTTTATCCCTCCTACACAGTATGTGTCTCTAGAGCATTCCTCTTCCACACCTCTGGTGAAACTCATTCCTATTTCAACTATGTGTGCATCTTCGGTATTGACAATGTTCAAGTCAATATTTCTCCCACAATCTCAAATAAAGATGTGCAAACTTATATACAATTATATACTATAACTTGACTATATATTTCCTATCATAGAGATTTCTATAATATCCTTAGAAAATCATATGATGATTATAATAGAAGAACTTTTTTTCTTGATGTCAGTTTGTTTATATCTGCAACAAACTCTTTGCATCTAAACACACATTCTTATAAACTAATGTATTTACATCATACTATAAATCATATGGCATAATGTTTTCATGAAAATTGACATATTATTACGGGATCTCGTCACTATTTTCAATGCATGTCTTGAAGAATAATGGAAGAATTTATAATGAATATAAGTTGCAACATTTATACTCATTTTAATTATGTCTTTACTATGATGCGTATAAGGAAATGTGAATTTATGAATTACTCCATGATACATATGTTGATCAATTATTACATATAATACTCATCATCAATTCTGCTTATTAGCACCATAGTCATTATGTGGAGAAGGTAATGTGCATTTAGTAATTACTTCATGCTATATTATATTGATCAATGAATGCTTGGTCAAGATTCTCATCGACACACCAGCTCGGAGCATCTCATCTATTTTGACTATGAATATACCATAATTTACTTTCACGTTCCATCAAAACATAATGGAATCATATGAAATACACATACGACTAGCTTACCCTTGGAATAGTTCATGCTCTCTTGTTAAACTAGTTCTGAAATCTTTGTGGCTTACCTTATTTCAAGATTATTCTTTTTTCAAACTAAATAAGTATATACATCGATAATACCTAAGGTGTTTATCTCCACTGAGTCTAAATACCATATTGGGTATATCCTTGATGTCCACTTTAGTTTTACTTGACAAATATTTATCTTTCCACAACTGGGTATATAAGTCTTACATTTTATATTCATCACGTATTACCAATGATTCTAGCATTACAAAACAATTGTTAGATTATTAAACTCCAAAAGCAACATTCAATCTAGAAATAGAATAATTTCTCCTTGTGTCCAAAGGACACATGAGATAAATTTTCAGGTAATACTTAATAAAAGTTTTATTAGACCTATTTACATGGAAATTAGAAGTTATGTACTCCTCTCTACTGACTTAGGAACCACCCTTTCTCAACTTCTTTGAGCACAAACCCTACATCTTGTAAGGTTTCATTTATTACTTGGTTACTATATTCAAATTCACATATGTGATTTTCATATTGTATTTTATACCCAATAAGTATAATAGAATCATTATCTGCAATTGATGAATACACCTAATGATGAAGCGACTACTTCCTTCTTCGATTGAGTTAATTGGGTTTAAACTTCCATGGATTTATTTCATGATATGCGATGCAAATAAACACTAGTTTAATACCTTTTTATTTGAAGGATGTTGTGAAGGTGACTTTGACATCACACTTGTCATTAATTTTTTCACCATGTCTTTCAACTTGTTCACTGTAATAACTAAAGATTAATTTTCCATTAATGTTCTTATTGTTTGACGAACCTTGCCCAAAAGGTAACGAATCCTTTTCTTCATACTATTCATATTTTTATTTGAAATGAAACTGGATAAAATTGGTGAAATTATATGAGAATGGGATTCATTGAATGGTCATTATCAATTTTTCAATTTACACATATCTAGTGTAATCATCACCTATTCATATTAGTACATCTCTTTCTTCTCATAGGCTTCATAGAGATGAGACTATATGTAATATTATTGATGTCCGGATGTGTTATCCACAACATACTTCTGACGTTGATGGTAGAATTATGACATAAACATCATATTCATAATACATGAGTGTAAAGATCCAGAAATTTCAAGAAAAATTTTTTTCTTAATTTTCTTTGGAATTTTACAAGAACGCAGTTTCTGACGGCGCCTGATTCCGAGGCCCGGTGTGCCCGGAATTAATTTCCGAAGTTTGGCTCGGGTACGTTCAGTGAACGAGCGAGCAGGAATTTCTATCTTTTGAACCGGTGCCCGGAATCGAATTCCGAGGGCACCGATGGAACCGCAGCGCCGGTAATTTCTTAAGAACGCCATTTCCGGAGTTGCGTTTATCCGAGAGAAGATGATAAAAATTGTGGAAGTTTAATTTATAACTTATCTACAATTTTTATTTTCTTGTTAAGTAGATTAAGTGTTATGTTACAACACTTGACCCTCTCTTAAGTGGTTTTAACCTATGTAAGGGAGTTAGGGGTGGGACCCACTTGGAGTTAACCACCCATGGAAGGATTTAAGGTGAGGTGGGGCCCACACGAACCCCACCCCTTCACTTTTCCCATAACCCCCTAACTCCCTCTTTATTTTGAAACTCCTCACCTCCCTCTTTATTTTGAAACTCCTTCTCTCCCTCTCTCCCTCATAACTCATGCCAACTAGCACTTAAATTAAGTTATTGAAACTCTTAATCAATTAAGTGTTTGAATTTTGAACTTACAATGCATGGCATGATTAAAATAAAATAAGGGGAAACCTTGTTTTATTTGGAGGTTGAATTGTGGTGGGAGGATTTTTGAGAAAGAGCCTTTGTGTGATAGAAGAAGGAAGCTCCTTCTTCGTTGAAGAACGTCCTCCTCTCCGTGAAGAACGGTTCTTCTCCGATGAAGAACATCGATCCCTCAACTTAGAACGACTCGGTGATCACGGTTCTTCATCCTCTTTTTCCTCCACGGCAAGGGAGAAGACACCGACGTAGGGAACTCTCCAACGACAACGCGCCTTCCTTCTTCATCTCCGCAACAAGTGAGGAGACGTCGTTTCCTCCTCGGACGTACCCCAACATCCAGGGAATCGACGTCCGATCTCCGCGACGTCGTTCTCCGCGACGCCGTTCTCCGCGACGCCCGACGTGCGACGTCAAATATCCAAGTAGGGGTTTGTTGTTGCTTTATTTAATTATTTTTCCGTTCTTGGTTCTAGCATGACAAACTTGAGGATGAACGATTAAGTGTTATCGTCTAACGAGAGGGGGACCGGACCGCACAAACACGGCCGAACCCCCCTCCTTTGTTCTTGAATGTTTCTTGCGGATGAAACGAGATAGCGTGGTGTCGTCGCACCACGCGGGAATCACACGGAAATTATTGCGCGGCGCCGTCGCGCCGCGCCGTGGAAAGAATTATCATGAACGCGACGCCGTCGCGCCGCGTCGAAGGAAACCGAAGACGCCGCGGCCGGAGCGGGGCCGCGGCGGAGGGGCGCGGTGCCGTCGCACCGCGCCGGATGACGAAGGTCGTGGCCGGTTCCGGGCCGCAGCGGATCGTGATGACCGACGGCCAGCCGGGCCGCCGGTGCCGGAAGACGGAAGAGGACCGGCCCTTACCGGTCCTGTTGACAAGAAGCCGGTCGGCCAGGTCAGGCCGATCGGGTTGGTGGAAACCGGGGGAATTTAATTCCCCCGGGCAGTTATTTGGCCCCCCATTATGAGGGGGGCCGGTTTCACAAAGGGGGGGCAGGCGGCCCCCCGTTTCAAGCAAGCTCGGCCTTCGGCCGAGCTGGCAGCGCGCCCAGCGCGCTGCCTTGCGCCGAACCGGCGCGCCTGGCCGGTTCGCCGCGCCGCGCCGGGTCGGGTCGACCCGGTTCGGGCCATCCGGGGGGTCTCAGGCCGGGACGGCCCGGGCCCGAAACCCCCGTTACCGAGCGGTTTGGTCAAATGCCAGTATCTTGGGCTACGGGCCTCCAAACGACTCGCCGTCAGCGGCAACGCGATCCTTGGATCAAGACGGTCATTTCGGTATACTATACTCAAGGTGCACCTTCCTTTTTGGGAGCCTACGTGGTTAAAACTCCATAGTTAAGCGTGTTTGGCCTAGAGTAGTGATCAGGATGGGTGACCTCCTGGGAAGTTTCCCAGGGTGGGTGTGAGAGGGAAAGACCAATAAATAACAGACCGGGCGTCCGATTGACGCGCCGTCTATTTCGTTGAATTCCTCTAAGTGAGATGGATCTTTTCGCTTACTCCGCTCAAGGTTTGGATGCCGACGGAGTGCGGTCGGGTTGGATCGCACCGAAATCCAATCGGGCCCCTGGAACGAAAAAGCCAATAACTCTCAGACCGGGCGTCCGATTGACGCGTCGTCTGTTGCGTTGAGTTCCTATTGACGATACAGAACTTTTGGCATCCTCCGCCCGAGTTTTGGATGCAGATGGATAGTGGCCGGGTTGGATCGCACCGAAATCCAACCGGGCCCCTGGAACGGAAAAGCTGATATCTTTCTGACAGAACGTCCGTTTGACGAACCGTCAGCGGCGTTGGTGATCTCGTTGAGAAACGGTCCCTATGAGTATACCCTATGAGAGTTCGGGGTACAGTTGAGATATGGCCGGGTTTGGTTCGCTCACGAAACCAACCGGGCCCCTGGGACGAAAAGGCTAATAACTCACAGACCGGGCGTCCGATTGACGCGCCGTCTGTTGTGTTGAGATCCCTATGACGAAGCGGTCCTTTGAGATACTTCTTCATGGGACTTTGAGATACTTGGAGTATCGACCTGTAGCTCGTGGAGCGGACCCTCCCAGTGGCGAGTGTGCGGAGTACGGAGACCGTGTAACTGGCTGAGACCTGACGACTGCTTGACCGACTCGACTTGGAGTGAGTCGACTAGCCCAGTGGACGGAGCACTACTTTCTGAGGTGCAGACCCATGGAGGACGGAGCACTACCTGTGTGACAGTGCAGACCCGCGGTACTCGTCCGGAGAGTACCTCAGCAGGCTACTAGGGGGTGTGCACTACTGTGTTTGGGTGACATACCTCGGCGGGAAGCACTACTGTTTCTGGGTGGCTGACCCGCGGTACTCGACAGGAGGAGTACTTCAGCAGTCTTAGGTTAGTTAGCAGTACCTCGGAGTCGTGACAGGACCATTGTACACTCCAGAGACGGAGCTCTTCAGCAGTTACGGTTTCGATAATGAAAATCCCGGTTTGAGCTGAGACTTTTGACCTTGTGTTTACCTCATGATTGAGATGGGTCACTTGATAACTTAGGTATATGTATGGGCATATACATGGGTAGTAGTTATCCGTTGATTTCACAATCCTTGTGTTTCCTCATGATTGAGATGGGTTACTTGATAACTTAGGTATATGTATGGGCATATACCTAAGTAGAGGTTATCTGTTGAGATCTTCTATGTGGTTATCCTTGTTGGTTTTAGTGAGACCTTGAGGGTCTTGGGGTCCCTACTGAGTATCGTTATACTCACCCCTGCACGGGCTATGCCCGCACCTCATTGTGTTGGTTGCAGACGACGACCAGTACTGACAGAGGCCGAGTGTTCGAGGACTGGACGGTACTTGGAGGTGGACTATACGACGAGACGGTACCCAGAGGTGGATGTGACGATGAGGCGGTACCCGGAGGTGGACCACTGGGCGGGACATACTCGGAGCGGACGGCGGGACCCGAGGAGCAGAGGAGCTGTCTGTACCCACCCTTCAGGTGGGATTTCCAGTGGACAGCTCGGCGTAGCAGCTTTACTTTTCAGTTGTTGTTTTCCCTTTCGAGTTGTACTTTACAGTTGGGCTTGTATTTCCAGCCCCTTTTTACTTTCCGCACTTACTGTTGTACTCAGTTTTTACTTAGTGTTTACTTCTTCCGCTTGTACTCTGTGTGATTGTTTACTTTACAAAGGCAATGCCTTCCCTTTTTACCGGGATTTACTCCTTGGTGCTAGTCGCCAGCCCCTGGCCTATGGAAGGCGGGCTTGTGGTAGTCACGGCACGGGTCCCGAGGACGGGTCGTGACAATGAGTGTCATGTAATCATTTTTCATACCCTCTCTTCCTAATGTGGTATAATAGGTGATGGGGACTCCAGCACCTTGAATTTCCTTTCTCGTAATACTTTTCACAAGCACCTGTATTACAGTTGGAAACTCATTCTGGATATGACATTAACATTGTCTAATAAGTATCACAATTTGTCTTATGGTATTACATTCCATTTTCTATAAAAATAAAATCTATAAAATTAGTTCATTTATCTTGATTAACTTTTTATAAATTATTGATTATTTATATCATTAAATGTCTCTAACCATTTTAACGAAATCTGGGAACCTACGTACTTGAATTGGAACACTCTAGCATTTATGTATTCTAGTGGAAGGAATCTTTGAACCACTTCTCATATTCTATAAGAAGTGGTCATGCCACTACTTGGAGAGTTTCTATGTAGGTGTTTGACAGGCCAACTGCATTAACACGCAGTTCTTTGATTTTTTGAGTGAAATCTCAGCTTCTAAAATCATAAACTTGATTTACTCAATGATTTCCTCTAAATTTCAAACAGTTTAGATTTGGTTACTTATTTGCTTCCAAGAGTAGTTAATTCATCCCACCACTCTCTTAAGAAGTCCCCGGTGGTATGAGGCAACCTCAACTTTGTCTGACGTGCACCACAAACACCTGATTTTGTTCAAATTCAAATGATGGAAGGCATTTAAGACATATTATTCCATTGAGGTTTTTATTTTTTACATGACGAAATGAAATCATTTTCTATTTCACAATCGCGTACTATGTGATCTCACTCACAACTGATCATGCAATAAATTAAAAAAAATTCATCACGTCACAAGTTCATTTTATCAATGCAAGTTTACTTATTATTTTATGTGATCGCATGTAAAACTACACATAAATAAAATAATATACCATGCAAAAAATAAAATTAGACGATGTGATCATGATTCGATTCTAATGGTAGATTCATTGAGTGAATAATGGATCAACCTTGACTTCGGGGTTAACTCTATCAGTCACTACACCTGCAACTCGAGTTGCATTGCTCACTTATCCAATGCGTCAAAGTCATGTCTAGTGCATCGCCAAATCTCGATGTGAAGTAAGTCGCCACTCGTCTTCTTCATTATAAAATAATACAATCACACAGACGAAGGGGTCTTGGGAATGCGGAATACAGATAAAAACCTTTTATATGAGCACGAAAACTCTTATACATATAATGACGCAAATACGACACATATATTATCATTTATTAAGATAATTATTATAAACATTCATTGAAATAATTAATTAAATAAATCATCAAACATAATATATGCATTGGTCGGTCCATGACTCATGATCAATCGATACTCATTAAACATGGGTATATAAATTAAATGCATTAATAAAATTAAACCGGAAATAAATTATTTTCGAGGGTGATTTTAATCAATTAAAAACTCGATATTCTTTTTAATTCAAAAAGTACATCGTTAGTTCCCCTCAATTAATTTAATTATATTTCAAAATTTAAGATATTTTGAAATATTACTTGTTAAATTAGTTGTTTATCGGATATGACGAGTCGGGGAGAGCCTGTCTCAGCCTATCTGAGATTAATCCAGACCCGTATAGATCTATTTCGGGTCGGGATAAACCGACCATCCCGTTTTGGGTCGGTCCGCACAGAGAGAGGTCACAAGCGGCTGTTCCAGTTGGGGAATACCAGTCTGCGTGGGGCCGGCTGAGCTAGGCAACATGGAGGTAGCGCTGCATGGGGTGGCGCAAGCAGATGGGGATGGAGGGTCCGGCTGGGAGCGTAGGGTCGGACGATGGTGGGCGGATCGGGTCGTGAGGTGCGGCCGGGTCCCCCGACAAAAAACATTTTTGTCAAGAGATCCTTTTTTATTTTTAGGTCGCCTCCCCCATACTGAAAGCCCACTTGTAAATGATTGATTCAGTGTGCTTCAACACCATCCCAATCAATCCACCCCACCTCTTTTGTTTCTTCTATTTTATTTTTTTAAATCCTACCACCGTAGGATATAAAAGTAAAATTCTTATTATAATAAAAATATTATTAGAATAAATATTAACGCAGGCCACGTAGAAAAAGAACCGATCGGAAATTACTATTCTAGTGATCTGCAATCCGGCTAGGGTTTGATTTCATTGAAAATTATTTTGCAGATGGCTTCGGGTAAAATTAATTTATAGAATTATATATTCTTCGAAATTTAATAACTGTAAAAATAATTTCAATCCGCATTCTGATCTTTGGAAGGCCACATACTGGTCATTCGAGGTCAGATTGAAATAATGTCTGTGGTGTTGGGATCGAAACGACGCCCTCAACAAAATTTAATGAAATTTAAATTTTTATTGGTTTAAAATTTTTCATATCCTTCTGATACCAATTAAAGGTACCAATGGGCGTAGAGGAATCTGATCGGTCTAGGATTTAAAAATTTCCATCAGTGGTCGACGTAACTACGTTATTATCGGTGAAACACTTCTCTGATTTAAGCCCGATGATCACGCGTGGAGATGTTTACATACAAAAAATTAATCAAAAAAATACATTGTTTGATCTGAATCCACAAGTTCATCATCATCTCATTTATGACAGTAGTCATTCGAATAATACGAAGTGTAACTCCTCTAGATCATCCACATGCACTTAAAGAATTCGTAGGAGTTTCGATCGTTTAATTCTGTGTGCTAGCATCGAGATCCAACGACCATTTGACATCCCAACGATCATCACATTGACGTTCTTACAATGCATGAGAGAGATAACAATTCAATCACTTGGATCGAGAGCTTCTACCTCTTGATAGTGGGAGAGGAGAGAGAAACACTCAAGAATCCATGGTGAATCATTATCAAGTGAGCACCTCTCTCCTATATATAGTGAGTTATAAGTTTACCTGGAAAATGATCACCCTTGAATATTATTACTCACTGTATAAATTATAAATGATATATTATAACTGACTGAGTCATAAATATCATTTATATTTTTATCACTTACTTGTAATATAATAAATATCTTACATGATAAAAGTGATCCCTTAACTCAACTTTTCATTCTCACAAATATTAAATAAACCATCAATATTGCAATAATATTCGTTCGAATAATATTATTCTTATATTTACTTGAACACTTGTAAATAATTTGAATAAATAACATAAACCTCATTATCTTATACTCAAATAATAGCGAATTTATTTATTTTTTGATGATCGATAATACATTGAAAACTCTCAGACCCTATAGTCGGGCCCACCATGTCCTATGTAACTATTAACAAGAATAGATCGAATTCTTTCTGTGTGAATCTCTAGGACCTTATCTAGATAATAGGGAATATTATTCACAAACCAAGAGCAGAGTTAAGAAACCCATTAAGCCCCTTAAAGAGATAAAGAGCAGTCAAAGAAATGATTGTCATCCTATGAACATTCACTATATAATATAATCTTTTTGTTAACTGATATCTCATAAAATAGGATACACACTTGTGTCATCTTCCATTCTTTATTTATTATTTTTTGATCTAACCGGACAAAATTACCTTCGACTACCATGACCATGGATTTATAATGGTATTACCATCCTGATCAACCAGGCCTGATATATCACTTCCTCAACTTGGAAGCAAATAATTCTATCTTGATCATTCAACCAATTCTATACCACAAATGATGCACCCAACACAAGCTACATCGCCATGACTTCATTGTCTTTATTTTTTCCTTGCATCAAAATACGTGATGAAATGGAATATAGTGATAATGTTCTAATTTCAGGACACCAATACACATGTCCATATATAGGAACTACCAATGAAACCTGAAACATGTGGTGTTCCTATTGACGACTATGTCCTCAAGATCACACCTACTAGAGATCACCAAGTTCAAACTTCATGAGAAGAAGTCTCAATACTTATGATCGCCCAACACCTAATAGTAAAAAATCTACAATGTCAAAAGAATAAAAATAAAAATAAAAGAAAAGAAATCGGTGATGCAACTTCCCCTCCAGAATATGTCTCCCAAAGGTTGGATCATGTTTGGAACACCATATGTTCTAATGTTCCCAATGTCCCTTTTTATAGGTTGTTTGAAATTGAAATTCCTATGTGAATTCCAAATTTTACATTAACTGGATTCTCCTAGAGAGAGCTATAGAATTATTATTAACTATGACTTTTTCTAGATGAGAAATCCAGGAAGCTTCCTTCAAAGTAAACCATTCAATGACCACCTTAGTGGTTGAATAACTCCATGAAATTCATTGGATAAATGAGGATATCTTTCCTTTTTCAATTCCAGGTAGAATCATCTAAATTGGAGGTGTTTATCCCGAGTTATATTTCTGTTACGAAGGTGGGGTTCATGCTATTCGCCAAGAATGTTTTCCAACTTCATGGATTTTTTTTGGGCCTCTAAATGTTCTAATCAGATTTTGGTCCTGAATACAAAGTTGAAGAAAATAAATCAAGGAATCTAAAAATGAAATCATCACTCAAATTGGATTAGTAATTTAAAAGTTATTCTCAAAATACTCTTGTGATTAAAATATGTTAAATCCCCAGAATTAAGAAATTTTCACAATTTTTCTCAAAACACACTATAAATCAAAAATCGATGCAATAAGCTCATATTGGTAAATTGGTTTGGATTAAATAATTGAAATTAATATAAAAAATATAAAAATATTGGCTCTATAACTATAACCATTAGCCTGTGACTATTTTTACCATAGAAGATAAGCTTCATAAATCATGGTAGTTAGTTATTTCTAGAACAAGGAATACATGCTGCTTAGGTATATCCAACTGGTTTGACCATAAAAAATTGGCGACCTTTGCACCACTTCACATCCTAAGCCATAGGTCTATTCCAAGATATATTTAGGATTATCCTCTTTCTTGAACCCATATTCTGACCCTGAACCCTATTATCTTTCTTGATTTTAGATCCATGTTCTGTAAGATTTAGTAAATCCAACCCCGAAGAGAGATTGTGAGGAATCCTACCCCAGGGATTGAATCATTAGGTTTCTTGGATACTAGTTGTCCCTGTGGGTTCAACCTACAATGCCACATTACAACTAATTTGTAGTTGAGTGTAGTTTGGGATATAAATATCAAATCTGATAAATTCTCATGTCTAATAAAGAAGATTTGTGGGCCAGTCACTTGGAAAAAACACACGAGCACGCTAGTAGTTTCTCATAGGCTGACCATGGATAAACATGGTGAACTACCCTCGACACATTTACTGGGAATTGGGAAAAGTGAAAATTATTCCAAGACATGGTAGATCATAGAAGTTGGATTATGGAGTGGGGTGAATGAGGTTCATGTACACTAGACTTAGGTGTGTAACCCTGAGCAGAAGCACTAATTTCTTCTTGAAAAATTATTAACATTAAACTACCACAACTTTTTATTTTTATGTCAATTTTTGCACTAAAAGTGGTCAAATAAAATCCTAAATAACACACTATTCCCATATATATGAGGATCCCAAAAAGAATGTTTTTTCATACAAAAAGGGCACATAATACCCCTCAATGTATTTTTTCGATATCATCATTTCTTATGTCAATAATATATGAAATATACTCCCTACTCATAGTGGGAGGTTTTCACCACCACATCACCAGATTGAAAAAATTTAGGTATCTCCATCCATATGTGTTTTATCAATCACAAGGCATATGAAGATCCCATTTTCATTTCCACTGAGTGTATAGATACTTCTATACTAAAATTCAGCTTGTTTTACCATTTCCATTATTCTTTAAAGAATAGTCATTTCCAAAATAGATAATTTAATCCAATAAATCCTTCACATTTTTAAACAAATTCATATCCCCTATCATAAGGGATGAATGCCCACTATTATGAATACTTTTGATGAAGTTATTTTTCAAGATAAATATAATTTCATCTAGGGTATCCTTCTCTTTTTTTGTCTTCTAAATCTATGAAAAATTGAATTCAATTAGGAAATAACAAGGCTTTTCATTATTACTTTTTTTCAAAAGAAATAAAATATATAACCTTCACTTGTGTTGGAGAAAAGACATATTATAAAAAGACTATTCTATAATATGAGGAAATCTAGTGATATAAAAAAATCATTAATGAACCTTAACCTTTCCATTAGAATATAGTTATTTTAAGTCATCTTCCAAACACTATTCCAAATATAAGTCATAAATATTTATGGATATTTTTTTGGAGATTAGGGCCTCAAAGTATAAAAAAATCACCCCAATCCCATGAGCCGTGGTCTATTTTGATCTATTTGATATTGATTCCAATAACGAGTAAATTCCTTCATCTTTAATGCCAAGAGAGTTTGGAGTTGGAATTATTACTATAATTTTTTTGAGTTATCCCTTATTTTCTTCTTATAAATTTCCTTGAAAAAAATATGTACCTTGACTTATATTTTTTAATTTATAATAAAAATGATGTACTGATGATGAGAAACATCGTGTTGAAATATTCTAGCTTCCTTTTTGTAAATATCCCTAAATGAAGATGATAACTCATTAGAAGAAATATCCTTTCTAAGAGATCTAGTAATAAATATTCAATATTACCCCAATTAAAAAGTTGGATATATATATTTTCTTAACCGATAATTAGTGAATCCATCTACATCAATAATTGAAACATTCCATTTCTTATTTATAAATCTAAAAAATAGATATGTCTATATTTTGTGGGCGATGAAGTGACTTTAAATTTATATTTGATAGAATATAGAGAAATACATACTTGTTAATCAATATATCGAAGTGGATTCACCTAATGAACTACACCAATAAAACATACATTATAGTCCAAGTTACCTTATAACCCCTCTGAAGGACATACCAATTGTTCATATCCCAGAATATTTGTATTTTTTTCAATATCTAGTCCAAAAATATTTGTTTCAATCAAACAAAAAATCTAATCCTTCATATTATTATATTTGGCCCCATATGATTATTCAATCGAAGAATGATATTTTAGATTTACATTAGTGTTTCAAAATCATAAGATTCCACAAGATGATCCTTTGAGACATCCTTGGTCCCATATATTGAGCCTAGAGAAAATCACCTTCTATTACTAAAAATTGGAAGGGGATTATATTGAAATGTACTACTACTCAAGGGGGTCTAAATTTTCTCTTCTCTTTCATTCGTCATATAGATAAATCCTTCTAGATTTGACTTAGTAGTGGCTTCCTCTATTCAAGGGTTCATTCTATGAAATTTATCTTAAGTTGCTCTGTGATTTTTCTACCTTAGTAATTTGATCACATTTTTATTAAATTAATCCTTCCTTGGAATTAATTTATTTTCTTTTTTCTTCACCATGATATCCATAAATAGTTTTCTTGTTTCTATATCTTCTCTTCCTAGTGAATTATTGATGATATTTCCTATATGTTTTCCCATCAACACTGATCAAAAAATTCACTTAAACTGAAGGAATAATGGTAGTAGTGTGGTAGACCTTCATAAATAATCTCATGGGAAAATTTATATGAACCTTGTTATATCAGGATAAAAAAATTTAAATATTTTAAAACATATAATTCTGAAAAAAATCTTACAATATAAGGATGAGAAACATTCCTAGTTATAGTATCAATTTTAATATGTTTTCCCAAATCCATTCCAATAGAGAATATATTCAATTCATAAAATTGATTAATCATCAACCATGGTAGGTAAATATAGATTTAAACCATTAGATATTCAATTTCATTATAAAAATTAGGAATATATTTATGAACTTTCATCACCAATTCAAATAAATCCTAATAACGCATAATCAAAAAATGGTATTAAAATTATTATGAATCATTGTTTAAGTGGAAATGAGTTTCCTCAATTTTACCCACCAAAAAACCATGAAAACAAATTGATTTGATTTATTTTTGAATAGATTCAAGATATGATCTGTTGGAAAAATACCTATAAATGGAAATAATTTTTTTGAATCAAGTTATTGAATTTCCTTTTTAGTGATTAAAATCGACATCCATCCTTGGATTTCCAATAGTATTTTGTCTTCAAAGAAATATATAGAATCCTTCACTTATAATTCCTCCACATTTATTCATTTGAAGAACCATAATTTTTTATTGAGTTATTTAGTGATGGAAACCCATTGATTTTAAGACTCAAGTAGTGTTTAATAACCTAATTGGTGCTTTATTTTTAATTAGAGTGTGTAGTTTTGGGTTGATTATCATCAACTTCTCACAAGAATAATTTCACTATTACTCCCTACAAAAAATATTTTCATTACATCTAGTGATGAAATATTCTTATTCTTATTTTAATTGGGATATTTTTTTTCCAAAAGGAATTTATTTGATTGGTCACCCTTCTTATTTATTTGAATATCAAATATGATTTTCTGCTTTTCTTATTTTCTAATAATCATAAATTTTATAACAAAAGATAATAGAATAAAAATAATTTCTATAAAAATATCATCTTCAATGAGATATGGGATATGTTCTCATTCGTATTTGTTGACTCCATAGTGCATCACATCATAGATAACTCCTTTCCTCATCACAATAGGTCAATATGTTCCCAATGTAATCCCAAAATCGATGCTTTAAAGGGGGAAATATTTTTTATCCTTCACTATATATATTGTATTTCATTGAATAGATCATAGGTTTTTAAATAATTATTGAATATATGTTTTAAGATTCTTCACTAAAGTTTTTCATTAATTTTTCTTTATCACTTGATATTCAGGACTTTCATAATTCATCTTCTAATATAATTATACTATTATACCAATAATTATATCATTTACTACAAAAATTAATTCAAAAAATTCTTAAATTTAAGTTTATTTTGAGCCTCTTTATTTGAATTTAGCTTCAATGATTTTATTCAATGTGACTAATTCATCCACAATATTTTTAATCTTTTTACATTATTTCTCAATATATAAATTCAGGATATTTTGACCTTAAATTTATTTCCAATTATGAGAATACATTTAAGGACTTATCCTTATTTTTCATATAAAATGGCTTGAAATTCCATTGCATTCTATAACCAAGTGAATTTTTCTTCAAGTTATTTGATATACTATCAGTAATCCTTTAATAATCCACCCATTTTTTAGTATTTCTTCTTATGGATATCTAATTCCATCATCACACCACACCAATCAATATTTATATTGAAAACATATTCTGGTTACCTTTCCTCATCATTTTCAAAAATGATATATTTATATTATTTTCATTGTATCATCCATTGAATCTAATTTAAATTCAATTTCACTTTATTTCATATATGTATCATTATTATATATATTTTTCCTATAATCAATATTCAATGGAATATTTCTTAGAAGTATTTCCAAATTTAATATTCCATCCCTGGGAAACATCCTTTAATATTTTTTTGAATAATGGAACACACCATCATTACTATCATTCATCCTTAGACACTTCATTATTATTTTCCCATCCATTAAACAAGTGAAAAAAATCCAATAAAATATTTCCTTGGAATCATTCACTATCTTATTTTAATTTCCCTATCAGGAGTGAGTGAAATTAATCAATCATATCTTCTTTTCCATGTTCAAATTGATTAATTTCATGTTTTTCCAAAAATTTAAATATTGTATCCTTGAATGAGTGACTCAATATACCTTATAGTTTAACACACACCCCTTTGGTAACCAAACTAATTTACAAGTCATTGAGTGAAATTTCATCCATTTTTATTTCATCTAGACCGAGAACTAGTGGATTTCAAAAATGTTGAAATCTCATTGTGATATTCTTCATAATTTCAACATACATTCTCACATAACCATGTACATGAATTGATCCAAGAACCTAAATGATGTTTTTGAATAGAAAACCGTTTTTTCAATGGGATATGTATTCAAATCATCGAATTTATAATACAACACTTCCAACCACACCTCCATGAAATTTTTGTTTACTTTATAGATGTTTGAAAACTTATCTCATATAGTTTTCATGAATTTCCATCACATCACCTTCATATGTATTTTATTTTATATTTCTCAAAATAATTTTTTTCCATGGTATCATCATTGGGTAACTATTTATCTATTTTAGTTAAAGAAATATTCAATGGATAATTAATTTGAATTTCATGCACTATTGAATAGAAATCATCAATCAAAAGATATTTTTACTGAGATATCATGTGATTTTGTATAGATATTGTAATTTTAGCCATCAAATAGAATAACTCCCTTTTTATTAATAACATTATCAATATCAAAGATCAAATTAAGAAAGATTCCCCATAATTTAACCTTTTTATTTTGATAACACTTTCAGCAAACATACAAATAAAATATAGCCTAAGAGGGTGGTAAATTAGGGTGTTTATCTTTTCTTAAATCAATGGATCATATAATAATATTTAAAATAACAAAAATAACCAATGAAAACTAATCTAATAACTATAATATCAAAATACAAAAAAAAAAATGTAGTGACATAAGGGTTTTTCTTGGTTCACAAAAAATATGATATATACAAGAATCAGACACAAATGGTTATTCATTATACCAAGAAAATAACTAATAAACTATCATAATTATAATTTTTTTCTTTAACACACTACCAATAACATGGTTACTCCCTTCAACTTATTCGCTCACAACATTGGTAGAGAGCCTCAACGAATGTAGGCAAGTAAGTCACTCATAAATTAATATAGAAATAATATTAAAATCACTAATATAATGTGGGTGATTCCCATCAATTTCATCCATAATATTATATCAAAATAATTTATAATGAAATTATTTTTCATAGAAGTCTCAAAAGATCTACAGATCGACAATTTCACCCGCTTATTTCAATTTCCTTTTTTCTATTCTAAACATCCAAATTTGTATTTTAATAACATTAATATCTTTTATTGAAGTATCTCTCTTAATATTCATCATTTAAACCCTTTAGTTTCTAATAAAAATTTTCTTTATGGTCAGTTCAATGCTCACATAAAATACATTATCTTATCACAATTCCAAATTTAATTTAGTCTATAAAATCATAAAAAATTCATGAAAAACAAGAAGTGACCTTATACAATGTGATTTTGTTTCTTAATAAATGGGTTGAATCCAAAAACCATTTCCTTTAACTCTATAGCAACACAATAATATTTTTTTTATTTTTTTTGAATTTTATATCTATTAACCATACTATAATTTGGTGTTTAGTAAATATATTTTTGTTGGGTTCTTCTCAAATTTTGTGGCCTTGAGGAAACACCCCAGTTTAAAATAAAACTCTACACAAAAAATGATACCTATTTTTCTAAACAAAATATTTTTAAAATTCCCAAAGTATGCTCACCCACTATTTTCATTAAGGACTTTAGAAACATCAAGTGTTTGAAATAATTTCCATAATGACATGGTTTCATAATTTTGAATATATTTAAATCATACACATAGAGCATGATAAGATTCTCTCCTTAAACAATGATGATTATTCATTTTTGATGAACCATAACTTTAAAAACAATTTGACACAAACATACTTTGGAATCCAAATATTTTTAAAAATTTCCCCATAAAAAATAGTGACCATGATAATTATGGATTCCCAATTATTATATGGTTTGATAAACCATGAAATGTTTTCTCCTAATTGTGTTATTTTAAATAAACTATACATAATTCAAGTAAACTAGATAATCACGACCTTTAAAACACATCATAACCATTATAGTGATTTCATAACCATTCCATGTTAGACTTCATTACAACATGTTTTTCTTTTATTCAATAATAACATCTTTTAACTACTAAGGTTTTCTATATATATTATTTTTTCCCTCAAAATATGATAATCATAATTTAATATTTTTACCACAACATCATTGATCATATTGAACCAAAATAAAATCAATAACTTTACTCTTATGTCGTTTTTTTGAGGCATTCTTCCCCAAATAAAATTTTCACCAAAACCCATAGTAATCTAAAGGGATATATTACCAAAAATTTCACTCAAAATACTCTTAATAATCTCATAATTCCATCACTTCAAACCTAAAAGGGGTGTCTAATACTTGGAAATTATGATTAAACTTAAACATATAAACTCATGATGGTATCTATAACTCTTAAGTTAATCTTATATGATAACATTTATTCTTCCAAAAACTAACATAATCCGTATAGGATTCATGATTATTGTAACCAAAATAAAATTATAAAAATATTTCTATAATATAATTATTGGATACCAATACATTAATACCTCAAACATTTTACGTCAATGATTGTTATAACATTTTTCCTTCCTTGGAAATAGAGTTGAACTTTAAAAGAGGGAATTAACTGGAATACTTACCATGTTCCCCACTTTTATGACAACGAACTATAAATGGTTCTATATGATTAAATTCATTTATCTCCATTGAAATCATGACTCTTACTTTGAAATTTATTGTTTTATGACCTTATTTCACACATAAAACATTTTTATATTTCTTTGACACATTATTCTTGGTGTCTCTTTCCATAATTCTAACACGAAGAGAATTGATCCTTGTTTCCTCTATAGTCTCCACCACCCGATATCTCTATGAAATCCATAATTCTATTCTTTAGTGATTTTGAGAGTTGGATAATGTGTATGTTATTAATAATATATCGGGGTAACTGATTATTCATAACCAAAATTTATTTCACTCTAGTCACTATTCAATTTGGTTTCTCATAATCACCATAATGTTTATCAGATTTCATGTTAACAAGATCTATTCTGGTTCTATCCATTGACTAAAACCAAAACCATAGTGAGAGAAATAATAATCATATTGAGGAACCACATAATAATTTAAAGGATTTCTAAATTACAACACCTTATTTTCGATATAGAACACCTTAGGATTAACCTAGGTCATTCATTTTCATCATTTAAATCCTTAATAATGGCTTGAAAATAAAACTTGAATTAACCTAAGGAAATCCCCTTGGAGTGTCAAATTTGGTGTGAAGAAAGATCTGCTATTTTACACCAAGTGATGATTGAGTCAAATCCCAATACTCCATTTTTAGAGTTATTACCCCTAGGTATAATTATGCTAGAGACACATCCTCTTTTAGTATCAAGACAAGAATTTATTTCTAAGAAATCTACATAATCACTAAGTTACCATAACATTAGTATGTTATCATATAATTATATTTATCTAAAATGTCAGTCATAGGGTTATTTTTTTTAATTTATGTTTCCCTAAATCTAGTTCCCAAGGTTTGTACTAAACATCAATTGATTGAAACTATAAAAACCCAAACCCTAATAGCCTAGAGTCAGTGGATACTTTATTACATTGTCACATGATATAAGGAATCTCACTGCGATGGACCAGATAGTTTATTAGTATTTGTAAACTATATAGAAACATGAATCACATATTATAATTTAAAACACGAATTACATCATAGAAGTTTTTTGAGAACACCATAATTCCTTCAATGGCCCATAGGCCTTCATTTTTTATTGATTTTGATAATCCACCTTTCAAGGGGTGAGGTGGAACCCTTACAAGGCCTGTAGGCATAAGTATTACATGGCCCATAGGCCTTAGAGGAATTCATTTCCCATAGGCTTCAAACATTACATACAACCCAGACTAACTACTTGGAACTACTCCTCCCCAGCATCTTCATCGTGAAATCAGCTCTCCACCTTCACATGGCGGTTCGGCTAGGCATTCCTATGCATGCACAGGCTTATCCCGATGACAGGTGCCATACCCTCTCATTCTTTCAATCCATTTAGCTTCTGCTGTGGTGAAAGCTCCTTGCTCATCCTTCTTGTAGAGCTCGTTCCTTGTAGGTTATCTGGTTTGCATTTGTACTTAAGGTGGCCCGAAGGCCTTGAGGTTGCCCAAAGGCCTTACTGATCTGAAGGCCTGGGTGGCCTGGAGTTCTTACAGAACTCAGGGACCAAATCAGTGGCCCGAAGGCCCAAACAGGGGAATATTCCCGGCTACTACAGTTCCAAATAGTGCCTGCTACAGTTCCCGCTATAGTACCTACTACATTACTGCATAGTTCCCATTATAGTGCCTGCTACAGTGCCTGCTACAGTGCTGTTATAGTACCCTGGAAATTCTGGCTCTACCTGGATTTGAACCCTGGTTGCTTGGATGCACTTACAGAGTCCTTACCAACCGGGATAAGGCTCATGTTCTTGAGAACACCATAATTACCTTTAGCATATCCCTACACATCAATCATAAATCACTTTCTAAAATTTTGGAGAAAACACATAAGAAATGGGTGAGATATAATGCTTAATAAGGGTATTATTATAGTGGATGATATCATGATTTAAATGGGAATAATCAATATGGAAATCTAAATAACTGAAACACGTTACATTCGATCAATAACTTGAATGGCAAGAGTAATATGGTAAAAATAAATGATGTTGAAATCATGAAATATTATAATCACATGAGATTGAAACTTATTTATGGATATTCTAACCAATCGAATAATCATATGGTCATAAAAAACTAATATCATAAGGTGGAATGAATAATTTCAGACATTATAACTATACCATCAAGGAATTATGTCAAGATATCTTACATAAATGGGTAAGGCCTCATCCAAAAACTCAATCTAGTATGTCTCATGTGTATGATCCTAGAAATTAGAATTAGCTATGAATACCTTTAATTTTTTGTAGGGTTTTTTATTTTTCTTAATGGATGTTATTAAGAGGAAAAAGAGTGGTTCAAGAGGATATGGGTCTTGTTCATAGTTTGAATCTATAGATTTTGGAAAGAAATACTAAGCCATATGATTAGTTCACGGTTAAAACTAACAATGTGACACAACTGTATGGGTGATACAGTGAATTTTAGAGGGTTCATGGTTAGTTTTAACTATGATACTCATGACACATAGTCGTATAGGGTGCTCTAATGAACTAAAGGTGACCACACAATTTCCCCAAACCGTGTGCCCAAGTCTGCATGCATAGTGCCACTTAACCAGTGGTTTTGCATGGCTTAAGTGCATGGTTTGGAAAACCTTGGGGCCAAACTATATGTCTCATAAAATTATTTGAAAATTAAATTTTTCTACAACATTTATTAAAGTTACCACCCACTTTTATCCTCTCATTTCACATGCAGCACCTCCCAATCCACATTGAGATCTCCCTCTTCCTCCAACTTAGGATTTGAGCTTGAATCTTTATATGGTTTTTGATTCCTTCACCATCTATTTCATTAGAAAGACATTGGAATTATCCTAATGCATTTTTCATAATTCTATCATTTATATCAACATATTCAATGTTATTTCAATGGGATGTAATATTCTCTATTTTAGGGTAATTGTCTATTTCATCGGTTTCTCCGATTTACCCAAAATTAAACAATGACAACAACTAAAGAGAGAACCTGAAGCTAAATTGGGTGGTCATATAAAATTTGAATAAAACCAAGTCATTTTATTTCATGCATCATCATGTCATACAAAAGAATTTATGCATGTTACCATAAAACAACAATTTTTCTTGATCTAGGTTGGTAGCCATGTTAGGTATGCCATTAAAAAACCATTTCCTCGATGGAGGGTAAAACCAATAAAACGTTCCACCCCTTTTGGTGTTCTTATGAAATTACTATTGAATAATAAAATGTTTATATGTCCAAAACACCTTTTATGTGGTCTTTTCATGATTTATAAAGGAAATAACTATATTAAATTAAATGGAAGTGAGTGGTGTGACCATTCCATGCGACCTCTAAGTAATTAGTGGATTATTACCTATATTTAACAAATGATAATGATTTGTAAATCATCGTTTGTATTGTATTAAAAAATGAATAACTATTAAAATTAAATGTGATACTTGGTTATGGTGTCCCATATATATATATGTTAATCAGGTATGGTATCTCATATGAATGTGATGCATGGGCCTAGAGACCCATGTGGTCTCTGATACTCGGACATGGTGACCCATGTGATCTATGATACTTGATCATGGTGACTCGTGTGATTTATGATACTCAGGTATGGAGACCCATGTGAATTATGATATTTGGGCATGGTGAACCATGTGACTTATGATACTCCGGCATGGTGACCCATGTGATTTATGATACTCAGGTATAAAGACCCATTTTAATTAAAATACTTGGGAATTGAAACCCATATGAATCCTGAAACCCCATTTTAGGACAAACCTGATGAGTAAGATGACCATTTTCCGGTTTGGTCTTTTATTTTCATGGAAAAATCAAAGAAGGAGAAATCACCTCACTTTTTTGGGTGAAAACCAGACTAACCATTATATTCATAAAATCAGACTCATAATGATTAAGAAATTTTATTGGACTGGGGAGGTTTCTTCTACATGAGAAGGACCACCAGACTTACCTTGGATCTAGAATGTGGTTCTGATCATTTTGAGGAAGAGAATAAGATTCATAATGGATCCTATATTAAATCCGATGATTCATTCCTATTTTGTATTTCCTATAAATAATAATAAAATTCTGAAGTTTTAAGGATATCTTGATGAAGTAAAGGGGAAGTGATTCAATTATATTCAATGTTGGAAGGAAAGAAAGAAGTTGCTAGAAGAATGAAAAGTTAAAATACATTACATTAAAATTTAGCCGATGATAAAGTTGATCTTCAGTTTTTTCAATGTCATGAAGTAATTCATGCTTACAAGAATTAGTTTATGAAATAAGGAAGTTGTTGAATCCAAATATTTCTGATCTCAACAAATCAGTATAAGAACATTAGATGAAGAAGTGCATGAAGGAGGGGAAGGATTTTAGGAAATGTGAAAATATAAAGATGCTAGTTTTCATCCAGGATAATAATACAAAATATATAAACATTAATATAAATAAGTTTGTGGTTATGGATTGTTCATTGGTATCATAATCAGAAAAGAAAAGAAGTTATTGAAGTCAAAGCTAGTGGAATTGGTCCATCAGAGTCATTGTTCTAATGATAATTTGAGTTACTATGTCACCAACTAGTCATTAAATTTGATTGGTACCCTTATAAAATTAGAGGTATATTGATAAGAAAATTTAATTGAAGCATAAATGTTTTTATGAAAAATTTCCTTGGGTGATGTTGGGATAATTGAATATGAAAGGTTTGTTGAGACTGAGATAAATCAACAATATAGTCAATAATTTCTCATCAAAATGATTTTTTGATTGATTCAAGTGATAAATAATGTTATGAATATCTATATAAAGTAGGTCAATAGAAAATAAGAAGAAGAAGAGTCTTTTTTGAAGACTTTTTGAATGTGTTGTAAAAGTGGGATACAAAGCTTTCTTGATGTTCCAAGAAATTTTTTCCATTTTTCTATCAATTGGTATAGAGAATCATAATAAGAAGACATATATTTTACATTTTTCATAATTGATAAATAGAAATGTAATGAAGAATTTATTATCTTCATCATAATGAGTAAATCAAAGTGGTCAAATCAGTTTTTCAATTATTACAGAGAAAATTTATGAGATGTCTTTAGTTCTAGTTTGTTTTCAAGTGGGTCAAGAAATTTGGAGTTACCAAATTTTTTTATCATAATGAATAAATAATATTGGTCAATTGGAATCAGGAATTATATTCAGATTAAAATTGTTTTATAATGTTTGAAGCATTAGAGAATTCAAAGAGAGATCTGAAATCAAATGGAAATTAAAGGAGCTGAACAAGTCAAAGAAAGATACGATATTAAAAGAAGATTAAAGATTCTTGAAATCTGGTAAAGTGGGAAAAAGTTTTTAGAATCTCACATAAACCATTTATGAATTTTTATAAAAGGATTACAATACTTTATTTTTTATATGACTTTCATTTCTCATGAAATAGGATATAGAAGCTCTGCGATTGTAGAAATAAGAAGTTTCTGGATTATGTTTTCTTAAAGAATTTTGTCATATAGAAGAAGAAATGGGAAGGGATAAGATCATATTCAGCTGATTATCATATTGGTATGGATAATAATATTGGGATAATCATATTGAAATTTCCAAACATAGGAAGAAGAAGTTAAATATTGTTTTATCATTATTCTGATTGAGTAATATTTCCATATTGAGAAATCAGACTTGGGAATCAGACTGAAAAAATTGGACTAAGTAACATTACAAAGTCTAGAAGAATTTCTTGTATACTGATGGGTATGAAAGTGAAGAAATGTTTTGAAGAACTTATTTTTTTAATGTTGATCAAGAATAACCATAACATGTTTATTACAAACACATTTAATTATATCTTCATGCTACTTAAAGCACATTCACAATTGTATTGAAAATAGTGCTACATGAGTTAAGGGAATATCATACTCATTGTATTCCACACAAAAGGATTATTTTCTAGTGTAGTGTGTGGTATGGAGTTGTTTCCAACCCATATAATGGATGTAACTACTCTTGTTGAGTAGAAAACCTTGTATATTCTTGTTCTCCCATAGATGTGTGTTTAAATTGTTTTCAGTATGGAAATAAATATTTAATAGGAGGTGGAGGTTGATTCATAAGTAAGGAAAACTAAAAGAAAATGTTATCAATGATTCACCACCTCCCCCTCTTAGTGATACAATAACATTGACTAAGAAATTACATGTTTTATTAGAGCTAAGGTTCCCTTTATTTACTATTTTCTAATGTTTTGAAAAAAAATTATGATGAAGAATCTCAATTGTGTTAATAATAATGGATTCTTATCTTTGATGGTAAGAAATATCATATCTGGAAAGGTATAATGTTTCCTTATATTATGTCTCTTAGGTATGATGTTTTTGAAGCTGAAATAGATGGATTTCTCCTATTGATGATAAAGTTCCTCTTACATATTTTGACAAGAATAATATTGAGAATGATGGAAGGGCCAAAAATTCTTTACTCTTATCACTTTATAAAAGTGAGTTTTTAAGAGTAAATGGTGTTTCCATATCCAATGGTATTTGGGATAAGTTGAAAAACATTTATGAAGGCAATTCAAAAGTTAACAAGTAAAAGATAAAAATTTGGATGTTGAAGTATGAAGATATCAAGATGGGTAAATAAGAACTTTTTTGTGACTTCTTTACTAGGGTGAATGAAATTTTAATCACTATTAGATGCATTGTTGAAAAGTTAAAAGATTCTATAGTTTTTAAAAATATCTTGATAATTATTCCTGACAATTTTGATTATAAAGATTATTCTTTGGAAGATAGAGATTCTAAAACACTATCTCTGGATGATTTTCTTAGCACTCTCATAACTTATGAAATGATAAGGGAAAATGTTATAAAAATAAAAAAAGTTCACTAAGAAATGTATTTCAAAGAATTCAAGAAATAAAAGTAAAATAATATTCTTATTAAAGATGATGATTGTGATTCTAATTCTGGAAACAAGTTAGCTAAAAATCATGATGAATTTTTATCCTCATTTTCTAAAAATGTGAGAATAGGTATAGGTAAATATAAAGGTAAAACTACCTTGAAATGTATCCAATATGGAGCTCTTGGGAACTCTGTGGATAATTTTCCTCAAATAAATAAAGAAGAGGATATTAATGGAGATAAAAGAAGGAAAATATAATTGTGGAAGAAATAGAGTGAAAAGGATAAATCTTAGTCCCAAGATAAAGATAAAAAATTCTTAAAATCCAAAAGAAGAAGTTTATTTTTTAAATATGTTTAATAAGAAGAAGATATTGAAGCTAAATCTAAAAAATATTTTGAGAATTCTGGTGGCAATAATTTTTTTCAATAGTGAATAGTAAAGATTTTGGAAGTAGTAGTTTTGAAGAAGAAGAAACCCAATTAAAATTTCATCTAAAAGAAGAATTAAAATAATGTCTGAGGAATATTGGGAGACTTGAAAAAAAATAGGAAGTTGAAAAATGAAAATTCTTAAACAAAAAATCACCAATGTTTTTCTGGTGAGAAATTCATTTTACAAAATGATAATTTGAATAAATCTACTGAGAAATAAAATAATTATAATGAACATCTGGAAGTTAAGCTGAAGGAAAAATAAAACGGTTTCGAACTTGTCTAATAAAACTTTCTAATGATAAATATAGAGGTAAATTTTTTAAAAATCTATCTCTAAATTTGGTGAAAGTTACCATATAAAGGAACCTAATAATAATAATAAAAAATTTACCTTTAAAGGTTTAGAAGAAAGTTTTAATTTCTTATGAAAAGAAAAAATATGGGAAAGTAATATATGTGTCCATGGCCAACAAAGTGGAGAAGTTAAAATATTTTAAAAATTTTGATTATGAAAAGGTTTTTATTACTTATAGTTTTTAAAAAATTAAAAAGAAAATATAGCTAGAAATTAAGATTTATGTTGATAACCAAAAAGTTTAGTGGCCAACAAAATTCTAACAAGAAATATAAAAATGTTGGCTGAGAAACATGTTCAAAATTCTGATTAGTATGAAAGTTTCATAGGTAAATAATATTTATATTGATACTACTGGTATTTTGGTGGATTTAGACACATGAAAAATATGTGTTAGTTTAATAAAAAATATTACAAATATTCCACAATGTTTATAAGTAAAAGTTTGATGGGGAGTCAATCTACTCAAAGGAAGAATTCTGAGAAGGATGTTTGGAATAAACCTGAGAAGGTTGGTGTGAAATTTAAAAATAGGTTCCAAATTATAGAAAATATTTGTGAATTTTGTGAAATACCAAGAAATATTTCTAAAGGATGTATCTTTTTTTACCAAACCAAAAAAAAATTGTTCACAATTCCCAGAAGTCGAAGAAGAAGAGAGAAAAGGGGAAAGAAAATTCTCTTATTGTAGAAATTACTATAAAAGCTACCGAAGGAGAATGAACATGGATATTTTATAGTGGGGGTTCTTATTACATGACATGAGACATATAATTTTTGAATAATGTTAAATACTTTAAAGAAGGCATAGTGAAATTTGGAAAAGATTAATCTCTAAGAATCAAAGGTGTTGGATCAACCATCATTGGAAAAGAATAGTTGAAGTCTAAGAAATCTTTGTATGTTGATGGATTAAAACATAAATTTATAAGAATTTCATAACTCTATGATGAATGAAAAATATAACTTTTATAAAATATGGGAATTTTTTGAAGAGTGAGGAAGATGAAAAAATAGCGACAAGAGGCTAACACACAAAAGGAAATTTATTTCATGTTGGTGAAATACAAAACCCTTGTTACTTGGGAATGGTAGGAGATAATCAGTTGTGTCATAAAATGCTAGAAAAAATGTGTCATAGAAACATGAGAAAGTTTTCAAAGAGGTAAAGTGTCAGTGGTATCTTGACATATCAAGAATAAGAGATTGATGTTGCAATAATTTATAGAAAGGAAAAATTTCAAATTCAGTGAATAATAAAGTTGATATTTGTTAGAAAGAAACACTATAACTTATTCATTCTGATATCTATGGGCCAATGAGAAAACAATAAAATAATAAAGATAAGTACTTCATTACTTTCATTGATAACTTTACTCTCATTACCTATATTGAGTATATGAAATATAAGTTAAATACTCTAAAAATGTTTAAAAGTTTTAGGAGGAAAGATGAGAAGGAATGAGAGTATCCAGTGAATAAATTGATAAAAAATAATGGTGGTGAATAAAAAAAATTAAAATTTTGAAATTTATCTTAAGAAACATGGAATTCAGAATGAGTTCAGCACACCTTAAACTCCTAAAAAAATTGTTTTTCTGAGAGGAAAAATAAAATTTTGGTGGAAATGGGTTGGACTATGTTACTTGATCATGGTATTCCTCATTACTTTTTTAGGCAATCCATGAGTATTATTTTGTATATATAAAACATATTTTTCTAAAGTAAAAGTTCATAAATGGATCCATATCAAATTTATTATGAAAAAACTAAGTTTGAATCACTTAACAATTTTTGGGAGTACATGCATTATAAAGAACAAAGGTGGAAACCTTGGAATGTTTGAGAAGAGTGTTCAAGATGAAATTTTTCTTGGTCATTATCTAGAAGGAAGAGTATTCAAATGTTTCAATAAAGAGAAAGGAATAATTGTTGATTCTGTTGATGTGAATGTCATTGAGAAGACTGAGGAAGAAAAATAGATTTGTGTTAATAAATAATATTTTGTTAACAATTTTGATATGGATACTGAAAATAGTAATCCTTGTGAAGAAGAATAATCATACTCAACTATTTCAAGTGATGAGGAAGAATCACAAAAAGTTCATCCCTCATTGAGGAAGAAAGTGGATACTCAAGAAATTATTGGTGATCAACATAAAAAGGTTCAGAAAATAATATCATTAAATATTATTACACATCTTTCTAAAGAGATGAAAATGTTGTTTGATATGTCCATGTTAGGGGAAATGAAATTCATTATTAGGTTCAAATTTAACAAAAGAATAAACACATTTTTCTTTCTCAATAAAAGTCTACCAAGGAAATTTTTAAGAGGTTTGGCATGGAAAATTTGAAACTAGTTTCTACACCAATTTATATGGGAACCATGTTGTATAAAGATGGTGAAGGCAAGTAAGTTGATCTAAAAGAGTTTCAGGATTTGATATGAGGTTTTTTTGTATTTAACTACCACAATACCCGACATTTTTTATGTTGTTACCTTATGTGAAAGATTTATGAGTTCTCTAAAAGTTTCACATCTATTAGCTTGAAAAATAATTTTCATATACGTCAAAGGTCCAAAAAATTTTAGAATTAGGTATGAAGTCATAAAAATTATTGATTTTTTAGGTATTCAGATGTAGATTTGGAAATAGATTTTGATAATAGAAGATCCAAATCTGGCGGTGTTTTCTTTTTGGGGAAGATTTGTGTTAGTTTTAATACAAAGAAAAATAATTTAGTAACTCTCAGCATAGATAATTCTGAGTATCTTTCTTTTACTCAAGTTGTTACCCAACTTTTTTGGATGAAGACTAAGTTAGAAGATTTACTTATTGAAGTAAAGTTACCCTTTCTCTTGGGTTTTGATAATCAATGTGTAATAAATTTTACTAGAAACCCAGTACAACATTATAATTTAAAAAATATTAATATCAAATATCATTTCATTAAAGAGCATGCAGAGATGAATGAATAGAACCAGGAGTATATTCTTACATTAGAAGAAGTTGATGAAATTTTCACAAAACCATTACCAAAGGAAACTTTTAACAAACTGAGGTTGAACATGGGTATCCAACCTCTTTATCATCAAGGATGAGTTACGGTTTTTTCCCCTATCTCATATTATCTTTGTACAATGTTATTAATGGGGATAATTATTTCATAAATATATAATTAAAATAAATCATGTATAAAGGGGGATTTGTGGGTAAGCTGTGAATCCATAATTGTATATATGTGAACTATTTTAATTTTTTGGAGTGGTTGTTGTAAACAATTGTTTTTTAGGAACGTGAAAGAAGAAAAAGTAAGAGGTGAAGAATGATGTGAAGAAAATATGGGGAGGTTTTCACGAGTCACTACTTTTGAAAATCATGATTTTTCTATCAATAATTCTGGTTTCCTATAACGAGTTAGATCACATTGGAGTAGAATTGTTGATATCTAATCCATTTCTTAATGTTACAATGTTCAGTTATTTATAAATCTTAGTTTAAAACAAAATCCAAAGGGGGATATTGTTAGGAACAAATTGATAAGGAAGATGATCGTATTCAGGTTTTATTTTGTGTTGTCAAGGAAATATCACAGAAGTAGAAATATCATCACTTTATTTTTGGTAAAAATCAGATTGACCATTATTTTCATAAAATTGGACTAAAAATTCTTACAAAATTCTATCAGATTAGAGAGTTTTCTGGAAGAGAAGTCTCATCGAACTCACCATGGGTCCAGAATAAGGTTATGATCATATTGAGGAATATAATCAGATTCTTCATTGATTCAATATTAAATCTGATAATAATTTTCTATTTTTTATTTCCCATAAATCATAAGTAAGTTTCAAAACTTTTGATGACATCCTGATGTATCAAAAGAGGATTTCTATCAATCTTATTCAGGGTTGGAAGGAAAGGAAAAGGCTTCTGGGATAATGAGAAGTTATAATACATTCCATTATAAGTGAGACAATTTTAAAGAAGATATTTAACATTTTCAATGTCATTAATCATTTCATGCTTAAAAAAAGTTTATAAAAGAAGGAAGTTGTAGAATATAAAGATTTACGATCTCAGCACATTGGTGTAAGAACATTGGATGAAGAAGTTTATGAAGGATGAGAAGGATTGTAAGAAATGTTACAATATGAAGATTATTGTTTTTATTTAGAACAATAAGACAAAATATATAAATATTTGGAGAAGGAATTCTATGGTTACAGATAGTTCATTGGTATCGTAATCAGAAAATAAAAGATGTTGCTGGAGTTGAAGCTGCTGGAACTACTCCGTGAAAATTAGTGTGCCACCGAAAATCAAAGTTACTATGACACTGATTAGTCATTACATTTATTTTGAATCCTTATGACATTAGAGGAGTACTGATAAGAAAATTTTGTTGAAGAAAAAATGTTTTTATGAATAATTTTCATGGGAGATATTGGAATAATTGAATAAGATTATTTTTAAACTGAGATCAATCGACAATATAGTAAACCATTTCTCATCAAGATGTTTTTTTAATTGAGTCATTTCATAAATAAAGTTCCAAATATCTCTAAAAAGTGGGTCAAGATAAATGAAGAAGATGAGTGTTTTTTGAAGAATTTATGAAAGTGTTGTCAAAGGGGGACATGAAGCTTTCTAAATGTTCCAAGATTTTTTTCCTTTATTTTTATTAGTTGATACAAAGGATCATTATTAGAATACATATGTTTTATGTTTTTCACAATTTATATAGATAAGAGTATTGAAGAATATATTTACTTCATCGTAATGAGTAAATTAGAATGGGTAGATTAGTTTTTCTATTTTTGAATAACAGCATTATGAGATGTATTCAGTTATGATTTTTTTGGAAGTGGGTCAAGAAAATAAGAGTGACCAAATGCCTTTACCATAATGAAGAAATTTTATTGGGAAATTGAAATTAAGAATCATATTTGTACTGAAGTTTTTAAGGGAGTACCAATCATTAAAGAAGATAAAGAGATATTCAAAATTGAAGGGAAATTAATGGTGCTTAACATGTCCAAGAAATATATAATATTTAAGGAATATTAAAGATTTGGAAAATATGGTAAAGAAGGAAAAACTTTTTAAAATCTATCTTAAACCATTTTGGCATGTTTATAAAAGGATGAGAATTTTTTTTTATATTCTATGACTTGCATTGCTCATGAAAGAGGAGAGAGAAGCTCTGAAATTATAGAAAGAAGAATTTTCTAGATTGTGTTTTCTTAAAGAAGTTTTCCAGAAAAATAAGAAAGGAGAAGAGACAATATCATATTAATATTATTATCATATTGGGATATATAATCATATTGGGAAATCATATTGGAATTTTCCAAATGAGGACAAATAAGTTCCGTATTATTTCAAAAGTATTATAACAGAGAAATATTTATATATTAAGTAATTCGACATGGGAATCATACTTATAAATTAGATTGAGTATCATTATTTTTTATATAAGAAGTTCATGAAATTTTATTAGTAATAAAGTGAATAATTATTTTAAAGATCTTATTTTTGAAATTTGATTAAGCAAAACTGTAAAATATTTATTACAAAAACATTGTATTACATCTTCCCACTACTTGAAGCACATACACTGTTTTATTGAACGTAGTGCTACACAAGTGTGAGGGAATATTATACTCATTGTATTCTATACAAAAGGATTATTTTCTAGTGGATTTTGTGGTATTGGATTGTTTTAAATACATACTAAGGATGCATCTAATATTTTTGAGTAGTGAACATTGAAAATCCTCGTGTTCCACTGGATGTGTGGTTAACTTGTTTTCATCAGGGAAATAAATATTTAACAAGAGGCAAAGGTTTTTTCATAAGTAAGGAAACTGAAAATAAAAAGTTATCACCAATTCACCCCCTCCTCCTCTAAATGATACAAAATATTGATTGGGAAATTATACCAAAACCATGGAATCCTGTAACTTTTTTCCAAAATTTACAACTATACATGGATTCCTGATTCATGCCTCAGGTCTTGGATAGTATTGATATCTCTATATTTGAAAATAATTTTAACTGTATAAATAGACCACATATATATACATACACATCTATATATATGTCTATATATAGTTACTTGTTTAGAGACATCCCGACATTGGATGAAGCAGGTAGTGTCATCCTGGTGTCATTTAGGAACCATATCCAACTCATTTGACATTTATATTTCTTCTTAAATTATCATATATTCACACTTCTATTTTTATTTTCACTAGGAGGATTATAATAGACACCATTCATGGTGGCCTTCTGAGTATATCTCACACCCTAGTTGGGCCTCCAATTGGTACTTTTACTGATCTTATGGATAAAAGTAGGGACAGAGGGAAGAATATAGCATTGGATTCTTGATATTCTGTATTTTCATGGAGCATAGGATTAGAGAACCAAGATGATTCTCATGATTTTATTAGATATAGTCTTTGGGATTTTTCCTTTTATGTATAATTGTTTTTATTCATGTACCTCCATAAACCATGTACATCCCCTTTTGTATATAATAATGACATGATCATCATTTTGTATATGATATTGATTCTTCCTTTACTAATTTATTTTATCTGGATATTTATTATTTTGTAGTTCATTCATTATTCTATTAATGGTGTTTAGTATTATTTATTACCGTTGTTCCACACTCTAATCATGAGGGTATATTATCCCCACTGTATCATCATAGACTCTATCTTCTAACTGATAACCTCAAGCATATGGGGAGGTGTGCATGAGGCCATATGACCCACCGAGCCAACTACTGATATCAAGTTATCTAGGTTGGGACATCACAAAGTTGTATCAGAGCCATATTTTACTTTATCATATTGTTCGGGTTATTATATAGGAGACTATGAACGTCTCAGGATTTGGTAATGAGAATGTTACTGGGAGTACCTTACCAACATATGGGGAAAATCCAAATAACCTAGGTTGGGATATTTTTAATTTTGGTATGTGCTAATTATAGTTTTATTTATTTCAGTATTGGGTGATGCACATGATTTTTGGTTTTATTATTATTATTATTGTGATTTTCATTTTCCTTGGAATAGTAAGGAATTGAGGTATCATTTCATGCATCATAATTATAACCTAAGGATTCACATGTCATGAATTATCCCATTCCATATTGGTGTATCTCGTTTCCTAAATTTCCTATGATTACTGTAAGTGCCTTGACCATTATATTCATAATTGTGATAACATTTCATACAGGTATAAAATAATTGGATTAATTAAAGTGTTAACATCAAACTAAATAGTTTTTACCATATAATAAGATGGTGGTACCTTAATTAACCAATTATGCCTCATTTGACCTAATGACCACTAGTCACATAGTTTGAAATGGTAGATGATTTTATTATATGAATTCTATTTGTAATTTATGATGCATTTTCTTCTATAATTTTGGAATGGTGATTTATCTAATAAAATCATTTATTATGACATGTTACCTTCAGATACTTGATGTAAGTGTCAAGCCACAATTACATGATGTTCCAATTAAAACTTATAAATCTTATGCCTTTATATCTTGGGAATAGTGACTCATCGTACTGGACTGAGGGATATATATATAAATATAAATGAGTAAAAAAATAAATGAATTTAAATTCTTAAATAAAATGGTTATCATTAAATAAGGATTATAATTCAAATGTAAAGGGTTAGTTCCTATATATCTTGAAATTGAAACTCTATATATTGGGACCATTGATATGTGATGTGAGACATTAAACCTGACCCAAACTTAGTAGTGGGAAATAGGAAGTGTCTCTTGTAATCCTTATGATGTTCCTTATCACCTAGACCTAAACTTATGATCTTGTAGAGAGGTGTGACTCATTTATAATAATGTTATACACTTTTCATATTCTATTATGTGTGATCCTGCCTACTACTAAATCTAATCAAGGGCATGGGTTTCCAAATTTTAGAGCTATACTACCACGATGTCCTTGAGTCATGTGTCAGAAAGTTATCGACAATCATGATTCGATGGTTATGGTCTTTAAGACATCAAAATTACCTCCAGTAGTGCCACACAAGGTTCTATATGGTATTCCCAATATGGTTTTCGATGATCAGTTTCGAGAGATCTTCCTATGATTTATGTAGTCTCTTCAAGGATCTCTATGACCTACTCGAACTATGTAAGGGTTGATGAGAGAATTCCAACAATAGAATCTTCCTACCTTATCAGGGGATGGTGGCCCCTAAGATGAATAGTCATGTATAGAGGCTATGCTATCTATATTTGAGAATCTAGATATGACTTTATAGGAGAGTTTCAATCTATTAACCTATTTACTTAATGGCTCTTATATGTATTGGTGGGAAAATATTACCTAGGTTGTTCATCACTAGGGTATAATCTATGAAGACTTCTAGACAGCCATCATGATTAGTTCATTCAAAAGACACTAAGAGTGGACTGTTCTAGGGAATTTATACACCTACAGTTGGGTGCTATGCATGTGATGGAATATTCAGTTCATTGCACCAAGCCTAAGTGCTTCATACCGACACTTACTAGTTATGAGTTGACGATAGTAAGAAATTTTGAGGATGGTATCTATACACCATCTGATCACGAGTGAATTTCTTATGGTTGGCCACCATTTCTTAGATAGTGAATCATTCCCTCATCACCGAGTGGAACTTGAGATAAGCTGATGGCATGGGACAAGTTTGTTTCATATCGAGATAGAAAATTTGTTCATTGGGTGTCAAGAAGTGTCTCTTCAAGTCTTCACATGGTGGAAGAAGTAGCCTTATGAAAACTATTGATAGTTAGGTAGTGTCCCTACAGTGCTAGAATCTAGAGAATAAGAAGCCCAATGCCCTAGACATCCCATTGAATTCTAAGGCTATGCTAGGTTAGGGAATATTCTGTGTTTATGAAAGAACATTCCATATAAGCCTAGTGGGAGAGGATCTGTATTAGCTCTAACCTTAGGATCAGGATCAGTAGTACCTCACTAGGAAGGTAGCTGGAGTACTACAATCTAACCAGGTTGAGGAGGTGGTTGTGGATGGGGTATCCAGTCTCTAGATGTTCAGTTCTAGCAGAGAGGAATTTCCCCTGTTAGTCCATCTTTATCTTAGTGTTTCATGATTCGAAACATCTATGCAGTGTAGTCTAACCTAGAGGATTAGAGTGTTAGGCCTTCTATAGTTAGTGGTACTACTCTAGTAACCTCCACTTTAGTATCTACCTTATTTGACATAGGTGTGTCACACACTTTTATATTTATGGAAATTATAGACATTTTGGTCCTAGAGATAGAATTTTTTTTGATGCGATGACTCTTGATACAATGTTGGTAACCCAATCCAAGAGTTTTTTTATAGTGTAAGGAATTCCCCTTGAGATAATTAGTTATCAGTTTTTATAGAACCTCTTTTTCCTAAAGATGATAGGGTTTTATTTCATACTCATGATAGACTGGTTAGTATCTTATCATGACCATATTGATTTTTATCCTTGTTGGTTTTCCTTCACATAACCTGAGGGAGGTACCTATAATCATAATGTAGAATGGTATTTCCAGGTGAGTCGAGCTGGTCTTGAGAATTGTGGGTGTGGTGGGGTGACAGCCAAGATAACTAGTCTCTTTATGAGTAATCAGAGAATGTGATGTATGGTATTCCCTCTTGTTGTGAATCTTTTAAAGGATGTATTTATTGATGGATTTTGTGGATTAATTTATATAAAATAGGTGGAGTTCACCATTGAGCTAATGTAATTAGTAGAACTAGAAACTATTCCTCCTTACCAAATGCAACCTACTAAGACCTATGAAATCAAGAAACTGTTAGAGTATTGTGAAGATAAATGTTTTATAAAACCCAATATTTATCCAAGGGTTCACCTATATTTTCACCAAGAAGAATGGTGGTATGATCATGATTTTTATGGATTAAAGGAGGTTAAATTGGATTGTGGTAAAGAAATAACATCCCATTCCCTACATACACAATCTCTTTGACTAGCTATGAAGATCAATGGTTTTTCCCATGATTTCCTTGAGCTAGACCAATTATTAGGTGTGGGTGATACCATTAGAGAAACCATATATGGAATTCCATAGTAGGTATGGCATATACCAATACTTGGAATTTTTATTCTATTTAATGAATTCACTCATAGTTTTCATGGATTTAATGAACCTAGTTTTCCACTCATACCTTGATTCAGTTGTGATAGTCTTCATGGAATATATCTTGGTTTATTCTCTTACTCGATATGATCATGTAAAACATCTTAAGATCATGATAAATACATTGTGGGAGAACTAGCTGTATGCTATGCTCACCAAATTCCATTTTTTATTGATAAGGTACAATTCCTAGGCCACATTATCTTGGAGGAAAGAGTATCTATTAACCTATAGAAGGTGAGAGGTGTAGTTTCCTTAGAATAGAAAAAGACTATATTTGATGTATAGAGATTCCTAGGATTATCTAGCTATTATAGGCATTTAATTTAGAACATTTCCTGCCTAATAGTTCCTCTCATTAGATTAGTTAAGAAGAGTGTGAAGTTCTTATGGTATGAATATTACGAGGTAGATGTTCATGAGTTGAAATGAATACTAAATTCAGTGCTAATCCCAATTCTCCTCGATCTAGTAATAATCTATAAATTTTGTTGTGATGCATCCGTCTTCAAGATAGGAATAGTGTTGATGTTGGAATATCAAGTCATGGTGTAAGGATCTCATTAGTTGAGGCCACACTTGAGGAATTACCTGATTCATGATCTTGAAATGACAATTATATTTCACACCCTTTGTTATTGGAGGCACTATCTGTAGGGAGATGATTTTTTTTGTGTATATAGACCAAATAATTCACTAATAAAAATTTAAACAACATGACATAAATATTAGGAACTAGAGGTGAATTTAAAATGTATAGTATATTGATTTTGATCTAGTTCATATTCTTGGGAAGGGAAATGATGTTGTTGTTGCACTGAGATAGAAGACTCATACATATATAGTGTAATAGGCCTTTAGTGATTGGTAGTTGATTTACCTATTTTTTGATATAAACATATAAGTACATGAACATCAAGAGAATCCTATCCTTATGTATTTTTCTATGAAATCTTCTATTCTAGAATTAGTACATAGGATACAAATTTCTGATCTCGAGGGCTTGGTCTAGAAAGAGAGGATTTCAGGTGACAACCCACCACATAGATGGGTCATTGAAGGTAAAGATGTCTTGTGCATTCACGGAAGCATATGTATTTTTATAGACATATATAAGGAATTGAAGTGAGAGTCTCATACATCTGTTTGGGAATTATGTCCATGTTTCACCAAGACGTACCTTGAATTACACTACCAGTATTGGTGGATGGTGATTAAGAGGAAGATAACTAGTTTTGTCGACCAATGCTCCACATGTTAGCAAGTGAAGGTGGAACACTAGCAACTAGAATATATTTTTCATTCATTTCCTATTACTGAGTGGAAATGGGATGGTGTAACATTATAATTCATGATGGATTTACATAGTTCTTCTCAAGTAAGTTATGTTGTATGGGTTATCATTGAATGGATAACCAAGGTTACCTACTTTCTCTCTGCCAGTGACACCTTTTCAACAGATGATCATTGGATACTTTACATTTGTGAGATTATAAACCTTTATAGTGTTCCTAAATCAATTTTATCATAAAATGATGTTTGGTTTATATCATGTATCATGAAGGGGTTGTAGATTCCCCTTGGTATGTAGGTTATTTTGAGCACAACATTTCACCTACAAACCAATGGGTAATCTGAGCATACAAAACAGGCGTTTGAGGAAATGCTTTTGGAATGTATCCTTTATTTTGGTGGTTATTGGAAGAATAAACTACCTCTATCTATGTTTTCATATAATAACAGGTTTCAGGAAAATATTTATATGGATCCATATGATTCCCTATACGATATACCGTGTTGTTTACCCTTACGGTGGCTAGAGGCAGGAGAGGCAGTACCACTAGGACCTCATCTCATCCTAGAGACTTCAGAGAAGGTGAATATTATCTAGAAGTATATGGATACTAATTATTCTAGAAATAAATCTTACTAATTTCCACTATCAACTTCTTGTGTTTGAGGTCATACATCAGGCATTTATATGAGTTTAACCTAGATTGGTTCATAGACAGATTTAGAAATAGGGAAATCTATCACCTCAATACATCAGAACTTTGGAGATCTCGGAGAGAGTCAAGCTAGTGGCATAATGTTTATCTCTTCCTTAGAGGTACTAAGACATGCATGTTGTATTCCATGTATCTCATATTTTCTGTTAATTTTCAGACCTTTCTCACAATTTGTATCATATGGTTATTGAATTGGAAGCTGAAGCCTCCTTTGAGGAGTATCATATTAGTATTGATGATTATAGCATGAAGAATCTTAGTGGAAGGTATATTCCTATGGTACAGGTACTATGGAATTACATCCATGTGAAAGATGATACCTAGGAGAGAGAGTTAAATCTACATGATTAATGAATGGATATATTCTTAGACGATGCTTTACCACCCTCAAAAAAGAACTTGGGGATTTTTTTAAGGAGGGGATATTTTAAGATCATAAATTTTAAATTGAAGTATGATTCCCTTTAAATTTCATTAAAGGTTTTTTCTTAATCAAAGTTATTAAGAGGAAAATGAGAGGTTCATAATGGTTCAGGAAAAATTTGGTGGCTATAACTTTATATTTTGGAAAGGAAGACTAATATGTCTATTTAGTGTATGGTTAATGCTAACTATGTGACTCAACCGTGTAGGTGCTATAGTGAATAGAAGAAGGGTGAATGGTTAGTTTTAATCATGAACCTCAATCCACACAGCCATGCAGGTGGATCCAGTAGAATTATTTGGGTAGAATAGTTTTCCCAAACCATGTTCCTAGGCTACATCTTTAGTGCCACTTCACTAATGGTGTTGTATGGTTTTGGCACATGTTTTAGAAAACCATGATTCCAAACTGTGTGCATCTTAATAGTGAGTGAAAAGACTATTTTCCTTCTTCATTTAATTAAGTTACCTCTCACTTTTCTCCTCCCATTTCATGTACGTCACCTCCCCAGTTACATGGAGTTCTCCCTCTTCATACAACCTAGGCTTTGATCTAGGTTCTTTATCTGGTTTCTAATTCCTTCATCATCAAATGCAGTGGATAAAAAATGGTAAGATCATAATTTATTTCCCTTAATTCTATAATTTACCTTTTCATCTTCATTTTCATTTTGATACGATCTAATATTCACTATTTTTAATTAATTAGTCACTTCCATTGTTTTATAACATTTTAGCCTTAATTAAAGGATGAAAGCGAATGAGGAGAGAACCCCCGAGATAAGGTAGGTGGTCCAGTACTGTTTTCCCTAAATCTGAGTAATTTTATATCACGTTCTATCATGCTGTATACCTAACATTCAACATGTTTCATTAGAATTATTATGTTTCTTAATAAAAGTTGTTATGCATGTTAGTTATGCCATTAATAACCCATTTTCTTAAGGTAGGATGAAACCTTAGACAAGTCCCACCCCATAGGGTGTTCTTATGAAATTCAACCTGAATTATTAATTGTTTATATGGGAAAAACACCTTTTAATTAGTCATTTATTCATTTATAAATGAAAAAACTACCATGAATTAAATGTAAGTGAGTGGTGTAACCATATCATATTACTTCTATGTAATTATTTGATTATTACCTTGATTAAATAAAATGAAAATTATTCTTTAATCATCATTTGGATTTTATTAAAGAATGTTTGGACTTTATAAATAAATGCGATACATGGGAATGGAGTCCCATAGACAAGTGAAAATTGGGCATGGTTTTCCATATGAATCTGATACATGGTTATGGAGACCAATGCTTTCTATGATCTTTGGGCATATTGACCCATGTTATATATGATACTCTATTATGGGGACCCATGTGATTTATAATACTCATTCGTGGTGACCCAAGTGACTTATGATATTTAGGCATGGAATCCCATGTGACTTATGATACTTAGGAACATTAGACCATGTGATTTATGGTACTCAGGCATGAAGACCCATGCGAATTATGATACTTGTTCATGGTGACCAAAATGAATCTTGAAACCCCGAGTATGGCAACCATTGACATTCTGTGTGAATTTTACAACTTTCTAGGGAATATTGATTCTCATGAAGGGTTCTGGTTAGTATTAGTATCTATATATATATGTATATAAATATCACTACATATATAGACCATATATATACATACATATCTACTTATATATAGATATAGTCATATATTCAGAGGGATCATGTCTTAGGCTGAAGTAGGTTGTGTCATCTCGGTGTGCTTTAGGAACCATATATGACTTTTTTAATGTTTATTTTTCTGCTTAAATTGTTATAGATGCACACTACTAATTTTATATGCATTGGATGGATTATAATTGACACCATTAGTGGTGGAAAACTGAGTATATCTCACACTCATATTGGGTAGTCAGTTTGTACCCAAATTGATCTTATAGATACATGTAGGGACAAATTTAAGTATCTAGCTTTTGATGATTGATATTATTTATTTGGATGGAGCATGGGAGTAGAGGAATGATCTGTTTCTTATGATGTGATGTGCCCACACATGTTTTTGAATTTTTGCGGGCTATAGTCAGATTATAATTATTGATTTCCCAAACATCACTTTCAAATTAGGCATAATATTGTGATAGTATAGGGTCAATCCCATGGGGAGGAAGTTGGTTATTAAAGGTCAAAATCATAAGGCCCATTGGAGGAAGTATTCCTTTCTTGTTTCTTTTTTATTTTGGGAAATTATAGATCTATAGTGGTTGATGGTTGAATTAATAATAAGAAATGGGTCAGTATGAATTTCAAGTATATTTGGAAAGGATGATCTTAATTCTAACTTGGTAGGATCCTATAGTTTATGTTGAAAAGAAAGAGGAGGTCACTATATGATTTTGATCAAATCAACTAGTTCTACCTAGGAGGGAACTATTCCTTGATTGGGATATAGTGACAACAAAAATGCATTAAGATTAGTTTCTAAGGCCTAAAACATTTTAGACTACTAGTCGTAGCCTAATATACTCTAACTAGGATAGGGTCCTTGACATAAATATCCCATGGATAGGGACGCTCAAATGAATTGGGTAGAAATTGATTATTTATCCTGATTACCAATACCTTAAGGTTACCTAGTGGAGAATTAAAGATTTAAAAATGTTCAGATACACGTACCCTCGATCCCTACCTTGGGTTGTTTAGCCACTCATGGTAGGAATTAATGTAAACAAATGGTTAATTGAAACCATTATTTACATGTTAAGAAATATTTAATTTAAAAGTTTAATACACATGAAATGGTTTGGATTCACAAAATGGGTGAGATTGCAATAAATTATTAATAAGATGTGAATCATAATGCAATCATGTAATTACTTGGAATGAGAGTGTAAATGGATCTAATATGAATTCATTGATGATTAATGATGAACGACGGTGGAGATGTGAAAAAGGAATTTAAGGAAGTGTTGAAACACAATCCATGACACTTGTATTAGGATAAAATAATGAAAAAGTAAAGAAAATTGAGTTTAGAGGGAAGGGAATAATAGGGAACTCAAAGAGAAAAAAAGAACAAAGGAATTCTGCTGTGGAAGCTATCAAATCCACTGCCAGGATCCTTTATTTATTATCAAAATATTACATGATTTTCAATTTATTTCACATCATATAATGATGAATCATTGTATATATTTTTAGTTTTTGAATATATTAGTTTCTCATGCATATGTCGTCTAAGATTTGAATGTTTGACTGCTTTTATGACATGAATCTTGGTCTCATGATATGAACTGGCCTTCCAGCTATATCTTCGAAGAAGATATCTTGTTCAAAGGGTTTGACTAATTTCACATCATGAATTCGACATTAACAATGTGTAATGGATTTTTCACATTCACTCTTCACAACTTGGTTCATGAAAGTTGGTATCCCATGAGACTCTATTATATGATGTGAACTGAGGTTTCACGACGTGTAATAGGTAACTTCTTCTCTTTTTCTGCATTTTATTCTTTGAAACCTTGGGAAACTATTGTCTGTAAAATTTGAAATATACCAAGTGTATTATCAAATATATCATTGAAAAACCTTAATTAAATGATATAAAAAAGTATATATGATTTCAGCTTATCAAATTCCCCTACACTTGAACAATTTCTTGTCCTCTGGTAGAAAGGTATCAACAACAATTTAAAAAAGATAAAAAAATTTTAAAACAAGAAACATTAATTATGTACAGGAAAATAAAACTAAGTATAACTAGAAAATTTTAGTCTCCAGAATCATCCCTACATAGAAAATCGGTCACTCCTCATAGCTCAATTCTTTAAATAAATTTTAATCTTTAAATTACAATCTCTTAACGGTTCCTTGAATTCTATACCCATTGGAAATTTACCTCATAATAAATTTTGTAACACCCCATGATTTTGAAAATAAATATTGAATCCATTAAATATTGAGTCTCTAAAAAACACCAATTTTTTTATAACCTCTCCAGTAAACATAATTTTTCCACCATTGTGATTTGAATTTTGAAAAACCGATATATATGGTCACATTCAGTAAGATATTTAGAGTCCGATAAGCCAAACTTTTATTTTGTGTGAATAGTTACATAACCCTATGAATATTAATATGACCCTTATGAATAGTAAATAAATTATTATTTTATTATATTAAGGATATAAGATAATGAAATCTTGATTAGTTTTTCAAACTGATATAAAATGAATTATAGTTTTAAAATTGTTATTTTTCGAATAAATTATGATTTTATTTAAAAATTAAATTAATAATGTTTATAAAATTATTTTCAAAAAATGGAGTTAATTTTTGAAATCTACATGTTGAAAAATTGTTAGGGTGAATTTTTGATATTTTTCTGAAATACTTTAAGTTTTTATGAATAGTAAAATATGGTAATCTACCGTATATATACATTATCAGTTAAATTCACTATTATGGGAATCATGGATGATGAAATCACACTTGTTTTGAATCCACATGAACATATTACTATTCTTTGTAAAATAATCAATTCTATTGGTTGTCTTTGGCAAATTAAAAAAAATGAGTAAAATAATGGGAAAACCCTCCTATCCTCCACTATAAAACCCCCTCTCACCCCTCCTCTCTTCACCCCTCTAAGCCTTGAAGCTCCACAAAGTTCTACCCAAATACCCTTCCCTATTCACTCCCCACTTCCAGGAGATCTTGGTATTTCCAAAATACAAAAACCTCTTCCCTTAAATAGATTTTCAAGGAGGTGGATTCAAGAGGTAAATTCACATTCTATTTTATTCAATTTCACTTCAAGTTCCTTTCTATTGTTATCCTATACTCACATAGTCTTTACAAATGACCATGATAACTCCAATATCATCTATATACTATAATTATATCTTGTTAATGGAGGAACCATCATCAATATTCTTACTCTCTCTCTTTTATTTTATAAATGAAATCATTATCCGTGAGGTGCCAATTTACAACCTTCATGGATGAAGAAATTTTGTTCTTATGTTTCCACATAAATACTGGTAATGAAAAGATTTTTATGGTTTAACTGGGCTATAATATATGTATTATAACCTATTTAATGTTCAAGAACTAGTATATGTACATAATATTAAATCATATGACCAAACTAGTTCATAATAATCAAAATACCGCTAAAATAATCCAAGTGATTGTCATTAATATTTCATCTAATGATTCATCCTCATTCCTTGTAACAGAATCATATAAATAACCATTAAAAACTATTTATGTTCATAAATAATATGTAAATTTAATTCTGGATATTTACATCCATTCCACATGAACTCTATTACTTAAAAACAAGTGAACCGATTATGAAAATCAACAAAACAAATACTCCAGAATGACAAAATTGAATATTATAACTTATCAATAAGGATATAAATGAACTAAAAAAAATATGATAAACTAAATAAATTTCTAATAGGTTCTTAATTAATTTATTAATTTATCTAATTTCATATTCCATGACCATAAGGCCAAGAGTGGAACATTCAGACTTAAGGTAAGGGTTTTGTACCCGAACCTCCATTTTCATTTGGGTTACTCTTATTATCTACTTACCTCAATTAAATTATTGTTTAATCATATTTAATCCTCATTTAATCTGTGATAATATTCTATATATTTTTAAAAATCAGAATACTACTTTAATTTATGGGGTATTATATTTTTTAAAAGGATATTTCAAAAAATTATTCCCGCAATACTAGCCCGATTCAAGGTAATTTCTCAAGTTATTACCTATTTTTAAGGGCACTCTATAATCACTTTTTAGAAACAAATATCTTTATAAAATCTATCATTTTATTATGAAAATAATATCTTACTTAAATTCTATTTTTATACAAAGATTTTTCCAAATGAACTCATATTTTCTTAGTAAAATAGTATTTATCCCAAGAATTACTCGATGTTTTTATAAGAGTATATTCATATATTTCAATAATCTTGTTGATTTGTATGTATTACTGGGATTAATATTTTATGATATCATATACCATATTTAATTTAATGGTTTATTATTATTTTGACTATGGATGTGCTATCTTAAAATCATTCACCACTTTACTCCGAATAGTCAGTGCTTATGCTTAATGTTCGGGGAATGTTATTTACATTTCATATATTAGTTTCAATATGAATGTATATGTTGTTTATGTTTATCCTCATTCATATTAGGAATGAATTATACTTAGTAAGTGTTGGGTGGGGACCTTTATATCCCCTCAGTGTATTAGTAGGTCTCATGAGAAAAACTACGATCTAGAAATAAGGCCTTGACAAAAGGATTATTTATGGTATTGGCACGAGGCCTTGACGGTATAGTTATGATTTCCTGCACTATGCATTACCTAATTTTGAAAATATTATTGATGGTTCATATGGTTTTTCGACTAGTATAATACCCATGATTATGTTTTACTATGTAATTATTTATTCAGCTCTTATTCCAACCATAATGCGTTCAAGTTTATTATTAAAGGCATGTGTTTTTTAGTTATTAAACATGACTAATGTTTATGTTTATGATATCATTTTCTATATTTCTTAACCTTACTGAGCATTTGAGTTCACCCCTTTATTATGTTCAATTTTCTCAAGACATGAAAATTTTTATTATGAATGACATGCAAAAATAATATAGGAGTTATGGATGTTATCGAAGGAATTTCTATGTTTTTTTCATTTCAAGTTATAATGCTAAACTTATGTATGTATCTTGTTTCCAATGATACTAAAATACTTGGTCCTTTAGGATGCATATTCTTTGTTTATATTCTAATGTAATAAAATAAGGCACTAGATTTGGGAAACTAGGGTCGGATCCTTATAGTTGGCATCAGAGGAAGTTTAGTAGAAAACTTAGAAACTATATTTAGAAAATGTAGATTAGGGAACAAAACCCTAAGATAGTATTTGAGGATAAAAATACCAGAATATATTAGAATTTTTGGTAAGTAATATATTAATTTGATCTTTCTAGAAAATACATCGCTATCTGGATACTACAAGTGGACGTGGTTCTGGAACAGATGTACCTAGGAGTGAAAACTCTTACAAGCAGTTTCGATCTTGAACCAGGGTATCCTGGTACATGACAACATGCTTTACTATACACCTGGTTTGAAACTCCCAGGGGATATGCTTAGGATAATTTATATTTTCTTTACATTCCATTATAAAGGATTTAAATGTATATTTTTTCTCAAAAAAACTATGTTTATGATTATGAGATGAGCTATGATAAGTATTTTTCTATGTTGAGATTATACATTATGATTCATAACATAATACAATAGATGAAATTATTAAGAAATTATTCCTAGTGGAAGGAATGGAAACTACATGAATACATGTGTCCCATGTGGGGATTTCCCTTCGATACAAGATAATGATGTTGGCTCTGGAGTTGCGACTAGTGTAGAGAAACCTATAACTATATTGGGACATCTTAGTCAGGTTATGAATAATAACCTTACCCATATGGAGCATCCAGATCCACAATGTCTAGAATCTATGCTAGATCAATTTATGCGACAACAACCCCCATTATTCAACGGGACTACCAACCAATTTGTAGCTGAGTAGTGAATAAATTCTCTAGAGAAGATATTTCTCACTTTGGGATGTAACGAAAGAGATAAGGTTGTCATGATAGTTTATCAGCTATTAGGATATGTGGATCAGTGGTGGTTATTAATATAAAACACAAAGGATGAAGAAGAAATAGAAGATATGGAATGGAGGGATTTTAAGGAAATATTCCTAAAAAAATATTTACCCCGTGAACAACAAGAAAATATATAAATGAAATTCTTAAATCTAAGGTAGAAGGAGGATTGAAATGTTTCCAAGTATGAATCCAACATTACAAGGCTGTCAAGGCATACTGTGAACTAAATACATAATCCAAGGAGAAATATTGATTGATTTATTGATGGTTGAAAACCATTCCTATTAAGAGAACTAATATCCAAAAGTTTTTCATCATATGATGATATAGCCACATGTCCTATCAATATGAAAAATTAATTTTCTATGTCTTATTACTTTAAAGAAAAACAAGGGAATAAGAGGTCTTCCAAAAACTCTAGAAAAGGAAATAAGGAAATGGGGAAGAAGGGAAGAGTTGACCTTCCATCCCATAGTAATTGTGGGAAGAAACACCCTAGAACTTGCCTGAAGGGAATGGGAGTATGTTACAAGTGAGGAGAAAAATTCCACCTATCTAGGGATTGTAAGGGGAATTCAGAAGATACCAATGTTCAATGATACAATTGTAGGGATATGGGATATTATGCACATGAATTTCCTAAGTGTCAGGGAAACATTACCTAAAGAAGGCCAAGGGAGAAAGGCTAAGCTTATGCGGTCACAATTGTGGAGGTTGAAGTTCCTAACGATGTGGTGGAAGGTACTTTAATCATTTCCTCAAACACATCCAATGCTTTATTTGATTCTAGATCATTGCATTCTTTCATATATTCCCATTTTTCCAAGAAAATTAGATATTTCCAATTTGATTTAATAAGGGAGTTGTCATTTAAAACTCATAAGGGAAGTATCATTACAAAAAAGTTGTATCAAGAAGCCCCCATTATGGAATATAAACGTGCTTTATCTACTAATTTAATTGTCATACCCATGATAGAATTTGATATAATTCTCTATATGAATTGTATTTAGAACCATGATGCGAAAAGTTATTTGCAAGAAGAATGAGGTTACAATTTTTGAGGACGAAGTGGAATCCCTTATCTTTAGAGAATAAACATCACCATATTATTTCATCTAGATCCACCCCCAGTAGCTATACTGAATTAAATTATTAGAGAGGAAGGGAATGCAATAACTATGGGTGAGGAAAATAATGTTCAAATAGAGGATATACCTGCTCTGTAAGAATATGTTGATGTCTTTCTAGAGGATTTATCTGGACATCCCCAAGAGTGGGAAATTAAGTTTTCTATTGACTTAATTCATGATTAAAGGCCCATATCAAAGATCCTTTATATGATGGACATTTTTGAATTAGTGTAACTAAAGAAACAACTAGAGGAATTGATTGATAAAGGATTTATTCACCCTAGTGTTTCTCCATGGGGAGACCCTGTTTATTTCGTTAAGAAGAAAGATGGATCTATGAGGTTGTGCATTGACTACAAGGATATCAATGCTACAATAATAAAGAATAAGTATCCCCTACCTTGCACTGATTATTTATTTGATCAACTTCATGGAGATCAATATTTTTTGAAGATTTAACTTCGATCTAGATATCATCAGTTTCTTGTGAGGAAGGAAGACATTCCAAAAACAACATTTTGAACCAGGTATAGGCATTACAAGTTTACAATAATGCCTTTTGGACTGACTAATGCACCCTATGTTTTCATGGATCTAATGAATAGAGTTTTCAAAAAATATATTGTTTAATTTTTGGTTGTATTTATTGATGATTTATTGGTATACTATAAAATCTATGAAGATCATGAAAATCCTTTGCACACTATTCTGAAGACTCTTAGAAGAAATGAATTATATGGGAAGTTCAGTAAGTGTGAATTTTGGATTTAATAATTTTATTTTCTTGGCCACATTGTCTCTAATGATGGAATATCTATTGATCTTTTGAAGAAAAATGTTGTTCAAGAATGGACTAATCCAGCGAACATAACTATTGTATGTAGTTTTATTGGTTTAAAAATTTATTATTAGTGTTTCGTTCCTAAATTCTCCCTTTTATCCAACCCAACGACCAAGCTTACAAGTAAAGGGGTTATGTTCGAATGGAAAAAAGAATGTGATGACTGTTTTGAATAATTAGATAAGATATTAGTGAATTCTCTGATCCTAACTCTACCATCGGGGAATGATGGGTTTGTGATCTACAATTATGCATCAAAGAAAGACTTGGTTGCATCCTTATGTACAATAATAGAGTTATTTCCTATTCATCAAGGCAACTAAAAATTCATGAAAAAAACTATCCTACTCAGGATCTTGAGATAGCAGTTGTAATAATTGATATGAAGATATGGAAACAATATATCTATGGTGAAAAATGTTAGATATATACAGATCATAAGAGTTTGAAATATATCTTATCATAGAAAGAACTCAACATGAAGAAAAGGAGATGGCTATATCTACTCAAGGATTATGATTGTACTATACACTACCACCCAGGAAAGGAAAACATGGTAGCTGATGCATTGAGCAGGGAGGACCATGGAGTTATCAACAAAATAAGGACTGAAAAGGGTCATTTGTAAATAGATCTAGTAAGGATGGATATGGTAATTATCAAAGAATGTGAAACATCATGACTTTTTCAAATGGTTTCCCAACTGTATTTATTGGAATGAATTAAATCTTTACAGTTTGATGATGAGAATCTTCAAAAGAAAATTAATGTTGTGAAATATGGGAAGTTGACTAACTTCATGTGTGAAGATGGAATTCTGAAATTTTGGAAGAGTCTTTATATTCCCTCTATAATTTAGTTGAAAATGGAGTTATTGGATGATTCACATAGCTTGTATTTTTCTATAAACTCTGGTAGCACTAAAATGTATAGAGATTTGAAGGCACATTTCTGGTGGGAAAACTTGAAGTGGGAAATTGCTGATTATATATCCAGATGATTGTTCTGTCAAAAAGTGAAGGCCGAATGACCACATCCTAGAGGATTCATGAAACCTATACCTATTACAACATGGAAATGGGATAAAATCACCATATATTTTTTCATTAGATTACCCAAAACTCCAAGGAAGAATGATGCAATATGGGTAATTGTGGATTGACTTACAAAATCTGCACATTTCCTCGCTATAAGGGAGGATTTTCCGCTAGAGAGGCTTGCATGAATCTATATAAATGAAGTTGTAAGACTTCATGAAGCACCTATTTCAATAGTGTCTGATCAAGATCTAGTATTTACATCAAAATTCTAGAAAATTATTCAGAAATATTTGGATACTGAGCTTCGTTTTTGCACTACTTGTCATTCGAAAACTGATGTGCAATTAGAAAGGATGATCCAAAACATAGAGGACATGTTGAGATCATGTTCACATGACTTTAAAGGTATGTGGGATTAATATTTTACCTTTAGTGGAGTTTTTCTACAATAATAGTTTCCATTTATGTACTCAAATGGCACCTTATGAAGCATTGTACGGAAATAGATGTCGTATACCAACTTGTTTGGATGAAGTTGGATAAAGGAAGCTTGTGGGACCAGAGATTGTGAAGGAAACAATAGAAAAGGTAAATACTATTCAAGTACATATCAAAGAATCTCAAAGCATGTAAAAAAGATATGTTGATAATCGAAGGAAGGATTTTTAATTTCAAGTAGGAGATCATGTTTTCTTGAATGTATCCTTATAAAAGGGAATTATAAGATTTGGGAAAAAATGGAAACTAAAACCTAGGTACATAGACCCTTTTGAAATTCTGAAGAGAATTTGAGCTATTGCATATCGTTTGGCTATGCCACCTAGCCTGTCTAAAGTACACAATGTGTTCCATGTTTCATTATTGAGAAAGTACATACCAAAAAAAACACATGTCCTCACTTCTAAAGGTATAGAATTGGAACCAAACTTATCTTACTGTAAAAAGCCTATCTGAATTATAGACACTAAATAACTAGTGTTGAGAAATAGAACAACTCAACTGGTAAAGATAATTTGGAAAAATCATAAAATCAAAGAGGCAACATGGGAGCCTGAGGAGCTTATAATGAAGAACTACCCAAACCTTTTTATGAGGTAACATTCTGGTAATTTTGAGGATGAAATTTTTTTAGGGATGGAATAATGCAACACCCTAATATTTTGAAAATAAATATTGAATTCATGAAACACCGAGTCTCTACAAAACAACACTTTTTTATAACCTAGCCAGTATACATAATTTTTCCACTTATGTGATTTGAATTTTGAAAAAATGACATATACGGTTGCGTTCAGTAAGATATTTAGAGTCTGATAAGACAAACATAATTATTGGTGAATAGTAACATACCCTTATGAATAGTAATATAATCCTTATTAATAGTAAATAAATTATTATTTTATTGTATTAAGGTTATAATATAATGATATCTTGATCAATTTTTCAAATAGATATAAAATGAATTATAGTTTTAAAATTGTTATTTTTTTGAATAAATTATGATTTTATTTAAAAATTAAATTAATATTATCTAGAAAATTATTTTTAAAAAATAGAGTTCATTTTTTAATTCTACACGTTGAAAAATGGTTAAGGTGAATTTTTGGTTTATTTATGAAATACTTGATTTTTTATGAATATTAAAATACTGCAATCCACCGTATATATATATATATATATATATATATATATATATATTATCAATTAAATTTACTATTATAGGAATCATAGATGATGTAAGCACACTTGGTTCACCCTCAAATGCACATATTACTATTCTTGGTCATAAGAATCAATACTATTTGTTGTCTTTGGCAAAGTAAAAAAAATGAGTAAAATAATGGGAAAACCCTCCTCTCCTTTCATTTTTCTTTTGTATTTTCATTTTTCGAAAGTCATGTCTAGACCAGATCTCACATCCATCCCCTACCCATATATGATCCTTTATGGGAATCATCTATATAGAAATGGTGATTTCTTACATTCCTAATACACAACTCATGTCAAATTTTCTTTTCTTTTTTTATTTTGCAAAGGAACATAATAGAAGTGAAATGCTACTTAGAATACATGGATTGAAATCAAATAGTCTGATGAGTATCCCAATAAATCTCTATAATAAAATCACCCCATACTTTCTGAAATACTCCCCTACACATTTTCAAAGTAAATTCATGCATTATACAAAGATCATGGTAGGAAGGGAAATTTTTTACTAGAATATCTTCATCCTATAAGGCCATTCATGGAAAATATGGGCTTAATGAAGGAAAAATGAAAGGGGGGTCTGAGAAAATATTGGCTTAGAAAATATTTCCATAATCATTTTAAAATTATACAAGTTCAGTCATGGTCTCAATAATATCTCAATTCAAGTTTTGATAGGTTTACATGTCCTAGGTATCACTCAAGAAATAAGATCAAAAAAGAATATACAACTGTAGGCTTAGAGTCCTCTCACGTAATGAGAATAACAAAGGAAGCTGGCAATCACAACAAGTGTAAAACTAAGTAGTATATCAATTAACCATAATTTAAAAAATTTTGAATTTGAATTAATGTTTTAAGCTCAGAAATCATTCTAAAAATCTAAATAGAGACAAAACATGTATTCTAACAATTCTAACTTTAACTTTTTCTTTTTATTTAAATGGGTATAATGTTTTTCAGGTTTAAAACAACTTGCAATTTTGAAAAATTTCTCATAGAAAAGTGAGAAAAAATAATAAATGAATTTTATAGAAATTTAAAATCACGAGAAAATCCCCCACACTTAGAAGGTGAAAGTGTCTCCACTATCCATGAAATTATTATGGGAGTTTTATAGTAATTAAATTTCATAAAAAATTGAAATGGAATTGGAAAATTTAAAAAATTGAGGGAATCGAGAGGTCCCTATAATAATTGGAATTCCATGAGGGAACTTGGTCTTTCTCATGCTAAATCTGGTTAACAATCAAAATGGTTTAGAAAAAAATTAATACACTAGATTAAACATTAGTACAAAAGTATTATGAAATTGAAAATCAGAATAATAGGAAGGTTTACAGTATCATGAACATAGGAAATGAATTTTATTTATATTTACCAAAGTTTTATAATAAAGTTAAAAGGTACTCAAAAAGAAAAAGAAAAAGACTCAACTTGATTACTCAATCGTGAAAAGTGATAAACTATGGGTTTCCTCCCATAAAGCACTAACAATACATCATCATACAAATGGATAGACTAAAAATATCCTTCAATGTGGTCCATCAGCTCAGTTTCTCCTCTTGCATTTGCAGCTGCTGGTGATAGTGTCCTCCATCTCACAGGCTTTATTGGCCACATTGATAACTTCTAGTGTAGCATGAGCATGAAATAGATGGGGGATGAATGTAATCATCACTCTAGGTGGCTGCTGTTGGGCGTGTATCTATATGGATAGTTTTTGAAGTTGGAGTTCTATTTCTATGACACGCTAGGTCACCCTATAGACTAAAATAGATGGTGTAATGAGTCCATCAACAACTATAGATGATAAAAAATATCAAGATATAGCTATTTAAAAATTGAAGGAAATGATAATCAAGCAAAGTAAGAATTATGAAAAAATCAATTTCCACACACACACACACATAAATAATCAGACAAAAAATGAGGGCATGTACAGATGAAAAAATGAAATGACCAAACCTATAAAAAAAGTATAAATCCCAAAAAATGCTCAAAATAGCTAACTAAGACCAGCCTTTATGGAAAAAAATCTCCTCTAATTTCAGCCTACCCGCTGGTGGTGGTGAAAGTTACCTTTCTAGATCAGTGGATGTAGTGGCAGAAGGAGTGGGTGGGTTAGCGATGAAGGGTGGAGTATTAGTGCTGGATAAATGAGCTAGAGTGGTTACTAGAGAGGTATGGATCTATAAAGGGGCTATGGGTCTAGCAGCTGGATCGATGAAATGTACCTTTGTGGATGTATCAGAGGATAACCCCTTTCCCTATCAGGCCTACTCAGATAAATACTCATACTGGGTAGTAGGGTCAGTAAGATATGGGGGAAGGTTGAGGTGTGCTATGGGTGATGTGGGAATGGTAGAAGAGGAGGGGCCAATAAAGGCTGGTGGTGGTGGAGTCATGCACTCTGAAGGATCGATGAAAGGAAGATAGAGATGAGTGGAAATCTGGCGCATGTTCACCAAGATGCACATCTGTGTAGCCCAGAGTTCTGTCAGAGTGGGATGGGTGGATGGAGTGGTAGGGGGGAAGGATTAGTGGGTGGTGAAGGTGGATAGGTGGTGTGGGGATAAACTGATGGGTATACTAATTCTGGTGGTGGGGCCTCTACATGTGGTAATGCCTCATGCATGTCTGATTCCCAATGATATATATCATCCTCCTTGACCAATAGATGCATCTTGTGTAGCATCATGAAATAAATAATCTCAATGGGTCCCAGGGAGGTAAGTGGATGTGCGATATCAAAAACACTGAGGTGTTTGTCCTGGTGATTAAGGATCCTCCCATCAAAGTACCATGAGTACAATATGCATCAGCCTTGTAGTAATGAGAAAACAGTGAAACCATGTTGATAGGTGGACTGCCCATGGTTGCTGCAAGAAAAAGCATGTCCACCTGGCTGATGCTCCCATGTGACTCAACCCTGGAGAACCGTCCATGTGTCAGAAATCTCTAAATAATTCATAGAGATTTGCTATGTAACATGGTAGAATTTATGATCCTTGGGTCATGGGGAATATGAGGGTCCCATGAAATCAACTTCTATAGAAGTTGTGAATCAGCTCGGGGTGGCTCCAGCTAAAGGGTATGGAAGATATCTGATGCTGCAAATTCATTTGTATAGATTCTAAGGCCAATAATGAACTTGATGAATGAAAGTTCACATGTCCCACCACCCAGGTGAAATTTTAGGCTATCAATGGCTATCTCGGATGTGAATAAGAACTCTAGAAAACATATCTCTATTTTTTAAGAGATGATCCCTTGGCCCAAAATGACCAAAGAATAATTATTATCAAAATTTATTTTACAGGAGTCTAAAATACAGGATCATATTACAATATTTGTCATGTAAGGAAATAAGATCAGCGGGGAGGTCTTCGAACCAAGTGATCTATTGATTTATTCCCATGTTGACCAGGCAATCTACAACCGTGTTTTCTTCACGATAAACATGTGTTATGCTATATTTGAGATTGATTATAGAACACATGCATTCCATCCAATGGGTAGTAATCAGCCAAGTAATATGTGTTATTACATTCCAAATCTCTTGTATGATGGTCATTGAGTGAATTTCAATGTAGAGATTGTTCCACACAAGGATCTTGGTGAAGGAAATAACATTAATTAATCTCATCATCTCATCTTCAAGGGAGGTGTGAATGCCACATCTACCAATGAAACATCCAAGGATCTAACTGAGGTGATTCCTAAAGATAGGACCACATCCCACAGGGTCCGGATTTCCTTTGTAGGTGCCATCTATATTAATTTTAATACATCCAGGAAGAGGAGATCTCCAGAACACCTCCAGAGTGTGGCGAAGTTGATAGAAATTTCCATTAATTCGTAGACATTGCATGATTCCAATGTCATGAACAGTGTTGTGGAAGTGTCCCTTTTGCATCAAAGCAACTTCATTTATGGAAATAAGGATACACATCCAATATTCATTTTGATTGAGTGAGTAATTGATATGAATAATAGCATTCCAATCATACCAGATCACGTGGTGGAGCTTAGCAACTATAGCTAGGAAAATGTTCTTGATTTGCCGAGAGCCTTCCATTTATGCACATTTCTTTAGTTGAGTTTTGACAGATTCAAGAATCAAACATTTGTAGTAAAAAATTAAAATAATATAGTTCCAAAGAGAAGAACAAGTAGCACAAGAAAGAAATAGGTGGTTAACATCTTCTCTATGTTGATTACAGATTTTTTCACTTAGATCAGCACTGAATTCCAAAATATTGAAGGAAAATATCTGTGGGAACAATTTTATGAGAAAGTTTCTACATGATATTGAATCTTGAAGGCCTTATCCAAGGTTTTTTGAAATGTTTAATCCAACTATAATCACTCTTAGAGTTACAAAAATAATGATTGGAGAATTTTTTTGAGTTAAGCATACAATTGTGAGAAGGTTTCCAAATTAAAAATCATTAGTGTAAGTGAAATAGTAGTTTTTAGTGACATTCATAATAGTATCAATGAGGTGATCAAGATGAGAGTTTATAATTTTACTAATAGAGCATTTGGAACTCCCATGGGTTTGATCGGGAGAAATCATAGAAATTAAAGGCGTGCTAGTCCAATTATCCCACCAGAATTTCATAGAGGGGTCCTTGGAGACCATCCATCTGGAATTATTCATGATATTAGAGAAAGATTGTTTGATGGATGGTCGTATGGAGAAGTTAATGAAATTCAAATTTCCCCTCTTAATTTTTTTAAAGAAATATATTTTTGAGGAAGGTGATAACTTCAAAAGTATTATGAAAAAGGTACCAAGTGAGTCTGGATTGAAGGGATTCATTAAAGTACTTTATATTCTTAATGACAATACCACTTTTTTCAATGGGACTGCAAAAAGTTTACTAGGGTATAGTCACAAGATTTATTTCTATAATAATACCAGTCCAGATGAAATTATTTATAGTGGTGTTCATTTTTTTTATAAGACCAACATGCCATTTATATACCATCATGGAGTAAACCATCTTGGAGACAATAGTAGATTTTAAAAGTCAAGTCCTAACTTCCATAGAGAGAGATTTTACTTTCCCAGAAGAGAGTTGGTTTAGAACTTGGTCAATTATAGTCGCAAAGTGGGAATACTTGGGTCTTCCCCAAAAGATGGGAACACCAAGATAAGTGAAAGAGAGCATACCTAGATTTAAACCTATGTCAATAATACTGTTACATTTTCTATTCGGTATAATGTTCTTCCCAAAGAAGATGTAAGATTTGTTCCAAATAATGGTTTGACCAGAAAATTATTGATATTGTGAAAGCACTGTTTTGAGGTTAAGAATGTTTCTTTTATCACCTTTAAGGAAAAGAACGATGTCATCAGCATAAAAAAGGTGGGTAGGGGCATTCACATTCCTAGAGACATAGATGGGATTTAGCTTATGCTAGTCCACCATACGGGTGATCAGATGACCAAGATATTCTTTTGCTATCGTGAATAGAATAAAAGAGATGGGGTCACCTTACCTGACACCTTTGGTGCATTTAAAATAGCCCTTGGGAGATCCATAGATCAAAATGGAGAAATATACCGAGTCAAACAGAGTTTTGATTGCAGTGATAATAAAGGAACCAAAACCAAAACCTTGAATAACCTTGAATATAAATCTCCAATCCATGGTGTTAAAATATTTTCAAATGCCAAGTTTAATAGAAATATTACCTTCTTTGTTAGCCTTATTCAAGTTATTGACACACTCAATGTTAAGAAAAATGCAGTCTTGAATGGATCGACCCTTAATAAAACCAAATTTATTCTGGGAGAATTTTTTTTTGATGATAGTTGAAATTCCATTTGCAATTATTTTAGTGATTATTTTATAAAGAGCGTTAATAAAAGAAATGGGTCTAAATAGCTGAATGTTAGAGTAATTTTCCACTTTTGGGGACAAGGTGAGAAAAAAGGAATTAATAGCATGAGTAAACACACCTTTAGAAAAATACGATTTGAAAATTTTACAAACATCAATATGAATCACATCCCAATAATGTTGGAAGAAACCATTATTGAAGCCATGAGGACCTAGAGCACTATTAAGATTTAGACTAAATACATTGTCTTTGAATTCATGTTCCAGTGAAGTGTTGAGAAGGAAAGTGTTTTCCTCCTCAGCGATCACTATTGGATTTACCTCAGGAAGGAGGTATTTATTGATATCAAGACCATTGAAGATGGATTCATAGTAGGAGACAATATGATGATTATTTTCATCTTCATTATCAATAAGTTTTTCCCCATCCTTTAGAAAGGTTAATGGCCTATAAGACTTCCTTATTCTTTGAATTGAATTATAGAACTTGGTATTTATGTCACCATATGATAAATATTTAACTTTAAATTCTTGTTTCATCATATTTTTTTTAAATGTGATCAAATAGTTAAGTTTAACCGTAAGGTTTATTTACTGAGTAGGACCAGTGTTGAGGTTAGAGATGATGTCCTTATTTTGAATATCATTGAGTGCTTCCTTAAGAAGAATTATGTCATTATTAATATGTTTGGATTTGGAGCTGCACCAAGTTTTGAGAGTGTGTTTGAGATGTTTTAAGTTGACATTACCAGACAAGAAATCATTGTTGTGTGACATTCAAGACCAATTGTTTTGGATGACATTATTGCATTAGACATCAGAGAACCACACATTGTTAAATCTGAAAGGCAACTGGGGTTTCATGTATTTGGTGGAGACATTGACCGGGATGGGGTTATGGTCAGAGTTTAGCCTATAAAGAGTGGTTCTGGAGATAGTGTCCCATTTATCTAAGGCAAAGATATTCATGAAGGCTCTATCAATCTTAGAGGCAAAAACTCTATTGTAATGTATTCTATACGAAGTGTATTTTTCATTAGTGAGATTAATTTAAATGATATTTCTATCTTCAAACAAATATTTAAATTATCTTATAGATATAGAAGCATGAGATGGTCCAATTTTCTCACTTGAGTTGAGAATGACATTAAAGTCACCAATAAGAAACCAAGGAGCATAAATATTAGTGCCTAGATATAAAAGGTCATTCTATAGATTTTTCCTTTAATAGTATATATTATTATCCTAAAAAAAGATAAGAAAATGTGTGTTCCATTAGTACTAAAGTTTTATGTAAAAATCTAGTTAGAGACATTGAAAATACTAACAGTATGTAAAGAATGGTGTGAAAAAATCCATAAAGATTCAGTATTGTAGGTATTTTTAATTGCACTAGTAAAAGCATAATTATGCTAGCACAAATGAGAGTATTTTGAATAAAAGGCAATTTTTGGCTTAGCAATAGCAAATAACATAGGATGAAGAGTGTTAAACATTCTTTTTAGAATAGTGAATGTGTCAGAGATGGTAATACCCTGGAAATTCAAAAATAGTATCTTTATTTAAACCTAAGTTTGGAGTTAGAACTCCCCTTTTTATTTTTTTGGAACCTTTATTTATAGAAGACCTTCTAACCTTTTCAACATTGTTAATATTAGTGGATTGTTCATGTTCATTGTTTGTTATGATAGGTTTAGTTTTACTAGGTTCATTTATTTATGCATTTATAGTTGATTCTATAGATTTCTTATTACACAACATCAAAGAATTGGAATTTTGGTTAGATACAAAATTTACAGGGTTCTCAGAACAATCATAATTATCTATAGATTGAGCACCATAAAAAGGGAAATTTGTGGAAAGAAGAATTGGTGTACCTAGATCATTTGAAGTAGTAAGTCCTGCTATTTGATAGTGCCCAAATTAGATGGAAGACAATACATCTACTCTATAGAGTCATTGTTTGCCTTCATTTTCATAGGATCCTGTACTGAGGGTGTATTTCCCTTTACATGTTTTACAGATTCCAAGGTCATGGAAATTTTTTTATTAGGATTAGTAATCATGGTTTGTGCCTTGGCCTGAACAACCTTTGGGCTAGTTGGAAGTTTCCTAGAGTTTATAGAACTACCAGTGGTATCCAGAGCTTAAGAGAAATTAACGGATTTATTATGAGCAGAGGAAAAATAACCTAATTCATTTGCCTTATTTTTGGTTTCATTCTTCATATCTAGTGCAGGTTCATTGTTAGATATGAATGTGAGGCTATTGGAATTCATTTCCTTATAAGAATTTAGAGTTGAGTCCATAGAGTTCATAGTACACAACATCAAAGTATCAGGACATTAAACACTGTCTATAAATTGAGCACTATCAATAGAGAAATTTGTAGAAGTGGGAATAGACGTACCTAGATTGGTCTCCTCTATACCAAAATCATCTGTGGCTAAAGGGGACTGAACTTTGACAGTGTCCAAAGCAGATGGAGGACACTACATCTGCTCAGTGGACTCATTGTGTTCCTGCATTTGCATAGGATCCTGTACCAGGGGTGTATTCCCTTTTATAGGTTTAACAAATTCCAAGGCCTTGCTAATAGTTACACTAACATTAGTAATATTGGTCTCTACCTTGGCCTGAATAGCCTTTGGGATAGTAAGTAGTTTATTGGGTTTTATAGTACTACTAGTGGTATCTATAGTTTTAAAACTAAAAACAGAAGTGTTGTGAGAAGAAGAAAAATAACATAAGTCATTTTCTTTGTTGATGGTTTTATTCTTTATCCCTAGAGTAGTACTGGCATTCAAGAGGGAGGGTTTCAGGATCTCTCTAGTACCCAAATATGAGAAGGTGTGTTCATCCACAGTTTTCATAGAATTTGACACAGGGAAATCATATTTGTGAATAGTTTTAGTGCATGTGTTGCATGTATTTCATTGCATTTTTTTAGTTGGAGAATCCTTCCTATGAAATTTATGTTCATCATTTTTGATGCAATTAAAGCATGATACCTATTCAGATTGAAAAGTTCTAAGTTCTTCCTTCTCATGTTCATGGTTGGATAGCCTAATAGTATCTAAAACCAGATTCTTTATTTATTCTAAGAGGCTTTGTTCCTTAATGGAGTTATCTTCCTCTTCAGTAACATCTGTCCAAGTTATACCCGAGTTTTCCCCTATGTGTGCCAAGCTATTTGATTTTTTCACCCAGATTTTAGATTTATTTTGGGGGGGGGGGGGGTTCAGGAATTTCCAACCTAGGAGATTTATATTTTCTATTTCTCCTTATTTCCTTCCATTCATTTTCAATTGGATAATTTACTTGTTTTCTAACCACCCTATAATTGGAGACTGTATGTCCAATGATCTTACATAGGCCATAAAAGGGAGTTTTCCCCTCATATTCAATTCTAATTTTATTTTTTTACTCATTAGCAGTGAAATTAATTGTATTGGGTAGCTTTGAGTCTAAGTTAATTTCCACCATTTCTCTCGCAAAGAGGCCTAAGTCAGAATTTAAGCTTCTTTTATCAATTTTGAGAGGATATCCGATTGAAGAAACAATATCATCCAGTATTTTTTGGTTCAAAAAGAACCAATTCAGGCCATATAGTTTGACCCAAACTTGTTCTATGGTATTCCTATATGTGTGTGGGTAGAAAGCAAAGTCCTAGTTAGATATTCTAAGGAACCCCAATTTTAGATTAAGGTTTCCTGTCTTCCAAACCTTCTCTAGATCATCTTGTGATCTCAAGAGAATGTGATAATAGTTTTTGACTATTGGAATCAATTTATAGTTTTATGTATTCCATAAGTGTTCAATACCCAAATGTAAATCAGGAAAAGGCCAAGGGTGAACACCTTTAAGGTAGGAGATGCAGACCATGACAGAGAACTCGCACATTTTTGTGCATTTTTGAAGTGAATCTGGGTCCTCTTCCACCAAGAAGCTACCGTCATCAAGCCTCTTGAAAAGTGGAGGCTTGGTTGTGTTGTATTTTCCCAAACCAGTACTCTTCAGAGCATCTAGAAATGAGATCCCTTGATATCTACCAGGGAGTGATAGAGTGTGAAACTTTTCATCTAGGATATCATCTTTATGATTTTGCACAATAAGACCTTGCTCAAGAGGTGTTTGTTTTATCCAATAAGTCACAAAGTGTTGGGATTAAAATCTCCCAGGCATGAGAAAATCTTCCATGAGGGTAAAGATCAAACGAATCGGGCAAAGAGGCCCTAATAGCTCAAGGGTTTTAGAGAGATATGGTCTCCTATCTCTCTAAAATCCCATTTTGTGAGTGAAAAGACATATCAATACAAATATTATACTTGATTGTAGGAAAATTCTAGAAAAATATATCCATATGTATCCTCATGACCCACAACAATGTGACCCAAATGTAATGTCTCCAGAAGGTTGAGGATGGAATTGATGATGTTTAGTTGAGAAATGATGGGCAGGTATAGGGTATTGTTTGTCTACATCAGCTTGTCCTATAATTTGATGATATTTATATGATGTTATGGGTTGGTGAAGAAAAGGACGGGGTACAAGAGGAGGTTTTCGTCATTGAAGGAGTCCTTAGAGGTGGAGGGGGAATCAGGTGGGGAAGTTGGTGCAACACAAGCTATTGTAGTTGTGCATGAGGTGTAGTTGGGGTGGCAGATGTGGATCCATGTTCTTGTTTCGAAGCTAGTTTTTTGTCATAGTCAGACAGTGAGTCATAAGGTTGTGTTCCCTTGGTTCTTTCCATCATCTAAGGGAGGGAGGGTTTCAGTCTTGGTTTTTCGATGAAGGAGGTGGGGTGCGGGTTGTGGGTGTGCACTCATCTGAGAAAAGGGATTGGGTGTCTAGGGAATGGGGTCGCGAAGGGGAGGGGGGCTGCAGGTGCAGGAGAGGTTGGGAGATGGAGAGGATAAGAAGGGGGAGTCGGTTTGGGTAGGGTGGGCAAGAGGGGTGTTCAAGATTTGTGGGTGGAGGGGGGGGGGGGGGTTACGGTTTGTGAACCTAGGGTTCATGAATTTTTTTAAAAAAGCAGTTTTGGTGAATTAAATGACATTTAACTATTTTTCACATTGTGTAATGGTGTTTTAAAAAGAGATCTTGGATGAAGAGGCACACGTTGTGTAATAGGGTTACACGACATGTAATTGACTGTTTTAGTTAAAATCTTGTTCATCCTTATCCTTAAGCTCTTGGCTTATTCTAAACGTTCCTAATGCTTAACCTAATATAAGCTAGGTTAATATGGCCTACCATGGGTTGTCGCCCATTCATTGATTCCTTTAACATTGAGATATTGACTCAATTAAGGTTCAATTGAATTCGAGGCTAATGAAACATCCTTCCTGGAAGCATTCTTGAAATATTTTCAATCTCTGACCATTCAATTTAAAAGGTGGTCCACCCTCTATGAATTTTGATGGTCCCATATGGGAAAACTTGATTGAATTTTAAGGGGCCTGACCATCGTGATTTCATCTTACCAGGGAATAGTTTCAATCTTGAGTTAAATAGCAGGACTTTATTAAATGGGAAAAATATACACCTAACAATGCATTAATCATTCCATTTATTTGTTTTTTCCTTATTGATTCTGGAATTTTCTTAGGCATCCATTTTGATTTCTTATAATTCAGTTAACTACAACATCCTATCTTCTCCAGAATTCTCAGAATCCAAATTCATCTTCTTAATCACATAATATAAATGATGATCAATTTCCACTAGAAGATGACTTGGTTTCCCATAAATGACTTTGAATGGTGTTTTTCTTATGGGAATTTGTTGTGCAGTACAATATGCCCGTAGTGCATCATCCAACTTTATACTCTAGTCAATTCGACTCGTGTTTACAATATTCTCCAAAATTTTCTTTATTTTCCTATTCAATAGTTATACTTTCCTAATTGTTTGTGGGTGGCAGGGAGTTCCTATATTGTATCTAATTCCATACTTCTCTAGAAATACTTTCATATCTTTATTTGTGAAATTTGTTCATCGATCACTAATGAGTATTCTGGGAAATAAAGATCTTTCAAACACATTCCTTTTCATAAGGTTCATGAAAAATTTTTCTGTGTCATTTGAAGTTGCTTCAGCTTCAAAATTTTTTGAGAAGTAGTTAATTCCAAATAGAATGTAAGATTTTCCATATGAAGTGGGAAATGGTCCAATGAAGTCTGTTCCCCAAACATTGAATATTTCTAGTTCCATGGTAGGATTTTATAACATCTCATTCCTTTTCCCTATATTTCACATCGACTAAAATCTATCAAATATTTGGAATAATTTAATCATGTATTGGTGTAGTATAGGCCAAAAAAGTCCACTTTATAGAATTATGGATACTGTGCACTTGGTTCCACGATGTCTACAAGATGGTGACATATGACACATTTTCATTACATTCAGGATATCAATTTTTGGGATGCAACATCAGAGGAGGCCATCAACACAACGTTTAAACAATAATTGTTCATCACAGTAGAAATTATTGGAATCAGCCATAAATATTTTGTTTATAGATATGAGATTTCTAGGTGAAAGAATCTTATGGAAAGATAATTAGTAATATTAGAAAAACACATTTTATCCTTGATTATGTAAAGGTTTTCATCCAGAAATCTACTTCAATGTCAGTATCCTCATCTTTCTTGATGAGTGACAGGGGAAGTTAGGATAGATGGTCAACAATCACATTTTCTATAAATTTTGTGTCCTTGATTACAATATCAAAATCTTTGATAAAGAGGATCCACCATATCAACCATGGTTTGGAATAATTATTATTCATCATGTATCTTAGGGAAACATGATCAGTGTGTATGATCACCTTCGAAAAAACTAGATAAGAATAAAATTTCTCAAAGGCATATACAACGACTAAGATTTGTTTCTTTGTAGTCATGTAGTTTACTTGAGCTTTACTTAGTGTGTTTCTTGCATAAGAGATAAGAAAAAGAGGTTACAAATTCTCTATTCTAAAACAGCACAAAAAACAAGGTTGCTGGCATCACACATTCACTAGAATTCCTTATCCCTGTTGGGTGGAATGATAACTGGGGCTGTTATTAGGATTTTTTTCAACATCTTAAATGAATACTAACATTCCTTAGTGTAATCAAAGGGGAATTATTTTTAAAATAAGTGTGTTAATGGATAGGAAACCATTTTAAATTATTTTATGAATCGATTGTAAAATACATAATGGTTTAGAAATCCATTTATTCCCTTCACTATTGATGGTTTAAGAAAGTCCTCGATGAATTTTATTTTGGTTAGATCAACATGTATGACTTCTTTAGAGATCTTATTACTGAGCACTATTCCTCCTTGGACCATAAAATGACCTTTCTCCCAATTTAGGACTCAAAATTTTTATTCATAGCATTGGATGAATTATTCCAAATTTCATTAATAGACCTCTAAAGATCTTCCATAGACTAAGAATTCATCCATAAAGATTTCTAAAAATTCTTCTACCCTTTTATGGAAAATACGCGTCATGCATCGCTGAAAGGTTACTGGAGCATTGCACATTCCTAATGAAATTCACCTATAGGAAAAAGTAAGAAATTGACATGTGAATTTGGTCATTGGGTAATCATTGGGATCGACTGCAATTTAGTTGTATCCTGAATATCCATCCAGGAAACAATAGAATTCGTGCCCCTCAAGTCTTTCCAGCATTTGATCCATTAAGGGTAGATAAAAATAATCCTTACTTGTTATTGTATTTAGGCATCTGAAATCTACATAGACTCACCATCCAGTGATAGTGCATGTTGAAATTAATTTATTTTCATCAGTTCTCTCTAATTTGAGTCCACCCTTCTTAGTAATAACTTGAATGGGGATCATCCATTCACTACCTAATATGCGAAATATTATTCTAGCATCTAAGACTTTCAACACTTCTTTTTGGATGACTTCCTTCATCAGTGGTGTGAGGTACTGTTGAGGTTGTCATTTTGTCTTTTCATATTCCTCAAGTAAAATCTTGTGAGAGTATTCAGTAGGATTGATTCCTTTGATGTCTGCCACTCCCCAGGAAATTAGCTACTTATGTCTCATAAAAAAATCAACCAATTTTTCTTTTTTTTCTTGAAAAAATTTGGAGTTGATAATTATAAGAAGATAGGTTGACACTCCTAAGTAAAAATGATTAAGAGTACTGGGTAGAGGCTTTAGTTCCAAATTTGGTGGTTAAATGATTCAGGGGATAGAAGGTGGAAAGTTATCCATTGTGAGAGGTCAAATGAAGCTCACTTCCTCAAAATCATACTCTTATTCCTACTCTGAGAGTGGATCTTCACTTTCTTCTTCATTTTCCATGTACTCATCTCCTTCTCATGTAAGGGAGATGTCATTGCAATCAATAAAACTATCTGATTATTAGGAAACTCTAACTAGGTTGAACACTACAAGTTCTTATCCAAATCAGAAAACCAGAAGTCCTTGATTCACATCTATCAAATCCTTTTCTTTGTTTAGGATTAGTATTCCAAGTATAATGGGAATGCTACCATGTTCTTCCATGTCCATAACTAGGAAGTCTATTGGAAATATGAATTTTATGACTTTAACTAATACATCTTCATGTATGCCTTTAGGGAACTTCACTGATCAGTCAGCTATTTTCAATACTAATTGAGTTGATTTGAGTTCCTGGAGTGCTAGCTTGTGGAAAAAACTCATTGGAATTATGTTGATGCTGGCTCCAAGATCGCACAAATCTCTTCGAATATTTTATTCTCCAATAGCGTAGGGAATTTAAAAACATATGGGATCTCTCATCCTTGGTGGGATTTTCTACTCAACAACAGCAGAACATTCTTAATTTAATGAGATCAAACCCAGATCTTATATATTTATTTTTTTAGATAATAGATCCCTGAGAAATTTTTCATACACTAAAATTTGAGAAATATCTTCTACAAATGGTTTGTTAAAGTGTAGTTTCTTGAATATCTCTAGGAATTTTTTGTATTGTGACTCTTTTAAGCCTTATCTCACTCTTTCTGAAATAGGAATAGGTGGCTTTTATGGTGGTGGGGCAACATAAACTAGTTCCTTTGGTTTCTTAGAAGTCTAGGATTCTATATCTGGTGATACTTCTTGACGTGTCTCTTATGTGGTTTTATTAACTTAATCTTCTATTGGTGGTTGATTCTTAAGCTCTTATGGTTTCCTTTCATCTCTTACACCATGTTGTTGAAAGTCTAAGATCTTTCTAATTCTCAGCATTACAACTTTGGCTTCTTCCCTTGGGTATGTCTATGTATTACTAGGTAAAGTACTTGGTAATATGTAAGAAAAAGTCTTTGAGATTTTAACCATTTGAACTTCAAGGTTCCATAAGGAATCTCTTTGGTTATGCATCTCTATCTCCCGAGTATTCATTCATTGGTCTTACTTTTTAACAAAGGTAGCCAGGAGGTTCTCTTGGTTACTTTGGAGAGGTGTAGGTTTCTATTGAGGTCTTAGACGTGGTGGATAAAACTGTCATTGTGATCTTTTGGGGAAAGGTTAGTGCTTTACTTATTGTAGTCTTAACATAGGGTTAATGGGAGGATACCCTGGTGGTCCTTGATTTTGAAAGGGTTCTTGACCACTTCACTTCTAAAAATAGTCTTTATTTTTCTATGGTGGCTGTAGAGCTAGCCTCTGATGATAATATTTATACTATTGTTAGAATGGAGGGTTTTTCTAATTTTAATTGACATAATTACAATCTTGAGCTTGTGTTTCTTAAAATACTACCTTGCATTATTGATATAAGTGTGGGACACCACACATTTTTCATGATTTTATTTCTATTAGAGGGGCAGGAGGGGGTTGTGTAGCAGGAAACTGAAATGAATTGGTCTTCTTCATGAGCACTTAGACTTGCATTTCTAATCTAGTGTTCCCATATACTTGGAGGATACCATGCTAAAGTGGACCATGATCACTTTTCCAGAGGATGAAATTATGATAAATTTCATCAATAATGGATCTTCCCACTTTCTAGGTCTTAAACATCAGCCCTCCATCAGAAAAAGTATTGAAAACTATTCATGTGGATCGTTACAGTCTTCAGTAAAATGTCTGTATCTTAATCCACACGTCTAAACCATGGTGTGGTAAAATCCTCATCATCTCTTTGAATCTATCCCATGATTACCAAACAAATTCTCCATCAGACTAAGGAAAGTTATGAATGTCATTCTGGAGATTCTAGGTCTGGATCGACAGAAAGTACTTGTCTAGGAACTTCTTTGAAAGATATTCCCAATTCATAATCAACTCAGGAGCTTGACTTTTACAACATTAATTATCTCAATATCATAAGGAAAATGGAAAGACATGGATTCTTATTACATATAAAGATACTCCCTATCTATGAAAGGTATCATAAACTTATAAAAAGTTAGATATGTGATCATGTGGGTATTCTCTCTAGAGTCCACAGAATTATGCAATGTTTTCAATCATATTATTGAGTCCATGCTTGATTTTGAAGGTATAATCTTGGATCAGAGGATTTAGGATGCTTGATGTGGAACCATGGATTGATGGAAATCCATAATATATGATGGTTCTTTCTTATTGCATTGGGTTATCCTTAGGAATTACATGGTGTATGTTTTGAGGGTTTGGGTCCCACTAGATTGTTGAGGTCGTCCATCATAGATCAATAGTGTTTATAAAGGTACCTTTCGATCTTAGGATCAAAGGTTAACTATTTTTTTGTCTCAAGGTTCATCGAACGAGTCGGTTGGCCTTAGTAAATGCACTATACCATATAATAGGGACATAGGGGAATCTTGAAAAGATATAAGTAAAAACGGTTAGGGAAAGGTAATCCCAAGTCCTTCATCCAAAGTCTTATAGAAGCATAAAATTGTGTCCTCAAAAATGGCACCAAAATTTGACATTCCCGCATGCATCGTTGAACTTGTGCAGGCTGTGGTCAAATTAGAATTATTGATTTCCCAAACTTTACTTTCTACTTAGGAATATTATAGTGATAGTCCGGGGTCAATCCCATGGGGATGAAGCTAGATCATTAAATTCAACAAATTAATACCCTTTGTGGTAGGAGTACTTTCTAGTTTTCTTTGGCCTGGGAAATTCTTGATCTATAGTGGTTGGTGGTTTCTTTAATAATGAGAAAGGGGTTGGGATCAATTTTGGGTATCTGTGGATAGGTTGATCTTAATTATATCTTATTAGGATCCTATGGTTTCGATTTTAGAGTAAGAGGAGGTATCTATTTGATTTTGATCAAATAAACTAGTTCTACCTTGGAGGTAACTATTCCTTGATCAGGATACAGTGACAACCTAGATGCATTCAACTTAGCTTCTAAGGCAGAATGTATTTTAGACTATTGCCTAATATACTCTAACCAGGATTGGGTCCTTCACTTAAATATCCCGTGGACATGGATGTTCAATTGAATTAGGTAGATATTGATTATTTATCCTGATTACTAATCCCTTAAGGTTACCAACTTGAGAATTAAATATTTAATATTGTTCAGATACACATACTCTCAATCCCTACCCCAGGTGGTTTATCCACTCATGGTAGGAATAAACATAAACAAATGAGTAATTGAAACAATGATTGACATGTTAATAATGGTTTAATTTAAATGTTTAATACATATGAACTGGATAAGATTCACAAAAGGAGTGATCATGCAATTAGCAATTAAAGATATATAATGCACAATTCAATCACGTACTTACTTGGAATGAGAGCGGAGATTCATTCAATACGAATTGGTTTTTGATTGATGATGATTGACAGTGGCGATGTGAAAAAGGAATTTAGGGATGCATTGAAACACTATTTATAAAACATGTATTATAATAAAATAATAAAAAAGGAGAAGAAAATTTAGTTTAGATGGAGGGAAACAAGAGGGAAATCGAAGAGAATAAAAAGAACAAAGGAATTCTACTATGGAAGCTGTCAAATCCACTGCTAAGATCCTTTATTTATATACAAAATATTACACAACTTGTAATTTATTTTATGCAGTGTAATTCTAAATTCATGTATATATCTACAGTTTTTGAATCTACATATATCTCATGTGAATCTCATCCAATATTTGAATGTTTTACTACTTTCATGACGTGAATCCTGGTCTCACGACACAAACTGTCCTTCCAAATATATCTCCAAAGTGCATTTCTTATTCAAAGGGTTTGACTGATTTCACATCATGTATCGTCCATTCACAATGTGTACTGGCTTCTTCACTTGAACTCTTAATGACTTGGTTAACGAATTAGTTCACGACATTCAATATCCCGTGACACTCTATTACACGACGTGAACTGAAGATTCACGATGTGTAATAGGTAAATTCTTATCTTTTTCAACATTTTCTTTTTTGAAACCTTGGGAACTTATTTCCTACCAAATTTGGCATATACCAAGTGCATTATCTAATATTTCATTGAAAAAACTTAATTAAATGACAACCAAAAGTATATATGATTTCATCTTATCATGATGATATTAAAGATAGTTTTTATCCTTTTTTTCTTTTGAATATCTTGTTTTATATGCATGTACGATTATATCCCATATACATCTCATTTTTGTAAAGAATCAAGACATGATCATCATTCTATATGTGATATTGATTCAACTTTTACAAATATTTATTTTATTTAGATTTTTATGCCTTCAAAGTTAATTCATTATTTTGTTCCCTCTAATTACTATTATTTATTACCATTGTTTCACACTCAGACCATGTGGGTATATTATATCTGCTATACCATAATAGACCCTCACTTCTAGCTAGAAGCCTCTAGTATACGGGGAGGCACGCTTAAGGCCATATGACCCCCCAGGTCGACATATGATATCAAGCAAGATGAGTGAGTATTTCACATTATGTGACCTATTAATGCATCGACGAGCTATAGAGGGATCCAAATTTCACTTAAAATATCCAATTCATTCCTTATATTAAAGGAGAGAAACATAATCACATAAAAATTTATATTTAAAACCATTATATGAAATTTTAGTAATTTCCCTAATCAATAAACATAATCATAAACCATCATGAGTTATATGGATAATTGTATCAAAAGAGTACATCCACCATCAAACTGATCATAAACCATTCAGAGAAATAAGTATGATACCATTACAACATATTTCCAATGGAGCATAAGTAAAATGAGGGTTTTTTTATTGATAAATAGAAATTCAATAAAATTATATTAAAAAACTTCTTGATAAAAATATCATTTTCACTTTAAAAATCACATTTAAAAACTAATAATTTATAAAATAGTATGAAAAAAATATTTATTTTGAATTAATCATGGAAACTTGTGAAGAAATATTTAAAATAATTATGAAGTATAATTTCATTCGTGTCTTATAAGTTAAAAAAATACTCTTTTCAAATAGTTGTAAAGATGTTAAAAAGTACCTCATTTGGAAAATGACAATAAGTTTCATTTAAAATAATTTTATAAAAAGGAAAAAATGGAAAAAACATCTTTAATATATTATTTTGATAATGTTAGAAATATTTTTGATTTTTTTATAAAACATAGATAAGGAAGAGAAATAATTTTTGACCAAAAAGGGAAATACATTTGTCTTTTACTACAATCATTTAATCAATCATTTTGTATTCCAAGGAGGATAAAATAGTAATATTACATGAAAATTTTATGAATAACCAGAGTAAAATAAAATATATTAGGTTTTTTTATAGAAATATAATATAATTTCCAAAGGGATAATTAAAAATAAATAATCTCAAATGATGACGAGATTGTGAAATAAACCCTTACCACTTTGATATATTTTAGATCATTATCCCAATGAAATTAATAGCTTCATATGAAACTTTTAATTTCAGGAATATAAATTGATTCATGATATAACACATAAAAGGATCATTATTTACACTACACAGATAAAATACATGGGGGAATATGGAATATGTCTTACAAAGATAAATGTGAGATAAGAAACCCTTACATGCTTTGGTAACATTAGAATCATAAAACCCATGAAGGAATGAAATTAAATGAAGGATTAAATATAATGATATAAAATAAATCCATGATATAAAATGTCAATATTTTTTATATAAACCTCATAAAATAAGGTAGGCACATGATATAACAAAAGTCCCAAAGAAGACAATTTGAGACAAAATTCCCTTACATCAGGTATGATTTACTTCATACACATTTTAAACTCACGTATAATAAATATATACTTATTATAAATATATTATATAAAAATAATAATATATATAAAAAATTATATGATTTACTTATAGTATTTTATCACCTACTTATTAAAAATGCTTTGTTAAAATCACTATTTTGGGTAATAACTACTTCGTTTTTCATATATGTTTTGGTTCAGTGGTTTCAATCCTTTTACATTGATGAAAATTCCATAATATATAAAATTTTAACCATGATATTAATATAATATATAGTAGTTATATATGTATTTATAATATTCTATAAAACTTATAGATTGAAAAATTAGTTACATCATTTATGGAGATGGAAGACTGTATGTACACATGAATTTTGTTTCCATTTTTTTCCAATAGATGGAATGAAAGAAAGGTAAATAATATATAAAAATTCTATAATAATTATTATATAATATAAATCATATATTTTCTTCAAATATATCCTTATTTCTATCTATGAAAAAATAAAATGAAAAAATTTTCACATCGCATCGTGGAGGCAGTAGTCCACACGTACGCATGAATAATGTTATCATTTTCCAACAGATTAGTAGGTAAGAAGGTATATGTGATATTATTGTTTAATAATTTTAATAATTTCATAATATATATATATATATATATATATAATCCATTATTACATCCATCTATGGTAGGTGGTGATAGAAAATGAGTTTCATCGGTTCGCGAGGCGGTAGTCCACTGTATACATGATAGAAAGTTTCATTTCCCATTTGATAGGAGAAGAAATATAAATAGGTAATTATATTATCATAAGAAAGACATAGTATATTTATTATAATTTTGTTATTGTTATAGTATATTTTGAGATTATTTTAAAGGACATTGGAAGAAATAAAATAAAGATGCATGGTTACGAACTATACCTCTTCTTTGGAAAATTTCTTTTGTTTGACACCTAAATACTTCTTAAAATGGTTTTATGATAAAAAAATGGAATATTGTTCATGGTGAGGGATGAAATTAATAGAATTTGGAAATAATTTTTTAAAATAAAGTTCTTCGTATATGTGAAAAGGATAGGAGAAGGGGATCCCTTTTACAAGTGGGGGGAAGGACACACTTGGAATTTTTGAAGAGAATTAAAAGTACCCATGTTTTTTGGATGCTAAAAGGATTAAAAATGGATAATTATCAAACCTTTTATGTGATAAGGTCAAAATATATTTATAAAATGTTAATTGGGTGGGTTTTTAGGTAATTTTTACCCCTTCTTTACTTAACCCCCAGTAAACCTTTTTTAACCTTAAACATAGTAAATAATTTTTATTTATTTTACAATTCATTATGAAAAAAAATTATGTTTGAATTATTATATAATATTAATTATTATGATTCCAAATATGGAATCCATTTTTTAAAATTAAATTTTCAGAAGTGGATGAATATAATTTATGGTTAATCCTGTAGATGTGAAGAAAAAATAGTTTTCTATAAGAAATATCTTCATGAGAGTAAAATGTTGTTATATTAAAGTTAATATTTAATTTAATAAAATGAATAAATTGGACTAAAAATTATATAATTTAACTATTTTTAAATTTAAATGAATTTAAAAAAAATTAACTTTTACAATACTCCAAATGAAAATTCATTTTCCAATAAAAATATGTATTTTATACTATTTATGTAGAAAGTAATCTTTTCAGAAAATTTACAAAAATTCACTCTAACATATTTTTGACATTATTATTTCAGAAATAATGTTCATTTTTCAAATACATTTTCATGATGTGGTAAAAATTTTGTTTAAAATAAGTGTGTAAAATTTGATGAAACTACTATTTTAGAAAACCGCATCTTTCAAAAAAACATTTCTTTTTCTTTAAATTGATTTTGATTCTCATTTATACTAAATTAAAAACTAATTAATTTATTTATAAATGTGTAAAAAGTATAATGTTCATAATTTTTATAGTTCTATTTGTACCGACCAGATTAAAGGTAAGGTTATAATGGTAGAAAATTTTACGATTCGTTTACACTTGGGTTTGTGTGTATCACAAGCTACCAGAGAGATTGAATTTATTTAGAAGAAAAAATATATCATAAATTCTCAGACATGAAAAGTTTTCCAAAATAAAAGGATACTTGTTTTTGTTTTTAATGAGACAATCTAATGTAATTTTAATTTTTTTTCACTAATGTCAATATTTTTTAATGATTATTACACTTAAATGAGGATATAATCTAATGATTCCATCAACTATGTTTTCTTTAGATAACTTATGATCATGTTCGAATATTTATTGACTAGGGAAATTATTTAAATTTAATATTCTAGTTTTTCAATATGAATGTTTATTTTTATTATGTACTTTATTGTTATACATTTCATTCATATGATGAATTCATAGGACTTAGTAAGTGAGCAGGTTAGACCCCATATTTGATAATACCTTGGTGTATTGGTAGGCCTTCTGAGAGAAACTAGCATGGATAATTGGCATATAACTTTCCTACTTATGAATTATTCCTTCTCTTTTGTCCTTAATGGAAATATTATAATGTCAAAAATTATTAATTCTATCATTATGAAACAAATTATTTTCATCCATGTGATTACTTATGTTATTATGTCATTCATGGATATATTCTCATATCATGATATTATTTATATGTAATATTTGATTATTATTTATCTATTCCATATTATTCATGTTTTATTTATTCTTCAATATCTTTTATTGTATGCTTTTACTTACTAAGAATCTAAAATCAACCTATTTTATGTTTTCCTTTCCCTATAGTACCAATAAGTAAACTTTTAATGATTTCACAGATATACTAGAAGAAATAATGAAGTCGTCACGATAATTTTATGTTTTATTTAATATTTTTGATTCTAATGTGGGAATCATTTATACATATAGCGTACCAAGAAAACTAAACTATTTGATCCAATGGGATAAGATCTATTTTATTTTTTTACCAATATTCATGGTAACCATCGGCTCTAGGTTACTAGAGTAGGGGTTGTTAAAGTCTATATCTGAGCATGTTTATTAGGACCCTTTGGATCTATATATGGAAAAAATTGATTAGACAACATAACCATATGACATACTATTAGGATAAGTCTATATATTGGAAAACATCCTAAATTTTTGGAAAAGTATAGAGTGCGGTGTTTCCTATAAATAATATCTTTGTTTGGATACCTACATGTTGATGAAGGATATAGAATAAATTCACCTAGGGGTAAAAACCCAAAAAGGTTGGTTTCGTATTAACTCATTCTTCACTCGGTCCAAAATTAGTGAGCTTAGCTACACTATTTTTTGACACTCTATGGGGATATGATTTGTTTATTTAAAAGCACCTTATGATATATTATGAATAATTTAAAAATACTATTATTTAAATATATTCTCAAAGATAGTATGTTTATGATTCTGGGATTAGATATAAATAAATTTTCAATTTATTTTAATAATTTGAACGAGATTCAGAATTATACATTAATATTTAAATTTCATAATGATTTCTAATAATTAATTGTCTACCATTTTTTAGATATGGCACAAGTTTCAAGGAATAAAAAATGTATAGAAACCCATAATATATGCGGGGATTTCACTCCTAATAATTTTACATGGATGGTGTTAGAGATGATTATATTATGACTGTATGAGTGTAGCTAACTATGTTATAACCAATTTCATTGAATTTATAGAACAACCTATTGCTTCAAAATATTAATCAATGATGTTAGAGATCTTCTTTTGGTAAAAAAATATATCCTTTAATATAACTATTAAATAATTGATATACAGAAAATGAATCATGTCCCTTGTAAATATATTTATGTATTTGAGAAGAAATCGAAGAAATAAATTTATTCCAGTAGTGTATTTTTAAAATGGAGACGATGATAGATGGTGATAGTGATTCAAAATAAAAAATATGAGGATGTGATTAAGATAATAGAATGGATGACTTTTAAGGTGTTATTATTTGGGAAATATATTCCTAAAAAAATGAGCAGATATTGAATAGAGGTTAAATAATTTTATACATAAGGATGAGGAAAGTGTTGATGGGTATAAAGGAAAATATATATGATTAAAAATTCATTCTATGAACTATATACATAATCAGTAAAATAAGAGCATTAATTTCATTGATTGTCTTAAGATGATCCACCAAAGAGTATGATACTCTCAAAATTTTTTATCATATGATTATATGGTAGCAAGTAAAATCATGACACAAAACTAATTCACCAAGTCTTATATTATCAAAGGAAATTAATATAAAAATAGGATAGTTTAATACCAATGAAAAAGAAACAAGGTGAATGATATTAAGGTAAGGATAGAGCATAAAATATGTAATGTACTAAGTATTTTGGAGTGGGTCGATATCCTCATCCATTATGATTTTTTTGAATTGTTGTGTATGTAAATTTACTTTTCAATCATTGGAACTTAATTCTAAATTTTACATCAACCCAATATCTTGTTTTTGGATGGGTTTAGAGGCTTGTCATGTGATTTGGGTTTTTAGATGGGTATCCAGTACGTTACAGACCCAAAAGACTTATTTTAGAAGTAGTAGGCTGAGGGACACAGTTTGGGTAAACTATATAGCCTATCAGTGAAAACCATACAGGATATTTTTTTACTATTTCATGGTATGGAATACCATGTGGGTTGGTGAAAATAGCCATACAAAAACCTCTACATCTTTTTAAAATTGATTTCACATGACTTGTGCACAGTTAGGGAAAACCATGAACAAGTCTCATGGGTAGTTCCACTTAGGAAGTAAACTCATATTGTATCCCACATAGTTATAGAACAGTTTGAAAAACCATACAAGCTAACCATGCGGCCTCATAAAGGGGTGAAATAAAGATTCTACCTCTCCCTTTTATTACCTTCTTCCATATCCTTTTTCCTCTCTTTGTTTCACATGAAAGTAGGGAGATTCCTCCATTTTCTTCCTCTATCTAGGGACTGATACCTCTTCTTTATCTGATCTTTATTCCATGATCCATTTACATCATTGGATCCATCATGGTAAGTCTATCCTCTCCCATGATTATTTGATTCTTTTCTCTTAACTCATGGAGCTTCAAATCAATTGAAGTCATTTTGACCAATTTTTAGGGAATTCGACAGAAATAAATATTTATTTTAAATCAGTTAGATTTATATGATAAGATCACATGTGCCTGCATCTATGTATCCAAGGTCGGTGGTGCATACATTTCATTGATATTTTATGAGTGTTTGGGGGGTTCGGATTTTAGAATGTTGTTGTGTTGACTGATCAATACCATTTTAATTTGATGTTTTGTATTAATTAATTAATTAAATCCTTGTGGGATGAAAAATGTCATTCCCACTCAAGTATATAAATAGTGTGAGTTGTGTGATGGGATTTAGACCTTGGGTGGATAGGTTGGGGTGTTATTTAATTGGTAAATATGAAGTGATTTTTTATTAAGTTGAGTTAATCGATTTAATTATATTTAATAATTTTATTTAAATTAGATATACTTATATAAATAAATTTATTATGATATAAGAATGAGATTTATGGGATCATGATGGTCTTGGAAAAGGTTTGAGGGGTGATGTGATTGTCAGGTTGGGTTTTTCCTGAGTTACATCGGTTGTGTTGACCATCGGTTGGGTGATTCTATCACCGGATTGAGGAAACAAGGTAGAAAAGTTGAGGGAATGGCCCATGATATTTAGATAATGTCACATGATATTATATGGCATGGGAATTGAATTTGAGAGACATGGTCGTAGGGTCACATTAAGTTGGTGTTGGTGTAGCTTAGGTACTATTTTTGTGATTTCTACTCACCTGTGATTGGCCAAAGAGGAATTTTGAGTCATGTGCACAAAATTTGACTCAGTGATGAGTTGGTTTTGAACACTAGTGTAAGTAGAGGCCCTAACAGTTGTATCTTAGGTAAAATGTTGGGGGTTCATGTTTTATAAATCCATTGGGATGGTGAGGATCCATCAGGTGACAGTGTTGAGGCTGTAGGTTGAGGATGGAGCTCACCATTCTTGAGGCCATTAGGCTAGTATTATTTTGGTGGATGGGTTTTCATGATCTATGAGAAGATGGTTATTGATCTGATAGTGGTTACTATTTTGAGTATAGACATCGTTTTACCTCTAGGCATCAGTCTTCGAGTTGATGAATTTTTTTAAGCAGGGGTTTGAGGGACCAGATTCTTGGATTGGATGTGCCATCGAGATGTAAGTGAAATGTTTTGGACACTAGGTTTCGGTTGGAATAAGATTCTAGGTGTAATTAGAAGGTGGAATGTGAGGGTTCACCTGATACTAGATGACATCAAGGGATTCCTTGGTCCATGGGCTAAGGATCCTCTCCTCTTCAGTCTTCTGACATTTGCCGAAGGAGTTGATAGATTCTTGTTGGTTATTGAGAACTAGGGATGCTTGTGTTTATTTAATGCATACATAGTATTTATTTAATTTATGTATACACCTTATTAATCACAAATGTATGGTATGCGCTGTAATTTCTTAGTAAAGATAGTTGTATCACTGGGAGGGGGAGGGGGTGAATCAATGATATCTTTTTCTTTTAAGTTTCATTTTACTTGAAATAACCTTAGCCTCCTTTTAATGATTTCTTTATTTGTTGATAATAAAATAAAAAATAATCCACAAGAACCCAATAATTTACTATGTTCTCTACTCAACAAGAGTAGATATGTCCTTGGTATGGTTTATAAATAATCTAGTATCACACAATACACTAGAAAAAGATTCTTTTTTATGTGGAATATAATGAGTAGGATATTCCCTTACACTCATGTAGTACTACGTTCAATACAATAGTGTCTGTGCTTCATGTTTCACCAAGATTTAATATAATGTTTTTGTAAAAAACATGTTACTATGATTCTAGATCAAATTTCACAAATATTTTCTTCAAAAAAGATTCTTTACTTTCTTACACAACATAAGGAAAGAACTTCTTCGGGACTTCATAATGATACTCAGTCCAATTTACCAATCTGATTTCAAAGTCTGATTGCTCAACATGATAATATTGCTCTGTTAGAATACTGCTAAAAAATTATAAACTTCTTCTTCCTCAGTCTAAAAAAACCACTTTTATTTCCTAATCTGATGATTTATCCTAATATGATAATCAGATAAATACAATCTTCTTGTATCCTCTTCTTCTCCTTCTATTAGACTAACTTCTTAAAGTATGCACAATCGAAAAAACTTATTCTCAATATTAATTCATATTTTATCTCTCTATGGTACTTATTTAGTAAAGTAAAAAGTACTTTATACTTTTATAGTCAACCTAAAAGAGGTTTGGTAGAGGTTCTGAAAATGCTTCCTGCTCAACCCAATTTTCACAAAACATTAATTCTCCTTGAATTTTTGGTGAATTTATGACTTCATCAATTCTTCTTAACTCTTCTTGAAACTTATTGACTATTCTTAAAACTTCATCTCTCTTATGACTTCTTTAACAAACTTCAGTCCTTTTCCAATTCTCCATTCTGATTTCCCAATATGATTTCTTCACTATAATTCTCTGTACCACTTGCATATATGATACAATATATATCTTCAATATTCATAGAAAAAATCAATTTGATTCTGATTCTGATTTTCTATTACGATTTATTCATTATTATGAGGGTATTTGATCACTCTAATTTTTGTGAACCACTTGAAAAAAAACCAGAACTTGAGACATCCAATTACGTTGCTTTGTACTAATTGGAAAACCAATTTGATCATTCTAATTTCTTCATTACGATGAAGTTAACAGATAATCCAATACAATACTCTACATAAAATATGACAAATATTGAACACATGGATTCCTATTTCGATGATCCCCTTGATAGTATTATTGAATCTTTATCAAAATCTGTAAGAAATCTTCATATGTTTATTTGAAAGCACTTCAAAAAACTTACGAAACAAGATTCTTCTTCTTCTTATTTTCTCTCAATAGATTATTATTTTTTGGTTTCACTCTAATGAATAAGAGCCAATTTCAATACAATGGCCCTTGAAAGGCATGTGAATATATCAAATGATAAGCAAATTATTCTTTATCTTGACCCACTTGAAATAAAATCATCTCAACAGAATTTCTTTGTTTCTCTTGACCCACTTCTTAATGAAAATAATCAATAATTCATCTTGATAGAAATGGTTGACTACATTTTTGATTGATATCTGAATTTATTTTTAAATTGCCCCCCAAAAAGTTACTTCTTTTTTCCTTTTCATTGGTCCCAAAAACTTCCAATTAATTCAATTATACCTCTTATGATTACAATGGTATATCGAGTCTAAAGGACCAATATTAGTAGCTTCGACTTAAGCTACTTCTCTCTTTTATCAATTCAATACCAATATTCTTTCAACACTCAACTTATTTATATTTTATAATTAATATACCCATAAAATTATTTCTCTAAATTTTTAAATATTTTTGGAATTGGGTCTGATTGAAAACCTGAACCATCAGTTTTTCACATTTTGATAAAAAAACTTCCAACCCTTAAAAAATATGAATATGTTGATCTCACACTGATGATCTAAGGCTGAAAATATTTTTCATCATCAAATTCCTTCTTTCAAAATATTTAACTTTTATGCACGAATTCCTTCATGACATTGATTACATTGAATATTATCTTTAGCATCATCTAAATTATAATGGAAGTATTTTAACTTCCCATTCTTCAGAAAACATATTTCTTTCCAACCACCTGATTATGATTGACTTGAATATGATTGGAATCACATTTTCAACCCCTTTTGTTCATCAAGATTGTATTACAAGTTTTAAAACTTACTTATGATTAGTGAGAAATAAAAAACAACAATTCATATTCATATTATTATCAAATTCATACTGAATATTATTCTCTTACACATTATAATCAAAAACAAATTATGTAACCCGGTTGAGTCAAGTGAAAAATTTATTTAAGAAAAAAGCTTCTCAATACGATGGACATTATTAAGCATTGTGAGTCTGATTTCCTAAATATAATTGTAATGCCCTGACCCCAGAAGCCCAGAGTCAGTGCATTGTTACGTATCATTGGCATGATCACAAAAGATCAAATCTCAAAAGACCAATTAGTTTAATAGCCTTGGAAACACTAGATACATTCATAAGTATTACATTACATCATAAAGTGAAAAACCACAACAACATAGTCTCCATAGACCACACTCATATCTCCTATGACTATCCCCGCAGGCCAGTCATAAAATACATTTTCACATCCTGGGAAAACTAAAACATAGAAAGGGGTGAGCTCAGATGCTCAGTAAGGATAACGATATAGATGAAACTTTCATAAATGAGCATAAAAATTTAAGGTAATGTATAACAAAAACAAAATCCTTTTAAACTTGAACTTCAGCAATATATATCATAGATAAAGTCAAATAATTACATTTACTTCTTCACATGGATATTCTACTAGTAGAATAATCACATGCAATATCAATATCCACTTTCATAATTATGGAATACATAATGCCAGACTATCATAACCACATAGTCAAGGCCTTGTGTGAATACTTAAAATAGGTTTTTGTCAAGGCCTTGTGCCAAGACACTAGTTTGTCTCATGAGACATACCAATGCATCTAGAAGCTATAGCGGTCTCCACCCATCTCTTACTAAGTTCAATTCATTCCTCATATAAAAAGGTTTAAACATAACATAAACATTCGTATTAAAACTGGCATACAAAATGTCAACAATTTATCTATAAACCATGAATGGTATTAAATAACACATCCACAGTCAAACATATCACAAAACCTTCAATACAATATGAAAGTTTTGTATCATAATAAATCAACTTCAAACAAACTTAAAATCCCTCCAAGGATGTTCACATAGATGAAATCAATACCTTTTTTTGAGAGAAATATCTCTTTCTATTTTGAAATCATTTAAGTGTCACATAATTTATAAAGAAAACATTTATTCTGAAAATATTCTTATAAGATTGTAAGGGAAGCTTCAACAATTTTATAATGGTGGAAAATATCTGCACCTTCCATATAAGTTAAAAAAGACATTCTTACCTTAATTTTTTCAAAAAGGTTAAAAAGGACCTTGTTTGGAAAACGATGGAAAGACTCCTTTTAAACCATTTTATAAAAAGTCAAACGACGGTATAAATGACTTTAACCCATAGTATTGTAAATAGTAAAAATGTTTTGGAATACATTTTTAAGAAACATGGATGTGGATGATAAATAGGTCCGAGTAGATAATTACGTATAAACAACCTTAGATAATGCAGAGATTGTGAAATTAACCCTTAACTTGTTTTTCTCATTAGTTGATGGTATGTTAACCTAATGTATAATAGTTAAAACTTTGTTATTAAATTATACAATAATTATATACATAAATATGATATCATATATGATCTTCTAATATTGCTTTGTTAATAATATTTTAGTATTATCGTCGTTTTGGCTATTATCTTACTCAATTTATTTTATATGTTTTGTTACATAAGCCATGTTTGTTATGGATAGGTTGTATCTTATTCATATACATAATTATATCAAGTACTTAAACATTATTTTTAATCATCAAATTAAAATTAGTCTTGAATGGATATGGTGGGGAATGAATCTCATCGCGTTCGTGGAGACTGTAGTCCGTACGTACGCACGAGCGAAAATATCATTCTTTGGATATTAAAATAGTATATAATTGAATGATATATCATATATAAAGAATCATTATCATGTTATATTTATTATTTACATCAGTTATAATCATTATTATACCCATCCAAATGATGAAATGTTTGAATAACAAACTACACCACGATGTGGAGATGGTAAGCCGTACGTACGCACGTGTGATGACTTTTTCATTCATAGGATGGATAAAATAACTAATATGGTTGTAGTATTTTTATAATAAAATAAAAGTATATAGAGGATACTGGATTTATTATTTTATAATGAAAACAACATGGAAATAATAAGTCGAAGAAGAAAAGAATTTGAAAGAGGGTGGTGAAATTATTACCTCTTCTTCGGGTGTTTCCTTTTGAGTTGATCAAAAGGGATCCTTAGGTTGGCTTTATGACTAAATTAAGGACTATAGGATGAAGTTAGGGAAGTTTAGAGGGTATATGGGAAGGGTTTGGCCTAGCCAAAAGGCTTTGAAGGTGTGAATTTGAGAGAATGGGGAGTGCCCTTTTATAAGAGGGGTGAGGGGCACCTTAGGAAAAGCTCGAAATATTATTTTATAATAAATTAATATTCGATTTATAATGGCTCAAAAATGATTTATTTTGAGGATAAGGAGAGTATGGGTCTAAAACCACTCAACCAATAGGTTTTATACAGGTTTGGGTCACTATATTAACCTTATATTTGAGATTTAACTCTTAGTTAATTAGTTTGACATTTACAATGTCTCTTTGTATTTTTATATTATATGGTTAATAAACTTATTATAACAAGCCAAGTGAACCCCAAGTGATTCATTGATGATAAAAATATCATTATATAAGTTTTTGACTGAACCTTAGATTTTTAGGAATAGAATATCAATTAATAATATAATATTTGTTTTAAAAACTGTTTTATGTCAATTTTAAACTATTTTGAAATTGATTTTTGTAAAAATCATCACAACATGATTACTTAGAAAAAAGTTAATTAAATCAATAATAACATGTCATATTAACCTAAAAAATTAGTTGAATTTATAGAAAGTCTAAAATAACATTTTTGGGATATTTATAATATCTATTATTTTAATATTTCATTAATTAGGTTATTACTGCATCACCACTGTGTCATAAATAAATTAAATTATTTAACGTATAAAAATTATAAATAAAATACAATTATATATTAAATATATTTATATTGAGAATGAATATTTATAATCGAATTTATCTTATGTATAACCCTATATTAAAAATGTTTTAGTTATTAATCTTTTATTTTAACTCTTTTAACTATTCTTTGAATTAAATAATAATAAATGTCCTAATCTAATCCAAGTGGAACAAAGAGGTTCATATTGTATTACTAAGGTTGTTTTTGGTCTAATTATACTTATCCAATATAATTAGGACATGTTTTAGGGTAATAATAATATCATTTTTACCCTTAATTACCCTATTTACTTTTAACCGTGGTAAATAAAAGTAAAAAGTTACTATTCACCAAAAATTATTTTTATCTCATTGAACCACATTTAACTTACTATAATCAACCATGTGTCTTGGATTTTTTAAATTCAATTCACAGAAGTGGTAAAATTATGTTTTATGTGAATTTGAAAATTCTCCTAGGAGATGAGTAAAAGACGATGAAAAATTTAATAAAATTTTTATATATCTAAAATTATTATAAACTAACTCAAATGAATTAAATTGAACTTATATAGATATTATGTATCTATTTTGACCTAAAATAAATTTAAATAAAATAAATAATTATTTAAATAAAAATATGGTTTTAAACTATGACTCAGTGTTTTTCACTATTCATCAAAAATTGAAAGTTTTCAGAAAAATACAAAAAATTCACCCTAAGCTAATTTCGATATTCCAAATCCAAAAATGAATTCCATTTTGAAAGATAAAATTTATAAAATTTCAAAAAGTGGGTATTACTATTCATAACGGCTAGTTTGATTGGTTGTGGTGTGTGTTAGAACTCGATGTTGTGTACAACACACGCTACTGTATTATTCAAAGGGAAGCGAACCATGTAAGATTGGGGTGTTACATTCTCTCCTCCTTCAAATAATTTCATCCTCAAAATTTCTAGAGTATTACTACGTAAAAAGACTCGGGTGGTTCTTCATCATAAGTTCTTCAGGTTCCCACGTTGCCTCTTCCATCTTATGGTTTCTTCATAAAAAATTTACCAGACGAGCCGTACAGTTTCTCTGCACTTGTTCTCTTGTATCAAGAATCCTGACGGGCTCTTCACAATAAGAAAGATCAAGTTCCAGTTCTAATTCTTCGTACGTGAGTACATGTGTTGGGTTAGGCATGTATTTTCTCAACAGTGATACGTGGAACACATCATGAACTTTGGAGAGACTTGGCAGCATTGCTAAATGGTAAGCTATAACCCCAATTAATTCTAGAATTTGGAAAGGTCCGATATACCTGGGACTCAATTTACCTTTCTTACCAAAACGTATAGCTCCCTTCCATGGAGATACCTTCAGAAAAACATGATCACCGACTTGAAATTCCAAATAATTCCTTCGATTATCGGCATAACTCTTCTTCCTACTTTGAGCTGTTTTGATGTGGGTTTGGATTTCCTTCACCTTTTCCATCATTTCCTCCACAAGTTCTGGGCCTATGAGTTTTCTTTCACCAACATCATCCCAACAGGTTGGTGTGCGATATCTCTTTTCGTATAACGCTTCATATGGTGCCATTTGAATACTTGAATGGAAGCTATTGTTATAGGAAAATTCTACTAGAGTTAAATATTGATCCCACATACCCTGAAAGTCAAGTGAGCAGAATCTCAACATGTATTCTAAGGTTTGAATAGTTCATTCTGATTGTCCATCTGTTTGAGGGTGGTAGGCAGTGCTCAAATGAAGTTTAGTATCCAAGTCTTTCTGAAGACTTTTCCAGAATCTTGATGTGAAATGGGGATCACGATCAGAAACAATCGATAGTGGTACTCCATGAAGTCTTACAACTTCAGCAATATATAATCTTGCTAAACGCCCAAGTGGTAAATCTTCTCTTATAGCAAGAAAATGTGGTAACTTGGTAAGATGATCAACAATGACCCATATTTCAGCATTCCTTCTAGGAGTCTTTGGTAGTCCCATGACAAAGTCCATCGTAATATTATCCCATTTCCACTTAGGTATGAGAAGAGGTTGTATGACTCCTCCATGTTGTTGCCTTCCATATTCCACTTGTTGACAAACCATACATCTTGACACAAAATCAATAATCTCCCCCTTCATGTTGTCCCACCAAAAATGTTCATTCAAATCTCTATACATTTTGGTGCTCCCAGGGTGTATAGAGAAATTGGAAATATGAGCATCATCCAACAATTCTCTTTTTAGATCAGGTATATCAGGAATACAAAGTCTCTTCCCAAATTTCAAAATTTCATCTTTATACTCAAAGTCACTCAATCTCCCTTCGTTCACAGCTTAAATATTTTTTTGAAACTCTTCATCATCGGTCTGAGAACTCTTTATCCTTTCTAGTAAAGATGGTTTGGAAACCATTTGAAAAATTATCGATGTTTCACATTACATGGTAATTACCATATCCATTTTCACTAGATCCATGAAAATAGGATCCCGTTCAACTCTTATCTTGTTCAAAACTCCATGATCCTTTCTACTCAAATCATCTTCCACATTATTTTCCTTCCTTGGGTGGTAGTTTATCGTGCCATCATAATCCTTAAGTAGTTCAATCCATCTCCATTGACTCATGTTGAGTTCTTTCTATGAGAAAATATACTTCAAACTCTTGTGATAAATATAAATCTCACATTTTCACCATATAGATAGTGTCTTTATATCTTCAAAGAAAAGATTACAACTTCTAACTCAAGATCATGAGTAGTATAGTTTTACTCATGAATTTTTAGCTGTTGTGATGCATATAAAATAACCCCATCATTCTACATAAGGACACAACCAAGCCCTTTCTTTGAAGCATCACTATAAATAACAAACCCATCATTCCCTGATGGTAGAGTCAATATAGGAGCATTGGCTAATGTTCTCTTTATTTCTTCAAAACATTATTCAAACTCTTTTTTCCAAACAAATTTAACCCCTTTATGCGTGAGCTTTGTTAACGGGTTAGCCAACCGAGAAAAATTCTGGACGAAACGTCGATAATAACCTGATAAACCAATAAAACTACGTACCTCAATTATACTCATCGGTGCTGGATATTCTGGGATTGCTCTTGTCTTAGAAGGATCAACATATATTCTATCCTTAGAGACAATATGTCCAAGAAAAGAAATATCCTGAAGTCAAAATTCAATCTTTCTAAACTTCCCATATAATTCATATCTTCTAAGAGTCTTCAGGATAATGCACAAGTTATTTTCATGATCTTAATAGATCTTAGAGTATACCAAGATATCATTAATAAATACTACTAAAAATCATCGATATATTAATTTAAAATCTATTCATTAGATCCATGAATACAGATGGTGCATTAGTCAATCCAAAAGGCATTACTGTAAACTCGTAATGCCCGTACCTGGTTTGAAATGTTGTCTTCGGAATGTCTTCCTTATTCACACAAAACTGATGATATCCAGATCGAAGGTCAATCTTTGAAAAGTATTGAGCTCCATGCAGTTGGTCAAATAAATCATCAATGTGAGGTAGGGGATACTTTTTCTTTATTGTTATAGCATTGATCTCCCTGTAGTCGATACATAACCTCATAGATCCATCTTTCTTCTTAACAAAAAGGACAGGGGATCCCCATGGAGAAACACTAGGGACAATAAATCCATTATTACTCAATTCCTCTAGTTTTCTCTTTAGTTCCACTAATTCAATAGTTTCCATTCTATAAGGGGTATTCGATATGGGCCTTTATCAGCGAATTAAATCAATGGAAGACTCAATTTCTCGTTCTGGAGGATGTCCAGGTAAATCTTCTCGAAGCAAATCAACATATTCTTTCACAATAGGTACATCCTCTATTTGAACTTTCCTTTCCTCACCCACAATTATTTCATTATCTTCCTCCATAATAATTGAATTTAGTTGAGCTACTGGGGGTATATGTAGATAAGAATTAGGTGGTGATGATTCTCCCCTAAAGATAAGGTGTTCTTTATCATCATCATCAAAAATTGTAACCTCCTTCTTCTTACAATAAATATTTGCATCATGGTTTGAAAGCCAATTCATACTGAGGATTATATCAAATTCAATGATGGGTATGAGGATGATATCAGTAGATAAAGAACATTTATATGCTCTAATGGAAACTAATTCACAAAACTTTGCTGCAATGATACTTCCTTTAGGAGTTTTTACTGACAACTCCCTTGTTAAATCAAATTGGAAATATCTAATATTCTTAGCAAACTGGGAAGATATGAAACAATGCGATGATCCAGAATCAAATAAAGCATTGGATAAACTTGAGGAAACCATTAAATTACTTGCCACAATATCTTTTGGAGCTTTAACCTCAGTGGTAGTGATAACATAAGCTTATCCTTGGTCCCTTGTCCTTTTCTAAGGTAAGTTCCCCCGACGCTTAGGACATTCATTTGCATAATGTCTCATATCCCTGAAATTGTAGCATTTAACATCAGTATCTTCTTTCTTCCCCTTACAACCACGAGCATGATGGCCTTTTTCAACACACTTGTAATAGACTCCCATTACCTTCAAGAAAGTACCGAGGTGTTTCTTTCCACATTTACTATAGTATGGATATTAAACTTTTCCCTTCTTCTCCTTATTTCCATTTACAGAGTGATTAGAAGATCTCTTCTTCTCTTTATTTTCTTTAAAGTCGTAAGACTTAGAGAATTTTTTTCTGTCTTGATAGCACATGAGACAATATCTTCGTATGACGAGAAAGATTGTGAGACTAATGCTCAATGGAGAAACGGTTTTAACCCATCAAAGAAATGATCAATCTTACTTCTTGGGTTACGTATATAATCTGTTGTATGCCTTTCTAACCTTGTAAAGTTAGCTTCATACTTTGTGACATTTTCATCCTCTTTTTTCCTCAGACACAGAAATTGTATTTCCATATCCGCTCAATGGTCATGAGGAAAGTATTTTTCAAGGAAAATATCTTTAAAATACCTCCATTCTATACTTGATACTTCTTCATCATCCTTTTTATTTTGATTCAATGACCACCATTGATCAGCATCTCTAGTGAGGCGGTAAACTACCATGAAAACTTTTTCTATTTCACTACTTCCCAAAGCCTAAAATATTTTCTCTAGGGAATTTATCCATTGCTCAGCTACCAATGTATTTTTACCCCCATTGAATATTGGTGGTTGTTGCCTCATGAAGCGGTCTAACATTGATCCTCCACGTTATGGATCAGGGTGCTCCATACGAGTAAGGTTATTATTCATAACCTGAGTGAGTTGTCCCAGTATAGTGATAAGATTATCAACACCAGTTGTATAATCAGCTCCACTATAATTATCTTGAGCAGGAGGGAAATCCCTAGATGGAGTGCAAGCATTGATATAATTTACATTCCTTCCACTAGGTGCCATTTTGAAACAATTTCATAAACTAGATTAGATTATGAATCGAAATACATAATTCCATACTTGTAAAACACTTAACATAAATTGAACAGTTTATGGATATAATCCATAATCATAAAAATGTTTTCTTTGAGGAATATATAATCATAAACCCTTTATTATGGTTTTTAAATAAAATGAGAATTATCCTAAGCATATCCCCTGGGAGTGTCATAACCAAGAGTGCAATAAGTCCCGTTGTCGTGCACCAGTTCCCGTTCGAGTCTAGATCAAAGTGGTGTTTTCGAGTTTTACACCTAGGTACATCTGTGCCAGAGCCTCCTCTATCTGCTCATATACATATAGGGATGTATTGCTCAGAAAACTCACAAAGTCTCTACAATACCAAAATTCTAGGAAGTTCTTCTACACTAATCCTCAAATTCTATATTAGGGCTATGTTCACTAATTAGAGTTTATCAAAATCTAGCTTCCAAGGTTTATTACTAAACTTTCTCTGATACCAACTATAATTCCACAACCCCAGAAGCCCAGAGTCGGTGCATTATTATGTATCATTGGAATGATCACAAAAGATAAAATCTTGAAATACCGATTAGTTTAGTATCCTTGGAAACACTAGATACATTCATAAGTCTTAAATTACATCATAAAGTGAAAAACCACAACAACATAGTTTTTATAGACCACACTCATATCCCCTATGACTATCCTCATAGGTTAGTCATAAAATACTTCTTCACATCTTGGAAAAAATAAAACATATAAAGGGGTGAGCTCAGATGCTCAGTAAGGATAACAATATAGAAGAAACTTTCATAAATGAGCATAAACATTTAAGGCAACGTATAACTAAAACAAAAGAATTTTAAAATTTAACTTCAGCAATATATGGCAAAGATAAAGGAAAATAATGTCATTTACTTATTCACATATATATTCTACTAGTCGAATAATCACATGCAATGTCAATATCCACTTTCATAATTATGGAATGCATAATGCCAGACTGTCATAACCACATAGTCAAGGCCTTGTGCCAAGACTTCAAATAAGTTTTTGTCAAGGCCTTGTTCCAAGACACTAGTTTGTCTCATGAGACCTACCGATGCATCTAGGAGCTATAGTGGGCTCTACCCATCACTTACTAAGTCCAATGCATTTCTAATATGAAAAGGTTTAAACATAACATAAACATTCGTATTAAAACTGGCATGCAAAATGTCAATAATTTATCCATAAACCATGAATGGTATGAAATAACACATCCACAGTCAAACATATCACAAAAACTTCAATAAAATATGGAAGTTTTGTATCATAATAATTCAACTTCAAACAAAATTAAAATCCCTTAAAGGATGTTGACATAGATGAAATCAAAACCTTTTTTAAGAGAGATATCTCTTTTATTTTGAAATCATTTAAGAGTCAAATAATTTATAAAGAAAACATTTATTTTGAAAATATTCTTATAAGCTTGTAAGGGAAGCTTCGATGATTTTATAACAGTGGAAAATATCCGGACCCAGCATATAAGTTAAAAAAATACATTCTTACCTTAATTTCATCAAAAAGGTTAAAAAGGACCTTGTTTGGAAAACGACGGAAAGTTTTCTTTTAAACCATTTTATAAAAAGTCAAACAAGGGTATAAATGAATTTAACCCATAGTATAGTAAATAGTAAAAAATTTTTGGAATAAATTTTTAAGAAACATGGATGTGGATGATAAAGAGGTCCCAGTAGATAATTACTTATAAACAACCTCGGATAATGAATAGATTGTAAAATTAACCCATACCTTGTTCTCTTCCTTAGTAGATGGTATGTTAACCTCCTATATAATAGTTAAAAATTTGTTATTAAATTATATAAGAATCATATACATAAATATTATTTCATATATGATCTTCTAATATTTCTTTGTTAATAATATTTTAGTATTATCGTCGTTTTGGGTGTTAACTTACTCATTTTATTTTATATGTTTTGTTACATAAGCCATGTCTGTTATGGATAGGTTGTATCTTATTCATATCCATAATGATATCAATTCCTTAAAAATTATTTTTAATCATCAAATTAAAATAAGTCTTGAATGGATATGATGGGGAATGAATCTCATCGCGTTCGTGGAGACGGTAGTCCGTACGTACGCACAAGCGACATATAATTCTTTTGATATTAAAATAGTATATAATTGAATGGTATATCATATATAAAGAATCATTATCATGTTATATTTATTATTTACATCAGTTATAATCATTATTATACCCATCAAAATGATGAAATTTTTGAATAAAAAACTACACCACGACGTGGAGACGGTAAGCCGTACATACACACATGTGGTGGATTTTTCATTCATAGGATGGATAAAATAAATAATATGGTTGTAACATTTTTATAATAACAGCAGAGTATATAGAAGATACTAGATTTATTATTTTATAATGGAAACAACAAGTAAAGAAGATGTGGAAGAAGAAAATAACTTGAAAGAGGGTGGTGAAATTATTACCTCTTCTTCAAGTGTTTCATTTTGAGTTGATCAAAAGGGCTCCTTAGGTTGGATTTCTGAATATGGAAGGCCTATAGGATGAAGGGAGGTAAGTTTAGAGGGTATTTGGGAAGGGGTTGTCCGAGCTAAAAGGCTTTGAAGGTGTGAATTTGAGAGAATGGGGAGTGACCTTTTATAAGAGGGGTGAGGGGCACCTTCGGAAAAGACAGAAATATTATTTTATAATAAATTCATATTTGGTTTCTAATGGCTCAAAACTGATTTATTTCAAGGTTAAGTTGGGGATGGGTCTAATACCACTCAACCAATAGGTTTTAGACAGTTTTGGGTCACTATATTAACCTTATATTTGAGATTTAACTCTTAGTTAAATAGTTTGACATTTACCATGTCTCTTTGTATTTTTATATTATATGGATAGTGAAATTACTATAATAAGCCAAGAGAATCCAAAGTGGTTCATTAATGATAAGCCTATCATTATATAAGTTTTTTTTTCCAAACCTTATATTTTTAGGAATAGAATATCAATTAATAATATAATATTTATTTTAAAAACTCTTTTATGTCAATTTTGACACTATTTGGAAATTGATTTTTTTGAAAATCATCACAGCATGATTACTTCAATAAAAGTTAATTAAATAAATACTAACATATCATATTAACCTATAAAATTATTGAAATTTATATAAAGTATCAGATTAAATTTATTTGGATATTTATAATATCAATTATTTTAATATTTCATTAATTAGGTTATTACTACATCACCATTGTGTCATAAATAAATTAAATTATTTAATGTCTAAAAATTATAAATAAAATTTCATTATATATTAAATATTCTTATATTTCTAATTAATATTTATAATCTAATTTATATTATGTATAAATTTATATTAAAAATGTTTTAGTTATTAAACATTGTTTTTAAATCTTTTAACTCTTCTTTGAATTAAATAATAATAAATGTCCAAATCTAATACATGTGGACCAAATAAGTTCATATTTTATTCCTAAGGTTTTTTTGGGTCTAATTATACTTATACAATAGAATTAGGACATGTGTTAGGGTAATAATAATATCATTTTTTACCCTTAATTACCCTATTTACTTTTAACCGTAGTAAATAAAAGTAAAAAAGTTACTATTCACCAAAAATTATTTTCATCTCATTGAACCAAATTTTACTTACTGATATCAACCATGTCTCTAGTATTTTTGAATTTAAATTCACAAAAGTGGTAAAATTAAGTTTTATTTGAATTTTCAAATTCTCTTAGGAGATGGGTAAAAGACGGTGAAAAGTTCAATAAAATTTTTATATATCTTCAATTATTATAACCCGAATCCAATAAATTAAATTAAATATATATATATATATTATATATATTTTGACCTAAAATAAATTTAAATAAAATAAATAATTATTTAAATAAAAATTCGGTTTTAAACTATAACTCAATGTTTTTCACTATTCATCAAAAATTGAAAGTTTTAAGAAAAATACCAAAAATTCACCCTAAGCTAATTTCTATATTCCAAATCCAAAAATTAAGTCTATTTTGAATGATAAAATTTATAAAATTTTAAAAAGTGGGTATTACTATTCATAGTGGTTAGTTTGATTGGTTGTGGTATGTGTTAGAACTCGATATTGCGTACAACACATGCTACTTTATTATTCAAAGGGAAGTGTACTGTGGAAGCTTGGGGTGTCACAATGATGGTCAGTACAATTGTACATTTTTACAAATTGAATTGATTTATCATATTTGACTACAAAAGATAACACATTTTTAAAAAAAAAAATTCGTCTTACTTCTTTTAAAAAGACATCTTCTTAATTTGAATAACCTTCTCCATCCAACTTAGTCCCAATAATATACGCCTTTGGATTTTGTTTTTAACCAATATTCATAAATCAATGAACTTTTTAGCCTTAAGCTATGGATTACTTATACAAAATTCTAATCCTATGTGAGCTAACTCATTGTATAAAACAAGAATTATTGATAGAAAACCATGTTGTAAAAAAGTAGTGATCATGAAAAAAAACATGAACATCTTCATCCTTTCTTCACATATTTATTATCTTACTTAATTTTTTTGGTATTTTTTTCCCACTTATTCAAAATTCCTATTAACAGAAGTTTTCTTTTTTTACATTCCGACAACCAGTCCAACAAATAGTTAGAATAGTTCACACACTTACATGATGGATTCACAACTTACCCACAACCCCCCCTTTATACAAGATTTCTATAAAGATAGATTTATGAAACAATTCTCCCCCTGGAAAAAATTATCCAAAGAGAAGATGAGAGAGGGGATAAAAACACACACCTAAACATTGATGAGATAGAGGTTAAATTCCCATGTTCAACCTCAATTTAAAAAAATCTTCCTTAGGTAAAGGTTTTGTATAAATATCAGCAACTTGTTTCGATGTAAGAACATACTATATATTCAACTCATTATTCTCTATATTATTTTTGATTAAATGATATTAGATATCAATATTTTTTGAATGAGAATATATTACCATATTCATCGTAAGGTTTATTTAACTTTTATTATCATAATGCAAGAGCAATGGTAACTTCACTTCACCAAGTAAGTATTCTAACTGATTATTTATCCATATATGTTGGGTAGTATCTTGAGTGGAAGCAACATAATCAGCTTTAGTCATGCTAAGAGTTACTGAATTTTTTTTCTTTATATTCAAACTAACTCTATTTTTCACCAAAAATAAAACTCCACCAAATTTGGATCTTCCATCATTAATATTTCCTTCCCAATTAGCATCTGGATACTAAAAAAAAACAAAATTTTTCGATATTTCATACCTAATTTATAAATTTTTTGTGCCTTTGATACATCTGAGAATTATTTTTCCATAAAGTAAATGTGATTCTTTAAGAGAACTCTGAAATATTTCACATAAGGTAACAGAATCAACAGTGCTGGGTCCTGAGGCAGTAAAATATTCATAACTTCATATCAAATTTAAAAATTATTTCTAATTAACTTCCTTGCCTTCTCCATCTTTACTCAACTTGGTTCCCATTGAAATCAGTATGGAAACTAGTTTTCAGTTTTCTATTTAGAAAATTTTGGGAAGTTTCTTATCATACTTTTCTTTGGAAAGCAAAATTATTTTCTTATTATATAAGATTTTTAACCCAAGAGATATTTTCATTTCTCCTTGAATGGATATCTCAAGAAACATTTTCATCTCTTCATATAATCTTTCACAAGATCATTCATCATTCTCAAAAAATATAATTTCATCAACATAAACAGTTATATTGATGGAAAATTCCTAACTTTACTTGATTTAAAGACTTCTATCAACTATTCCTTTCTTAGAAGTCATATTCTTTAATAAAGTATCCAATTTAAAATACCATTCTATCAGAGCTTGTTTTATCTTATACAATGGTTTATTTATCTTACACACATAAATTTTATCATTTACAATAAAAAATTACCATGGTTGTTAATTGTAAACTTCTTCATCAAGATCCCCATTCAGAAATGTGGACATCGCATCAACATAAAAAAATTCGTAACTTCATTTTACAGTAATAATAAGAAAGATTCTAATTGTTTCCAATCTTGAAACCATATGTCACAACCTAAACTGCCAGGGTCTAACCTATGACTACCCCATGATCACCTCTGATAGGCTAGAGGATGGTGGCTAGCCCTATATAGACCCATACTTTACATACATTGACATTACATTACTTTTGCAGAATATTTAATACATAACAAAAACAAACACCAAAAGACTGTAATAGTTTAGTGTCTTTGGAAACTTGGAACATAATCTTCTAATCATGGTGAAAGATCTTAAACATCTCCCATAAAGATCTTTCCCTTTTTGTTTTCTTACCTAAAACCTTTCTTTATATCCTGGGGAAAATAAAACATAAAAAGGGTGAGCTGAAATTCTCAGTAAGGGAAAACATAGAGAATATAAAACAATCCATAAACATTTGAATGCAAAAACTTGAACATAAAATATAAACATCAAAATCTTGAGCAAAGACATAAATCTTGGAAGTACGTAAGGAATATATCATAATGGAAAATCAATCATGATAAAATATCTTGGGAATAAAACATCTAATTGTGGAAAACCATTAATCACATGATATAATTTCCACAGTAGCCAAGGCATTGCCGCCAAGACAATCTTAGTGGACAAATTCCCTTTCTGAATCGAGTTCACTCCTCGTTCCAGTCCTGTATCACTAAACCAGATTAACTTACCATTCCATCCATGTCTATCTCATGAGATATAAATCTTTACCCAATGCATTGGAGGGAGATATAGGTCCCACCCATCTCATAATGAAACCATTCTTTCATGTGCCACAAAATCATAAATCATACATCATAGCATAACCCTTGTAATAGAATGGGATTCTTAAACATCATGCCATCATAACATAATCCATATACAAAATGGATATCATTGCATCCTAATAAAAATAAAACCATGTAAATAATGGATACATTATACATGAAATACAAACATATTAAATAATTTCATTTTAGATGGAAAATAGTTTTGATAAAACACTTTAAATGAATTCTTGAGGAAAATATCCTTTCTTCTTCAAAATCATCTTATTTTCACAAAATGACATGAAATTTTAAAAGAAAAGGGTTTTGATGAAAATAATAATGAAATATTGTAGAGGAAGATTCATTAAAATTAGGCATTATGAAACCATAAAAATCTGTTCACACCATATAAGTTAAAAATAATATTCTCCTCGTACTTTTGTCGGAAAAGTCAAAAAGTTCCTCGTGTGGTAAACAAAAGTAAGATTCCTTTCATAACATGTGGTAAAATTTAAGAATGGTTAAAAAGAAATTTAAACATACATGAATTTTTTATTATAAAACACGGGCATGGATGATAACAATAACCCCAGTAAATACTTACGAATAAACAATCTCGGATAAGAATGAGATTGGAATAGTTATCCCTTACCTTATGTCCGATATGATTCGTATATATCTGAAACTCCTGTATAATGATTTAAATAATGTAATTTAATTATTAAAAAACCATATTCATTGTTATTATATCATATATGGTTCAGTTATGACTTTATATTACCCGTTCTTTTGTAAATTCCATGTTAAGGCAACGTTTTCTGTAAAATCGTTTCATTTATCATACGTGTTTGGACTTGTTGTTATTGATATTATTATTATTTATATCATGACTTAATTACTTCTAGAATGTAAATAATGATTTATATATCTTATATATTCAGTATATATATATATAATAGATAGATTAATGAAATGAAATACACCGTTCATGGAGACGGTAGGCCGTACATATGCTTGAACGCTGTTTTCCTTTCCTTATTGACTTTAATGGAAGTAAGTAGATGACATATATTTATATATACATAAATAAATTAGATTTATAATGTAATATATTTCATTATTATTCATTATAAATACTTTATAATCATTCTTGAGTGGTTAACATGGAGAATGAATCTCATCGTGTCATGGAGACGGTAATCCGTACGTACGCACGAGCGATGATATCATTCCCATAATTATTGAATTGAATTGTAGTGGATGATATAATATCTCAGAATCATTATAATGTTATAATAACTATACATAGTTATTTTTTACACCATTATACCCATCCAGGTAAGGTGGTGGTGGAAAAACAGATTACACCACGGCGTGGAGATGGTATTCCGTACGTACGCACGTGCGGTGATTTTGTTTTCTGTAGGATGGATAGACGGTGAAATGGGGTGGTTTAATATTTATAATAAAATATCAGTATATTATTGATACTCATGTTATTACTTTATAATGAAACAACTAAAGAATAAGAAGTTGAAGAAGAAAGAAACTTGAAAGAATCGGTAGAAGAGATTACCTCTTCTTCGACACACCTCTTTTAAGCTTCCTCTTAGGGCACTAGAGTTGGTCTTTTGAGGAGAAAAAAACCTATATAAAGTTTATATAGAAGTTTATAAGGGAAATGGAAAGGGTTTGGACGATCTTGAAGGCTCAAAATGTTGTGAAGAGGAGAGGGAGGAAGTGCCCTTTTATAAGGGAGGAGAGGGGCACCTTTGGAAACCTCTAAAATATTAATTTATAATTTACCCAAACCCCACATAAAAACTTCCAAAGTGACTAGAATTCGGATATTATATAAGATAGGGTTGTAATCTCATCAACAAATTAAATTTAAACATGTTTTTATTTTATTTTAAACCTTATCATTTTGATTTATCCTTATTTAATCTATTTAATTTTATTTGTGGTAATAATGTTATAAATTTTATATGGTTATAAAAACTTGCTTATATGTTGTTAATTATACATAATTTGATATCATATGACATTTTAGACCATATAAATTTTAATTTTTAATTTTTAAATATTTTTGTGATTTTTAAACAATTTAATAATATAAAATATCAATAGTGTCAATTTTGACACAATTCATTTATTTGAATTTAAATAAAATCCACAGAGAATATATTTTCTAAAAAACCTATTTAATAGATTACTAAAAAGTCATATTCATCGACAAAATTAGTGGAGTACATTAATTAGTTAATATATTTTTTTTATTTTAATACTTTTAAAATCATTTATTTGATATTTCTCTTAATAAAATAATTAATACAACAATTTTGTGTAATTATTTAATATACTTATTTGTTGTATAAAAATTAAAAATAAAATACCATGATAAAGATAAATATAATATATTTTATAAGAATACTTTTAGTAGAATTTATCTTCTAAAACAACCCACTTTTAAAATATTATCTTTATTAAACAATGAAGGTGATAACTTTGACATCATTTAAAATAAAACAATATAAGTGTCATAATCACTTTTATAAGGCTCCAAATTGTCAAATATTATACTATTGGATACTTATGGTTTACATTTACATGACTAATAAGTTTTGTTTAGGTTTTTTGTTCCTTTTATGGTCACTATTAGTTTAATAAAAACTCTATTATTTATTTTTTAATAAATAAACAATTTCTACATCACTATTGTGTCACCATTAATGACAATTATATAATCCCTAAGAATTCTAAATAAATTCTCATGATGTAGATAATTTTAGTATATTTCAGGATACTATTAATATTCTAGGTTTTATGAAGTTTATCACAAAATTAAAATTATTATACTTATAAGATTTAAGAGAGTGACATGTTTTCACTTTCTTTGGTTTTAATAATAATTAAATTATTTTCATGGTCAAAAGTCCATAAAATGAATCTAATACGACCCTTCGGTGATATGGATCGACTTTTAGTCATCCAATAGAATTTTGACTGGTGTTAGGGTAATTTTATAATCTTATTTTTATCCTTAATTACCCGATTTACCTTTAACTACAGTAAAGAAAAATTACCGTAATTACGATTCATAATATCCAAAAAAATAAAAGTAACCTATTAACATAATTTGGACCCAATGAATTCAAATATGGAATCCATTTTTCAAAATTCAAAACACAAAAGTTGCAGTAATTAATTTAAAATTAATCCTGTTGTTTAGAAAATGGGTTTTAAAAGTTAAAACATTGCCAAAGATTGAAATGTTTTTACCTATGAATTCAATGTAAAATTAATGGTAATGAAATACATTATATTAAATAGTAAAAAATATTCTATTTACACTTTAAAACCATTAAATATTATAATTTAACCATATAAATTATTGCGATGAAAAAAGTTTTTTTAAATTAAAATATAGCGTGTTTTTACTATTCATTAAAATATGAAAGTTATCAGAATAATATGAAAAATTTATCCAAAGTAAATTTTTATATCCTGATTCCAAATAAGCATTTTAGTTTGTCAAATTGAACTTATAAACATATTAAAAACTAGATTTAATGTGGGTGCGCCATCAAAAGGCGGTAAAACAGTATTTTTTGAATAATACTTATTTTACTCGAAAAATTTATTTTATTCTCACTCGATGTTCTAGAAAATGTGGAAGATGAATAATAATGTTATAACATTAAAAATGTATTTAATACTATTAATAACGGCTAGTTCATAATAATATTATCACAATATGCCGTTGTTTAGTGAAACCCGGTATTGCGTACTACACACGCTATCAAGGAAGGTCGCGATTGCGTGTAATGCAAGCCAAGTCAAGGATGCGCATTGTGCAAGCTCCCTTTGTTTTTGCGTATAACATAATCAAAACTTATTTCATTTATTCATTAAAAAAATCTATACTTAATGTTGCGTAGAATAATTTCTACAAAATGAACTTGAAATTGTGTGTAACACGAGCCAAGAATAGTGTTGCGTATACAACAAGCTAATACGGTGTTGCGTATAGCACAAGATAATTTTGGAGTAGCGTACAACACAAGACATCAATAAAATTAAAAATAAAAATTCTCATAAAATCTCAGGTTGTTACATTCTACCCCCTTAAAATTAATATCTCCCTTGCAATTCGTCAGGGTTATAAATGGTTTACTACTTGAAAGTTTCTTTCATAGAAACCCACATCGTAAAAAGAAATACTAAAACTTAATTTTAAAAAGTGAAGTATGAAACATAACGGTTACCCAAATTAACTCATCACTGGGTTTCCACGTAAGAGAACATAGGTGAAAATATGTATATGGAAGAGAAATCTAACCATAAAGTTCTGATGGAGAGTGGTAGAAAACATGGATATGAAAAAGCCAACAATCACAAAGCTATAAATTTGTGATGATCTAATGTACCATCTGATTTATCGGGTATGAGGGTACTAGGACAACATTTTTAGTTTTCAAGATCATTTCCCTAATGTTGAAGAATTGTTTAATTAAAAGAAATACTTATTTGATTTTGCTACAATCTCACCGTTGTTCATGCCTTGAACAATTTCCACTTCATCTCTTAAAGAAATGAGGTTGAATTTGTCATTCGTGTAGTGTTAGCAGACCATGTGATAGAATGATAGGTCATTCCATCTGTTTCTATCTCAAAAATTTTAACACAATTTATTAAATATACATAAGTCCATCTATGGAGAGATTAATCGCATATGGTAACTAAAATGGACTGCCATGACCCGTCCCAGTGGGGCCCGCAATGTGACTCCCCAAGCCCGCCTCTAATTGGCCAGGGGCTGGTGACTAGCCCCGAGTAGGCATATTACTAACATGGGAGGCATTGTCTATGTACCTTTACACACACACACACACATCTCTAAGCCCACAAATGCTGAAATGTAAAAAACCCACTAAGAAAAAAAATGCATGAATACAACTAAACCCAACCAACAGAGTACGACAAAAGGTAGAGTATTGTAAAGGTAAACTTGGCCAAAAATATAAGCCCACCAAAAAGCAAACAAACAAGAGTCTGAAAACTGCAAAGTCCAACCTTTAAGAACAAAGGGTACTGGGACTGCTGCTCGTAGCCATAGGAACGCCTCGACCTATAGGGAACTTAGAAAACTTGGTCCTGTCTTGGTCCGCCCTGGACTCTGTCAAAAGGCTGCTCGTCTGCACAAGACACAACACGTGCGGGTAAAGCCCGTGCAGGGGTGAGCATAACAATACTCAGTAAAGGACCCCAAAAACCACAAAGCAGTACACAAAGTAAAGGTACAGTCAGATATGCACAGTATATGTCTACAGAACATATAGAACAAACCAGATATACTCAAAACCCATACGGTAGTCTAGAGACAAGTCACACAACCGCATACCCCCATTAGGGATTCAGATCAAAGTTTCCGTGATGCACTCATTCTGGGAGAACACACTCCACGAGTCTTATAGCTCTAATGACGTCCGTCCGAGAAGTTCTGTTCATCCGGAACCGTCACGAGAAGTAGCTACACTCATTATGGGAGAAACACTGCTGAGTGGGAAGGTTACGCTAGATAGAAAGCACTCATTATGGGAGACACACTCCTGAGTAGGAAAGATCACGATACACAGATGAGGATCACTGTTAGGGCCATGGCGGATACCGCGAATCATCTAGATTCACCAGTTAGGTGATACACCATCTAGGTAGAGGATCAATGCCCGATAAGGTTGGTCACGTCGATGCCTGACTCTACCTTGGGTCATGAATGGATAGAGGATCTCGATCCGGGCCTCTCATATAGATGCCTGACTCTATCACAGAAAGTCCTGCTGAAGGGATCATACTCCTGGGTGGGAAATGATACCTGACCTTTAGGGGAATGAGAAGAAAGGGAACTAACCCAAACGAAAGATTTCCAAGGTACGGTGAATGAAAGGACCATGCCATTTTCCGAACAGTACACGATGTGTACTAAAGATACACGCTGTGTTGTCTAAACCTAGGTACTGCCTGTGTACAACGGCCCGTGTTGTGAGGCTGGTCATGTAGGAAAAACTAAGTACATGGCATGTAGTACGGTGTACATGTCGTGTCTGGGTAACTGGGGTTGGCTCCATGTACTCTGTCCATGTGCCCGTACACGGTCATCAATCCGTGTACACCAACCCATGTAATCGCCACACGGGGTGACCCACGTTACTGTCCTCGCTTGGCCGTGTGATGGAGTACATGGTCATGTACTCTATCCCATGCCCGTGTATCCCCGGGATACACGCCGAGCTCCATGTAGATGCATCTGCCATGCTGTACAGGCTGTGCCGCCTGAAGCTATGTATCTCATCCCATGTCCATGTACCACCCAAAGTACACGCCGAGCTTCGAGAAAGTCCAACACGCCATGTGATCAGGGTCACACATCGTGTGATTCTTCTATGACCCCGAAACCCTAGCCACCGCCGCCAGCACTACACGACGTGTTCTTCAGAAGTACACGCCGTGTATTCTGGAAATTTCTAGAAATGACGCCCTTCGTCGGTGCACCTCTCTTGGTGCTCCAATTATCGATCTGGCCATCCGATCACCACAAAACATCCAAGATTTGGTCGCCCTGACACCACGAAGCCTCTTCTGTCATTTTTGGGCCTCCGATCGGCTCTGAAAACATGATTTTATCTTTCCGCACGAAGAACGCTCGAAGAACGCCCTTTCCCAATTCGGTCCAATTCATCATCCGCCATCATCGCCACACCTCCAAAATGTCATTGCGGTTCCGAACCTTTGATTTGGGATCATTGCATCGCGGAATGGATGTGCAATGATCCGTTGTTCGTCACCCCATGAAGAACGTGAAGAATGAGTGAGAAAAGAAGGGAAAGAAATCCAATAAACAAATTGAGGAATGAACCTCTGCCGTCGTTCGTCATGCCATTGGTCCTCTCCCGTTAATAGGATTAAATGGAGCAGAAATCAACATCAATAAATAACATGGATTAATTCCCCAAAATCATCCCAAAGAAATCCCTCCCGTAAGAATGCACGAGTCTGCAGATCAACTTGTTCGTGGTAGATCTACGGTCGCGGTTCAAACTCAAAAACATGGAAAATGAATTGAAATAAAAAACCCATACCTTTAAAAAGGATTGATCGTTGACTAAGGCTCGGCGTTGCTATTTTCGTTGTGATCCTTCAACGTCGGCGCAACGTTTCTTGATTTCGATCCATCTTCGTTCTCCAACGCGTCCTCCTCTGCCCAATCTCCAAGAGAAATCTCTCTCTCTCTCTCAAATCGCAGGGTTATGAGGCTAACCCTGCGAATTTTCCATAAGGACGAATTTATAGGGGAGGATTAGGTCGTTCTCAAAAAAAGAAATGTTTTAAAATAATAAAATAAATCATTAATTTATTTTATTCCTTCTAAAGTGCTTCCCTTTTTTTAAAATGCCCAAAATTAAACTTTGCAGACGACCTGCGCCGGTAGAGGTTAAAGTCATTCTTAGGAAAAGTCGTCGTGATTGATGCAACGGTGCCCTCATATTTTTAATCTGGGCATATTTTTGGAAACTTCCACAACCGCGCACAATCACCGACTCAATTAACTTAAAAAAAGTTCAAACCACCATTTTGGGCTCACTTGACCTCGGAACGATGTGCTGTCTTCATGCCTGGTCTTTAAATAATCCCATATAATATTTATAATAATAAACGGAAAATCTGAGACATTAAATTCTCCCCACCTTGGGGATTTACATCCCCGAAAATCCAAAACAAGGTCTACTAAAAAAGATGCGAGTACTGGGCACGAATATGGGCCCCCCGCTCCCACATGCTCTCCTGAAGATTCCCGTGCTGCCACCGGATGCGCACCAAGGGAATCGATCACCCCAGAAGGATCCTCTCCTGCCGATCCTCAATCTCCACTGGGTACTCAGTAAAGGTCACTCCATCCTCGATGTCCAGCACTCCCCAGTCGATGACGTGCTACGGATCGTGCACGTACCTCCTCAGCTGCGACACGTGGAAGACATCATGTACCCGATGCAACTGTGGAGGTAGAGCTAGGCAGTAATCCACCTCGCTAACTCTGCATAGTATCTGGAAGTGCCTGATGAACCTCAGAGATAACTTGCTGCCTCGGCCAAATCTCCATAACCCTCATCGAGGTGAGACCCAAAGAAAGACGTGGTCTCCCTCTTCGAACTCCAGAGGCCTCCGTTGTCTGTTTATATAGGACTTATGCTGGCTCTGTGCAGTCTTCATCCATTCTCGGATAATATGCACCTTCTATTTGGTAGCTCGTACTAACTCTGGACCCATGAGTGCTGACTCTTCGGGGTCGGTCTCGTAAAGCGGTGACCGGCAGGGTCTCCCGTACAAGGCCTCAAACAGTGCCATACCGATGGTGGAGTGGTAGCTATTGTTGTACGCAAACTCCACCACTGGTAGGTGGTCCTCCCAACTACAACCAAAGTCCAAGATACAAGATCTCAACATATCCTCTAGAACCTGAATGGTCTTCTCTGTCTGACCATCAGTCTTGGGATGAAACGCTGTGCTCAAGTGTAGCTGAGTCCCAAAATCCTCCTACAATCCCTTCCACAGCCGGGATTTAAAGAGGGAATCTCTGTCTGATACTATATTCAAGGGGACACCATGAAGATGAACTATCTCCTGCACGTAGAGGCATCCCAAGCTCTCTACGGAACTCTACTCCCTGATAGCTAAGAAGTGGGCCGACTTGGTGAGTCGGTCAATGATCACCCAGATGGAATCATGCCCCTTGGATGTCAGTGGTAAGCCTGTCATGAAGTCCATCGATATTCCATCCCACTTACACTCTGGAACTTCCAGGGGTGATGTAATCCCACTAGAACCTGGTGCTCAGCCTTCACCTACTGGCATGTGAGGCGTCGAGAAACGAACTCTGCTACTGCCTTCTTCATACCTCACCACCAGAACTGTCGTCGGATATCCTGGTACATCTTTTCCACTCCAGGATGTACCGCCAAAGGGGATGTATGAAACTCCCTCAGGAACTCCTCCTGGAATGCCACTGGTACAAAAGTGAATCCTCAGAAAAGAAGTACGTGCTCCCCACCTTGTGAATATCCATCAGGAGCATGTCCTGTGGATAACTGAGCACGCAAATCCACATAGTTGAAATCCCCAAGATGTGTCTCCCTAACTCAATACAAGAGTGGAGGGGTGACAACCATCGACTGTAGATAAGTTGTATCCCTTCCATCCATGAAGGATAACTGTAATGCGGCTAACTGTTGTGTCGCCTCACTCAATAGCTGTGAGATCGACCTTATACTAAGGGAATCTACCACCTTGTTCCCCTTTCCAGAAGTATATATGATCTCAAAATCAAAGTCCTGGAGGAACTCTAGCCAACGCCTCTGCCTCAGATTCAGATCCTTCTGTGAGAAGATGTACTTGAGGCTCTTGTGGTCAGAGTAGACAATAAACCACTCACCCATGAGGTAGTGTCACCACATCTTCAATTCAAAGACTACCGCTGCCAACTTGAGATCATGGGTCGCATAGTTCTGCTCATGTGGCCTAAGCTGCCGTAAACCATAAGCAATCACTACATGTCGCTACATCAGGACACAGTCAAGCCCAGTCCTTGATGCGTCGCAGAAAACTACGTACTCGACACCCTCCTCCGAAAATCTCAAGACTGGGGAACTCGTCAAACTCTTCCTCAACTGCTCAAAATATTGCTGGAACTTCTCCGTCCACACGAAGGGTTTCCCCTTATTAGTCTAGGTTGTAATCAGTGCTTATATCCGGGAGAAATCAGGAATGAATCATCGGTAATATCCTGCCAACCCAAGGAAGCTCCGCACCTCCGTCATGCTCCGAGGTGGCTCCCATGATAATACATCCTCCACCTTGACTGGGTCCACAACCACCCCATCTGCTGAGATGACATGTCCTAGAAAGTGGACCTCCTAAATCCAGAATTGACAATTCAAGAGATTTCCATAAATCTTGTGCTCCCTGAGTACATCTAGAACCATCCGCAGGTGTCTCTCATGCTCCTCCTCTGACGCCGAGTACACAAGGATGTCGTTGATGAAGACCACTACGAACCGGTCTCAGTACGGCTAGACGATCTGGTTCATCAGTCCCATGAACACTGCAGGGGCGTTCCTCATGATAAAAGGCATCACCAAGTACTCATAGTGACCGTAGCGGCATCTGAAAGTCGTCTTCGGTATATGCTCATCCCACACTCATAGCTGGTGATAGCCTGATCGAAGGCCAACCTTAGAGAACCATTGTGCCCCTCTTAGCTGATTGAAGAGGTCATCGATTCTCGGCAGTGGATACTTGTTCTTCACTGTCACCTGGTTCAGGCACCGGTAGTCCATGCACAACCTCAGACTCCCGTCTTCCTTCTTGGAAAACAAGACTGGGGCCGCCCAGGGTGAAACACTGGGTCTTACGAAAACCTTGCCCTGCAAGTCCTCCAACTACACCCTTAGCTCGCGAAGCTCTGTGGGAGCCATCCGATAATCCGATGATGAAATCGGTGTCTTCCCGGTGTGTAAGTCGATGTAGAAGTCAATTTCTCAGTGGGGAGGTTATCCTAGAACATCTTCGGGAAATACGTCCTCATACTCTGCCACTACTACTGGGAACTGGGAGCTCACAACATCTACTGCTTTGAGGGTAAGGCTAGCCAACTCATGAGTGATCGTTTGCACCCTCCTATGCATGAGCCCATTTTGTGCTGCACGATTTTCCTTTTCTCTAACAAAGGAAAACCTCGTTCCATCACGGCGGACACACCGCACTCTTCACCTAAAATAGTCAATCTGGGCATGGACTGAAGATAACCAATCCATACCAAGAATGATGTCATAAGGCCTCGATGCTACTACCAAGAGGTTCCAACCAAAAATCTCACCTCTAAGGGTAAGATCACACTATCTGCAAAGATGCGTGATCGTCGAGTCTCCTCCCGTAGGTGTCTCCAAGCGTAAGGATCAAGTCAATGGTTCTACCGGAATCTCGAGGTTTTGTACAAGACATGTGGCTACAAGGGAATAACTGGCACCTGTGTCTATGAGTACAAAATGTAACACCCCGAGCTTCCATGATACGCTTCTCATTCAATAATGCAATGGCTTGCATTGTACGCAACTTCGAGTTCTAAAACACCGCGACTAATAAAAGTAGCCGTTATGAATAGTAATAAACACTTTTTAAAATTATAGAAATTTTATATTTCAAAATGGACTTCATTTTTGGATTCGGAATATCGAAATTAGCCTATGTTGAATTTTTGGTATTTTTCTAAGAACTTCTAATTTTTTATGAATAGTGAAAAATACTTAAAAACAACTTTTTTAATAAAAATAATCTATAGTGATAAATTATACTATTTAGTGGTTTTAAAGTATAATTATAATATATTTTTACCATTTTATCCAATGGTGGTCATTAGAATTAATTTAACATTGAAATTGGACATAAACAATTGCCAATCTTTTGATATAAATTGTTTCTTAAAAACACGCTATTTGTTGTGACAGCGGGAATTAATTATAAAATTAATTAATGCAACTTATATGTTTGGAATTTTTTAAAATAGACATCATTTTTGAATTTGGAATATCAATAATAGCTTAGGGTGAAATTTTGGCATTGTTCTGAAAAACTTCAATTTTTGATGAATAGTGAAACCACTAAGTGGTTGTTAAATAACTGATTTTTCGTTTAAATGAAATAATACCACTTCTGTGATTTGATTTTCAAAAATCCGACATACATGGTTGTCATTAAGAAGTAAAATGTGGTTCAATGAGATTAAAATAAATTTTTGGTGAATAGTAACTTTTAAGTTCTTAATCGCGATTAGAGGTAATTAGTGTAGTTTAAGGTAAAAATGATGTTTTAATAATATGAGATGAGCTTGAAACTTGTCCTACTCCTATTGGATGAGTCATGGACGACCAAGACAACCCATGGGTCAACTTGGGGACCCCATGGAGCCACTTTAGTTGGAAAATGACATTAATATATATTTATTTAATGTTAAAATTAAATTGACACAAACATGAGTTGTTTTACTAAAACAGTTTTTAAGTGGGGTTACACAAGTTTGAATTTTGATTATAAATATTCATTAGAAAGCTAAATAGATTTCCTACATCATTGTATTTTTTTTATAATTTTTAGACATTAAATAAATTAAATTATTTATGACATCATTATGATGCGGCGATGACCTCATTATTTAACGATTTAAATAAAATGAGAAGATAATGCAAAATCCAAGGCTTACACTTGTCCAAAGCCAATTGGATGAAGAGATTTCGAACCCTTATCACCTTAGCCACGAATTATATAAGTGTGGGACCTTTAAAATCCGAAAAGCATTGTGTAATAATGTAACATTTCAATCTTTCCAAAAGAGCCCCTCCTCTCCACTTATAAAAGGCCCGCACCTCTCCCACCTTATTCACACCATCAAGCCATTTGGCTCGGCCAAACTCTTCCCAAATACTCTCCAAAAATCACTCTCTTACTCCTAGAAGCCTAACTTTGGGCAGAACTCTTCCCAAGGAAGCCTTTGGCTCAAATAAAAAAGAGTTACCCGATTTTGAGGTAATGTCTTCTCTAATGTTGTTCTGTTTTATTTTTCTTCTCCAACCCCCTAAACTCTTTTTATTCATTTCTTTTGTAACAACAACAGTATCCTCAATATACTAGGATGTTTTTATAAGAAGTATTCGAGCTACACTTACACACACCTACATCTAATGGTTAAAGAACATACGGTTTCTGTGGATGGCGAATTTCTGCCTCACGAAACGATGATTGTTCAACACTCATATAACACCTTCAAAGGTGGCCATTAAGATGTCACTATTTTTATATATGATATATAATATGTTTATGTTTTACTTATGCTTCTGTATTTCTCATTTATGTCATACTTTATGATTTCCATTATGGGTAAAACGCGATAATTTCATTTTAGGAAGTGCGGACTACCGCCCCCTCAAAGTGATTTGAATCGTTAATACCATATGTGGGATGTATAAAGGATGGAGTAAATGGTATTATACACTATATTATACTGGAATTATATTATACATTTATATCATTATGATTTCGTTCCATTAAATATGAAATTGAAATGAAAGTAGCGTTCATGCGTACGTACGGCTTACCGTCTCCATGAACGGTGCATTTCATTTCTTACCTCTAAATGTTACGTAATATTATAAATGAATGTATATATTGGATATATATGATATATATGACATCTAAATCATGAATATAATATTGTAGATAATGGATATTCTACCACATAAACAACTTGTAATTATAAGAAGTTTATTGTTGACTCAAGTACCAAAGATCGACAAAACGACAGTTATTAACTTAAATAATTACATAATGTTCATAACATTCTAATAAGTGATATAAAAAGGATAATGAAATTAAAAATGGTTCTTAATAAGGTATATATTAACTCTAGTTTATTATTCAGGAGGTTAAATAATGGTTGAGTCAAGTCAGACACAAGGTAAGGGAACTTCTTAACCCAACTTCCATTCTTTGGGTTAATCTCCTACTTTCAAATTATGTCATGATATTATTATGTACTATCTTTTATTTTTACGTTCTTTATGTTTACCTATAGTGAATACACATAATAGATCTATTTTATTTTAAAAATGATCTTTTTAAGAACTTCGTCTCAATCTCCTTTCATTGAGGCATATTTGGCTTTATACACAACTTTCTTTTATACGGTGTATAAACCCCTTTGACTTTTACGTTTATTCAAAAGGAATATTTTTTATACGAAGTGTTTTACTAAACGACAAAAAGGGAATGTTTTTCTTTCCGTACATATGCGGCGACAACGACTTCTCCGCCGCCGTGACCATTATTTGAGTTTTGGCTTCCTTTACAAGCCATACCCTTTTTTTTAATGAAAAATAAATACCATGTTATAATTTTCTTTTATTTTGGTATTGAAAATGGTTTTGAAAGCGTTTTTATTATATCAATGTGTTGTATTGATATCTTGTGATTGAAATGTGGAAATGTTATGTTTCCATTATGCATGTTTTATGTGAAACGATTATGTTATGGTTTATGATATGTTTAAACCTATTCATATGAGGAATGCATTGGACTTAATAAGTGACGGGTGGAGCCTGCTATAGCTCCTCGATGCATCGGTAGGTCTCATGAGACAAACTAGTGTCTTGGAACGAGGCCTTGACAAAATCTTATTTGTGGTCTTGGCACGAGGCCTTGACTACGTGGTTATGATAGTCTGGCATTATGCATTCCATCATTATGAAAGTGGTTATTGATATTGCATGTGATTATTCGACCAGTAGAATATCCATGTGAAGAAGTGAATGGAATTATCTCATTTTACTTTTTCCATATTATGTTGATGTTCAAGTTAAAAGGCTTTTGTTTTAGTTATACATTGCCTTAAATTTTTATGTTTCTTTATGAAAGCTTCCGCAATATTGTTATCCTTACTGAGCATCTGAGCTCACCCCTTTCAGTGTTTTAATATTTTCCAGGATGTGAAGAAGTATTTTATGAATGACCTGCAGGGATAGTCAGAAGAGGATATAAGTGTGGACTATGAAGACCATGTTATTTTAGTTTGTTTACTTTTTGATGTAATTAAAGACTTATGAATGTATCTAGTGTTTCCAAGGATACTAAACTAATCGGTCTTTCGAGACTTGATCTTTTGTGATCATGCCAATGTTATGAAGTAATGCACCGACTCTGGGTAGCTGGGGACGGGGCGTTACAGTTGGTATCAGAGGCAGTTTAGTACTAACCTTGGAAGCTAGATTTAGACAAACTCTGATTAGAGCACGTAGACCTAAGATGAACTTTGATGATTAGTATAGAAGAACTTCCTAAAAATTTTGGCATTATAGAGATGTTATGAGTTTTCCGAGCAATACATCCCTGTCTGGATACGAGCAGGTAGAGGCGGCTCTGGCACAGATGTACCTAGGGGTAAAACCCGAAAACACCACTTTGAGCTAGACTCGAACGGGAACTGGTGCACGACAACGGGCCTTGCTGCACTCTTGGTTACGACACTCCCGGGGGATATGCTTAGGATAACTCTCATTTTCTTTACAAATCATTATGAAGGGTTTATGAGTATATACTTCCTCAAAGAAAACATTTTTATGATTATGGATTATATCCATAAATAGTTCAATTTATGTTAAGTGTTTTATAAGTATGGGATTATGTATTTTGATTCATAAACTGATCTAGTTTATGCCATTGTTTAGAAATGGCGCCTAGTGGAAGAAATGGAAACCGTATCAATGCACGCACTCCATGTAGGGATTTTCCTCCTGCTCAAGATAATTATAGTGGGGCTGCTGATGCAACTGGTGCCGATCAGCTAATCACCATACTGGGACAACTTACTCAGGTTATGAATGATAACCTTACCCGTATGGAGCACCCTGATCCACAGCGTGGAGGATCAATGTTAGACCGCTTCATGAGGCAACAACCACCAACCTTCAATGGGAGTACAAATCCTATAGTAGCTGAGCAATGGATAAATTCCTTAGAGAAAATATTCCATGCCTTGGGGAGTAGTGAAAGGGAGAAGGTTGTTATGGCAGTTTACCGCCTCACTGGAGATGCCGATCAGTGGTGGTCGCTGATTCAAAACACAAAGGAAGATGATGACGTATCGAATATGGAATGGAGGGAGTTCAAAGGGCTTTTCTTAGAAAAATACTTTCCTCGTGACCATCGAGCGGATATGGAAAGGCAATTTCTGAGTTTGAGGCAGAAGGAGGATGAGAATGTCGCAAAGTATGAGGCTAACTTTACAAGGTTAGGGAGGCATGCTGCCGATTATATACGTATCCCAAGGAGTAAGATTGATCGTTTCTTTGATGGGTTAAAACCATTTGTAAAGACCCGAAAATTTCAAGGAAAATTTTTTTCTTAATTTTCTTTGGAATTTTACAAGAACGCAGCTTCAGACGGCACCTGATTCCGAGGCCCGGAGTTCCCGGAATCAATTTCCGAAGTTTGGCTCGGGTACGTTCAGTGAACGGACGAGCGGGTTTTTCTATCTTTTGAACCGGTGCCCGGAATCGAATTCTGAGGGCACCGATGAAATCGCAGCGCTGGTATTTGCTTAGCAACGCCTCTTCCGGAGTTGCGTTTGCTCAGACGTGGTTTTTAAATTTTGGGGCTTTAAGTCAGAAATAAAATAAAATTTGTGCGACAACTTTATTTTATTTCACTTAAGCTGCTTGGAAGTCACTTGGAAGCCACTTGAACTGAGTCAAAGTGGATAGGGTGCTATCCGGAAATATCCTACCCTCTTGGTAGGATATTTGTGAGGTAGGGCCCGCACGAGCCCCGCCGTTTCTTTCGCCAAGTAACGCACCCGAGAAAACCCGTCAAAGTAACTGAAAAGTCAACCGACGCGTTTTCTTTAATTTCTTAACAGACCATTTAATTGGGCGGTTTATTTCGTGAATTAAATGGGCTGTTTCATTCGTTGAATTAATTCAACGAATTTAATGGGTCGTTACTTATGCGTTTTGCGTTTGTTGGCAAAATAATAAAATAGACAAACTTGTCTATTTTGAGGATTGCTTTTGTTGTGCAATTCCTCTGAGCCTCCACCCCCCCTCCGCGAAGAACGCGAAGAACGCGAAGAACGCGAAGAACGCGAAGAACGCGAAGAACGCGAAGAACGCGAAGAACGCGAAGAATGCCGGTGACCGGAATTCGACGACGCACACCGAGATCTGCGACGTCGACGAGCTCTACCCGCGACGTTCTTCGGCGACGCCTCTTCTTCCGCGGCCGATCCTCGTTCGGCAACTAAGGTGAGAATCGGATCGTTAATTCTCCCTTTTTAATTTCAATAACAACAGATTTAATTAATTAAATCCGTTTGTTCTTGATCCGGAGATTGGCGACGTGATGCCGGATACCGCGACGACGCGACGATCCCCCTTCTTCCGAGACGAGCAATTCCGCGACGAGCAATTCCGCGACGACCTCTCGTCCGACGACGACGACAAGGTAAGGGATGTTGGATTATTTTATCTTTTTTCCCCGTGTTTATTCTTTTAAGTGAAGAAAATGATCTCCGACAATTTTAATATATTTAAAATTGTTGTTGATTATTCCTCCCGTGGTTTATGACTAACGCGGAGGGTGCGGGTCTAACGAACAAGACCCGGCGACCCTCCGCCGATCTCTTTTGTTGTGCGGATATGGCGGACGACGACGAACTGCGCGGCAGGGGCGATCTGTTGATTCCGCAGTGAAGATCGGCCCCCGGGAGGAGCAACGGCGCAGACGGGAGGCAAAACGGGCCACCGGAGCAACTCCGGCGGCCCGCGGAAGGTGGCGGCGGCGCGGGTCGCCGGCGCGGCGGCGCCGGCGACCGGAGGCGGCGGCGCCCGGCGCGCCACCGGAGGAGTCCGCCGCGGCCGAGCCGCGGCGGCGGCGAACCGCCGGACCGCGTCCGCGGTCCGGCCACCCAGCACGCGGCCCGCGCGGGCCGCGTTTCTCCAAAGCCGCGGGTCAAACCCGCGGCGGCTCATTCGGCCGCTCGGCCGAAGCCGAGCCGGCCGGTCCGGTCGGCCGGGCCGCGCCCAGGCCGGACCGGACCCGGCCTAGCCGGGTCGGGCCGGGTCGGGCCGACCCGGTTCGGGCCGACCCGGTACGGCCGACCCAGGGGGGGTTCGGGCCGGGTCGCCCCGGGCCCAGAATCCCCGTTTCGGGCCCTCTTCGGTCTTTTGCCCATATCTTGGGCCTGGGACCTCCGATTGACGAACCGTCAGCGGCTACGCGATCCTTGGATCGACACGGTCGTTTAGGTATATTATACTCAAGGTTTCGGAAGACTTTGGGTTCGGCCGGGTTGGTTCGTACACGAAACCAACCGGGCCCTCGGAGCGGAAACGCTCATAACTTGAGCTACGGACGTCCGATCGACGTACCGTCAGCTGTGGTAGTTTCCTCTAAGTGAGACAGAACTTTTGGCATACTCCGCCCGAGGATCGGACACAGGAGGAGTACGGTCGGGTTGGTTTTGCCTTAAAAACCAACCGGGCCCCTGGGACGAAAATGCCAATAACTCTCAGACCGGGCATCCGATTGACGCGCCGTCTGTTGCGTTGAGATCCTGTTGTCGATACGGAAATTTTGGATACATCAACTTCGGACTACGTGTCAGTTGATGTATCAGCCTCTCGGCTCGTGGAGCGGACCCTCCTAAACGAGCTCGCTGTGTGCGGGAACCCTAGCGCTGGCTGTGACTTCGACGACAGAGCAGAGATCCTCCGTGGACTGCGACGACGGGAGAGCAGAGATCCTCCGTGGACTGCGACGATGGCAGAGCAGAGATCCTTCGTTGACTGCGGCGACGACTATGCAGAGATCCTCAGTGGACTGCGTCGACTACTGCACTCAGCGATCCTACGTGGATCAGTGCCCGACCCTGTGTGGGTCCTACTACCGGTTCTGTGTGAGCCACTGCCTACCGGTTCTGTGTGAGCCATTGCCTACAGGTTCTGTGTGAGCCCGATCCTGTGTGGGTCTTTTGCGGGGGTTAGTACCTACCGATCCTTCGTGGGTCCGACGACTTAGATGGATCAGTGATCATCTTTGACGTCATCTGAAAAAGTATACCTGGTTGAGCTGAATCTTATGTTACTCTCCTTTGTGGATTGTGTTGAACTATCCTATGTGGATTTACTGTTTACTCTCCCTGTGGATTTGAGTCTTGCTTTCCTTTGTGGATTGAGTTGTTCTTGAGCTCGTGAGCAGAGCTAGAAGTGGGGACTTAGGTATATGTATGGGCATATACCTAAGTTGAGTCAGATGTTACTTCGTGATTGCATCTTTCTTTTGTGCTATATCCTTTGTGGATTTCGGGAGACCTTCGGGGGTCTCGGGGTCCTTACTGAGTAGCTTATACTCACCCCTGCACGGGCTATGCCCGCACCTTGTTGTGTTGGTTGCAGACGACGGACAGCGCTGATCACGGTTGGGGCGTGGAGCAGGACGGTACCCGGAGGTGGACCACTGGGCGGGACGTGCTCGGAGCGGACGTGGGACCCGAGGAGCCTGGAGGCTATCTGTACCCACCCTTCAGGTGGGATTGCCAGTGGACGACACGAGGCCGCCGTCTTTTCTTCAGTTGGTGTTCTTTACTTTTCCTGTTGTACTTTCAGTTGGGCTTGTATTCCGGCCCCCTTTACTTTTCTGCACTTGTAGTTACTTTCCGCTTGCTGACTCTGTGGTGGTTGTTACTTATAAAGGCAATGCCTTCCCTGTTTACCGGGATTTTACGCCTTGGTGCTAGTCGCCAGCCCCTGCCCTATGGAAGGCGGGCTTGGGGTAGTCACGGCACGGGCCCCGAGGTCGGGTCGTGACAAATTGGTATCAGAGGCGGTCGGTTCTACCGCAGACTCTGATCGTCTTTTCTCTCTATATGAAGCAATAGTGTTTAGTGTATTGAGTGTGGTTATCAGTTCAGGGAGCCCAGTGTTGGTGCGGCGGCCGACGTATCCGTACACCCGGACCCTGACTCCTGATTTCCGACTTAATGCATGAAAACATTGATTGCGTGTGTGTTTCAAGTTTTCTTTGTGATTACTTGTGTCAGCTCACCGGGTATACTGATCTGCTTTATGAAAGTCTCAAGTTTTCCTTGTGATTACTTGTGCCAGCTCACCAGGTATACTGTTCTGACTGTAGTGCTCTTGTTCTCCTTTTCAGGATGGCCCCGCGACGACAGCCAGCTAGGGTTCCGAGTGTAGGGCGCGACGGCAGCCCACCGAGCGACGAGGCCTCGGTGCAGGGCCCTTTGCCACCAGTGGCACCGGCGGTAGCTTTACCCGCCGAGCCACCGATGCTACCAGTACCAGACGCTGACGATGCACGTCGCCTCAGGGCACTGTATGAGTTTCAGAGCCAGCGACCGCCCAGGTTTCGTGGTGAGGCGGACCTCCAGGCCGCCGAGGACTGGCTAGAGGCGGTGGTACGGATCTTTAGGCTAGTGAGGACACCAGCGGATCTCATGTTGATTCTCGCGGCGAGCCTCCTGCAGGCGGCGGCAGGACGATGGTGGAGCTTGATGCTCCAAGTTCACGATGAGGCATCCTTGCTCTGGACGGACTTCGAGAGCCTCTTCCGCTCTGAGTTCGTCCCGACCACCCTCCGAGCGGTGCGCATCCAGGAGCTTCTTCAGCTGCGCCAGGGCAGCATGACGGTCGCTCAGTACGCGGCGAGGTTTACTGACCTATCTCGCTACTCGACCGACATGGTACGGGACCCCTTCTTCCGGGCCCGGACCTTCGAGCAGGGCTTGCGACAGGAGATTCGGGCGTCGCTGATCTCTCTCAGCATTCCGACCCAGGCGGGAGTGTTGGAGCGAGCCCTCCTGATCGAGAGCTTCCTGGCAGAGCCTTCTTCAGCAGCGAGACCTAGCGCAGGGCGGCAGGTAGCTGAGTCTTCAGCAGCAAGTAGCCGACGGATGACTCTCGGGTCTAGGCAGACCAGACCCCCACGCAGACGGCCTCAGGACACCGGCTCAGCAGTGCGGGGAACACAGCGGAGTGCCAGCCTTCCGAGAGGCAGGCTGTGCTACTCCTGCGGCGGGCAGGGTCACATGGCTCGTGACTGCCCGACTCGCCGATCAGAGGAGCAGCAGACGGTGGAGGGGCCACCCAGGCAGAGGCAGAGGGTCGACCGTGGCGGTCCGCAGGGAGGAGGCGGACGAGGCAGAGGAGCTGGCCGAGCAGCGGGTGGTGGGCGACGCTTCCAGGCTCTACCCCCACCACCACCAGGAGGGCCACCTCGACCACAGGGAGCTGGCGGGCAGGGACAGGCCCAGCTCCAGGCAGTGGAGGCCTACGACCCCGACATGCCAGAGATGATTCGAGGTACGATCTGTGTCTATTCCACCCTTGCTGCAGTACTTATAGACACAGGAGCGAGTCACTCTTTCATAGCCTCTGCCCTTGTTCGGAGCTCGGAGATTCCGACTGAGCCGTTGGCTCGATCCTTACGGCTAGAGACTCCTACGGGAGCAGACTCGACGATTACGCACTGGTGCCGGCAGTGTGAGCTTACTCTAGGAGGCGAGAGCTTCGGCTGGGATCTCCTTGTAGCGGCGTCGAGGCCTTACGACGTCATCTTGGGCATGGATTGGCTATCCACAGTTCATGCCCAGATCGATTGTTTTAGGCGCAAGGTGCGATGTGTTCGCACCGACGGGAGCAGGTTTACCTTCACCGGTGAGAAGGGAACCTTTGCAGCACAGGATGGACTTCCGCAGAGGAGAGTGCAGCCCATCTCTCATCAGTTGGATAGCCTCATCCTAGGAGCAGTGGACGTGCGGAGTCCAGCTTTTCCTGCAGTGGTGGACCAGTACGTGGACGTCTTTCCCGACGACGTTCCAGGGCTACCTCCTCGTAGAGAGGTAGACTTTTACATCGACTTGTACCCCGGGACAGCCCCGATATCTACTCTAGCATATCGGATGGCCCCCGCCGAGCTTCGAGAGCTGCGGGTACAGTTGGAGGACTTGCAGAGCAAGGGGTTTATCCGACCCAGTGTTTCACCCTGGGCTTCCCCGATTTTGTTCGCCAAGAAGGCGGACGGGAGCTTGCGACTGTGTGTCGACTATCGTCGCCTGAACCAGGTGACAGTGAGGAACAAGTATCCGCTGCCACGGATTGATGACCTCTTCGATCAGCTCAAGGGAGCGCGGTGGTTCTCGAAGATAGACCTCCGGTCAGGCTATCATCAGCTCAGAGTTCGAGACGAGGACGTGCAGAAGACGGCCTTCAGGTGTCGGTATGGCCATTATGAGTTCTTGGTTATTCCGTTCGGCGTAACCAATGCTCCAGCAGTGTTCATGAGCCTCATGAACAGGATCTTCCAGCCATACCTCGACCGATTTGTCGTGGTCTTCATTGACGACATTTTGGTATACTCGACGACTGAGGAGGAGCATGCCTACCACCTGTGAGTTGTGCTAGACACGCTCCGAGAGCACCAGCTTTATGGCAAGCTCTCAAAGTGCCAGTTCTGGTTACGTGAGGTCCATTTCTTGGGGCACGTCATTTCTGAGGCGGGAGTTGCAGTGGATCCCGCGAAGATCGAGGCAGTGCTAGCCTGGGAGCCACCCAGGAGCGTGACGGAGGTGCGGAGCTTCTTGGGCCTAGCCGGATACTATCGGAGATTTGTGCCGAACTTCTCCAGAGTTGCGGCCCCACTCTCATCTTTGACGAAGAAGGGGAAACCCTTCGTGTGGTCAGGCAGATGTCAGCAGAGCTTCCAGGAGCTGAGGCAGAGGTTGACCAGCGCACCTATCTTGAGGTTGCCTGAGGAGGGAGTTGGATACGTAGTTTACTGCGACGCATCAAGGACTGGACTCGGGTGAGTCCTGATGCAGGAGTGGGCCGTGATCGCCTACGGATCACGTCAGTTGAGGCCGCATGAGCAGAACTACGCCACTCATGACCTGGAGTTAGCAGCAGTGGTCTTCGCTCTGAAGACTTGGTGGCACTATCTGATGGGCGAGCGCTTCACAGTCTTTTCTGACCACCAGAGTCTCAGGTATATCTTCTCTCAGAAGGACCTGAACCTGAGACAGCGGAGATGGCTTGAGTTCCTCCAGGACTATGACTTTGAGATAGTCTATACTCCTGGGAAGGGGAACGTGGTAGCCGATGCCCTCAGCAGGAGGACGGGCATTCAGCTACTTGAGGAGGCGACAGAGCAGCTAGCCTCCTTACAGATATCCTTCATGGATAGAGACGGAGTAGCCTTTCTTCAGTCTCTCACAGTCTCTCCTCCACTTCTACAGCGGGTCAGAGAGGCTCAGCGTGGGGACGCAGACTGTGAGACCCGGCGTGCACTGATATCCTCAGGACAGGCGCCTGATGGCTTCTCCCTTGGAGCAGAGCACGACATCCTTTTCAGAGGACGTACCTTCGTACCAGTCGCTTTACGAGAGGAGGTGCTGAGAGAGTTTCACACTTCTCCCTTGGCAGTACATCCCGGAGTGGCGAAGATGTACCAGGATCTCAGACGACAGCACTGGTGGCCGGGCATGAAGAAAGCTGTGGCAGAGTTCGTTTCACGATGCCTCACCTGCCAGCAGGTGAAGGCAGAGCATCAGGTACCAGCAGGCTTGGTACAGCCCTTGGAGGTCCCGGAGTGGAAGTGGGACGGCATATCGATGGACTTCGTGACTGGACTTCCACGCACTTCCAGAGGTCACGACTCCATTTGGGTGATTGTCGACCGACTCACCAAGTCGGCACACTTCTTACCCATCAGAGAGCAGGGCTCAGTGGAGAGCTTGGGACGTCTTTACGTCCAGGAGATCGTACGGCTTCACGGTGTGCCATTGTCTATCGTCTCCGATCGAGATGCTCGTTTCACTTCCCGGCTTTGGAAGGGGTTGCAGGAGGCGTTCGGGACGCGGCTCCATCTGAGCACAGCCTTCCACCCTCAGACGGATGGTCAGACGGAGAGGACCATACAGACACTCGAGGACATGCTCCGTGCATGTGTTCTCGACTTTGGTCGCAGCTGGGAGGACCACCTACCCTTGGTGGAGTTCGCGTACAACAACAGCTACCACTCCACCATCGGGATGGCACCATACGAGGCGTTGTACGGTAGACCCTGCAGATCACCGTTGTGCTGGACAGACCCTGGGGAGTCAGCACTCGTGGGACCAGAGATGGTCCGAGCCACGACAGAGAAGGTCCAGATCATCCAGGAGAGGATGAGGACAACTCAGAGCCAGCAGAAGTCATATGATGACAGGAGACGGAGGCCACTAGAGTTCGAGGATGGCGACCACGTCTTTTTGCGTGTCTCACCTCGACGAGGTTTACGGAGATTTGGCCGAGGCGGCAAGTTGTCTCCATGCTTCATCGGGCCTTTCTAGGTCCTCAGCAGGATAGGAGAGGTGGCTTATCGCCTGGCTCTACCACCTCAGTTGCACCGGGTGCACGGCGTCTTTCACGTGTCTCAGCTGAGGAGATACGTGCACGACCCGACGCACATCATCGACTTTGGGGAGCTAGACGTGGACGATGGGGCGACTTTTGCGGAGGTCCCAGTGGAGATCGAGGATCGACAGGAGCGGGTCCTACGTGGGCGGTCGATTCCTCTTGTGCACGTCAGATGGCAGCACGGGAACCTCCAGGAGAGCACTTGGGAGCGGGAGGCTCAGATGCGTGCTCAGTACCCCCATTTGTTCCCCTAGTTTTTGATGTATCTTTACGGGGACGTAAAGCCATGAGGTGGGAGTAATGTAAAGACCCGCAAATTTCAAGGAAATTTTTTTTCTTAATTTTCTTTGGAATTTTACAAGAACGCAGCTTCAGACGGCACCTGATTCCGAGGCCCGGAGTGCCCGGAATCAATTTCCGAAGTTTGGCTCGGGTACGTTCAGTGAACGGACGAGCGGGTTTTTCTATCTTTTGAACCGGTGCCCGGAATCGAATTCTGAGGGCACCGATGAAATCGCAGCGCCGGTATTTGCTTAGAAACGCCTCTTCCGGAGTTGCGTTTGCTCAGACGTGGTTTTTAAATTTTGGGGCTTTAAGTCAGAAATAAAATAAAATTTGTGCGACAACTTTATTTTATTTCACTTAAGCTGCTTGGAAGTCACTTGGAAGCCACTTGAACTGAGTCAAAGCGGATAGGGTGCTATCCGGAAATATCCTACCCTCTTGGTAGGATATTTGTGAGGTAGGGCCCGCACGAGCCCCGCCGTTTCTTTCGCTAAGTAACGCACCCGAGAAAACCCGTCAAAGTAACTGAAAAGTCAACCGACGCGTTTTCTTTAATTTCTTAACAGACCATTTAATTGGGCGGTTTATTTCGTGAATTAAATGGGCTGTTTCATTCGTTGAATTAATTCAACGAATTTAATGGGTCGTTACTTATGCGTTTTGCGTTTGTTGGCAAAATAATAAAATAGACAAACTTGTCTATTTTGAGGATTGCTTTTGTTGTGCAATTCCTCTGAGCCTCCACCCCCCCTCCGCGAAGAACGCGAAGAACGCGAAGAACGCGAAGAACGCGAAGAACGCGAAGAACGCGAAGAACGCCGGCGACCGGAATTCGACGACGCACACCGAGATCTGCGACGTCGACGAGCTCTACCCGCGACGTTCTTCGGCGACGCCTCTTCTTCCGCGGCCGATCCTCGTTCGGCAACTAAGGTGAGAATCGGATCGTTAATTCTCCCTTTTTAATTTCAATAACAACGGATTTAATTAATTAAATCCGTTTGTTCTTGATCCGGAGATTGGCGACGTGATGCCGGATACCGCGACGACGCGACGATCCCCCTTCTTCCGCGACGAGCAATTCCGTGACGACCTCTCGTCCGACGACGACGACAAGGTAAGGGATGTTGGATTATTTTATCTTTTTTCCCCGTGTTTATTCTTTTAAGTGAAGAAAATGATCTCCGACAATTTTAATATATTTAAAATTGTTGTTGATTATTCCTCCCGTGGTTTATGACTAACGCGGAGGGTGCGGGTCTAACGAACAAGACCCGGCAACCCTCCGCCGATCTCTTTTGTTGTGCGGATATGGCGGACGACGACGAACCATGCGGCAGGGGCGATCTGTTGATTTCGCAGTGAAGATCGGCCCCCGGGAGGAGCAACGGCGCAGACGGGAGGCAAAACGGGCCACCGGAGCAACTCCGGCGGCCCGCGGAAGGTGGCGGCGGCGCCGGCGACCGGAGGCGGCGGCGCCCGGCGCGCCACCGGAGGAGTCCGCCGCGGCCGAGCCGCGGCGGCGGCGAACCGCCGGACCGCGTCCGCGGTCCGGCCACCCAGCACGCGGCCCGCGCGGGCCGCGTTTCTCCAAAGCCGCGGGTCAAACCCGCGGCGGCTCATTCGGCCGCTCGGCCGAAGCCGAGCCGGCCGGTCCGGTCGGCCGGGCCGCGCCCAGGCCGGACCGGACCCGGCCTAGCCGGGTCGGGCCGGGTCGGGCCGACCCGGTTCGGGCCGACCCGGTTCGGCCGACCCAGGGGGGGTTCGGGCCGGGTCGCCCCGGGCCCAGAATCCCCGTTTCGGGCCCTCTTCGGTCTTTTGCCCATATCTTGGCCCTGAGACCTCCGATTGACGAACCGTCAGCGGCTACGCGATCCTTGGATCGACACGGTCGTTTAGGTATATTATACTCAAGGTTTCGGAAGACTTTGGGTTCGGCCGGGTTGGTTCGTACACGAAACCAACCGGGCCCTCGGAGCGGAAACGCTCATAACTTGAGCTACGGACGTCCGATCGACGTACCGTCAGCTGTGGTAGTTTCCTCTAAGTGAGACGGAACTTTTGGCATACTCCGCCTGAGGATCGGACACAGGCGGAGTACGGTCGGGTTGGTTTTGCCTTAAAAACCAACCGGGCCCCTGGGACGAAAATGCCAATAACTCTCAGACCGGGCATCCGATTGACGCGCCGTCTGTTGCATTGAGATCCTGTTGTCGATACGGAAATTTTGGATACATCAACTTCGGACTACGTGTCAGTTGATGTATCAGCCTCTCGGCTCGTGGAGCGGACCCTCCTAAACGAGCTCGCTGTGTGCGGGAACCCTAGCGCTGGCTGTGACTTCGACGACAGAGCAGAGATCCTCCGTGGACTGCGACGACGGGAGAGCAGAGATCCTCCGTGGACTGCGACGACGGCAGAGCAGAGATCCTTCGTGGACTGCGGCGACGACTGTGCAGAGATCCTCAGTGGACTGCGTCGACTACTGCACTCAGCGATCCTACGTGGATCAGTGCCCGACCCTGTGTGGGTCCTACTACCGGTTCTGTGTGAGCCACTGCCTACCGGTTCTGTGTGAGCCATTGCCTACAGGTTCTGTGTGAGCCCGATCCTGTGTGGGTCTTTTGCGGGGGTTAGTACCTACCGATCCTTCGTGGGTCCGACGACTTAGATGGATCAGTGATCATCTTTGACGTCATCTGAAAAAGTATACCTGGTTGAGCTGAATCTTATGTTACTCTCCTTTGTGGATTGTGTTGAACTATCCTATGTGGATTTACTGTTTACTCTCCTTGTGGATTTGAGTCTTGCTTTCCTTTGTGGATTGAGTTGTTCTTGAGCTCGTGAGCAGAGCTAGAAGTGGGGACTTAGGTATATGTATGGGCATATACCTAAGTTGAGTCAGATGTTACTTCGTGATTGCATCTTTCTTTTGTGCTATATCCTTTGTGGATTTCGGGAGACCTTCGGGGGTCTCGGGGTCCTTACTGAGTAGCTTATACTCACCCCTGCACGGGCTATGCCCGCACCTTGTTGTGTTGGTTGCAGACGACGGACAGCGCTGATCACGGTTGGGGCGTGGAGCAGGACGGTACCCGGAGGTGGACCACTGGGCGGGACGTGCTCGGAGCGGACGTGGGACCCGAGGAGCCTGGAGGCTATCTGTACCCACCCTTCAGGTGGGATTGCCAGTGGACGACACGAGGCCGCCGTCTTTTCTTCAGTTGCTGTTCTTTACTTTTCCTGTTGTACTTTCAGTTGGGCTTGTATTCCGGCCCCCTTTACTTTTCTGCACTTGTAGTTACTTTCCGCTTGCTGACTCTGTGGTGGTTGTTACTTATAAAGGCAATGCCTTCCCTGTTTACCGGGATTTTACGCCTTGGTGCTAGTCGCCAGCCCCTGGCCTATGGAAGGCGGGCTTGGGGTAGTCACGGCATGGGCCCCGAGGTCGGGTCGTGACACCATTTCTCCATCGATCTTTAGTATCACAATCCTTCTCATCATACGAATATATTGTCTCGTGTGCTATCAAGACAGAAAAGGAATTCTCTAAGTCTTATGACAACAAAGTAAAGCAAGAGAAGAAGAGAACGGTGGAACAAGAGACAGATAAAGGGAAAAAGGGAAAGAAGGATTTTCCATTATGTGATAATTGTGGGAAGAATCACCCTGGTACTTGTCTAAAAGGAATGAGAGTTTGTTATAAATGTAGAGAAAAGGGTCACCAGGCTCGTGATTGCAAGGGAAAGAAAGAGGCTATCAAAGTTGAATGCTATAATTGTAGAGAAATGGGTCATTATGCAAATGAATGTCCTAAGCGTCAGGGAAACTTACCTCAGAAAAGGCCAAGGGATCAAGGACAATCTTATGCTGTTACTACAGTTGAAGCAGAATAACTAATGTATTGGTGCTTTTGGACTGATGGATTATATTTCGGTTATTAGAATAATGTGATATATATATATATAAGGATTGTATTTCAGTACTTGTTGTTTCAGTAAGGTTTTAATATGATGAAGGTAATTATATTTTTAGTATGTGACAATAAGAGGAACTTTACTTTGTTTGGGGAACCTGATAAATTGATTTTGGAATTAAGAGACCTTTTAGAGAAAGTTTGGACAGAGGTATTTTGGATTATTATAAAGGTTGGAGTGGATTAAGTTGATCTTTGGATAGTATTGTTTAAGGTTAAAAAATTTATGAAGATTGTTTTTGGAATATTATGATACTATAGTTTTAGGAAAAGGACAACCTGCAGGGTGGGGCATAACCCGTCGCGTCGGACAAAGCTGCAGGAATCGAACCCACAATCATAGTGTGACAGGCCTTTATTTCCTACCACTAGCCTACAGGAACTCCCCAGTTATTACAAAATAGTTTTACTAATCTAAATGGTATGTGTTAACATTTTGACCCTTATACAATTAGGATAAATAGAATATTTTTGAGTTCCGTTACCATTTGGAGTAAAAGTTGGGTTTGTGGTAAAAATTTATTAACGAATGAAAGTATATATAACAAGTATTTATATACCCTTACGTTCTTAGTAAATCTCCTAAACAAATTCCTCAACATTATAAAAGGTAACTTAAAACAAAAATGTTGTCGGTTAACTTTTCCAACTGGGGATTCAATGACCGTTTAACCAATCACAAGTTTGTGATTTTCTTGTGGTTAAACTTTCTCCTAATCCTGTTTTCTATAACTCTCCATCAGACCTTGATGGTTTGTTTCTACTCCATATCCATATTTTCATATAATCCTAGAATGGGCTATATCGGGTGACCTTTGTACTTATCTTGCTTTCTTTTAATGTTATATATTTATTAACCTTATTTCCGATGTGGGTTTTCCTCAAAGGTATTTTCTCTTTTCAACCTTTTATTTTCAAAGAAAAATTTCAAATTGCGAGGACGCAATTTATTGAAGGAGGGGAGAATGTAACACCCCGAGCTTCCATGATACGCTTCTCATTCAATAATGCAATGGCTTGCATTGTACGCAACTTCGAGTTCTAAAACACCGCCACTAATAAAAGTAGCCGTTAAGAATAGTAATAACCAATTTTTAAAATTATAGAAATTTTATATTTCAAAATGGACTTCATTTTTGGATTCGGAATATCAAAATTAGCCTATGTTGAATTTTTGGTATTTTTCTAAGAACTTCTAATTTTTTATGAATAGTGAAAAATACTTAAAAACAACTTTTTTAATCAAAATAATCTATAGTGATAAATTATACTATTTAGTGGTTTTAGAGTATAATTAGAATATATTTTTACCATTTTATCCAATGGTGGTCATTAGAATTAATTTAACATTGAAATTGGACATAAACAATTGCCAATCTTTTGATATAAATTGTTTCTTAAAAACACGCTATTTGTTGTGACAACGGGAATTAATTATAAAATTAATTAATGCAACTTATATGTTTGGAATTTTGTAAAATAGACATCATTTTTGAATTTGGAATATCAATTATAGCTTAGGGTGAAATTTTGGCATTGTTCTGAAAAACTTCAATTTTTGATGAATAGTGAAACCACTAAGTGGTAGTTAAATAACTGATTTTTCGTTTAAATGAAATAATACCACTTCTGTGATTTGATTTTCAAAAATCCGACATACATGGTTGTCATTAAGAAGTAAAATGTGGTTCAATGAGATTAAAATAAATTTTTGGTGAATAGTAACTTTTAAGTTCTTAATCGCGATTAGAGGTAATTAGTGTAGTTTAAGGTACAAATGATGTTTTAATAATATGAGATGAGATTGACACTTGTCCTACTCCTATTGTATGAGTCATGGCAGACCAATACAACCCATGGGTCAACTTGGGGACCCCATGGAGCCACTTTAGTTGGAAAATGACATTAATATATATTTATTTAATGTTAAAATTAAATTGACACAAACATGAGTTGTTTTACTAAAACAGTTTTTAAGTGGGGTTACACAAGTTAAAATTTTGATTATAAATATTCATTAGAAAGATAAAAAGATTTCCTACATCATTGTATTTTTTTTATAATTTTTAGACATTAAATAAATTAAATTATTTATGACATCATTATGATGCGGCGATGACCTCATTATTTAACGATTTAAATAAAATGAGAAGATAATGCAAAATCCAAGGCTTACACTTGTCCAAAGCCTATTGGATGAAGATATTTCGAACCCTTATCACCTTATACACGACTTATATAAGTTTGGGACCTTTAGAATCCGAAAAGCATTGTGTAATAATGTAACATTTCAATCTTTCCAAAAGAGCCCCTCCTCTCCACTTATAAAAGGCCCCCACCTCTCCCACCTTATTCACACCTTCAAGCCATTTGGCTTGGCCAAACTCTGCCCAAATACTCTCCAAACATCACTATCTTACTCCTAGAAGCCTCACTTTGGGCAGAACTCTTCCCAAGGAAGCCTTTGGATCAAATCAAAAAGAGTTACCCGATTTTGAGGTAATGTCTTCTCTAATGTTGTTTTGTTTTATTTTTCTTCTGCAACCCCCTAAACTCTTTTTATTCATTTCTTTTGTAACAACACCAGTATCCTAAATATACTAGGATGTTGTTATAAGAAGGATTAGAGCTACACTTACACACACCTACATCTAATGGTTAAAGAACATACAGTTTCTGTGGATGGCGAATTTCTGCCTCACGAAACGATGATTGTTCAACACTCATATAACACCTTCAAAGGTGGACATTAAGATGTCACTATTTTTATATATGATATATAATATGTTTATGTTTTACTTATGCTTCTGTATTTCTCATTTATGTCATACTTTATGATTTCCATTATGGGTAAAACGCGATAATTTCATTTTAGGAAGTGCGGACTACCGCCCCCTCAAAGTGATTTGAATCGTTAATGCCATATGTGGGATGTATAAAGGATGGAGTAAATGGTATTATACACTATATTATACTGTAATTATATTATACATTTATATAATTATGATTTCGTTCCATTAAATATGAAATTGAAATGAAAGTAGCGTTCATGCGTACGTACGGCTTACCGTCTCCATGAACGGTGCATTTCATTTCTTACCTCTAAATGTTATGTAATATTATAAATGAATGTATATACTGGATATATATGATATATATGACATATAAATCATGAATATAACACTGTAGATAATGGATATTCTACCACATAAACAACTTGTAATTATAAGAAGTTTATTGTTGACTCAAGTACCAAAGATCGACAAAACGACAGTTATTAACTTAAATAATTACATAATGTTCATAACATTGTAATAAGTGATATAAAAAGGATAATGAAATTAAAAATGGTTCTTAATAAGGTATATATTAACTCTAGTTTATTATTCAAGAGGTTAAAGAACGGTTGAGTCAAGTCAGACACAAGGTAAGGGAACTTCTTAACCCAACTTCCATTCTTTGGGTAAATCTCCTAATTTCAAATTATGTCATGATATTATTATGTCCTATCTTGTATTTTTACGTTCTTTATGTGTACCTATAGTGAATACACATAATAGATCTATTTTATTTTAAAAATGATCTTTTTAAGAACTTCGTCTCAATCTCCTTTCATTGAGGCATATTTGGCTTTATACACAACTTTCTTTTATACGATGTATAAACCCCTTTGACTTTTACGTTTATTCAAAAGGAATCTTTTTTATACGAAGTGTTTTACTAAATGACAAAAAGGGAATGTTTTTCTTTCCGTACATATGCGGCGACAACGACTTCTCCGCTGCCGTGACCATTATTTGAGTTTTGGCTTCCTCTACAAGCCATACCCTTTTTTTAATGAAAAATAAATACCATGTTATAATTTTCTTTTATTTTGGTATTGAAAATGGTTTTGAAAGCGTTTTTATTATATCAATGTGTTGTATTGATATCTTGTGATTGAAATGTGGAAATGTTATGTTTCCATTATGCATGTTTTATGTGAAACGATTATGTTATGGTTTATGATATGTTTAAACCTATTCATATGAGGAATGAATTGGACTTAATAAGTGACGAGTGGAGCCCGCTATAGCTCCTCGATGCATCGGCAGGTCTCATGAGACAAACTAGTGTCTTGGCACGAGGCCTTGACAAAATCTTATTTGTGGTCTTGGCACGAGGCCTTGACTACATGGTTATGATAGTCTGGCATTATGCATTCCATCATTATGAAAGTGGTTATTGATATTGCATGTGATTATTCTACCAGTAGAATATCCATGTGAAGAAGTGAATGGCATTATCTCATTTTACTTTTGCCATATTATGTTGATGTTCAAGTTTAAAAGGCTTTTGTTTTAGTTATACATTGCCTTAAATTTTTATGTTTCTTTATGAAAGCTTCCGCAATATTGTTATCCTTACTGAGCATCTGAGCTCACCCCTTTCAGTGTTTTAATATTTTCCAGGATGTGAAGAAGTATTTTATGAATGACCTGAAGGGATAGTCAGAAGAGGATATGAGTGTGGACTATGAAGACCATGTTATTGTAGTTTGTTTACTTTTTGATGTAATGAAAGACTTATGAATGTATCTAGTGTTTCCAAGGCTACTAAACTAATCGGTCTTTCGAGACTTGATCTTTTGTGATCATGCCAATGTTACGAAGTAATGCACCGACTCTGGGTAGCTGGGGACGGGGCGTTACACAGAAACTAAGGTAGAAAAGACACATATTGTACCTCGAATCATCCTTGGATCCCCTGGGTCGTATGCCTCGACCGCATGCAGCTGTCCCCGCCCCTATCCCCCAGCTCCCTGAGCCTGGTACGGACCTCCTGGGGGTGGTGGTGGAAGTAAGTCGAAGCGTCTGCCACCACCCGCATGTCTCCCTACTCCTCTGTCACGTTCGCCTCCTGGAGGGTCTGCCTATTTCGTTATCTGCCTCTGCCTTGGTGGTCCATCCACCACTTACCTGTCAGTAGCTCGACAGGTCGGGCAATCTCTAGTGAGATGTCCCCTACCGTCGCATGCGTAGCATCACTTCTCCCTAGGCTGACAGCTGTCGGCTGTCTCTGCTCCGCCAAGAAACTCTCGATCACCAAGGCTCGCTCGAGCACTCTAGCATAAGTTGATATGCATAGAGGCACGAAACTATCTCGGATGTCTCATTGTAGTCTTTGATCAAAGGTCCGATCTCTGAAGTACTGATCCCTGACCATATCCATCGAGTACCTGGAAAGGTTGGTAAACCTCGATGAATAGTCAGCTACTGTCATACTGCCCTGTAGGAGCTGAAGAAGCTCCTGGATGCGTACATCTCTCAACATAACCGGAGAGAACTCCTCCCTGAAGAGTCTCTCAAACTCTGTCCACGAAAGAGTCTCCTCATCGTGAGTCTGCGTGGTTAGACTCCACCATTGTCCCTCCGATACCTGAAGAAGGCTCGCTCCTAGGATCACCATATGATCTTCTGGTGTCCTCACTAGACAGAAAAATCTGGTCACCGCCTCAAGCCATTCCTCAGCCGCCTGAGGGTCGGGCTCTCCTCGGAACTTGAGGGGTCTCTTTCTCTGGAACTCATGGAATACGCTAAGCCTGCACTCCTTGTCAGTCGGTACTGCAGGTACTACTAGCTGCTCCACTAGTGGTGGCATAGCAGGTGCACTGCCCAGTGGCAACGCCTAGGGAACTAGTCCCTATATCAAAGCCTCGCCACTGAGGGGGTCATCCTCATGATCGTTCTGTTGAATCCTTGTGGGTATGCGTCGCGGAGGCATCCTGTAAGGAAACAAGATGTACCATGGTCAAACAGTATATCTAGATAGTTGACACAAAGGACATGGAATCCAAAAACCATTCCTATATGATGCATGTACATTTTTATTTCCCCACAACTAGTGTTTTCATGTACGAAGTCAAAAAGCAGGTTATCACAACCCTGGTGTATGGATACGTCGGCCGCCGCACCAACACTGGAGTCTCTGTCCTGAAAGTCGAGCTCTAAACACTTAACACTGTTTCCCCAAACCAAAATCACAGACTCTTGGTCCTAAGGTAGAACCGACCACCTTTGATACCACTCTATCACGACCCATCCTAGGGGGGCCCATGCCGTGACTCCCAAAGCCCGCCTCCAATAGGCCAGGGGCTGGTGACTAGCACCGAGTAAGCATATTACTAACATGGGAGGCATTGCCTATGTACCTATACACACACACACATCTCTAAGCCCAAAAATGCTGAAATGTAAAAAAACCACTAAGGAAAAAAGAATGCATCCACACAACTAAACCCAACCAACAGAGTACGATGAAAGGTAGAGTACTGTAAAGGTAAACTGGGAAAAAAATACAAGCCCACCAAAAAACAAACAAACATGAGTCTGAAAACTGCAAAGTCCAACATGTAATCACAAAGGGTACTGGGACTGATGCTCATAGCTGTAGGAACACCTCGACCTGTAGGGAACTCAGAAAAATCAGTCCTGTCTTGGTCTACCCTGGACTCTGTCAAATGGCTGCTCGTCTTCACAAGACACCAGACGTGCGGGCAAAGCCCGTGCAGGGGTGAGTATAACAATACTCAGTAGAGGACCCTGAAAACCACAATGCGGTACACAAAGTAAAGGTATAGTCAGATATGCATAGTATATGTCTACGAAACATATAGAACAAACCAGATATACTCAAAACCCAGACTGTAATCTAGAGACAAGTCACACAACCACATACCCCCGTTAGGGATTCAGATCGAAGATTCTGTGATGCACTCGTTCCGGGAGAACACACTCCACGAGTCTTATAGCTCTGATGACGTCCGTCCAAGAAGTTCTGTTCATCGAGAACCATCCCAAGAAGTAGCTACACTTATTATGGGAGACACACTCCTGAGTGGAAAGGTTACGTTAGATATAAATCACTCATTATGGGAGACACACTCATGAGTGGGAAAGATCACGATACACAGATGAGGATCACTTCCAGGGCCATGACGGATATCGCGACTCATCCAGATTCACCAGTTAAGTGATACATGAGCTAGGTAGAGGATCAACGCCCAGTAAGGTTGGTCACGTCGATGAATGACTCTACCTAGGGTTAAGAATGGATAAAGGATCTCGATCCGGGCCACTCAGATGGATTCCTGACTCTATCATAGAAAGTTCTGCTTAAGGGATCATACTCCTGGGTGGGAAATGATACCTGAACTTCAGGGGAATGATAAGAAGGGGCACTAACCCAAACTAAAGATGTCCAAGGTATGGTGAACGAAAGGACCATGCTGTTTTCCAAAAAGTAAACGGCATGTACTAAAGATACATGCCGTGTTGTCTGACCCTTGGTATTGCCCGTGTACAACCGCCCGTGTCGTGAGGCTGGTCATGCAGGAAAAACTAAGTACACAACAAGTAGTACGGTGTACACACCGTGTCTAGGTAACTGGGGTTGGCTCCGTGTACTCTGGACATGTGCTCGTACATGATCATCAACCCATGTACACCAACCCGTGTAATCGCCACACGGGGTGACCCGCATTACTGGACTCGCCTGGCCATGTGACAGAGTACACGCTCATTTACTCCATCCCGTGCCCGTGTATCCTCGGGATACACGCCGAGCTCCGCGTAGCTGCCTCTGCCATGCTATACACGCCGTGCCGCCTAAAGCCGTGTAGCTCATCCCATATCCGTGTACCACCAAAAGTACACGCTGAGCTTCGGGAAAGTCTAACATGATGTGTGACCAGGGTCACACACCGTGTGATTCTTCTCTGACCCCAAAACCATAGCCTCCACCACCATCACTACACGGCGTGTTCTTCGGAAGTACACGCCGTGTATTCTGGAAATTTCTAGAAACAACTCCCTTCGTCGGCGCGCCTGCCGCGGTGCTCCGATTATCGATCTGGCTGTCCGATCGCTGCAAAACATCCAGGTTTTGGTTTCCCCGACACCATGAAGCTGCTTCTGTCATTTTCGGGCCTCTGATCGGCTCCAAAAACATGATTTGATCTCCCCGCACAAAGAACGCTCGAATAAAGAACTTTACCAATTCGGTCCGATTCTTCATCCGCCATTGTTGCCGCACCTCCAAAAGGTCATTGCGGTGCCAAACCTTCGATTTGGGATCATTGAATCCTGGAATGGATGTGCAATGATCCATTTTTTATCACCCTGCGAAGAATGTGAAGAACGCGTGAGAAAAGAAGGGAAAGAAATCCAATAAACAAATTAAGGAATGAACCTCCACCTTCATTCGTCACGGTGTTGATCCACTCCCGTTAATAGGCTTAAACGGAGTAGAAATCAACATAAATAAATAACATGAATTAATTACCCAAAATCATCCCAAAGAAATCCCTCCCGCAAGAATGCACGAATCTGCGGATCAACTTGTTCGTGGTTGATCCACGTTCATGGTTTAAACTCAAAAACGGGGAAAAGTAACTGAAAAGAACCCCTACCTTTAGAAAGGATCGATCTTTGATGAAGGCACCACACTGCTGTTTTTGTCGTGATCCTTCAACGTCGGTGCAACGATTCTCGATTTCGATCCGTCGTCATTTTCCAATGCGTCCTTCTCCACCCAAGATCCAAGAGAAATCTCTCTCTCTCTCTCTCTCTCTCTCAACTTGCAGGGTTATGAGGCTAACCTTGTGAATTTTCCATAATGATGCATTTATAGGGGAGGATTAGGTCGTGCTCAAAAAAAGGAAACATTTTAAAATAATAAAATAAATCATTAATTTATTTTATTTCTTCTAAAGTGCTTCCCTTTTTTTAAAATGCCCAAAATTAAACTTTGCAGACGACCTGCACCAGTTGAGGTTAGAGTCATTCTTAGGCAAAGTCATCATCCCAGATGCAACAGTGCCCTCATATTTTTAATCCGAGCATCCATTTGGAAACTGCCAAAACCACACACAAGCGCTGACTCACTTAACTTAAAAAAAGTTCAAACCACCATTCCGGGCTCATTGGTCCTCGGAACGATGTGCTGTCTTCACGCTCGGTATCGAAAGAATTACATATAATATTTAAAATAATAAACGAAAAATACGAGACATTACATGGACTTATACTTCATCTATCATAGATCTTAGTAAAATAAAACTACTTTCTACTAACCAGAGACTTCCTGTAGGCCAGTGGTAGGCGATAAAGGCATATCACACTTTGGTTGTGGGTTCGATTCCCGCATCCTTGTCCGAAGAGACGGGTTGTCCTTTTTATAAAACTATACTATTATAACATTCCAAAAATAATATCAAAAAGTTCTAGCCTTAAAAAATACTATCTCATGTCCAACATAATGCATTCCAACTTTTAGGATTATCAGAAGTAATTCTGTCCAATCTCATAGTATACAGAAAATGACTACTCAAAAGGTCATCTACCAAGCATGTGAATACCATCATTTATCTTCCATATATCATAAGATATATCTTGTTGGTCATATTCCAAAAATTTGAATTCCTTAATCATGCATTCTCTTGAAAAAATGAATACCCATTGAACTTTATTGAAAACATGAATGCTGTCAAAAAGTTAACTCTTTCCACATACCAAAATCCCAAAAATTATATATACTCAAACCATGATATCACTTAGTCCTTACATAAATAATGAGCTTATGAATAATATCAAACATATTATTTTCTCCTTATCCATTCATTATGTGCATATCATCTACTTTCAAAAAATATCTGAAAAACCATTCATGGTTACTGGTACCATTCAACATATACTTTCAAATAATTTAGGAAAAACAATAGTGTAACAATCCTTAGATGTGTCTTTATTCCATAATACCATTACCTATACAACATAAATCTTGATAAGCATAAATCATTCCACTAACTTCTTAAACCATTAACCGATCTTGAACAATTATTTCATCTCACATATCATTTTTAGTTTCTTCATCATCATCAACATAAATACTACCCATATGACCATGATGATTCTCTTCATGAGACTTTCCCTTAGGGAATTGGTTTGCATAATGCCCATACATTCTACATTTAAAACATTTAATCGTTGTTGATGTCGTATCAATACCATTATCCTTGTCCATAGTGTTAACTAATCCTTTTCCTTTACACTTACTGGATTTGTGTCCTTCTTTTCCACACCCAAAGAATCTTCCAGTTCCTTTGAAACATTCTCCCTGATGCCTCTTCTCACATGATTTACATGAGGGAAATTGAACTTTCTTTCCTCTATGATCATCATGAAACTCCATCTTTCTCTTATTAGCCAAGTCAGGAAACTTACCAAAGTTGATATTATTGATCATATTATGAGATTGCTGATTAGGTATAATAACGATGTTTGGAAAACCAAATCCCATTTCATTTGGTTTCTCATGAAGAATATCATTCCATTGTCCATAATATTCTCCATTAACATGAATCCTCCTATTTCCTGCCATTTCTTAAAACCCAAAAAGAATAGTATGAGAGGCAAAACTCGTACTAGAAAAACAACATAATCAAGGGGGATTAATTTCAATCTATAACATCTTAGGTTTAATTCTATGATCGTTACCATAATTCTAGGGCTATAACCTATACTTATACATAACCTTAGGGAAATCCCTAGACATACCTTAGAAATATATCTAGGGATTTCACTAAAGTTTTCGCATCCTAGTTTCCAAAGGTTAACTAAACCTTCCTCTAATACCAACTTTAGAGACCCATAATTGAAGTATATAGACATTACATTAATTTTGCAGAATACTTAATACATAACAAAAACAACCACCAAAGGACCATAATAGTTTAGTGTCTTTGGAAACTTGGAAAATAATCTTCTAATCATGGTGAAAGATCTTCAACATCTCCCATAAAGATCTTCCCCTTTTGTTTTCTTACCTAAAACCTTTCTTTATATCCTGGGGAAAATAAAACATAAAAAGGGTGATCTTAAATGCTCAGTAAGGGTAAACATAGAGAACATAAAACAATCCATAAACATTTGAATGCAAAAACTTGAACATAAAATCTAAACATCAAAATCTTGAGCAAAGACATAAATCATGGAAGTACTTAAGGAATATATCATAATTTAACATAAATCATGATAAAATAGAATGGGAATAAAACATGTAATTGTGGCAAACCATTAAGCACATGATATGATTTCTATAGTATCCAAGGCATTGCTGCCAAACAATCTTAGTGGACAAAGTCCCTTTCTGAATCGAGTTCACTCCTCGTTCCAGTCCTGTATCACTGAACCAGATTAACGTACCGTTCCAGCCATGTCTATCTCATGAGTTATAAATCATTACCAAATTAATTAGAAGGAGATATAGGTCCCACCCATCTCATAATGAAATCATTCTTTCGTGTGTCACAAAATCATAAATCATACATCATAGCATAAACCATGTAATAGAATGGGATTCTTAAACATCACGCCATCATAACATAATCTGTATAAAAAAATGGATATAATTTAATCATAAGAAAAATCAAACCATTTAAATAATGGAGACATTATACATGAAACATAAACATATTAAATAATTTCATTTTAGATGGAAAATAGTTTTGATAAAACACTTGAAATGAATTCCTGAGGAAAATATCCTTTCTTCTTTAAAATAATTTTCTTTTCACAAAATTCCATGAAATTTTAAAAGAAAATGTTTTTTTAAAATAATAATGCAGTATTATAGATAAATATTAATGAAAATGAGGTGTTATGAAACCATAAAAATCCATTCATGCCATATAAGTTAAAAATAACATTCTCCTCGTACTTTTGTCGGAAAAGTCAAAATGTTCCTTGTGGGGTAAACAAAAGTAAGATTCCTTTCATAACATGTGGTAAAATTTAAGAATGGGTAAAAAGGACTTTAAACATACATGAAAATATTTTTAGAAAACATTGGAATGGATGATAACAATAACCCCACTAAATAATTATGAATAAACAATCTCGGATAAGAACGAGATTGGAATAGTTATCCCTTACCTTATGTCCGATATGTTTCGTATGTATCCGAACCTCCTGTATAATGATCTATATAATGTCATTGACTTATTACAGAATCATATTCATTGTTATGATATCATATATGGTTCACTTATGACTTTATATTACCCTTTCTTTTGTAAATTCCATGTTAAGGCAGCGTTTTTGGTAAAATCGTTTCATTTATCGTATGTGTTTGGACTTGTTGTTCTTGATATTATTATTAATTATATCACAATTTAATTACATCCAAAATTTAAATCATGATTTATTTATCATATATATTCAGTATATATATATATAATTGATATATAAATGAAATGAAATACACCGTTCATGGAGACGGTAGGCCGTACGTACGCATGAACGCTGTTTTCCTTTCCTTATTGACTTGAATGGAAGTAAGTAGATGACATATATATATATATACACATAAATACAGTAGAATTATCATGTCATATATTTCATTATTATTCATTATATATAATTTATAATCATTCTTGAGTGGTTAACATGGATAATGAATCTCATCGCGTTGTGGAGACGGTAATCCGTACGTACGCAAGAGCGATGATATCGTTCCCATAATTATTGAATTGAATTGGAGTGGATGATATAATATCTCAGAATCAGTATGATGTTATAATAACTATACATAGTTATTATTTTCACCATTATACCCATTCAAGTAAGGTAGTGGTGGAAAAACAGATTACACCACGGCGTGGAGACGATATTCCGTACGTACACACGCGCGGTGATTTCGTTTTCTGTAGGATGGATAGAAGGTGAAATGGGGTGGTTTCATATTTATAATAAAATATCAGTATATTAGTGATACTGATTTTATTAATTTATAATGAAACAACTAAATAAGAAGAAGTTTAAGAAGAAAGAAACTTGAATGAATCGGTAGAAGAGATTACCTCTTCTTCGACGCACCTCTTTTAAGATTCCTCTTAAGGCACTATAGTTGGTCTTTTGAGTAGACCAGAACCTCTATAATGCTTCTAGGGAAGTTTAGAAGGGAAATAGGAAGGGGTTGTCCGATCATGAAGGCTAAAAATTTTGTCAAGAGGAGAGGGAGGAGGTGCCCTTTTATAAGGGAGGAGAGGGGCACCTTTGGAATCCTCTAAAATATTAATTTATAATAAACCCAAACCCCACATAAAAACTTCCAAAGTGACTAAAATTAGGATATTAGAAAATATAGGTCTGTAATATCATCAAACAATTAAATTTACACATGTTTTTATTTTATTTTAAACCTTATCATTTTGATCTATCCTTATTTAATCTATTTAATTTTATTTGTGGTAATAATGTTATAAATTTTATATGGTTATAAATACTTTCTTATGTGTTGTTAATTATACATAATTTTATATCCTATGACATGTTAGATCATATAAATTTTAATTTGTAATTTCTAAATATTTTTGTGATTTTTAAACAATTTAATAATATAAAATATCAATATTGTCAATTTTGACACAATTCATTTATTTGAATTAAAATAAAATCCACATAGAATATATTTTCAAAAAAAACTATTTAATATATTACTAACAAGTCATATTAATCTATAAAATTAGTGTATTTCATTAATTAGTTCATATAATTTTTATTTTAATACTTTTAAAATCATTTATTTGATATTTATCTTAGTAAAATAATTAATACAACATTTTTGTATAATTATTTAATATACTTATTTTTTGTATAAAAATTAAAAATAAAATACTATGATAAAGATAAATATAATATATTTCATAAGAATACTTTTAGTCGAATTTATCTTCTAAAACAACCCACTTTTAAAATTTTATCTTTATTAAATTATGAAGGTGACAACTTTGACATCATTTAAAATAAAATAATATAAGTATCATAATCACTTTTATAAGGCTCCAAATGGTCAAATATTCTACCATTGGATAATTATGGTTTACATGTACATGGAAAAGAAGTTTTTGTCAGGTTTTTCGTTCCTTTTATTGTCACTATTAGTTTAATGGAAACTATATTATTGATTTTTCACTAAATAAACAATATCTGTATCACTATTGTGTCACCATTAATGACAATTATTTAATCCCTAAAAATTCTAAATAAATTATCATGATGTATATAATTTTATTAGATTTCTGGATACTATTTATATTCTAGGTTTTATGAAGTTTATCACTAAATTAAAATTTTTATACTTATAAGATTTAAGAGAGTGACATGTTGTCACTTTCTTTGGTTTTAATAATAATTAAATTATTTTTATGGTTAAAATTCCATAAAATGAATATAATCCGACCCTTAGGTGGTATGGGTCTAATTTTAGTCATCTAATAGAATTTTGGCAGGTTTTAGGGTAATTTTATAATCTTATTGTTACCCTTAATTACCCGATTTACCTTTAACTGTTGTAAAGAAAAATTACCGTAGTTACTATTCATAATATCAAAATAAAAATAAAAATAAAAGTAACTTATTAACATAATTTGGACCCACTTAATTCAAATATGGAATCTATTTTTCAAAATTCAAAACACAGAAGTTGCAGTAATTAATTTAAAATTAATCTCGTTGTTTAGAAAACAGGTTTTAAAAGTTAAAACATTGCCAAAGATTGAAATGTTTTTACCTATGAATTCAATGTAAAATTAATGGTAATGACATAAATTATATTAAATAGTAAAAATATATTCTATTTATACTTTAAAAATGATCAAAATTATAATTTAATCATATAAATTATTGCGATGAAAAAAGTTATTTTTAATTAAAATATAGCATGTTTTTACTATTCATTAAAATATGAAACTTATCAGAATAATATGAAAAATTTATCCAAATTAAATTTTTATATCCTAATTCAAAAGAAGAATTTTATTTTTTCAAATTAAACTTATAAACATGTTAAAAACTAGATTTAATGTGGGTGCGCCATCAAAAGGCGACAAAACTGCATTTTTTGAAAAATACTTATTTTACTCGAAAAATTTATTTTGTTCTCACAAGATGTTGTTGAAAATGTGGAAGATGAATAATAATGTTATAACATTAAAATTTTTGTTAATACTGTTCATAATGACTAGTTCATAATAATATTATAACAATATGTCGTTGTTTAGTGAAACTCGGTATTGCATACTGCACATGCTATCAAGGAAGGTCGCGATTGCGTGTAATGCAAGCCAAGTCAAGGCTGTGTGTAGTGCAATATCACTTTGTTGTTGCGTATAACATAATCAAAACTTATTTCATTTATTCATTAAAAAAAATATACACTTAATGTTGCCTAGAATAATTTCTACAAAATGAACTTGAAATTGTGTGTAACACGAGCCAAGAATAGTGTTGCTTATACTGCAAGCTAATACAGTGTTACATATAGCACAAGATAATTTTAGTGTAGCGTACAACATAAGACATCAATAAAATTAAAAATAATAATTCTCATAAAATCTCGGGTTGTTACAAGCACCGAGTAGTTATTTCCCACAAAAGGTTGGAATTAGCCTAAAGTACCTGTACACACACACACACATCTCCAAGCCCACACAATGTTGAAATGTAAAAAAACTGAAATAATGAATGTATAAATCTAAGATACCATAGCAAAAGTACAACATGAAGTAAAGGAAAAGTAAACAAGGCCAAATAAAATCCCACCACAAAGAGTCTGTAACACTAGTCTAATTGAAACTGTAGAAGTCCAACCTACTCCAAAAATGAGGATTAAGTCAAAGGTACACTCTAGGTAAAAACCTTGATCTGCTCAGCTCTAGCTATGCTCCACCCACTCCCTGTCCTCCCAGGACACCTAAAAAATGGGCATAGTATGCACAAGACATGACACATGTGAAAAAATCCCGTGTAGGGGTGAGTATAACAATACTCAATAGGACACCCCAAAAACACTAAACATGAAGCACCAAGTATGGTCAGTTTAATACAAGATATAACAATGTATCATGGATACAAGCAATAAAAAACTCAGATATACTCAAGAAAGACACAACACCATTAGGCACTTATAATCAACTGCCATCTTCAAGATTCTGCTCGAAGCAATGCTCATTCCAGGATATCTCACTCCACTACCCATGTTATCATTGGAGACACTCGACAAATAGGTCTAGCTCATTTGGGCCCTACCCAAATAGAATATACTGGTATGAGAAGACTAGGATACAAAAGTGGGGGTCATGCTTAGGACTACTGGGGGACATCATGAACCCTATTTGGATCAACCCTTTATATAGGTAATCGTATGATAATGATTCCACAAACACTAATAATGAGGCCCTCTAGATAAAGGATCAACATCATACTCAGTAAGGTTAGAATAATTTCAAAAAACTACACTAGGGATGATAGAGGATCACACTTTAGTCTTGTGGAGGGAAACCACAACTCTATATGAGACTCAACCTCTAGAGGGGATTACAATCCAGTGATGTGGATGAAATGCCGCACTGTACCCTTGAGGAAAGGACTAAGGGAATACACTCAACCTATTCTGATCCAAAATAGAAAAAATGAAGTGCCTCAAGCACTCTTTATGGGAGTACATGATGTGTCATAGGGGGTACAAGGTGTGTCTATCTATCCCTAATCTATCCCTTGTGGAAAACCTCCCATGATATGTAGTCTCCATATACACGGTGTGTTGTATTAGTACACGACATTTAGAGACACATGGTTTCCAACCCATGTCAATTGGCTATGTTCGTGTACTGAAGCCATGTCTATGTATCAGTTATTGTATGATAATCCATTTACTTGTGTAAGTACATGACATGACATCTGGTTGTGTACTATTAGCCATGCCCATATACTCTCTGGAGTACACATAGAGTCATCCAAGGAGGGTCACATGATGTGTGATCCTTAACTCTAGCTGAACCCTAACCCCATAGTCAGGGGGCCCTACACATGGTGTAATCTCAGATTACACACCGTGTGTTATGTGATATCCCTAAATCCTTAGTTCTACCTCTTGCTGGCATCCTTGTTGCCACTGCCTTCAGATCCAGCTTCAATCAAAATGACATACATGGATCTGCTCTTATTGAGACTCTCTGTCAATGATAGAAAAACTATGACCAAAAAATATGGTTAGAAATCAAAGGTGTTCATCTAGTTTGTCTTTCCACATCTGAATCTTGAAAATTGGGGGTTTCCAAACCACCCCAATTCGTCTGCTTCCATCAACATCGCACCTCCATTGCATCAAACCGAGTCTAGATCTACAATATTGGATCGTTTCACTAAGAATCATGCACATAACGATTGATTCTTCATTAGGGATTTGAATTATAAACCAAGGGGTCACCCATAATGAATTAGAAAATAAGGAGAAAATCACATGGAACAACCATGAGGAACAGAACATGCCCATTGTTCATTTCAGCCTTAATCTATTTCCATAATAATGGTGAAAAAAGAGGATTGAATAACTATGAGGAATCTCCCAAATAATCCCCACATAATAAAAAACTTACCATAATGAGATCAATCAAAAAACCAATCCTTTTATCGATTAATTTGTGATCATTACAAAAACTAAAAAAGGGGAACTAAAAAATTGAAACACACACCCTACTTGGAGTTTGGATTGATCGTTGATAAAGAATGGTTGTATTGTCACCATCGACATGATCCTCTAACTCCACTGGCATGAAAATCCATAATCTGATCCTGATCCATTGTCGTCTGCCAAGAACGCACTCCTCCAATGGTGTCTAGGTCTCTAGGGTTTAATAGCCAACCCTGAGACAAAATCTTTAGCTATGAACATATAGGGGGAGCATGTCACTGCACTGAAGTAAAATAAAATAATTTTTTCTTTTAATTTATTTTATCAATTTCACCCCCTGATAATTTTTTCACAAATGACCCATGTCGACCAATGTTAGGTCACACCTAGGGTAAATACACTATTTTAAACTCAATGGCTCCCTTGGATTTATTATCCAAGAAACTATTTAGTTTTAATTCCATATTCAAGGGAAAACCACATGCACATTCAATTTAATATTTTAATATTTTTCAAACATTTGTTCTTGGGTAGATCGGGATTTGGAATCTTACGCCAGCTCAGTACATGGTCTCGAAATAAACCTATATAATATTTAAAATAATACACGTAAAATCCACGATGTTAAATTCTCCCTACCTCGGGGTTTTACATCCCTGAAATTCAAAATGAGGGCTACTCAAACAAATGAGGGCACTGAGCACAAATCTGAGCCTCCCGCTCCCATGTTCTCTCCTAGAGATTTTCTTGCTTCTACTAGACATGAACTAAAAGATTTTATTTACCTTAAAGGATCATATAATTGTAATCCTAAATCTCCAATGGGTTCCAGTAAAATTTTCTCCATCCTCAATGTCCATCTTACCCCAGTCGATGATGATCGAAGGGTCATGTATGTACCACTTTAGTTGCAACGCATGGAAGATGTCGTGTACACGATCTAACTACAAAGGGGGATCTAAGTGGTATGACGCCTCACCAACTATACATATTATTTGGAAAGGGCCTATGAACCTTAGAGATATATTTCTTCCCTACCCAAATATCCATAATCTATGTAGAGGTGAAACCTGAAGGAAGACATGCTCTCCTTCCTTAAAATCCAAAGACCTTTGTCTCCTGTCAGTATATGACTTCTGAATTCTATGTGCAGTCTTCATCCTCTCCCGGATGATCTATAACTTCTCTGTAGTAACACTCACCAACTCTGAGCCCATGATTTATGACTATCCTAGTTGATTCTAGCAAAGTGGCGACTTGCATGATTGCCTATATAAAGCCTAAAATGGTTCGATACCAATGGTTGAATGGTAGTTCATTTTTATGAAAACTCCACCCGTGGTAGGTGGTCCTCCCAAATATGGCCAAAGTCTACCATGAATTTCTATAGCATGTCTTCCAAAACCTGAATGGTCTGCTTTATCTAGCCATCTGTTTTTGAATGAAATGCTCTGAACAAGAACAATTAAGTCCCAAACACATCCTGTAATCCCCTCCACAACTAGGATGCAAATCGAGCATCATGATATGAAACAATCATTGTTGAAACTCTATGGAGTTGAACTATCTCTTGAACCTAGAGGAATCCCAATCTATCTAATGAAATATGCTCTTAGATAACTAGGAAGTGGAAATAATTGGTGAGGTGGTCAATGATGACCCAAATGGAATCATGTCCCCTAGACATATGAGGTAATCCTATCATAAAGTCCACAAATATCAAATCCCACTTCCATTATGGAACCTCAAGGGGTAGATTTAAAGCTAATGGAACTTGGTGCTCATCCTTTACTTGATGAAAAGTAAGGCATAAATAAACAAACTCTGTAACTACTTTCTTTATCCTTGGCCACAAAAACTAACATTGAAGGTCCTGGTACATCTCTAACACACTTGGATGTACTGCAAAAGAGAACATATGAAACTCCCTCATAACCTCCTCTTGTAACACCACTGGTGATACTATGGATCTTATGAAAAGAAAGATGCTCTCCCCACTTTTTGAATATTCATTAGGAGCATGACTTATGGACACCTGAGCACGTAAGGACTCACAGTCAGTATCCCCAAGCTGTGCCTCCCTAACTCGCTGTAAGAGTGGAGGGGTGAAAACCATCGATTGGAGGTAATCTACTCCATCTCCATCCAGAAAGGATAAATAAAATGAGGTAAACTACTCAGACTCATTGTTTAGGAACTGTGAACTAGATCTCTTTTTAAGAGCATCTGCTACCATGTTCCCCTTCCTAAGAGTACAGAAAATCTCAAATTAATAGTCCTGGAGAAAATATTAACATATTCTTTATAAAAATTTTATATGCTTATAAGATATGATACACTTGAGACACTTGTGGTCAGATAAGATGATAAACTTCTCTCCCATCAGGTAGTGTATCCACATATTCAAAGCAAAGACTACTGCTCCTAACTCAAGATCACGAGTCACATAATTATGTTTGTGTGGCCTCAAATAATCTGAACCATATGAAATCACCAATTTCCTCTGCATTAAGAAACAACCAAGGCCATATCCTAATGAATCATTGAATATAATGTACTTGAAACCTTTCTATGGTAAACTCAATATTGGAGTGCTCATCAACCTTTCCCTTAACTCATGTAAGCATTGCTGGCACCTTTCCATCCACACGAAAGGATTCCCCTTTCTTTTCAAAGCTTTAAAGGGTGCATCCAATATGGGGAAGTCATGCTAAAACCTTCTATAATACCCTACCAACCCATGTAAACTCCTCACCTTAGTAACACTCTTGGGTGGATCCCAAGAAAGCCCTACCTCAACCATCACCGAATCCTCTGCAACTCCAGCCTCTGAGATGACGTGTCCTCGGAAATGGACCTATAAAATCCAAAATAAGAACTTTTAGAGATTAACATAAATTTTCTACTCTCAGAGTGTGTTAAAGACTATCCTTAAGCATCTCATTTATTCTTCATTAGACACCGAATACACTCGGATTCCATCAATAAAGACTACCAGGAACTGGTCTAAGTAAGGATGAAATATCCTATTCATGAGTCCTATAAGAAATTATGGGGCATTCATCATTCCAAACAACATCACCAAGTACTCATAGTGATTGTAATGACCTATTAAGGCCATCTTCAGTATATCCTCATTATGTAATTATATTTGGTGATAGCCTGATCTGATGTCCATCTTTGAGAACCACCGTGCCCATTCTACCTGATCAAAGAGGTCATTAGTCCTCAGTAGTGGATAATTGTTCTTCAAGGTCACTTGATTTAAGAGCTAGTAGTCCACACATAACCTCAAGCTCCTGTCTGCGTTCTTATCAAACAAAAATGGGGCTGCCTAGGGTGAAACACTGGGTCTCACAATGTCCTTCCTCTACAAGTCCTCCAACTGTACCCTCAGCTCAAGAATATCTATGAGAGACACATGATATGAGTGTGTAGATATCAGTGCCATCCTAGGGTGTAGATCAACATTGAAATCTATCTCCATGTGGGGAGGTAAACCTGGAACATATTCAGAAAATACACCATTATACTCCACCAATACTGTAGGAAACTGTAGACTCACATCATCCTCTACACCGAGGGTCAGGATAGCCAACTTAAGAGTAATAGATATTACCCTCCTATGAATGGGCCCATCCTATGCTTCCTAGATTTCCTTTTTATCAAAAAATTGAAAACTTGGTTCTATCAATATGGACACACCACACACATTGTCTAACATATTTAATCTGAGCTTGAACTATGTATAATCAGTCCACTCCAAGAATGACGTTGTAAGGACTCAACACTTCTAAAAAGATATCCCAACCGAAATATCACTTATAAGAGTTAGGTCACACCGTTGAAACTAGTGTCTGATCATTGAGTCTCCTCCATTAGGAGTCTCCAAGCATAAGATTCAAGTCAATGGTTCAACTAGAATCTTTGAGTCATGAATGAGATTCTTGGAAAGATAATGATTACTAACACTTGTGTTTATTAATACGGAAGCTAAAGTAAAGAAGAAAAAAATCATACCTAATATCATCCCTAAAGCCTTGGGGTCATAGGCCTCCATAGCCTGTAGCTAGCCTCATCCCTACCTACAAACTCCCTTAGCCTGGTGTGGAGCACCTAGGGGTGGTGGTAGTAAGAGGTCAAACCTCAAACCACCTCCTAATTCCCGACCTCCCCCTCTGCCATGTCTTCCACCCTGTGGACAAACCTTCTCCTGTATCCATCTTTGTCTAGGAATACCCTTGACCATATCTTGATTAGCTATATGACATGTTAGGAAATCTTGTGCCAAATGTCCCTGACCATCACAAGAGAAACACTGCCTGTACTTTGTTTTATTTGATCTACCCTGGGAGCCCTACACCAATGTCCCTAAGTCTTGAGATCACCTACTAAAGTGCTTAACCCTCTTGGATACCTATTATTTCTATTGGAAACCTACTTCCAAGGGCTTAGCTATCAAGTGCCCACTACTAGCTCCCACAATTGGTGTCTGATCTTCCAGAACACATTCCAATAACATGGATCGCTCAAGTACTATAGCATAAGTAGAAATACAAAGGGATACCACAGAAACCCTGATGTACCAGTGTAAGCCCCAATCGAAAGTCCAAGACTTTAAGAACTGGTCACGTAACATAATCAATTAGTAATGCAAGAGATTAGTAAACCTTGCCTAATACTCTTCCACAATCATACTTCCCTACTGCAGATGCAGGAGATATTATATGCATATCGATTTCAATGTGGCTAGATTGAAATCCTCTCTGAAGAGAATATTGAAGACTATCTAGGAGTGAGCTATTTCATCATGTGATTGATTCACCAAGCTCCACCATCACCCTATATATCCCTAAAGAATATTCACGATAAGGACTTCCATATAATCGGCATGCGTCCTCACAAGAAAGAAAACACGGGTGACTACCTGTAGCCAATGCTCAACCATCTAGGGGGCCTGGATCACCCCGAAAACTAAGAAGTCACTACCTCTGAAACTTATGAAACAAACTCAGCCTATGTGCATCCTCAACTGGTAGAGTTGGCAGTAGATGCTACTCGACGAGTGGTAGTATAGCTGGTAAACCACCTGAAGGTTCTATCTCTGGTATTGGATCATGTATCAATGCCTCTTTACTTAGTGAATCATCCATGCGATCATGTAGTGGAATTATGTTTGGCTTTTTTACATGGAGGAATCCTGAAATAAAACAGGATGTGCCATGGTCAATAGAGTATATCTGGGGATCTTAATCAAGAAGGATATGGAAAAAACAAGCTTTTCCTATATGATTTATGTACCATTTGTTTCCTAGAAATGATTGTTTTCATTTATAGATTCAAAAAGAATGTGGTAAAAATCATTTTTTTGGATATGTCGGCCACCACACCAACACTAGATTCCCTATCCTGAAATCCTAACTTGAAACACTTAACAATATTTCCCCAAACCAATATCATAGACTCCCAGTATTAAAGTAGAACTAACCCAATTTGATACCACTCTTTCATGACCCGACTCGCCAGGGCCTGACATGTGACTACCCCAAGCATGCCTCTGATAGGACACGGGCTGGTGACTAGCACCGAGTAGGCATTTCCCACAAAAGGGATGAATTATCCTAAAGTACCCATATAAACACAAACATTTCCTAGCCCACACAAAGCTGAAATGTAAAACAAATGAAATAATGAATGGATACATATAAAATCCCACAACCATAGTACATTAGGAAGTAAAGGAAAAGTAAATAGGGCCAAATAAAATCCCACCACAAATAGTTTGTAACACAAGTCTAAAATAAATAGTAAAGTTCCAACCTGCTCCAAGGGAGAGGACTAAGTAAAAGGTATGACCCCAATAAAAAAATCAATCTGGCTAACTCTATCTATGCTCCACCCTCTCCCAATACTCCTAGGACACTGTAAAAAGGGCCGTCGTCTGCATAAGATACAACCCGTGTAGTTAAAGCTCGTGTAGGGGTGAGTATAACAATACTCATTAGGACACCCTGAAAACACTAAACAAGAATCACCAAATATAGTAAGATCAATACAAGATATAACAATATATCCTTGATACAAGAAGTACAAAAACCCAAACATACTAGGGAAAGACACCATTCCTTCTAGAGGCCATAACCAATAACCAGCCAGATGATTATTCTCGAAGAAATTCTTATTCTGAGAGAACTCAGTCCCCAAGCCATGTTATCATTAGAGATAATTAACGAAGGGGTCTAGTTCATTTGGGCCACACCCAAAGAAAACTTAGTGGTTTGAGAAGACTATGATACACAGAGAGGGGGTCATTCCTAGAACTATTGGGGGACACCATTAACCCAATCTAGATCAACCTACTACGTAGGGGATCATATGATAATGATTATAAAAACCCTACTGATGTAGCCCTCTAGATAGAGGATCAATGTTCTACTTAGGGAGGTCACGCTGCTTCCAAAAACTCCACTAGGGATAATAGAGGATCTCAATCCAATCTTGCAGAGGAACACCAAAACTTTATCTGAGACTCTACCTCTAGAGGGGATTACAATCCAGTGATGTGGATGTAATTCTGCACTATACCGTTGAGTAAAGGACCAAGGTATTACACTCAACCTATACTGGTCCAAACTAGGAAAAATAAAGAGCCTCAAGAACTCTTGATGGGGGGTACACAGTGTGTCTTAGGGGGTACACGACATGTCTAGATATCCCAAGTCTTGTCCATGTGGAAAACCTCACACAAATTGTAGTATCCATATACATGGGATATAGAGACACACAGTTACCTATCCGTGTCTCCTGGACAAGTCTGTGTACCAAAGATGTGTCTGCGTACTGGTCTGTGTACACCAAGCCACACACATGTCTATGTACGTAGTGTTTCATCTGGCCATGCCCTGTTACCATTGTCAGTGTACTCTCTATAGTATACACTGATTCAATCAGGGAGGGTCACACACCGTGTGATAGGGGCCACATGCTGTGTGATCCTTAACTTCGTCCAAAACCTAGAACCACAACTAGGCCCCCACACATTTTTTAATCCTTGAATGCACACTATGTGTTTGGAATTTTCCATAATCCCTTATTCTTCATCTCACTAGTTTATACATTTACACCGCCTTCAGATCTGTCTTCAATCAAAATGAAATATGCGGAAATGCTCCAAATGATCCATGCTGTCTACGAACAACACACTCCAAATGTTGGATATGGTCAGAAATCAATGGTGTTCATATAGTTTGTCTTCCACGTTGGAAGCTCAAAAATCAGGGGTTTCCAAACCACCTTGATCCATCTACCACCATCACCATCACACCTCCATTTCATCGCACATAGTCTACATCTACAATATTGGATTGTTGATCCAAGAACCACATATGAAATGATCGATCCATCAGTAGGGAGTCGAAACACAAACCAAGGGGTCTCCCATGTTAAATGAGAAAAGAGGGTGAAAAGAACAAGGAATAATCTTGAAGAACGAACCTTGGACATTTTTTATTTCATCCTTGATCCATTTCTATAAGAAATGTAAAATATGATGATTGAATAACCATGAAGAATATACCACATAAACCCCATATAATAAAACCATTATAGAAAGGGGATCGATCCGAAAACCAATCCATTCGTCGATTGATTTTAAATCTTCACGGAAATTAAGAACATGTAATTAAAAAATTGAAACACACACCCTATTTGGAGGTTGGATCAATTTTTGATGAGGAACAGTTGTGTTGTCATCATTGACAATATCCTCCTACTCTACTGGTACAATGATCCATGATCTAATCTTGATCCATTATCTCCCATCAAGAACGATCTCCTCGAATGGGGTCTAGGTCTCCAAGTTTTAGTAGATAAACCTGTGAAAAAACTTCTTAACTATGAACTTATAGGGGGAGTAGGTACCTGCGATGAAGAAAAATATAATAAATTTTTCTTGTAATTTATTTTATCAGTTTCATGCCCCTGACAACGTTTTTCACAAAAAACCCACCCCGACCAATGTTAGGTCATGCGTAGGGTAAATCTTCTATTTTATATAACACCCCAAGCTTCCATGGTACACTTCTCTTTGAATAATAGAGCAGCGTGTGTTGTACGCAAGTTCGAGATTCTAACACACCGCGACCAATCAAAATAGCCATTATGAATAGTAATACCCACTTTTTAAAATTATATATATTTTATATTTCAAAATGGACTTCATTTTTGGATTTGGAATATTGAAATTAGCATATGTTGAATTTTTGGTATTTTTCTAAGAACTTCAAATTTTTTATGAATAGTGAAAAATACTTAAAAACAACTTTTTTAATCAAAATAAATTATAGTGATAAATTATAATATTGAGTGGTTTTAAATTATAATTATAATATATTTTTAACATTTTATCCAATGGTGGTCATTAGAATTAATTTCACTTTGAAATTGGACATAAACAATTGTGAATCTTTTGATATATATTGTTTCTTAAAAACACGCTATTTGTTGTGACAGCGGGAATTAATTATAAAATTAATTGATGAAACTTATATGTTTAGAATTTTGTAAAATAGAAATCATTTTTGAATTCACAATATCAATTATAGTTTAGGGTGAAATTTTGGCACTGTTCTGAAAAACTTCAATTTTTGATGAATAGTGAAACCACTAAGTGGTAGTTAAAAAACTGATTTTTCGTTTAAATGAAACATTACAACTTCTATGATTTGATTTTCAAAAATCCTACATACATGGTTGTCATTAGGATGTAAAATGTGGTTCAATGGGATTAAAATAATTTTTTGGTGAATAGTAACTTTTAAGTTTAATTAATCGAGATTAAAGGTAATTAGTGAAATTTAAGGTAAAAATGATATTATAAAAATATGAAAATACCCTTAAACTTTTCCTACCATTATTGGATGAGTCATGAATGACCATGAAAATCCATGGGTCAACTTGGGGACCCCATGGAGCCAGTTGGGTAAGAAAATGACATTAATAACTTTTTATTTAAAGTAAACTTAAAATTGTCCCAAACATGTGTTGTTTTAATAAAACAATTATTACATGGGGTTATATAAGTTAAAATATTGACTATAAATATTAATTGGAAATATAAAAATATTTTCTACATCATGGTAATTTTTTTATAATTTTTAGACATTATATATATTAAATTTTTTATGACATAATGATGATGCAATGATTACATCATTAATTAAAGATTTAAATAAAAGGAAAAGATAATGTAAAATATAAGACTTACACTTGTCAGAAACCTATTGGATGAGTATATTTCGAAACCTTATCACCTTATACTCGAAATATATAAGTGTGTGACCTTTAAAATCCGAAACTCATTATATAATAAAGTAACATTTCATGACTTTCCAAGAGTGCCCCTCCTCTCCTCTTATAAAAGGCCCCCACCACTACCACCTTATTCACACCTTCCAAGCCATTTGGATCGGCCAAACTCTACCCAAATACTCTATAAACTTCCCTCTCTTACTCTTAGAAGTCTCACTTTGGGCATAAGTCTTCCCAAGGAAGCCTTTGTCTCAAATCAAAAAGAGTTACCTGATTTTAAGGTAATGTATTCTCTTGTGTTCTTTTGTTTTATTTTGCTTCTCCAACCCCCTAAAATATTTTTATTACTTTATTTTGTAACAACAACAGTATCCTAAATATACTTGGATTTTTTTATGAGAATGATTTTTTTTACACTTACACACACCTTCGTCTAATGGTTAAAGAACATACTGTTTCTGTGGGTGGTGAATTACTGCCTCACGAAATGATGATTGTTCAATCTTCTTTTAACACCTCTCATGGTGGCCATTATGATGAAACTATTTTTATATATGATATATATTATGTTTTTGTTTTCCTTATGATTCTGTATTTTTCATTTATGGCATAACTTTATGATTTCCATTATGGGTAAACGCGATAATTTCATTTTAGGAAGTGCGGACTACCGCCCCCTCAAAGTGATTTGAATCGTTAATGCCATATGTGGGATGTATAAAGGATGGAGTAAATGGTATTATAAATTATATTATAATGGAGTTATATTATACCTTTATATAATTATAATTTCATTCTATTAAAATACGAAATAGAAATGAAAGTAGCGTTCATGCGTACGTACAGCTTACCGTCTCCATGAATGGTGAATTTCATTTCTTACCTCTAAATGTTATGTAATATTATAAATGCATGTATATACTGGATATATATGATATATATGATATCTAAATCATGAATATAATTCTGGATATAATGGATATTTTTCCACATGAACAACTTGTAATTATAAAAAGTTTATTTTTGACTCAAGTACCAAAGATCGACAAAATGACCTTTATTAACTTAAATAATTACATAATGTTCATAACATGGTAATAAGTGATATAAAAGGAATAATGAACTTGAAAAATGTTCTTAATAAAGTATTAATTAACTCTAGTTTATTATTCAGGAGATTAAATAATGATCGAGTCAAGTCGGACATGAGGTAAGGGAACTTCTTAACCCAATTTCCATTCTTTGGGTTAATCTATTACTTTCAAATTATGTCATGATATTATTATGTCCTATCTTGTATTTGTACTTTATTTATGTGTACTTATAGTTAATACACATAATAGATCTATTTTATTTAAAAATGATCTTTGTAAGGGACTTTGTCTCAATCTCCATTCATTGAGGCATATTTTGTTTTATACAAAAATTTCTTTTATACGGTGTATAAACCCCTTTGACTTTTACTATTATTCAAAAGGAATCTATTTATATGAAGAGTTTTAATAAACAAAAAAAGTAATGTTTTTCTTGTTGTACGTATGCGACGACAATGAATTCTCCACCGCCGTGACCATTATTTGAGTTTCGGCTTCCTCTACAAGCCATAACTTTTTTTAAATGAAAAATAAATACAAAGTTTTAATTTTCTTTTATTTTGGTATTGAAAATGGGTTTGATAAAGTTTTTATTATATCAATGTGTTGTATTGATATATTTTGATTGAAATGTGGAAATGCTATGTTTCCTTTATGCATGTTTTATGTGATACGATTATGTTACGGTTTAAGATAGGTTTAAACCTATTCATATGAGGAATGCATTGGACTTAATAAGTGACGGGTAGAGCCCTCTATAGCTCCTCGATGTATTGGTAGGTCTCATGAGACAAACTAGTGTCTTGGCACGAGGCCTTGAAAAAATCTTATTTGTAGTATTGGCATGAGGACTTGGCTATGTGGTTATGATAGTCTGACATTATGAATTCTATCATTAAGAAAGTGGATATTGATATTGCATGTGATTATTCGACTTGTAGAATATCCATGTGAAGAAGTAAATGGAATTATCTCATTTTACTTTTTCCATATTATGTTGAAGTTCATGTTTAAAAGGCTTTTGTTTTAGTTATAAATTGCCTTAAATGTTTATGTTTATTTATAAAAGCTTCCGCTAAATTGTTATCCTTACTGAGCATCTGAGCTCACCCCTTCCAATGTTTTATTTTTCTCAGGATGTGAAGAAATATTTTATGACTGACCTGCAGGGATAGTCTGAAGGGGATATGGGTGTGGACTACAGAGACTATGTTATTTTAGTTTTTCACTTTATGATGTAATGTAACATTTATGAATGTATCTAGTGTTTCTAAGGCTACTAAACTAATCGGTATTTTGTGATCATGCCAATGTTACGCAATAATGCACCGACTCTGGATAACTGGGGTCGAGCCATTACATTTTAAACTCAAAAAGTCCCTCAAATTTATGATCTGAGAACTTGTTTAGGAGTTATTCTATTTTTTATGAAAATCGAACATGATTTCTATCTAATATTTCAATATTTTTCAAACATTTGTTCTAGAAACACTAGGCCTGAGAATTGCACACTTTATTAGTGCTTGGTCTCAAAATCAATCCATATAATATTTAAAAATAATACATGGAAAATATGATATGTAACACCATAGAAAGAGTCTCATAAAATTTAACACCTTCGATTTGTTAGTAACATTTTCACACTAATCTTGTTTTGTTCCTTATCACTTCACCTTCTTCATTCATCTTACTCCAAAAAACCCATTTTTTACCTATAAATTTTTTTTATCTAGATTGGGTATGAGTTCCGAAGTATCAATTTTTTCTACCTGATCATGCTCTTCATTCATATACTAAACCCATTTTTAATTCTGAAAAGCTTCATTCAAATATTTCAGCTCGACTTTTGAATACAATGAAGTATGTGTAACAACGTTTTTTGTTCATATTGTTTGAACCTTGGATGTTGATTGAAAAAAATGTTTTGAGATTCCAAATTTCTTCTCATCATAGGATACAATTTTTTAGTTTATTCTCCCTCACTTGAAATAACTGAGTATTATTCTTATTCTTGAGTAGGATTATTATTATCAGTATCCTTATTTGAATTCTTAATAAAGATTTTGATATCCTGATCATATTCCTTATCAACCAGAGTCTGGTTATCCTCATAATTCATTTCAGTAACCATAACATCAACATAATCAACTATTATTCCGATTTCTTTATTGAAATAACTATATAATTTTCCTTCCAGAGCACATCCAAGAAAAATAACATCTTCACCTCAATGTTGAAAAGTTAAAATTTTTACAACTTTCTTCTTTATGATACATAGACTCCCAAAAACTATCAAATGTTTCAAATTTGGAGTTTTACCATAAAAAATACATATAGTTTCATGTATGAACATGGCCTATAAAAAAATTAGTTTTGGATATACATTGTACTACTCATGTAATGCCTCCAAAAATAATGAGAGAGACTATGTTCAAGTTACATAGTTCTCCCCATTTCTACCAGAATTCTATTCTTCCTTTCAAGAACCCCATTTTTGGGGAGTGTATAGTGAATTGAACTCATGAAGAATTCCTTTATTATCAAGATAACATTAAAATTAATTATTTATTTACTCACCACCATTATCATTTCTCATATTATTTACTAAATACCCACATTCATTCTCATATTTCCTCTTGAAAATTTTAAAAATTTTCAGATAATCTGACTTATGATTCATCTACATAACACACGTAATGCAAGTAAAGTCATCAAAGAAAGTGATAAATTACTTATGTTTATTAATTTATTATTTTTTCATTATCCCAAAGATATCTTAATGAATAAGTTATAAGGGTTTTTTGAACAAATATCAATTTTCTTATGCACATAATTTGTAATATTTTCTTTCTGAAAAATAGAGCAACATCAATATCTTCTTATTGAAATATAAAGAATATGTTGGACACTGTATCTCTTAGATAAATTTCTCATGTTTCTCTGAAACATGTGTCCCAACTTTTTATTTCACAACTAATTATCTTTCAATATTCCTATGTAACAAGAGTTTTTTAATTCACTAAATTGAATTAAATTTTCCTTTGTACATTGGAATCTTGTAACTATCCTTATATCTTACTCACTCTTCACTAAATATCTATCTTTTCAAAATAATTTTTTTTACTTCATCACATATTTGTGAAACACTTAGAATGTTGTGTTTTAACCCATAAACTTACAAATATTTCTGAGGCTTTAACATTTTCCCCAATGATGGAAGGTCCAACACATTTGATTATTAGATATTAATCATTTCCACATGTCTCTATTCCTTATTTTATGTATTTTACAATCTTCAATAATTTCAAGTCTCCTTTCACATGATATGAACACCCTATATCAGGAATCCAAGGTCGTTATCCCTTTGTATATTTCAAAGTAGATTCTATAACTAAATATTTTTCTTCCACTTTTACTTTCTTCTTCTATGGATTTGGAAAATTGTTTAAATTTTTTTTGTTCAAAACTAAACAGAATATAATTTAGAAATATATCCTATATTTTTACATATTTCATAAATAGTTTTCAGAGGTTGGAACCTATTTTCAACATTCACACCATCCTTCTCAAGTTTCTTCCAAACATCATTCTAAGAATTCATCCTTTGAATATATTTAAAACCCCTCATACTTTGACTTAAATAATTTATGGGATGATAATAATGTTGTTGATTGAACCAATATATATTTTCAAAATGTTATAATCCACCATAACACTAGTAGTAACCATAGAAAAAATATTTTCTTCTAGAACTTTCATATTGACCAGAATGATGAAGATGTTTCTCAGAAACCTTCTAATCATTATTATTATAACTATGTTAACCACCATCCTTTCTATTTCTCTACCAACATTGTCTTTTTCATCTTGGTTTTCTCTACATCCTTATCCAAACCAAAATTTGTATGAAAATTTTCATATCTTTAACTTTTAGAAACTTCTGAATTCAAAAATTTGTTGGTCTTAGCCACATACATAACTTTCCTAGATTTCTTATTTTCAGAAAAACTTCCATCCTTCTATTAAAGAACAACTTGAGGCTTGTTGTAAACCTTTTAAGGTAACTTTTGATTATTCTCAGCTTCCTCATTGCGAGAACATCACAAACATTAGAGATAGAGTTTTTAAAACTTATATCCCTCTGTTCATATTTAAAAAGTTTTTGTTGGAAAAGTTTCAAATCTTTTACATTTTTATTCAATTTTACCTCCATTTGTTCATTATTATTTTTACTTTTACAAGATATTTCATCAAATAATAAATCTATTACATCATCTTGAATTTCTCATCAAGAAAATCTTCATGATTTTTTGATGAGGAATTTTCATTTTTCTATTTCCTGATTTATTTTTAAAGCCTCACAATATTCTTCATAAATTAATTCAATTATTATTTAAGTTGATATTCTAATTGAGTTTCTTCATATTCATAACGAATACTTCTGAATTATTCATTATTAATTATTATGATAAATGTTTTCTCACCAGCATGATTTGTAAATTTTTTAGATTCATCTTTATTGTCTTATTATTTATAATCTTTCAATAGAAAACTTATCCTTTTAGATTTAAATATTTTAAATCTTTCCTTATGGAAAATTATTTAACCTTATCACCATATTTCTTATATGATCTTCTTGGCCTTCTTTATTCTTCATCACTATCCTCTTATTTCTTTATTTGAATACAATTATCTACAAAGTTCCCAACAAATCCACATTCAAAAAACTTCAGGGGAAGTTTTCATTTGTATTTACTTATACCTATTCTCATATATTTTAAAAAATAATAAAAATTCATCATGGTTTTTACTTACCTCATTCTCAGAGTCAGAGTCAATAACATCATCTTTCTCAAGAACCTTATTAAACTTCTCTTTCTTATACTCCTTGAAAGGAATATTTCTATAAAATTTTTTCCCTTCATGAATTTATCCCTTCTAATTTCATAAGTAATGATAGTTTTATAAAGAATATACAGAGATAGAGTTTTAGGGTATCTATCTTCCATTGAGGATACTTTAGCATCATTATTATTGGGATGAATTCTCAATATCTTTTCAAAAATTATAAAATATTCTATCTTTTCAAAAAGACATATGATTGTTTTGAAAATTTCATTTACCCTAGTATATAAGTCATCAATATATTTATACTCAATCATTTTCATATCTTCATACTTAATCATCTAGATTTGTAGTTTTTTTATTTACTTTTTTATTTCCTTCATAAATGTTTTTCAACTTATCCCAAATACCTTTGGTAGTGGAAACACCCTTCAAACTTAAAAAAACTTTCAAAATGTGATGATAGTAAATAATTCTTAGCCTTTCCATCATTCTCAATATTATTCTTATCAATAGATTTAAGAGGAAAATTATCATCAATTGGAGGAAATCCATCTGTGTCATCTTCAAGAACATTATATCCAAGAAAAATATGATAAGGAAACATTTTATCTTTCTAGATATGATAATTATTACAATAAAAGTCTGGAATACCTTTACTGTTGACACAATTCAGATTCTCCATCAACTTCTGTTCAAAAATTCATCAAAGATTAAACCAAGGGAACTATCAGATATGACACCACCTATAATTGACCAGTCATGATATTTGTATCACTGAGAGGAGGAGGGGTGAATCAATGATATCTTTTTCTTATAATTTTACCACTTTATGAAACAACATTCATCTCCTATTAATTATTTACCTCTTTAACAAAAAAAAACAAATCTATATGAAAATAAGAATATAAAAGTTTCACTACACAAAAAAAATGTAGCTATATCCTTGGTAGTATTTGGAAACAATAAAATACCACACAATACACTATAAAAAATTCTCATGTCTGTAACATGATGAGTATGATATTCTATTAAACTCATGTAGGACTATGTTCAATAGAACATTTCATGAGCTTCAAGTATCCTCAATATTTAATACAAATATTTTCTAACAAACATATTACTGTGATATATGATCAACTTACACAACTATTTTCTTCAATAAAAATTATTCACTTTATTACCCAGCAGCAAGAAAAAACTTATTTGGGATTTTATAATGATACTGAGTCCAATTTCTTAGTCTGATTTCTCAATACTATCATATTTCTATGTTAGGATACTACTGAAACAATTCTAAACTTCTTCTTCCTCAATCTGGAAAACCCAGTCTGATTTCCTAGTTTAAGGATTTATCCTGATATTATAATCAGATGAATATGACCATATTTCTTCTTCCTCTTCTTTTGTCCTACTAACTATACCAATAAACCAAAATCTAGAAATATTATTCTCCCTAGAAATTTGATGCTTATCTCTCTACAACACATTAGTCAAAAAGTAAAAAGTATATTCTTCTTTTATAGTTGACCCAAAAGTGGATTGGGCAGGATTCTAAAAATGATTCACATTCAATTGAATTTTCAAAAAACATAAATTCTTCTTGAATTTCAGATGAATTTATGACTTCTTCAATGCTTCTCGAATCATCTCAAATCTTCTTAAAACTTCATCTCACTTCTTACTTTTGTAAAAAAAATCAGTCTGATTCTGATTCCCCATCCCGATTTCCCAATATTATTTTTCAGTATGATAATCCATACCACTTGAATATATGAATAAATAGATATCTTTAATATTATTAGAAAACATTTTCTTGATTTTGATTCTAATTTTCCATTTTGATTTCATCATTATAATGAGGTAATTTGGTCACTCTGATTTAATTTACTCACTTGAAAAAAATTATAACCGAAGACATCCCACCAAGTTTCTCTGTACTAATTATAAAACCAATATGCTCATTTTCATTTATTAATTATGATGAATTTAACAGATACATTAATACATTGTTCTGCATTAAATGTGAAAAATGTAAATCATATTTCTTCCCATTATGATGGTCCCATTGATAACATTTTTTAATATTCTTCAAAATCTTCATGCAAGCTTCATGTATTCCTTTGACAACACTTCAAAAACATTCAAAAATAAGATTATTATTATTCTTGTTTTCTCCAGACTGATTATTGGTCTTGGATTCAATCTGATGAATCTAAGTCAATTTCAATACGATGGATCTTAACCCACTTGTGAATGTATCAAATGTTAAAGATATTCTTGTTTCTCTTGACCCACATTAAAAAAATTAACTCAATAGAATTTATTTATTTCTATTGACCCACTTATTAAGGAAAATGATAAAAAATTTATCTTAATGAAAATTTTGGAATTCATTGTTGATTGATCACTAACTTTATTTTTATATTGACCCCCACCAACATTACTTTCTTTTCCTTTTTTAATGGTCCCAAATGTTGGAACAAAGGATGTTCTTTATTGTAAATAGAGTATGGTTTGTGTTTATTGTCAATCAAATTTAGGTTGATCAAGGGGTTTGAAAGTTATGTGATATTACAGTACTGGTGGAAGCATGTTTTTAAGGTGGCACAGTTTCCTAGTGTTTTACAAATTATTGAGCCTCAAATTCGAGAGTTTTTGTTTGGAAAATGAAGGTTTTACACAAAGGAAGTACGCATAATGGGAGTTCCGGGAATAAATTCGGATCACAAAATATGGTACATGGAATGATCAACCAAGAACCAAATAGAGGGAATGGTTCACAAAACTGAAAATGGTACGTGAACAGTATAGTATGAAAGGTTCGTGGAGTGAAGGAGCTTCGCAGGAAGGCCTGTGGTTCACGGAAGACAAATAGTTTGTGAGATGGCATGTAATTCACAAAAATTAGATGGGAGAGGTTTTTAGAAGACACATTTCACATGATGGATTATCATTGGAGAAAACAAGGCAGTTATCGATTCATGGAATAGTTTGGCTTCTGTGAAGGGATGAGTGGTGGTATGTGGACCGCATAGGGAAATTGTTCATGGGAGATGCACGATATGCGATGAAGGTCATACCATATCAAAGATTTGGTAAAAATCATATTAACAGATTATGAAAATATATTTTCCTATATAAAGAGTACTAATCCCATTTTTAAGGGGTGCGTAGCGAATTTCATTAGAGTAATTCATCACTCTAGGAATTCGAATATTTACAAAAGAGGTTCGTGTAGAATAAATTTTTCTGAAGGGGTTTCTATAGTCTGTAAAGGGAAGAAAGGCCTATATAGAAGTGTTTGCATGTGGAGGAAGAACCCAGTCTATGGTGCTCTTACAGTATGCATATAAATTGAGGTGGTATGTGGAGAAAGGTAGTATGGAAAGGAAGGAGGTACATGAAATATGGTTTCTAGAGGAGAAGTTAGTCCACATTGAAGAAGCAGTATACAAGAGAAGAAGTAAATACAATACTTGGATGCAGTTTTAGGGTATGCAGTCACATTTTATAGAGGTAGTATGTGAAGGAGGTACATGGAGCACTGCAGTACATGGAGGAAGTAGGTCAATTCACGAAGGGAAAGTTTTCTAATGATCAGTACATGGAAAAATAGATTACATCTACATGGGAAAATGGGGCTTCAACAAATAGTTTATCTATAGTTAAGGATGCATGATTTAATGAAATCCTATTGAAATAAACTTCATGTCGATAAAATGAGTTTAGATTCTTCCTAACACAATGAGAAATGGGGAGTAAATATAAGTGATCTGAGTGATTCTGTGTGCTACCCCTAAAACCTTATAATGATTGTGTGCCTAGCATAGAGTGACTTTGCAAAACTTTTGTACTCCAAAATATGTGAATATTAGTGGAATTTGGTATGAATAAAAATCTGTATACGTATTATCCTTGGATGTATCCCTTATTGGAGAACCAAGAAAAATTGTCATGTATTTTCTTTGCATGTGATTATTTGTTTTATGCAATTTCTCATCATATAGGCTTAACAAGTTCCTACATACATGGGAATAATATCCATTAATTTAAAAGAAAAAGTTGACAACTTGATTCACCCCTCCCCTCTAAGGGTGTTCCGAGGTCCTCCAAGTGGTATCAGAGGGAAAACGTTTCTGGTGTTAAATCTATCCTTCATTTCTACCATAGAGAATACAGTGAATGTTATGAGATTCCTCCTATTTGATGTAAGTGAATTACAGATCTGAAAAATAGGATGAGATCTCATCTAAGATCTCTTAGAATGGAAGTCCTGTTTTCCACTGCATTGGGAATACAAGTTATTAATCCATCTGGGCTATCTATGAACAATATAGAAACGAAAATGCTTGATGTAGATTCCAAAACATAGAATTCCCTCACTGGACCACATTATGTTCATATATATTTAAAGGTGACAGACTTTATATCAGAAGAGTTTATGTGGAAAAAACTAGAGAATATTTATGAAGGTGACAACAAAGTTAAGGAGGAAAAACTATATGTTTTTCACAATAGGTTTGAGGATTTGAATATTCGTCTTCATGAAAATGTATATAACTTTTTCAATATAATTAAGGAAGTTGTTGGAACAATACGAGGAGTTGGTGAAGAAATAATAGACATTGATATTATGAAGAAAATATTGAGAAGACTTCTACCTCATTACAATACAAAGGTATCAACCCTTGAGGAAAGAGATCTTTATAAAATTTCTCTAGATGATCTGATGAGTAGCCTGGAGGAATATGAGATTATAATCACGACAGAATATGAAACTACTCAAGCAAGAAATGAAATTTCATTAAAATTCATGGAAAAAATTGAAATTTTAGGAGATAGTATTGATAAATATAATGAGAAAAAATAAATTATTTCTCTCATTTCCAATAAATTGAATAAGTGAAAACAGAAATTTTAAAGCAAGTTACATCTATCTTGTTTTCATTGTAGAAAATTTTGTTGCATTGCCTCTCAATGCACAAGAATGTTCAACGATGAAGAAATAGAAGTTGAATACATAAAGAAGCCTCATAATTTTTTTTTTCAAAAAGGAAGATTTAAAGTCTAGTAAGAAAATACAAAGAAAAGTTTTTATCCATGAAGAAGAAGATCATGATAGTGAATTCATTGAGTAATAAGAACTTAAGTTTAAATCTGGAACCCATTCATCAATGATGGATACCATTGAAAAATTAGAACCATCAGGAGATGAAGCTTGAAAAAACCAGTTAACCACTGATGTCGATCTCAAGTTGCAACTTAAGTGTGCTTTTGGTAAGATTGAGAATCAACGCAAGAGATGAAAAAAGTGGAAAGAAATTGTGGAATAGTCATCATAATATGTTGATATACTAAACGTTGAAATTGATCTACTTGAGGATGTAATAAAAGAACATTAAACAACTTCTGAAATATTAAAGGATATAGTTGAACTAAAGCACAAAATTGAAGAACATGAAAATGTCATTAATGAATATACATCTAGATTGAAGGAGAAGTACAAAGATATTGAGGGACTTGAAGAAGAAGTTTTTACTCTTAGGAGTAAATATGAATGTGAACCAAGTACAAAAGAAATAAATAAGTAAATTCAGTTGGGAAAATTCTCAGATGATGGGCTTCTGGAGAGAGTTAAGCATGGTTCTGATGGAGTTGAAAAGGTTCTGAATGATCAAAGAACCTCATACATGGGAAACATAGGAATTGGTTGTAATGATGAAACATCGAATTTTGGAAGTAAAAAGGGCCAAAATAAAGGCAAGATTAAAGGAAAAATATCACAAATACTCCTAAAGTCCAAACAAAGAAAGTCTCAAATCAGATAGAAAGGAGGAATACATTTTTTTATTGAGTTTCCCAAGATGATACACAGTCAAACTAGACTTCTAGAAAAGTTGACATGAGGATAAATAGAAGTTAAAAGACATTTCCACTTATTTAATTTAAATAATGTGGCTCTTTGGTCCATACCATGTCATACTGTGAAGAGGGAAGGATCTATTTGAATAGAGAAGAGCTAGGAAGTCAACAAAGCATAAAAATATCATATCCTAATTCCTATATAAGAAACCATTTTTATGGATATTGTTTTCATTGTTCCAACTTTGGAAATAAATCTATTGATTGTTGGTAGAGGAATGGTAGGAACAATTCATACACAACTCAGTGACAAGTCAATACTCACCAAACAGATGGAGTTGTTCTTAAATACAAGTTCTATCCTATGGAATAAGAGTATTATTATGATGAACCTATGCACATGGAAAATATATTTTAAAATTCATCTTTATCTATCAATTAACTAATATTTATTGGAAGTAAAAGAAGAAAATTGAAAAATCAAACCTTGAATAAGTATCTCTCAAAGCTACCAAGAAAAACAACACTTGGATTATTGATAGTGGATGCTCATCCCATATGATAGGAAATGAAAAACTATTAATTAATTTCAAGAAAAAGGTCAATGTGATAGTGTGATTCAGGAATGATGGTTCTTTGAAGATAAAAGGTAGCGGAAGTACTAAACTGGTCAATAGCGAGCTGAAGAAGACTGAAGTTATTTATGTGGATGGGTTGTATCATAATATCCTAAGTATGAGTCAACTCTATGAATCTGGAATTATAGTGACATTCAATCCAAAGGGGTGAACTATAAAAGGAATAACATGGGATTATCACATGAAAGGTTGTAGAGCATATGGAAACCTGTATCAATTTGATAGTAAAAAGAACATTTTCTACATGACAATTGAATAAGAAAACAACTTGTGGAACTGGTGGTTGGGTGACATTAGTCAATAAGAAATGGAAAAGATATCTAAGCTGAAGATAGTCATGGATATCCTCAATCTGAAGTGTGAATGAGAAAATACTTGTGATGATTTCATTCGATGTAAATTGCTCTGCAATTCATATTGGATAAAGAAGAAAATGGTGTCAAATCATTGTGAACTCATTTATACAGACATATGTAGTTTGATAAATGTTTTTGGAACTAATGGAGAAAGGTAATTTGTTCTTTTGATTAGTGATTATATTATAATATCTTGTGTGATGGTTATATATAGGAAATTACAAGTACTTGATTGCATTAAAACTTATCACCAAATAGCTAAGAATGATACTGGATCGACAATCAATGTTTTGTGGTATGAAAATAGTGGATTATATACATCCATTGAGTTTGAAAACTACCTAGAGAAACATGGGATACAACATGGGGTGGCTACTATGAGAACTACCCATAAAAATGGAGTTATTGAGAAACCTAATAGATAGGTGAACACTATGGCTAGAACCGTGATGATTGAGAGTCGTATCTCTCTTCATTACTTAAAAGAGGTTGTTCAAGCTACTATTTATATTCAAAATCGAACAAAGATTTATACAGGGGAAACCAAGACACCCTATGAGTTATATCATGGAAAGAATCCTTATTTGAAGTATTTTTATGTTTTTAAAAGTAAATTATTTATCCAAAACAAAGAAAGAAATCAAGGAAAGTATGGTGACACTACTGATGAAGTAATATTCCTTAGATATTCAATGAATAGAAAAGCCTAAAAATGTTTCAATAAATGTATTAAAAAATTGTGGAAAGTAGTTATGTGAATATCATTGTATACAAAACCAAAAAATGTATCAAAAAAATTCATATGATGATGTGATAGAAGGTAAGTAAGAATGTAGACATAGAACAGATCCAAATATAAAAGTAGAGGAAGGAATGCAAAACATCTAGGATTCACATCATGATATTGACATAGAAGAAGAATCAGAAGAAGAAATCATGGTGAAAGAAAATTATTCTGAACCTCAAAGGAGAAATCGAAGAGCATAAATTGATCAATCCAACATCATTAGTGATTGCATAGCTCCCACATAGACAAATAAAATGAGTAATAGTGCATAATCTACATTCCTTTAAATTATGGAACCATCCTCATTTGAAGAAGTTGCAATGGATGAATTATGGGTTAAGGCCATGAATGAAGAATCAAATCAGATCGATAAGAACAAAACATGGGATCTAGTTAAGATACCCAAAACCCACAATGCGATTGGTATGAAGTGAATTTTCAAAAATAAATTTGATGATCATGGAAATTTGATCAGAAATAAGGCAATACTGGTGTGTAAAGGCTATTTACTGATTGAAGGTGTTGATATTGAAGTAAAATTTGCTCTGATGGCTAGACTAGAGTCAATTAGAATATTTATTTCCATGAAAATTCAAATAGGATACAAAGTGTATCAAATTGATGTCAATATAGCTTTATTAAATGGTGTTCTTGAAGAAGAAGTCTATATGGAACAACCAGTGGGATTTTTTCTTAGTAATGATAAAATGAGGGTTTTAATATTAAAGAAAGCTCTATATGATCTGAAATGGGCACCATGAACATGGTACTATTGGATGGATTCTTATCTAAAGAACCTATAATTTAAAAGAGTAGAAGTAGATCACAATATTTATGTGAATAATTTTCAAAAAGAGTAGTTTATGGTTCTAGTGTATGTAGAAGATATTATATTTGGAGGAAGAAGGTAGGTATTTGTGGATGAATTTTCCAATCACATGAAATCATAATTTTAAATGTTTGTGATTAGTGATCTCACATATTTCTTGGGGCTGCAAGTGATTCATAGGAAAGACTACACTTTCATTTCTTAGGAAATTTTTGCAAGATAGTTGCTGATGAAATTCCATATGCATGAATCCAAACAAATTTAAACTCCCATTTTAATTGGAACTAAACATGGAAAGCATGAGTATTGGACTTCTGTAGATCCCACACAATATAGGAAAATCATCAGAAGTTTATTTTACTTGACTGGGAAACTATCATATATTGTCTTTGAAACATTCTTAGTAGCCCACTATAAAAGTAATCCAAAAAAGGACATATGAAAGTAGTGAAAAGAATCATGATATACATTCAAGGAACTGACAATTATGGATTATACTTTTTTGTAGGAAGAGATAATGAACAATCAACATTTTATGATTCTGAATGGGATAGAGATGTTATTGATAGAAAGTACACAAGTGGTGAAGCATTATTTATTGTCATGAAATTTGTGGGTTGGTTGAGTAAGAAATAGGAAAGTACTTATCTTAGTAATACTAAAGTTGAGTATATATCTATTATAAAGTTTTTCACTAAGCTACTGTGGATGAAGTAATAACTGACATATATTGGCGATGATGTGAAAAAACCAATGGTGATTCACTATATAAAAATATCACAACTGATCTTACTAATAATCCTATTCACCATTCTCGTATGAAACATATTGAAATTAGATATCACTTTATCAAGGGAAAATTGAATAAGACATGATTAAAATGGATCATGTTGGAGATGATGACCAAGTGGATGGCATACTGACTCATCCATTGTTGTCACATGTGTTCAAGAAGCAACAGTTGAACCTCAGTGTTCAAAAACCTCCCAATGCATGAGGAGGTTATGAAGTTCCCCCTCTCCATAGTTATGTTAACTATTTTTATCTATTTTTTAATGTTTTATAGGTTTATGGGGGATATACAGTCCCAGGGGGGTGTTCTTTAATATTTACAAGTGAAAAATTTGATTCTATGGGTTTATTTACAATGGGGGATAATGGATAAATTCATTGTTTTATGATTCAAAATAGGTGAAGGAAATATGAAATATTGTTATGGGGGCAGGATGATGGATAATAATGTAATTTAAAATTGTTATAATGGGAGAGAATTATGAGAATGGAGAAAAAGGTTTGGTGTTTGGTATAAAGATAACCTAATTCATACTTACCCTCTTATTTTCTACACCGATCATTAGTCATGTAGAATTAGAGTGTTGGGGTTATTTTTATCTCACATATTAGTTTTGATTGCATCAAGTGCATCATTGAATTTATCTGCAGATTTCCAGCAAACCCAAAGTGTGAGATTGTTGGAACCAAGGTGGTTATTTGTTGGAAATGGAGTATCGTTTGTGTTTTTTTTTCAATCCACTTTGGGTTGATCACGGGGTTTTCAAGTCAAGCGATCTTATAGTACATGCCTAATCATGTGTTTAAGGTGGCCCAATTTCCTAGTATTTGCCAAATTTTTGGGTTTCAAAATCAAGAGTTTTTTTTGGAAAATGAAGGATTTCCACAAAGGTAGTATGTTGAATGGGATTTCTTGGAAAAATTAAAAGATAAAAAAATATGATACATGGAATGGATAACCTTGAAACACCTATAGGGAATAGTTTTCAGAAGGGAAAATGGTAAGTGGATCATATAGGAGGAATGATTTACATAATGAAGAAGGTTTTCAGGAAGGCCTGTAGTTCATAGAAGGAAAAAGGTTTGTGGGATGGCGTGTAATTTGTGAAAAAGATATTTAGAGGTTTTTATAAGAGAAAATTCATGGGATGGATTGTTGTTGGAGAAAATGAGGTAGATATTGGTTCATGGAAGAGTTTGACCACTGTGAAGGGATGTGTGGTGGTATGCAGACCACGTCGGTAAATAGTGCGTGGGAAATGCACGGTAAGAGGTGAAGGCAGTGTTGTATCAAATATTTGGTAAATCTTAAATTAAATGATTATGTGGATATATTTTCCATTATAATAAGTGATAATCGCATTGTTAAGGGGTGCAGAGTGAATTTCATTAGAGTAATTCATCAATTCAGGAATTTGATTAAGTCTGAAAGAGGTTGGTGTGAAAGAAGTTTTTCCGAAGGGTTTTCTATAGTCCACAATGGGAAGATAGGTCCACGTAGGACAGTATGTATATAGAGTAAGAACTCAGTTTGTGGTGCTATTACATTACGTGGAGAAATTGAGGTGGTACACCGACCAAGGAAATATGAAAATAAAGGTGGTACATGAAAGAAGGTTCGTAGAGGAGAAGTTGGTCTGTAGTGAAGAAGTGGTACGTGAGAGCAAAAGTGATGGAAGTACATGAACACAGATTGTGAAGGTGGTACACAATTGTGGTTTGTAGAGGTATTACAAAGAGGTGGTATATAGAGGTGGTACATGGAGCACTGTAGTACACAGAGGAAGAAGGCTAATTCATGGTGGATAAGTTCACGAATGATCAGTACACGAAAAATTAGATTACATCTATATGGGAAAATAAGACTTCAACAGAGAATCTATCTATTGTTAAGGATGCATGATTTAATTATAACTTATTGAAGTGACCTTCAATTCAATAAAATATGTTCATATTCTCCCCAACATAGTGAGAAAGGGGGAGTCAGTAGAAGTGATCTGAGAGAGGGAGTGTAAAAATCCCTAAAACCTTGTACAGGTAGTGTGTCTGACATAGAGTGACTGTGAAAAAATTTTATACTCCAAAACTAGTGAAGATTAGTAGAATTTGGTATGGCTGACAATATTTCAGTGTTTTTTCCTTGGATGTATCCCTTAATGGTGAACCAAGTAAATGTTTTTCGTCTTCTCTTTTCATGTGATTGGTTGTTTTCTGCACTTTCCCATCAGACAGGCTTAACAGGTTCCTACCAACATGGGAACGATATCCATCATTTTAAAAAAAATGTTGACAAACTGATTCACCCATCCCCTCTCAGGGTGTTCAGGGGTCCTTAAAAAAAATCCAATGAAAATAATTCTAACATTAAAGATTATGATGGTATACCAAGTCTGATGGACCAGTATCAACAACTTCAATTTCAGTATCTTTTATCTTTTCTGAATACAATACCAATGATATTTTAACACTCAACTTATTTGTATTTTATATTTACTATACTCATCAACTTATTTCAACAATGATTAAAATCTTTTGGATTTTGGTCTGACTGAAAAATAACACCTTTATATTTTCACATTATGGTCATGGAAACCTTCCCATCCTTCAAAAAAATTGAAATCCAAAGATATAACTCTTATGATATGATACTAGAAAGCTTTTGCTTCAGCAAATTTCTTCTTTAACAATCATTATTATGTAAGCACAACTTCTTTCCTGACTTTCGTTACATTAAAGATCTTATTTAGCATCATATGGATTATAATGGAAAGTATTATAACTTCCCATTATTCCTATGGAATATTCATTTACAACCACCTGAATATGATTGTCCTCAATATGATTGGAAGCACCTTTTCTCCACCTTTATTTCATCAAGCTTTCATTAAAAGTTATACAACAGACTTATGATTTTTGAGAAATACAAATCAAAAAAGAATCATTATATTTTTATCAAATCCTTTCTGAATCTGATTCCCTTCCTCATTGTCATAAAAACCTCATTCTAGACCCAATTTGAGTCTGGTGAACATTTTCATCCAGAAAACATCTTCTCAATACGATGGGATTTCTAAACCTTTAGGATTACAATTACTTGAATATAATGGACAGTTTGATTTTCAATTTTAACAAAGTGAATTGATTTATCTTATTTAAAAAAAACACATTTTTAAAACAAAATAATTCTTACTTATTATAAAACAAACTTCATATTACCTAAAAAAACTTTATCCAACGAAATTAGTCCCAACTTGCATGCATGGGTGGTACACTTCTAAGACTCATTCTCATACCCTACACAGGCCCTTCGAGATGCATGTATACTTTATAAATTTTCATTTATTAAAGATATCATCATCGAGAGATTTATCTTAGTGGATGTTTATAATGTAATATAAGGAAAGGTACCATTTGTTCTTGCCTCATCTAGAGTTACCTTTTAGTTTTTTTTATGTTTTAGGATACTTATATGTATGTATGTTTCAAGGTTATCCGATGAAAACCCCTTATGGATATTTTATATTTGAATTGTTTTGAATTTATTCTCTATTTTATTTCCAAAAATGGAATGATGAGTTGTTACTTTACTTTCACTACAGTTTTTTATTTTTCTTATTCTATTATATGATATTAAATGTGCTTCCACCACAGGTGGGTCTGGTATTGAGTCTATTTAGTATTTATTATTCTGCATATTTTATCTATACTAATACCATTACCATATCATCACATGAGGGTATAGTCTCCACACTATTACCCTTATTACACCCTCGCTGTTAGTTAAAAGACATTAACATGCAGGGAGGTGCATCTAAGGCTAGTGGAATAAGACCTGTAAGTAATATTCAGGTGCCTCATCAGGCCGGGGCACTACAAAATATATGGTAATTTTGGAATGAAACACCATAGTACATTCTTAAAGGTAATGTGAGTCTATTATATTTATGGATATAATTTCCATCTGCCTCAGAAATTTAAGGTAAATAAATAAGGCACCAATATCTAGTGTTTCAACTATAAGAAGATTTGGAACTATTCAAACCCATAGTCGAATCATCAAGGGAATTTTGTTCATTGGTGTTTAAGAAAGAAATTACATATATGTAAAATTATTATTTATGATTTTTATGCCCCTTTAGTTACGATATCATGTACATTGATCATAAACTGGAGTTCTATTTTGATTCTGGGTCTATAAACACGTTCATATTTCTCTTGGATGTTGAATCATCCATTGAAACTATGAGGAGGGAGTTGTAAATTAATACTCATTGTAAGAATATGGTTAAAATGAGAATATATCAAGATATATGAATAATAACTCCCCAGTTTTAAAAATGTTATATATATATATATGTTTGAATTTGACATGATCGTGTTTTTGGGTATATTTAATTTTGAAAATTAAGGATTTAGTTAATGAAATATAGAATAGTCTATATTGAACAAGTGGTATTATTTATAGTTAATTTATCGGTTAATACAATATATATTTTTTTTGGTTGTTACTATATATATTTTAGTAATTAATATATTACTTTATCACATAAAAGTTTATTATTAATGGGTATTATCTTATCATTTACTGAAAATTTTTGTTTTCTATATGTGAATTACATTTCATTATTTTTTAGATATTATGATCCATTATATTTTTATTTTCATGTTTCATGCATGAAAAATTACACTTATTCATTCATATTTAGATTAAGAAGTAAAAAAAAATCTGAACTCTCAATCAAAGGGAATATTTTCACATAGAAGTGGAAATAAATCATGTATGTATATTTTTTCATGTTATTTATCATGTTGGTAAAGTAATTATATAACTCAAGAAACTATAAAATAAATATTTTGAGTCTTATATGGAAAAAACTAATCATCTATAGTAGTATTTTTTTATAAAATAATTCAATTTTTTTTGTATTATAATGATACACCCATGGTTTTAGAGATATTTAATTAGTCAGTACAATATTTTTTAGTAATGAGTTATAAATTAATTATCATTACACACGAAATTCAGTAAGAAAAAATTAAAATTTAGAAGACAATTTATTTAATGGTGATAATGTATCACCAAGTTATTTTACTAACTAATTCTCCTTTAAATAATGCCATCTTCGATGGCTTATGTTGCTCATAACATCAAACTAAAATGAGACACATCATATTACAACAAGACTTTACTAAATAGGAATATAAAAATAAATTATGATACTTAAATTATGTTATTTTTTATTGATGGAATTAAATTATTAGAAAATAGATAATCTATATTATAGGATTAAAATTAGTCAATGCTACAAAAGGATATTTTTGGAAAACAAATTTTAAAGTATTTTGTATATTATCTTAAAAAATTTAAATGATCTATTTTAAAATATGATTTTGATAATATGAAATATTTCAAAGTATAAACAAATATATTTACACTCAATTAATTAAAAATCGATATGAAATAATATTAAGGACACTTAAAGGTAAAAAAAGGTCTACTTTCTATAAAAGTGAGGTTTCTTTATATATAGTATTTTTATTTAAAATAAAAATTTATAAGTTGAATAATTTAATTTAATAAAATTTAATTAATATTTTATTTCATCATGTCAAAATTATCTTAGGTTGAATTTTAAGGATTTTTTTATAAAGTGTTATTTTTTGTAAATAGTGAGAAATAAATATTTTTTTCAGAACTATAATTTATTTTATATGAATAAAATAATTTAAAAGAATAATTATATATTAATTGTTTAAGGAAATTAATATTTATTTGATTAAATATAGTTTAATTAATTTTCAATAAATCTACATAATATTTTATTTTGGAATAATTCCATTTTAATTCTTACTATTACTTTTTTCTAAAAAATTATTTTTATATAATTTTTGTAATTATATTAATATTAATTTCCTCCAATTAAAATAATTGAATCCTAAAAAAGGATTTCATAATTGGAATTATATGATTAATTTTTGTTAACTTGGTTAATTTCATTTTAGATTATTATGAATAGTAATTTTGGTAAACATGTTATCACCATGGAAAAGGGTTTAAATGAGTTAATTATGGATAAAAAATTATGATAATGTCAGAAAGTATCTATTTTAATTATTATTAGATGTGATCATTTCAAACCTTATCACCTTATATTCAAAATATAATTTTCTAGTGCCACTTTACCATGATTAAAACACTTATAATATTTAAATGTCAAGAATAATTACAAGTATGCCAATCCCATCACTTATAAAAGGGAACATCATCTCCTCATTTATTCAAAAACATTGAGAAAAATAGTATAGTCAAGACCAACAAAAACCTTCTTAAATTCCTTATCTACATTCTATAATTACTATTCTCACAAAAATAAAAACCTACAAAAGCTTAATGTGTTATCCAAATGAGTTTTTCCAAAGAAGTGGTATAACTCTTAACCATGTTCTTTCGTGCTTATCTTTTTTTCAACATCATTCCAAAATATCCTAACCATGATGAAATAATAAAATAAATATCTCAAATATATGTTAATGTTATTATATTTATGTTACAAACCTTTTTAATCACTTTTTCTATCCTACGAGAAATGAAAACATATCTCATTTGTACGTGTGGACTGCTACGTCCACAAAGCAACATATTTTGTTTTCCATCACCTTCTAAAATAGATGGGTATAAATATAAAATTAATGAATATAAAATATGTTAATGAAATTATTATGATTCTAAATTATTATTATTCTATAATAATAATATATAACATACCTTCTTACCCTTATATCTATTGGAAAATGATAACATCGCTCATGTGTACATGTGGACTACCACCTCCTTAAATCTATGTGATTATTTTTTAATTTTTCCTCACATGGATAGTCATAATGATGGATATAATGAAAAAAATGTCACATATTACATAGTTATGATTCCAAAAAATTAAAATAATATCTAATTTATTTATTTCATATCCATTTGAAAAATAAAATATCTCTCATGTGTATGTATGGACTACCATCTTCCAGAAATGATGTATTGAATTTATTCTAAAAATTGTAATGGATGGTTATAAATGATTATTGAATGTATAAACCTTATAATAATAACAAGTTTATTTTTATAGACATAATTTAACTATGAACAAGGTGAAATGAATTGAATTTTCTAACTGAAACATGTATAGAAAACAGAACGAGTACCACCCAAATACTGATTTTAACATTAAATTATTAATAAATGGATCAAAAAAATTATTAATAAATATTATATAGTATGAGAAATTCAAAAAAAATTAGATAATGATGTATAATAAGTTTAAATATATTATACAAGAGATAAGTTCACTTCCAACTAAGATAAATGCCATGATAAGGGTTTATATCACAATCTCATTCTTATTCGGGACTGTTTATGTTTTTGTAGGAGGATAAAATAATATTTATACCCTAAAACACATCTATTTTCTTCTCATATAGTTATTTTTGACGTGTTAAATTATTTTTTCAATTTTAAATCTTTTAATACTAAATCCACTAAAAGAAAGTTTATAAGAAAATATGGCCTTGTTTCTCTTTTATGGTCAGGGAAATTTTTCCTTCATGTCTATAATGACCTCAATTTCATGATATTATGGACTTTATTTTTAATTTATAACCTTTATTTAATCTTGGTAGAGGTGCACTATTGACTAAGTAAAGTCCTAGGAGCATATGGGGCTTGTTTGTAGACCTAAGTTCAAGAAAATGGGATAAATAAATGGGATGTATGGATATATTAAACTATTCTACCTAGGTCACACAGTTAGTTTTAATCATGTGGGGGAAAATAGGCAAGAAGCAGAAGCTGCATGGTTTGACTAAATCCACGCGGTTCTAAGCACATGATCATGAAATCCACCTGTAATTTTTTAAATTGGGTTTTCACATGGTTTGTAAATGGTTTTGGAAACTATGTTCCTTAACCATGTGTGGTAATTACTTTAGTAGTGGATTAGGCACAATTTGTACATGATTTGGAAAATAGGGCACCTAAACCATGAAAACCCTTATTTTGAGGTGAAATGACAAAAATTCCCCTATATAATTCTTTAACCGTTATCTCTTTCTCCTTCTTCCTCAAGGGAACAACACTTATTATCCACCCTGTAGATCAAATCCTTCATCAATCTAGGAATCCATATATCTCCCACGTCTGATGTTCGATTCATGATCCATATGAAGCATTGGATTTAGCTTGAGAGTTTGACCATTTATTATATATCTTCCAACCTACTCTGAATCTGATGCTGATATCGAGCGAGGAGTCATCTATTAAATTGACGTAGGTGGTTTCGTTGTTTTCCCCACGATATTTGGTGTCTTTTAGCATAGCCACTGTGATGCACATCATCTTTTGTTGAGCATATCCTTTATAATGATTTATTATTGTCAAACTAATCCTTGTACATATATCCATGTTAATTGAACCTTTTTAAGAGTTTATAGGATACTTTCCACATTTGAGGCCACCCCATGGGTTCCCTAAGTGAAATTTCTATTTATAGAAAATTGAGTCAAACTTCTAGGATTCCTATTTGGAATTCATCTCAACCTTTAAATTGATTTTCCCCCTGTTATGTAATTGTTTGATGAGACCTAGGAACCTATTAGGTGTTTGGCTCAATTGGTAATTGGTGTTTTCTACATAGGAAATTTCCTTGATGATCATGTCCCCAACTAAGTGACCCCTTTGAGATTATAAAAGTTGTTACCAAGTTTTAGTAAATTAAATGTGTTAAATGGGTTGGATTAATTCCTGATGACATATTCATGATGTCTTCCCATTCCTTAAATTAATCAACGTAAACTATGAAGGGTGGAAAGTCTATGCCATAAATTACTTGTTATCTTAACTGATTTTTTTTTTGAATTTCACTACATTGTTTATAATTGGAATTCGCTATAGATATTAATGGGAGGTAATGAATTTTGAATGTATTTATAAATATTATTACTCTATTATAGAGGCTATGATATGATGGTAAGGTATCTATTGAGTATGGTAGAAAATCACACTCCCATACATTGGGTGTTCAATATAGAATCTCAAACCACTGATACTAGATGGACATTGGGCTTCAGTCACCACATTCCAAATTTAGAGTGTGAACATGATGGTACACTCACTATCTCGAGTGTAAGGTTTATGGTATCCCAATCATTATTATATGAGGGCCTTTACCCTATTTCATGAGCTTATAGGGTCATTTAGACTAGTTATGAATGTCAGAGTTACACCCCATTCCAACCAACAACTAGTACTCCAAGTATATATCCACTTATGTTCACATGTACATGGTTCATATTGGTGGATCTAATATATATTTATACTATATATATATTATATATAATGTGACCATTCGGAAATCCCCCCTAGTAATGGGCTGAAGCAGGTAGAACTTCCAGGTGTCCTATAGGAACCTGAGCAGGCTGGTTATTTATTTCATCATTTTTTCCTATTCTTTTATTACCTACACACAGTTTAGTTACTATAACTACTTATATTACACATAGACACTATTGGTGGTGTCTTAATGATATTTTCATATCAAACCCTACTCAATCTTCCTTTGTCACCTAATAAGATTAAATGTTTGTAGGCATTGATATGGTTAAGGGCAGTGCTACAAGTCTATGATATACATACTCATAGTTCGATCTTAGGAGAAGGGGACAGAGCATACACTCAAGATTCTAGTGGATAATCCTTTTTTTTATTTTTGTACTTTTGGTATAGCATCATTTTATTCCTATCCCCTATCCCCCCATTTTCTTTATTATAATTCCATGAAATCATGTATTGAAACTACCATAGAGTCATTCTTTTGTTATTTAGTTATTTAACTCTATTTATTCCTCTACTGCATAATTTTTTATTTATCTTGTTTGTTTATATATTCTTCTGATACTATTGTATGTTTATTGTTGTATCTGTTGTGCCACACTGATATGAAGGTATATTCTCCCCATTGTACCATCTTTGCAACCTCACTACTAGTCAGTAGCCTCTAGCGTACGAGGAGGAACGCTTGAGGCCATGTGACCCACTATCTCGGGACACAGGTTATGTGGATCCTAGATTGGGATATTACAAAGTGGTATCAGAGCCTTAGTTTTCCATTTTATTACTATTTGGGAATTATATAGGAGATTAGGAGTTAAAGGAATATGGAATTTACCATATTTATGGATGTAGCAAACCAAAGTATAGGAGAAACCCAAATCACCCTAGTTGGAAAATTATTATTTTTGATCATTCCATTTATAGTTGATATGAATTTAACATTGGGTGATGCGCATGTATTATGATGATATTGATATTTGTTTTCCAGAAATTATATTTATTTACTTAGTATTGATGAAATGAGGGTTTTCCATTAGTACACGAACCATCATATGCACAATATGATTAATATACCATGTAATTTTCCATGCCACGTTAATTTTTAGCATGCATTTTCTTGTTATATATTGATTTTTCCTTGAATATGTATTGAATTGTGTTGACAGTTCTTGGAGGTACTAGAAAACATAATTGATAGTTAGAGTGCCTACCTTAACCTAATAGTGCATTCCTGAATAGGTTAAATAAGACAAATTAAGCATTCAATTATGGCATATTGAGCCATGGACTATTGATCGTAGGGGTTGTAAAGTAATATTGTATGGGTTAAGTGGATTCCATATTTTGTTCAGAAGGAGTATGGGCCCTTATAGATCAAAAATTCTAATCCACCTAATTAAACTATTTAATGTGATATAAATGTTTAATCAAGAATAAATTGAAATGAAAATGACATATAAAATAATAATATCCATATTATATATCTATATATGTCACAAATAATTGGACCTGAAATTAGATTTAGTAGTGGGTGGGGGGGTATCTATTTCCTTCTTATGGAATGTTATGGTCTCTTTATATTACCCAGTACTAGCTTTTGGAGAAGGTAGAGAGGTGTGGTATTTTCTATAGGAATCCTTTGTACCTGTCCAAATTTTCTATCCATGATCTCTTTAAATGATTACATATCTTATTAGGTGTGTGTTTAGCATCATATCATTATGACGCCATGATGTCTGCCAGTCACACACCCCAAAGGTGGTGGAAGCCACACTCTCAAGGTGGAAGGCCTTAAGCTACTAGTGGTTTCTCCTAAAGTTCCACCTGTGGAACGTTTAACTATTCATGAATTGGGCACTAATCCATAGTTTTGAGAGTTTTTATGTATGCTTAAAAATATACAAGGAGTTGTTCTACTTTCCATGAGCATGGAAGAGATGACTCAAGAACATTAGCAACCACAACCTCTCACCTTCTCAGGGGATGGAAGACCACACACTGATGAGTCTTAACTCAACGTGATCCTTTCTATATTTGAGCATTGGGTGATGCCTCCAGAGTGTAGGGAGAAACTAGCCCTGTATATGATATGTGATTATGATAAGTGGTGTTGGGTGGTCATCACCCAGGTGGATCAACACCGTGATATGGTCTGGGTAAAATTCCACATGATCTTCTATGACTATTTCTTTCCCCAAAATCCGAGGGATGACAAAGAAAGATAATTAATGAACCTAAATCTGGGGAGTATGACAGTTATGGGATACTCTAATCATTTCATAGAGTTAAAGTGATTCTCCACTACTCTATCTACTGATGATATTATGAATGGATGGTGATTAAAGTAAGGGTTTCCATAGGCCATCCGGTCATAGATCAATGTTTTCAAGTTTTATACCATTTCTGAAATATTCATCAAATACCTTATTATAGAGAATAATTTGAGGGATATTGAAGGTGGGAGCTAGGGTGGATCAACACCTAGAGATACAATTATTCCTTCTCCTAGGTGAAATAGATTATTTGAGGATGCTCATTCATGTATCAGTGGTTGGAACCATATAAAAAAGTGTCATGATATTTCAACAATGTGGGAAGTCAGGGCATATTAAGCCTCAATGATTATGGTATCCAATCGAGTGTAGAGGTTGTGGCAGGATGGGCCATATCTAGTGCTTCTGCAAGAATTAACCTTTATTCCCTAGTGAGAGGGGATCTACTTGTACTCATCGATCAGGAGAAGGTACAGATGGATCATTACAGGTAGGGTATTGAAATACCACTGGCCAATCAGGCCGAGGTGGTGGTCAAGGAAGGTACAATTAGACTTATGATTCTTAGCGCCTGAAGAACAAGATTACTCATGAAAATAAGATAGTGAATCATGGTTGCAGTACAATCTAGTTTCATATAGTCCATCCTAATTCAGTGGAGTAGAGTGATGAACCTTCTACTATATGAGGTACTATTCTAATAACCTCTACATTAGTGTCTATTTTATTTGAAACATGTGTGTCTCACTCTTTTATATCTAAGACTGTTATGGGATGTTAGGGCCTCAAGATTGAACATGTTCATGGAACTATGGCACTAGAATCCACAATAGGTATTTTATTAGAGGGCATTCACCATTTTAAGGATTGTCCCCTTTAGTTAGGTGTATACCATTCCATGTGTAATATTTACATCCTTGACTTGACAATATTTGACTTACTCATTAGAATAGACTGGTTAGTTCCCTATCAAAACCATATTGACTATTATCATTAGAGGGTGACATTCACATCACCATAGGATGGTATGAACGTGCATAAGGGAGAATGGGATGTCATTGCATCTAGAGAATTAACTGAGTAGTAGAGACTGGGTAGCGTGACATCTCAGATCACTAGTCTTTTCATGGATGACCAAGTGTTATAACCCTCTACCTTTCCTCTTGTAGTAGAGTGTTCTAGGTATATATTTTCTAATGAATTCTTTGTTTTACCTTTGGTGCAATAGGTATAGTTTACAATAGAGATATTTCAAGGAGAAGTACCAGTGACCATTCCTCCGTATAATATGGAACATAAGGATCATCTGGAGAATAAGAATCAATTATAGTATCTAGAGGATAAATGATTTATACACTCCAACACTTATAATTGGGGTTTATTGGTAATTTTTTCCAAGAAGTAATATGATAACCTAAGGCTCTACGTGTATTACCATTGTTTGAACTATCTCATAATAAAGAATAATTATCCATTTCCAAGAAAAAACAACCTATTTGATCATCTTTGAGGAGAGAAGGTTTTTTAAAAGATAGATCTATGGTCAGGAAATTATCAGGTGGAAGTCAGGATTTCATACATACCTTGAAAAAATTTTAGGAGATGGTATTCTCTATTCGATTACCTGGTAATGTCGTTCGGTCTCATGTATGCACCTTCTGTCTTCATGTATCTGATAAATTGGGTCTTCCACCCATATTTGGATTCATTCATTGTACTCTTTTTTGATGATATATTAGTGTATTCACACTCTAGACAAGACCAGGAAACTCATCATGAGATAATTATGAATAAACCAAGATAACATCAACTCTTTTCTAATCTCATTAAATGAAATTTTTTGATCAAAAAAGTATAATTCTTGGGTTATATCATCTCAGAGTCAAGATTTTCATAAGTCCCAATGAAAGTGAGAGCTGTAGTTTTCTGGGGTCATCCCAAGAACATATTTTTAAATTTTGAGTTTCATGGGGATAAATAGATATTACATACACTTCATCTAGTATTTATCATACCTTTTAATGCATCTTATGGGATTGAAAAACAATAATGTGAAATTGTATGGTCCAAATCCTATGAAGTATACTTTCAGGAGTTGAAGGGTCATATGAATTCAGTGCTGATACTGATTTATCTAGATCCTGTTAGGAGATATACTATGTACTATGATGCATTAGGTATCAGATTTGGAGCTATCTAGATGAAACTTGAGTGAGTTGTTTCATATGGGTCTTGTTAAATGAGTCATCATGAGCGACATTTCCCAACGTACAATCTAGAGCTCACTACTATTGTGTGTTCCTTAATCTGTTGGAGACACTATCCACTTGGATATCATTTTCTTATATTCACGAACCACAAAATCCCCAAATACATCTTTATATAGTGGGATCTAAGTAGCAAAAAATTCATATGGGTTGATTACCTGGAGTCATTTGATTTTGAGCTTGCCTACACGTTTGGGAAGGGAAATGTTGAAGCTGATGATCTAAGTTGAAAGACTCAGAAACAAGAGGTTTAAGAATCTAATGGAAAATAAAATATTATAGCCATATTCTCAGAGATGCATATTTAGGTTCAGGAGGACCATGGTCGTACTATATTCTCATCCTTAGTAGTGACCTGTACTCTTCTAGAACAGGTGAGGGTGAGACAAATATCTGAGACCATGAGTGTTGTATTATGGGAAAGCATCTCAGATGATGATACATCATTAGAATGGACTATATATGGGGATGATAAATTATTTTTTCATGTGCATGTATGGGTCCCAACAGATATCAGAGTGGAGCTAATATGATAATTCCATACCTTAGCATGGACTATTAACCCCGACATCACCAAATATATCAAGATCTATGATACTATTATTGGTGGTATTGTATTAATTGTGATATTTCTGGATTTATCACTTGGTGTTCTACATGTCAATAGGTGAATGATGATTATCTGCAATCGGTAGTACTTATACAACCATTATGCATTTTTTGTGGAAATGGGATTTTGTCTTGATGGATTTCATGACTAGTTTACCCAGATCACCTCAAGGAAAAAATATGTTGTGTTTTTTCCTTGATCATATAATGAAGTTCACACAATTATTTCCTATAAAAGATACCTTGTCGTTAGATAATCTGGGAATAATATACATCATAGAGGTTTTACGTGTTTATGGAGCTCCTTGTTCAATCATTTCTAACAAGGACACTTGATTTATGTCGTGGTTCTGGTAGGTGTTGCATAAGGACTTGGGTATATAAGTGCTTATGAGCATGACCTATCACCCAAGGATTGATGTAAATATAGAGTGTACAATTTATGTGCTTGAGTACATGATCTGTCTATATTTCATTCACTTTGTGGGTTACTGGGAGAAACAAATCCCCCTTGTTTGGTTTTCTCATAATAACATACTTTAGGCTAACATCAATATGGATCCTTATGAAGCCTTATATGGTTGAACTTTTTTGATTATCTTTGTGATGGATATAGGTTGGGGAGGAATATATTATTGGACCACATCTCATATAGGAGACTACATAGTAGGTCCATATAATCATAATGCGCATGTTGAAAGCTCAGTCTAGACAACAGTCACATGACAACAAATATAGGTAACCTCTATTGTTTGAGGATGAAGATTTGGTTTTCTTGATATTTTAACCTACATTAGTACATAGACATATTCAGAGGTAGTGTAAGCTCTTTCCAATGTTTTTTGGACCCTTTGGGTTTATGAAATGGATTAGACCAGTAGCTTACTAGTTCTAACTTCATTATAGATAATGGTCTATGCACGATTTTTTTCATGTATCTCATCTTCACTGATACTATCTAGGCCTATCACATGTGTTTTAATTGAATGAGGTTTAATTGGATATGGATTCTTCTTTAAGGAGTACCTGATTTATATTTTTGATCGGAGCATGAAGACACTCCTAGGTAGGTCAATTCCTTTGTTATGGGTGCTATAATAACATAGCCATGTACAAGATGAGACATAAGAGCAAGAAGCTGATATATGAGATCAGTGGACAGAACTATTTGTTGGAGATACCTATTTACCCTTATAAGGCCAACTCGGGCACAAGTTTCTTCAAGGAGGGGAGTTTGTAAGGACCCGTCTTTTCATGAAGACATGTATCATTTCATTTTCAAGTTAAAATTTTTATTTAATCATTGTAAATGTGCACTACGACCTATGGAAGGTCCCAGGAGTGTCGAGGGATTGTTCAGAGCCCATATTTTTGGAAAATGGGCTAAATAACTAGGACATAATGTTATATTAAACCATGATGACCAGGTCACAAGGTTAGGTTTAACTATGCGTTGGGAAATAGAGGAGCAACAGGAGCCTCACTGTTTTTCTGAAACTGTGCAACTCTAGGCACATGGACAAATAACCGAACTATAATGTTTGATAATGTTTTTTCATACAGTTTTCACATGGTTTGGGAAAACTTGTTCCTTAACTATGTGCATTAATTACTTATGCAATGGCTTACACATTATTTTGGCACAGTTTGGAAAACAGTGCACCAAAACCGTGCGTTCCATTATTTTTAGCTGAAATGAACAAAATTTCCCTCTTTAATGATTTTTTTTCTATTTTATCTTTATTCCTATAATGTGAATAACATCTTCTCCATACCATATCTCAAATACTCCATCAATATAGGAATCTGGGCATCATCGTTGTCCAGTGTCTGATTCATGATCCGTCAGAATCATCAGATCCACCTCAAGCGCTGGAATATTTCTCATATCTCTTCCAACCCACTCCAAATCTGAGGATGATATCTAGTGAGGGTTCATTTAAAAACTTTATTTAGGTGTTATCATCATTTTACCCATGATTTTTTTTTTGTTTCACAGCTTAGTAATTGTGCTGAACGCTGACTTTTTCCGAGAATCTTCTTTTATAACACCCTAATCATTTTAAAGTATGTTTCTCTTAAATACATTCTATTCATTAGATAGCCTACATTTCATAAAGCAATATATTTATTTGAAACAACACTTGTTTATTTAAGATATAGTGATAAACTAGCTTTTAAACTTAAATTTTCCACTTTTGTGCTTTGAATTTTGAAAAACAGACATTCATAGTTGTGATCAGGATGATATTTTGAGTCTGAAAGAATTAACTTAATTTTTAGTGTATTACAACCTACCCTTATGAATAGTAACCCACCCTTATGAATAACAACATACCCTTTTGAATAGTAATATGAATCTTATGAATGGTATCTATACCCATTAATGTATAAATAAATTTAGGCACCTTAAAAATGAAGATGAATATTTTAAGTGTTTATATTTTTTTGATTAAATAATGATTTTAATAAAAAAATTAAATTTATCATATTTATAAAATTATTTTTAAAAAATGGAGTTTATTTTTAGATTCTATGCATTGAAAAATGGTTTGGGTTATTTTTTTGGATTTTTCTGAAATACATGAATTTTTGATGAATAGTAAAATATAATAAATTATGATAAATGCTAAATACTTGATTTACTGTATCATAGGTGATTCAAGGATGATGTAAGAACACTTGGTTAGAACTCACATGACATTATTACTATTTTGGGTCACATGAATCAAGACTATTCATAGTCTTGAGAAAAAATATTAAAATAATAATTAAAATAATGTAAAATCCCTCCTCCCCTCCACTATATAACCCACCCCTCACCCCCTCATCCTCCCACACCAATAAAGCTTTAATACATTCCTAAATTCTGCCAAATACTCTTCCCAAGCCCTCTACTAACGTCCAAGACCATCTGGTCTCACCAAAAGGAAAAAAAACAAAGGCCTTAAGGAGTTTCTCAAGGATGATACTCAAGAGGTGAACCTCTCTTCCCTTTTCTTTCAATTTATTTTATAAGTTTCATTATTTTGTTCCCTCTTCTAACCTAACCTCATAAAAATTCCATGATAATTCCATTACCATAAATATACTGTATTTTTATTTTTATAATGGAATATATCATTATAATCCCACTTTTCCCCTCCTTTTATACTACTAATACAAACACCATCTGAGATGTGTTAAATTATCACACTCAAGGAAGATGGGTTTTCAATTTTCATTAATATCCTCAAGACTGGTCATGAAACCTTTTTAGTGGTTTAACCAGATCACAATATATGTATTTTATCAAATTTAATGTTCTGGAATCCCTACACATGCATAATAAAATAATAATACAAAACAAGTTCATTATGCACAAAATGAGAAAAGTTAATCCAAGCATTTATCAATTACTTTTAACTAATAAATAATCATCATGTATATGACCCAAAATAATTATAAGATCATTTATAATGTCACTAATATTATAAATTTACAATTATTTATGTTTAAACACATTTCAAATGAACTTCCATTCATGAACACAAGTAAACTAGCCATGAAAACCAAGGAAGCAAATGCTTCCAAAACAATAAAATTGAATATCTTAAAACCTAACAAAAAGGACATGAATGTACCTAATAAGGTTATACCCTATTAATTAAATTTTTATGAGGTTCTGGAACTATTAATTAATTAATCTAAATTTAATTATTTAGGTCGTTAAGAACAATTTGGAACACCTTCGAGCTTAAGGTAAGGAATATCTTGACTCAATTTCCATTTGTTGAGTTAAACATCAATTTCATTGGTTTTGTATTTTCCTAGAATATGTGTGAATTACCTATGATTGTTTTATTCTGTATATACACTTTTATTGTGTGGGTTTATGTTTTTCACACATAATTATGTCTTTGATTTGTCCTCAATCTAATGATAGGTTCTTGATAAGGGATCCTCTCTCTCACTTTTATTCAAGAATCCCCCTATATCGTGCCCTTTTATTTTTAATTCCTAAGGATTGGGTATGTTTTATCACATCCCCTATAATACACATATGATATATAAATGATTTTATACCCCTTATCCTCTCATTAAGTCCTCACAAGAACACCCATTATCATGTCGAAATGTTTGTAAGGGGTTTCTCATCTCACATTCATTTCCATGAGATTTCCATTGTTCGCCAATTATTTCTTGCATGCGGTGTATTGTGTTCTAAATTTTTATATATATTATCATGATTATATTTATATTCATGGTATTTTGTGATTCATTTGGTGTTTATTAGTTTTTTTTCATATGACTCGATTGATTACAATGTGGTTAGAGACTTTGTCTCAATTTTCATTTCATTGAAACCATATTGGTATTGTGCACCTAGTATTTCTCATGTGGTGTATCCACTGCCCATTTGAGATCATTTTTATTTTGAAATTTTAAATATATTATATATCCATATTCTGGTTTCATGGATATGAGTATTGTTTGAAGCCATATACCCTTTTACATACGGTGTTTATTTAGAATGTTATTTTAACTATGGGAATATTGATTAATCCGTATACTCTAATCTATACTGATATTGAGAAGGAATATTGTAATTGTATTAAATCTATGTATAAATAATGATTTGGACTTGTATCAGTAGGTGGATCCCGCTATATCCCCTCGATGCATGGACAAGTCTCATGAGACAAATCAGTTGGCAACAAACCCTTCGAGTTTGTTTCCAAAATCAGATGGGTTTCTACCCACAGAAATAAACTATTTCGATAGTATAATAGAATCATGTTCAAGATACATGAAATACAATTAACAAGAATTCAATTTATTCATTTTTAGTTATTACTATCAATAAGGTTTTTACTATGAAAAAATCTGTGGATGCAGTTTCATTCTCAGTTTATTAATGGTTTGTGTTTTTCACCATGCTATTTTTATTTATTATTTAGTTATTATTGATTAATGATTTCGCTATTTGTAACCCTTAATTATCATTTAACCTCACCCCTTCAATTTTTTTTACCTTTAGTAGGTTATGAAGAGGATATCACTAATTGAGTTTCTATGGAATCCATTTTTAGTTTTTTATGTATTGTACTTTGTTACCTTTCCCAATGTAATTTGAGTTACATATATGTATATAGTTTCTTCAAGACTACTAATATGATCATTCATTTGGGATTTGATTCTTTATAACCATGACAATGTAATTAGTAATGCACTGGCTCCAATCTAGAGGGGTCTAGGTATTACAGTTGGTATCAAATAATGTTTAGTAAGAACCTTGGAAACTAGATTAAAAAATGAAAATTAGGGAACAGAGCTCTTATGAAGTATTTGAGGACAAAAATACAAGAACATCCTAGAATTTTGGTAAGGAATAGATTATGTGGATCTTTCTAGAAAATACAACCCTTCCTGAATGACCTGAAGGCCTTCATTTTTATTGATTTTGTATAACCCCCCTTTCAAGGGATGAAGGGGAACCCATACAAGGCCCGTAGGCACATAGATTACATGACCCGTAGGATTAGGAGATTACATGACCTGAAGGTCTTAGGGAATTCAACCAAACTATCTACAAGGAAATGCCCCTCCCCAGCATCTGCATCTAGATGTACCTAGGAGTGAAAACTTCGACAAGGAGTTTTGAGCTTCACCTAGGGTATCCGAGTACACGACAATGGGCCTTTCTTCACTCTTGGTATTCACACTCCCAGGGGATATGCTTATGATAATTCACATTTTTTATAATCAATTATGAAGGATCTTAATGTAAAGTTTTCCTCAGAGAAACCATGTTTATGAGTTTAGCTATTCATATATTTTTGGTTTATGTTATGTGATTTTTCTATTTGAGATTCATAACCTAATCTAGTGTATGACATTATTTAGAAATGGTGCCTAATGAAAGAAAGGAAATAAATAATGGTGGACAATGTAGGGATTTCACCACCGAGAAAGTCAACACAGTCAATGTCAGAGTAGATCAAATCATGACTGTATTGGGACAACTTACTCAAGTTGTGACAAATAACCATGCTACACCTATGTTGGATCGTTTCATGTGGCAGAATCCCCCATCTTTTATTAGGACTATTAATCTTGTGGAAGCTGATTAGTAGATTAAGTACCTTGAAAAGATATTAATGGCATTAAGATGAAATTAAAATGAAAAGGTAGTACTAGTATTATATTGTGTCAAGGGTGACACAGATCAATGGTGGTACTTTATCAATAATACCAATGAGGAATAAGAAATAGATGATATAGAATGAAGGACTTTTAAGGAAGTATTATTTAAAAAAATTTTCCCTTGTGAGCAATGAACCAAAATGAAGAGGAAATTCCTTGGATTAAAGAAAAGAGAAGAGGACAACATTGCAGAGTATGATGCTACCTTCACAAGGCTATCCCTGTATGCCATAGATTATGTATGTGACTCGGCATACAAGATTGATCATTTATTTGAAGGTTTTAAGCCAAGTTTTTTAAGGGCACTGGCTTCTCAAACATTTTCATCATATGATGAAATTGTATCAAGTTCCATCAAAATAGAGAAGGAATTTTCTAGATCAAATTTTTTCAAGGGAAACCAAGATAAGAAGAGTTAATCTAATAACCATGGTAAAGGTGAAGTGCCAAAGAAGAATAAGGGAATGAATTAATTTACATTATGTGTGAACTATAGAAAGAATCATCCTAGGAAATTCTTGAAATGCATGGAAGTCTACTATATGTTCAGAGAAAAGGGTCATCGATATGATAAATTCAAAGGGAATAAACAAGTCAATGATATTTAATTATACAATTGTAGATAGATGTGACACTATAAAAAATAAGTGTCCTATGATCCAAGGAAAATTTCCTTTGAAAATCCCACAAGTGAAAGGGAAATCATATGTGATTACAACTGTAGAGGTTGAAGTTCCTAATGATGTGGTGGCAGATACATTAATTATTTCTTCAAACATAGCCAACACTTTATTTGATTCTGGATCATCACATTCATTTATATCTTCCCAATTTTCCAAGAAAATTAAACATGTCCAATTTGATTTAATAAAGGAGTTGTCAGTCAAAAATCCTAGGGGATGTATCATTGCAAAAAAAGGTATGTCGATTAGTCCCCCTTATGACACATAAACATGATTTAGTTGTTAACCTTATAATTATAACAATGAATGGCTTTGATATAATTCTTGGTATGAATTGGCTATCAAATTATGATGCGAAGATCTATTACAAGAAGAAGGAAGTTAAAATATTTGAAAATAGTGTAGAATCCCGTATTTTTAGAGTACAAACCTCGCCATCTGATTCGTATATAGATCCAACCCTAGTAGCTCTATTGAATTCAATTCTTGGAGAGGAAGGGAACCCAGTGTCTATGGGTGAGGAAAGAAATATTAAAATTGAAGATGTATATATATTGAAATAATACATTGACGTATTTCTTGAGGATTTACCTGGATATCCTCTGGAGCGGGAAGTTGAGTTCTCTATTGATTTAATTCCCGATGAAAGACCTATATCAAAGAGTCCCTATAGAATGGCCACTGTGGAATTAGTGGATGTAAAGAAACAACTAGAGGAATTGAGTGACAAGGGATTTATTTGACCTAGTGTTTCACTATGGGGATCCCCTTTCCTCTTTATCAAGAAGAAAAATGGATCCATGAGGTTATGAATTGATTACAGGGAAATCAATGATATTACAATAAATAATAAGTATCTTATACCACGAATTGATGATTTATTTGATCAAATTCAGGGTGCACATTTATCAATTGTGTCTGATTGAGATCCTCGGTTTACATTGTAACACCCCAAGCTTCCATGGTATGCTTCTCTTTGAATAATACAATAGCGTGTGTTTTACGCAACTTCGGGTTCTAACACACCACAACCAATCAAACTAGATATTATGAATAGTAATACCCACATTTTAAAATTTTATAAAATTTATCTTTCAAAATGGTCTTCATTTTTCAATTTATAATATCGAAATTAGCTTAGGGTGAATTTTTGGTATTTTTCTGAAAACATCCACTTTTTGATGAATAGTGAAAAACACTAAGTTGTTGTTTAAAACCAAATTTTTATTTAAATAATTATTTATTTTATTTAAATTTATTTTAGGTCAAAATAGATACATAATACCTATATAAGTTCAATGTAATTCATTGGAGTCCGTTTATAATAATTTTAGATACATAAAAATTTTATTGAACTTTTTACCGTGTTTACCCACCTCCTAGGAGCATTTGCAAATTTACATAAAAATTAATTTTAATACTTCTATGAGTAGAATTTAGAAACTCAAAGAGACACGGTTGATATCAGTAAATAAATTGTGGTTAAATGAGATGAAAATATGTTTTGGTGAATAATAACTTTTGAATTTAATTTACCACGGTTAAAATTAAATATGGTAATTAAAGGTAAAAATGATATTATTATTACCATAACATATGTCCTAATTATATTTGATAAGTTTAATTCGACCAAAAACAACCTTTGGAATAAAATATGATCCTTTATGTCCAGTTGGATCAGATTAGGACATTTATTATTATTTAATTCAAAGAAGAGTTAAAAGTGTTAAATTCAAAGTTTAATAACTAAACCATTCTTAATACAGGGTTATACAGAATATAAATTAGACTATAAATATTCATTAGAAAGATAAAAATATTTCCTACATAATTTTATTTTATTAATATTTTTTAGACATTAAATAATTTAATTTATTTAGGTCATAATGATGAAGCAGTAGTTACCTTATTAATGAAATATTAAAATAATTGATATTATAAATATCTAAATAAATGTAATTTGGGACTTTTTATGAATTAAACTAATTTTATAGGTTAATATGAAATATTATGGTTTATTAAATGATTATTTTAGAAGTAATAATGCTATTATGAATTTAATAAAAACAAAATAGAAAATGGTGTCAAAATTAACATAAAAGAGTTATTAAAGAAAATATTATATTATTAATTGATATTATATTCCTAAAAATATAATGTTTGGAACAAATACTTATATAATGATATGTGTATCATTAATGAACCACTTGGGGTCCTATTGGAAGTATATAGTAAGTTTATTAACCATATAATATAAAAATAAAAAGAGACATGGTAAATGTCAAACTATTTAACTAAGAGTTAAATCTAAAAGATAAGGTTAATATAGTGACACAAACCTGTATAAAACATATTGGTTGAGTGGTTTTTGACCTATAACCACATTATAATTTAAATAATTCATTTTGGATCCATTATAAACCGAAAATGATTTTATTATAAAATAATATTTCTAGCTTTTTCTAAGGTGCCCCTCACCCCTCTTATAAAAGGGCTCTCCCCCTTACCTCAAATTCACACCATCAAATCCATTTGGATTGGAAAAACTCTGCCCAAATACCCTATAAACATTCCTCCCTTAATACTAGAGGCCTTCCTTTAGTCAGAAAGACAACATAAGGAGCCCTTTTGGTTAAATCAAAAGGAAAAACCCGAAGAAGAGGTAAATATTTCATCACCTCTTTCAAGTTCCTTTCTGCTTCCACTTCCCATTTCTTTGTTGTTTCCATTATAAAATAATTAATCTAATATATTATATATAATTTGATGATATTATAAATATGGTATAACTATATTCAATATTATATCCACCCTTTGAATGACATGTCACCATACGTGTGTACGTACGACTTACCGTCTACACGTCATTGTGTAATTGTTATTCAATACATTATTATTTGGATGGGTATAATAACAATGTGTAATTGGTGTATATAATAAATAAAACATGATAATTATTCTGTATATATGATATACCATCCAATTATATATTATTTTAAAATGAAAAAATGATATTGTTTCTCGTGCGTACGTACGAATTTCCGTCTCCACGAACGCGATGAGATTCATTCCCCATCGTATCCATTCAAGTATAATTTTCATTAGATGATTAAAAATAATGTTTAAAGACTTAATATAATTCTGAATACGAATAAGATACATCCTATCCATAACAAAAATTACTTACATAACAAAGCATATAAAGGAAAACAAATCAGTTAACACCTGAAATGATGATAATACTAAGATATTATTAACAAAGCAATGCTAAAAGATCATATATGATATCATATTAATGTATATGATTCTTGTATAATTTAATAACAATTATTTCAACATTATAAAGGAGGTTAACCTACCCTCAAACAAGGAAAAGTACAAGGTAGGGGTTAATTTAACAATCTCTTCATTATCTGAGGTTGTTTATACGTAATTATCTACGGAGACCTCTTTATCATCCACATCCATGCTTCTTAAAAATGTATTCAATTTTTTCTAATATTTACATGAATATGGTTTAAAGTCATTTATACCCTTGTTTAAATTTTTATAATTTTTTTTGAAAGGAATCTTTTTGTCGTTTTCCAACAAAGTACTTTATGACCTTTACGAAAAAATTAAGGTAAGAATGTTTTTTAACTTATACGGTGGGTGTGGCTATTTTCCGCTGTTATAACATCATAAAATCTTACATTATAATCTTATAAGAATATTTTCAAAATAAATATTTTCTTTATAATTATGGGACAATTAAATGATTTAAAAATAGAAAGATATATTTCTCTAAAAAAGGTTTTGATTTCATCCATGTCAAAAACCTTCGATGGATTTTAAGCTTATTTGAAGTTGATTTATTATGATACAAAACTTCCATATTATATTGAAGGTTTTGTGATATGTTTAACTGTGGATGTGTTAGTTTTACATCATTCATGGTTTATGGATAAAGTATTGACATTTTTTATGCTAGTTTTAATATGAAGGTTTGTATTATGTTTAAAACTTTTCATACAAGGAATACATTGGACTTAGTAAGTGACGGGTGGATTCCACTATAGCTCCTCGATTCATAGGTATGTATCATGATACAAAATAGTGTCTTGGCACAAGGCCTTGACAAAATATTATTTGTAGTCTTGACAAAAGGCCTTGACTACGTTGTTATGAAAATCTGGCATTATGCATTCCATCATTATGAAAGTGGCTATTGATATTGCATGTGAGTATTCGACTAGTATAATATCCATGTGAGTAAGTAAATGGAATTATTTTGATTTATATTTTCCATATTATGATGAAGTTCATGTTGAAAAGGTTTTTTTTTAGTTTTATACATTGCCTTAAATGTTTATGCATATTTGTGAAAGTTTCCACTATATTGTTATCCTTACTGAGCATTTGAGCTCACCCATTTCTATGTTTTATTTTTCCCAGGATGCGAAGAAGTATATTATGATTGAATCACAGGGATAGTCTATGGGATCTCAGTGTTGTCCATGGAAACAATGTTGTTGTAGTTTTCCAATTTATGATGTAATGTAAACCTTATGAATGTATTTAGTACTTCCAAGGCTACTAAACTAATCGGTCTTCTAAAACTTGATCTTTTCTGTTCATGCCAATGTTATGTTATAATGTACCGACTCTGGTCTTCTGGGTTCAGGGCATTATAGTTGGTATTAGAAGAATTTTAGTACAGACCTTGGAAACTAGATTTAGATAAACTTTGATTAGAGAACATATCCCTAAGATATAATTTGTGGATTAGTATTGAAGAACTTCCTAGAATTTTGGTATTGTAGAGATTTTGTGAGTTTTCCAAGAAATAAGTCCCTGTCGGGATATGATCAAGTATAGGCAGCTCTGGCACAAATTTACCTAGGGGTAAAATCTAAAAACACCACTTTGAGCTAGACTCGAACGAGAACTAGTGCATGACAACGAGCGTTGCTGCACTCTTGGTTACGACACTCCCAGGGGATATGATTAGGATAATTCTCATTTTCTTTAAAAACAATTATGAAGGGTTTATGAGTATATACCTCCTCAAAGAAAACAATTTTTTTATGATTATGGATTATATCCATAAAATGTTCAATTTATGTTAAGTATATTATTTGTTTGGAATTATGTATTGCGATTCATAAACCAATGTAGTGTATGCCATTGTTTAGAAATGGCACCTAGTGGAAGGAATGGAAACCATATCAAAGCACGTAATCCATGTAGGTATTTCCCTCCTACTCAAGATAATTATAGTGGAGCTGGTGATGCAACTGGTGCTGATCAGCTAATCACCATATTGGGACAACTCACTCAGGTCATGAATAATAACCTTACTTGAATGGAGAGACCTAATCCGCAATGTAGAGGATCAATGTTAGATCACTTCATAATGAAAAAACCACCAACATTCAATGGGGGTAAAAATATACTAGTAGATGAGCAATGGATAAATTATTTAGAGAAAATATTCCACGCCTTGGGGAGTAGTGAAAGGGAAAAAGTTGTCATGGTAGTCTACCGCCTCACTGGAGATGCTGATCAATGGTGGTCATTAATTCGAAACACAAATGAAGATGTTGAAGTATCAAATATTGAATGGAGTGAGTTTAAAGAAATTTTAATAGAAAAATACTTTCCTCATGACTTTCGAGCAGATATAGAAAGACAATTTTTGAGTCTGAGGCAAAAGGAGGATGAGAATGTCACAATGTATAAAGCTAACTTTACAAGGTTAGAGAGGCATGCTGCGGATTATATACATAACCCAATAAGTAATATTGATTGTTTCTTTGATGGGTTAAAAACATTTCTCCATCGAGCATTAGTCTCACAATCCTTTTCACCGTACGAAGATATTTTATCATGTGCTATCAAGATAGAAAAAGAATTCTATAAGTCTTAAAACTTTAAAGAAAAGAAAGAGAAGAAGAGATCTGCTGAACACTCTGAAAATTGAAATAAGGGGAAGAAGGGAAAAGTAGAATATCCATCCTGCAGTAAATGTGGGAAGAAACACCTTGTTACTTTCCTGAAAAGAATGGGAGTCTGTTACAAGTGTGGTGAAAAATGCCACCAAGATCATGATTGTAAGGGGATGAAAGAGGCTGTCGATGTTGAATGCTACAATTGTAGAGAAAGGGGGCATTATGTGAATGAATGTCCTAATAATCAGGGGAACTTACCTCAGAAAATGCCAAGGGATCAAGTCCAAGCTTATGCCATCACTACTACTGAGGTTGAAGCTCCAAAAGACGTAGTGGCAGGTAATTTAATGTTTTCCTCAAGTTTAGAAAATGCTTTATTTGATTTTGGATCATCACATTATTTTATATCTTCCCAGTTTGCTAAGAAAATTATATATTTACAATTTGATTTAACAAGGGATTTTCCAGTCAAAACTCTTAAGGGAAGTTTTATTACAACAAAGTTTTGTGAATCAGTCCTTATTAGGGCATATAAATGATCTTTATCAGCTGATCTCATCATCATACCCATGATTTAATTTGATATAATCCTTGGTATGAATTGGATTTCAGACCATGATGCAAAAATTTATTGTAAGAAGAAGGAGGTTACTATTTTTTATGATGATGATAAAGAACAACTTATCTTTAGAGATGAATCATCACCACCTAATTCTTAAATATATCCACTCCTATTAGCTCACCTAAAATCAATTATTGGGGATGGAGAGAATGAAATAACTATGGGTGAGGAAAGGATTGTTCAAATGAAGGATGTACCTATTGTGAAAGAACATATTGATGTGTTTCCAGAAGATTTACTAGGACCTCGTCTAGGATGAGAAATTGAGTTTTCTATTGATTTAATTTCTGGTTCAAGGCCCAAATCAAAGACCCCTTATAGAATGGCCACTGTAGAATTAGTTTAACTAAAGAAACAACTAGAATAATTGAGTAACAAGGGATTTATTCTACCTAGGATTTCTCCATGGAGAGCCCCTGTCATTTTTGTTAAGAAGAAAGATGGATCTATGAGGTTGTGCATTGACTACAGGAAGATCAATGCTATAACAATAAAGTACAGGTATCCCCTACCTCGCATTGATGATTTATTTGACCATCTTCATGGAGGTTAATACTTTTCAGAGACTGAACTTTGATCTGGATACCATCAGTTGTGCATAAAGAAGGAAGACATTCCGAAGAAAGAATTTTGAACCAGGTACGAGCATTACGAGTTTATAGTAATGCCTTTTCGATTGACTAATGCACCCTCTGTCTTCATGGATATAATGAATAGGGTTTTCAAGGAATATCTTGATGACTTTTTAGTGGTATTTATTGATGATATCTTGGTATACTCCAAAAGCTACTATGATCATGAAAATCACTTATACATTATCCTGAAGACTCTGATAAGAAATGAATTATATGGGAAGTTTAGCAAGTGTGAATTCTGGCTTCATGAGATTTATTTTCTTGGCCATATTGTCTCTAAGGATGGAATATCTATTGATCCTTCTATATCCAAGGAAATCCAAGAATGGATATAACCATCGAGTATAACTGAGGTACGTAGTTTTATTGGTTTATCATGTTATTATTGATGTTTCATCTAGAATGTTTCCTAGTTGGATAACCCATTAATAAAGATCACACGAAAAGAGGTTAAATTTGTTTGGACAAAAGAGTGTGAAGAATGTTTTGAAGAATTGATGATAATATTAGTCAATGATCCTATATTGAATCGACCACTGGGGAATGATGGATTTGTTATTTATAGTGATGTTTTAATGAAAGGACTTGTTTGTGTCCTTATGCATAATGAAAAGGTTATTTCCTATGCATCATGACAGCTAAAAATTCATGAAAAAAACTATCCTACTCATGATCTTGAGTTAGAAGCTGTAATATTTGTTTGAAGATTTGGAGACACTATCTCTATGGTGAAAAATGTGAGATTTATACTCATCACAAGAGTTTGAAGTATATTTTCTCAAAGAAAGAACACAACATGAGGCAAATGAGATGGCTTGAACTACACAAGTATTATGAATGCACGATACACTACCACCTAGGGAAGGAAAATAAGGTGGGAGATGCTTTGAGTAGAAATGATCATGGAGTCATGAACAAGATGAGAGTTGAAAGGGATCCTATTTTTATGGACCTAGTAAAGATAGATATGGGAATAACCATGGAAGGTGAAACATGAATTCTTTTTCAAATGGTTTCTAAACCATATTTACTAGAAAGGATAAAATGTTCTTAGGCAAATGATGAGGAATTTCAAAAAAAGATTAAATCTGTGTATGATGGGAGACTGATTGAATTTGTATACAAAGATGGGATTTTGAAGTTCGGGAAGATACTTTCTGTTCCTAATATACCTAATTTGAAAAGGGAATATTTAGATAATTCTCATAGATCCAATTTATCTATACACTATGGTAGCACCAAAATGTATATAGATTTGAAGGAATATTTTTGGTGGGACAACATGAAGAGGGAGATTGCTGATTTTGTGTCAAGATGTATGGTTTGTCAAGAAGTGAAAGCTGGAAGGCAAGAGCCTGGAAGAGCCTTGCAACATTTTACCATACCTGAGTGGAAATGGGATAATATTACGATGTAATTTGTCATGGGACTACCAAAGACTTCTAGAAGGAACGATTCAATATGGGCCATTGTTGATCGTCTTATCAAGTCATCACATTTTATTTCTATAAGAGAAGATTTACCACTTGAACGTCTGGCAAGAATATATATTAATGAATTTGTGAGTCTTCATGGAGTACCCCTATCGATTATTTCTAATCATGATCCATGTTTTCCATCACGATTCTGGAAAAGTATTCAGAAATCCTTATATACTGAACTTCTTTTGAGCACTACCTACCACCCCCATACTGATGGACAATCAGAATGAACTATTCAAACCTTAGAAGACATGATGAGATCATGCTCACTTGACTTTCAAGGAATCCGGGATCAATATTTAACTCTGGTAGAATTTTCCTATAACAATATCATCCATTCAAGTATTCAGATGACACCATATGAAGCATTATATGGAAAGAGATGTCGCACGCCAACATGTTGGGATGATGTTGGTGAAAGAAAACTTATAGGCCCAGAACTTGTGGAGGAAACGATGGAAAAGGTGAAGGTAATACAAAACCACATCAAGGAATCTCAAAGTAGATAGAAGAGCTATGCTGATAACCAAAGGATTTGGAATTTCAGGTAGGAGATCATGTTTTCTTGAAGGTATCTCTATGGAAGGGTTTTATACATTTTGATAAGAAGTGAAAATTAAGTCACAGGTACATCAGACCTTTCGAAATTCTAGAACAAATTGGGGCTATTGCTTACCATTTTTCAATAACGCCAAGTCTCTCCAAAGTTCATGATGTTTCCACGTATCACTATTGAGAAAATACATGCCTGACCCAATGCATGTACTTACCTATGAGTAATTAGAACTGGAACCTGACCAGTCTTATTGCGAAGAGCCTGTCAAGGTTCTTTATACAAGATAACAATTGTTGAGAAACCAGACAACTCATCTGGTAAAAGTTCTATGGAGAAACCATAAGATGGAAGAGGAAATGTGGGAACCCGATGAACTTATGATGAAGAACCACCCAAATCTTTTTATGCAGTAATTTTTTAGAAATTTCGAAGATGAAATTATTTCAAGGAGGGGAGAATGTAACACCCTAAGCTTCCATGATACGCTTCTCTATGAATAATACAATAGCATGTGTTGTACACAACTTTGAGTTCTAACACACCACAACCAATCAAACATGCCGTTATGAATAGTAAACCCACTTTTTGAAAATTTATAAATTTTATCTTTCAAAATGGACTTCATTTTTGGATTCATAATATCGAAATAAGATCAGGGTGAATTTTTGGTATTTTTCTGAAAACTTTCAATTTTTGAGGAATAGTAAAAAACACCGAGTTATTGTTTAAAAATGGCTTTTTATTTAAATAATTATTCATTTTATTTAATATTATTTTAAGTTAAAATAGATACATAATACCTATATAAGTTCAATGTAATTCATTTGAGTCAGTTTATAATAATTTTAGATATATAAAAATTTTATTGAACTTTTTACCGTCTCTTACCCACATCCTAGGAGCATTTGCAAATTTACATAAAACGTAATTTTTCCACTTATATGAGTTTAATTTCAAAAATCCAAGATACATTGTTTATATCATTAAGTAAAATGTGGTTCAATAAGATGAAAATGATTTTTGGAGAATAATAACTTTTTACTTTTATTTACCATGGTTAAAAGTAAATAGGGTAATTAAGGGTAAAAATAATATTATTATTACCCCAACACATTTCCTAATTCTATTGGAAAAGTGTAATTAGACCAAAAACAACCTTAGGAAAAAATATGATCCTTTAGGGCCACTTGGATTTTATTTGGACATTTATTATTATTTAATTCAAAGAAGAGTTAAAAGTGTTAAATTCAATGTTTAATAACTAAACCATTTTTTACTATAGGGTTACACATAAGATAAATTCTACTGTAAATATTTATTAGAAATCTAAAAATATTTAATACATAATGGTATTTTATTTATATTTTTTAGTCTTTAAATAATTTAATTTATTTATGACACAATGATGATGAAGTAATTACCTTATTAATGAAATATTAAAATAATTGATATTATAAATATCCAAATAAATATAATTTGAAACTTTTTATGAATTCCACTAATTTTATAGGTTAATATGACATTTTAGGGTTTATTAAATGATTTTTATAAGTAATAATGATGTTATGAATTAAAAAAAACAAAATAGCAAATAATGTCAAAATTGACATAAAAGAGTTTTTTAAAAATATATTATATTATTAATTGATATTCTATTCCTAAAATTATAAGGGTCGGCCAAAATACTTATATAATGATAGGTGTTTCATTAATTAACCACTTGGGGTTCTCTTGGAAGTATATAGTAAGTTTATTAACCATATAATATAAAAATACAAAGATACATGGTAAATGTCAAACTATTTAACTAAAAGTTAAATCTAAAAGATAAGGTTAATATAGTGAAACAAACCTATCTAAAACCTATTTTTTGAGTGGTTTTTGACCCATACCCACCTTATCATTTAAATAGTTTATTTTTGAGCCATTATAAACCGAAAATGATTTTATTAAAAAATAATATTTCTAGCTTTTCCTAAGGTGCCCCTCACCCCTCTTATAAAAGGGCACTCCCCCTTCCCTCAAATTCACACCTTCAGAGACAGTTTTCTTGGTCAAACTCTACCCAAATACCCTATAAACTGTCCACCCTTCATTCTATATGCCTTCCTTTAGTCAGAAATCCAATCTAAGGAGCTCTTTTGATCAAATCAAAAGGAAGAACCTGAAGAAGAGGTAAATATTTCATCACCTCTTTCAAGTTCCTTTCTTCTTCTACTTCCTCTTTCTTTGTTGTTTCCATTATAAAATAATTAATATAGTATCTTCTATATATTGTGATGTTATTATAAATATGGTACAACCATATTCATTATTATTTCCATCCTTTGAATGACATTTCACTATTCGTGTGTACATACGACTTACCGTCTCCACGTTGTGGTGTAATTGTTATTTAATACATTAATATTTGGATGGGTATAATAATAATGTGTAATTGATCTAAAAAATAAATATAACATTATAATGATTCTGTACATATGAAATAACATCCAATTATATATTATTTTAATATCAAAATAATGATATTGTCTCTCATGCGTACTTACGGATTACCATCTCCACGAACGCGATGAGATTCATTCCCCTTCGTATCCATTCAAGAATAATTTTCATTAGATGATTAAAAATAATTTTTAAAGACTTAATATAATTTTGAATATAAATAATATACATACTATCCATAAAAAAACATTACTTACATAGCAAAGAATATAAAGGAAAACGAATCAGATAACACCCAAACCGACGATAATACTAAGATATTATTAACAAAGCAATGTTAAATGAAAATATATGATATAATATTAAAGTATATGATTCTTGTAGAGTTTAATAAAAATTATTTCACCATTATACATGAGGTTAACCTACCCTAGACCAAGGAAAAGTACAAGGTAAGGGTTAATTTCACAACCTCTTTATTATTCGAGGTTGTTTGTATGTAATTATCTACTGGGACCTCTTTATAATCTAAATCCATGCTTCATAAAAATGTATTCCAATTTTTTTACTATTTAATAGACTATGGTTTAAATTCATTTATACCCTTTTTTGACTTTTTATAAAATGGTTTGAAAGGAATCTTTCTATCATTTTTCAAAAAGTTACTTTATGACCTTTTCAAAAAAATTAAGGTAAGAATGTTTTTTTAACTTATATGAGGGGTGTGGCTATTTTCTGCCATTATAACATCATCAAAGATTCCCTTACAATATTATAAGAATATTTTCAAAATAGATGTTTTCTTTATAATTATGTGCCTCTTAAATGATTTAAAAATAGAAAGAGATATTTCTCTAAAAAAGGTTTTGATTTCATCTATGTCAACATCCTTTGACAAATTTTAAGCTTATTTGAAGTTGATTTATTATGATACAGAACTTTCATATTATATTGAAGGTTTTGTGATATGTTTGACTGTGGATGTGTTATTTTTACACCATTCATGGTTTATAGATAAAGTATTGACATTTCGTATGCTAGTTTTAATACGAAGGTTTATGTTATGTTTAAACCTTTTCATATAAGGAATGCATTAGACTTAGTAAGTGAGGGGTGGAGACCTCTATAGCTCTTCGATACATCAGTAGGTCTCATGAGAAAAACTAGTGTCTTGTCGCAAGGCATTGACAAAATCTTATTTTTAGTCCTATCACAAGGCCATGACTATGTGGTTATGAAAGTCTGGAATTATACATTCCATCATTATAAAAGTGGATATTGATATTGCATGTGACTATTCGACTTGTAGAATATCCATATGAGTAAGTAAATGTCATTATTTTGATTTATATTTTCCATATTATGATGAAGTTTATGTTGAGAAGGCTTTTGTTTTAGTTTTATACATTGCCTTAAATGTTTATGCTTATTTATTAAAGTTTCCACTATATTGTTATCCTTACTGAGCATTTAAGCTCACCTATTTCTATGTTTTAATTTTCCCAGGATGCAAAGAAGTATATTATAACTGACCTGCAGAGATAGTCTATGGGATCTCAGTGTTTTACATGGAAACAATGTTGTTGTAGTTTTCCATTTTATGATGTAATGTAAACCTTATGAATGTATCTAGTACTTCCAAGGCTACTAAACTAATCGGTCTTCCTAGACTTGATATTTTGTGATTATTCCAATGTTATGTAATAATGCACCGATTCTGGGCTTCTGGGGTCTAGGTGTTACATACATCAAAATTTTGTAAAAGTATCTAGAAGGCTTTGGATACTAAGACTCATTTGAGTACTGCTTATCACCCCCAAACCGACAGACAGTCTTAAAGGACTATCCAGACATTGGAAAACATGTTGAGATCATGATCTCTTGAATTTCAAGATATATGGGATCAATACTTTCCCATGGTGGAATTTCCCTAAAACAATAGTTTCCATTCTAGTATTCAAATGGATCCATATGAAGCATTATTTGGAAAGATATGTCGAACTCCAACTTCTTGGGATGAAGTTGGTGAGAGGAAACCTATAGGCCCAAAACATAGTGAAGAGACCATGGCAAAGGCGAAGATAATTCAATCCCATATTAATGAAGCCCAAAGTAGAAAGAAGAGTTATGGTGAAAACTAGAGAAAGGATTTGTAATTCCATGTGGGAGATCATGTCTTTATGAAATTATCTCCAAGGAAGGGTGTCTTTAGGTTTGGTAAAAAAGGGAAATTGAGTCCTAGGTACATCAGACCATTTGAAATTCTATAAATAATTAGAGCTTTAGCTTACCATTTATCAATGTTGCCAAGTCTTTCTAAAGTTCATGATGTGTTCCATGTGTCATTGTTAAATAAATACATTCCAGACCCAAAACATGTACTCACCTATGAAGAAATAGAACTGGAACATGATTTGTCATATTATGAGGAGCCTATCAGGATTCTTGACATATGGGAGTAAGTATTGAGAAATCAGACCACTCATCTAGTCAAGGTTATTTGGAAAAACCATAACATAAAGTAAGAAATGTGGGAACCTAAGGATGTTATAAAGAAGAACCACCCACACCTTTTTAGAGGACTTTATGCCTAAAAAATTTCGAGGATGATATTTCTGAAAGAGGGAATAATATAACATCCCAAACATTTTAAGATATTTTTCTCTAATACATTCTATTCATTAGATAAACTATATTTCATAAAGCACTGTGTTTATTTAAAATAACACTTGGTTATTTAAGAGATATTCATAACTTAGAATTAAAACTTTAATTTTCCTCTTTTGTGTTTTGAATTTTGAAAAATAGACTTTCAAAGTTGCGATCAGGATGATATTTGGAGTCTGATAGAATTAACTTAATTTTTAGTGAATAGTAACCTACCCCAATGAATAGTAACATACCCTTATGAATAGTAACTTACCCTTATGAAGTTTAATATGAATTTTATGAATGGTATCTATACCTATGAATGTATAAATAAATTTAGGCACCTTAAAAATGAAGATGAATATTTTAAGTGTTTATATTGTTCGATTAAATAATGATTTTAATTAAAAATTAAATTTATCATATTTAGAAAATTATTCTTGAAAAACGGAGTTTATTTTTGGATTCTACGTGTCATAAAATGGTTAGGGTGATTTTTTGGGATTTTTTTGAAATACATGAATTTTTGATGAATAGTAAAATACAATAAATTATGATAAATGATAAATACTTGATTTAATGCATCATAGGTGATGAAAGGATGATTTATGCCCCCTTGTTTCAAACTCACATGCCATTATTACTATTTGGGTTCACATGAATCTAGTATATTCATAGTCTCGAGAAAAAATATTAAAATAATAATTAAAATAATGTAAAGTCCCTCCTTCCATCCACTATATAAACCACCCTCACCCCCTCTTCCTCCCACACCAATCAAGATTCAAGAATTACCTAAATTACACCAGATACTTTTCCCAAGACCTCTACCCATTTCCAAGACCTCTTGGTCTCACCAAAAGGCAAAAAACAAAGGACTTATGGTGTTTCTCAATGAGTACTCAAGAGGTGAACCTCTCTTATCTTTTCTTTCAATTTCTTTTAAAAGTTCCATTCTTTTGTTCTCTATTCTAACCTCACATCATACAAATGACTTGATAATTCCAGTACCATACATGTACTGGATTTTCATTTTTCTAATGGAATATTTCATTATAATCTCTCTTTTTTCATTCCTTTTATACTATAAATTCAAACACCATCCGAGATGTGTTAAATTATCACACTCAGGGAAGATGGGTTTTCAATTTGCATTAATATCCTAAAAATGGTCATGAAACATTTTTAATGGTTGAACCAGATCATAATATATGTATTTTATCTTATTTAATGTTCTGGAATCCTTACACACTCATAATAAAAAATAATAATACAAAAGAAGTTCATTATGCACCAAATGGGAAAAGTTAATCCAAACATTTATCAAATTATTTTTAATAATGAATCACCCACATGTATATAACCCACAATCATTTATAATGTCAATAATAATATATATTTACAATTATGGATGTTTAACCACATTTCAAATGAAATTCCATTCATGAACACAAGTAAATCGGTCATGAAAACTGAGGAATAAAATGCTTCCAAAACAATAAAATTGAATCACTTAAAACCCATAAAAAAGGTCATGAATGAACCTAAAAAGGTTATAAAATATCAATTACATGTTTATGAGGTTCTGGAATTTTTAATTAATGAAGCTAAATTTGATTATTTTGGTCGTTAAGAACAATCAAGAACACCTTCAAGCTTAAGGTAAGGCATATAATAACTCAATTTCCATTCGTTAAGTTAAACATCAATGTCATAGGTTTTGTATTTTCCTAGAATATGTGTGAATTACCTATTATTTTTTATTATGTATGTCCACTTTTATTGTGTCGCTTTATGTTTTTCAAACATAATTATGTCACCGATGTTTCCTCAATAGAATGACACGTTCTTGGTAAGGGATCTTATCTCTCACTTTTATTCAAGGACCCCCTATGTTGTGCCCTTTTATTTTTAATTCCGAATGATGGAGTATGTTTTCAAACCTCCCCAATAATTCCCTTATGGTATATAAATGATGTTATACCCATTAACCTCTCGTTAATACCTCACAAGAACAACCGTTATCATGCCGAAATGTTTGTATGGGGTTTCTCATCTCGCTTTCATTTCTGTGAGATTTCCATTATTTACCAGTTATTTCTTGAATGTGGTGTATTGTGTACTACCTTTTGATATGGATTATCATGATTATATTTATATTCATGTTATTTTGTGATTCATTTAGTGGTTATTAGTTTTTGGTCATATGACTCGATTGATTACAACGTGGTGAGGGACTTTGTCTCAATTTCCATTTCATTGAACCCTTATTGGTATTGTGCACCTAATATTTCTTATGTGGTGTATCTAATGCCCATTTGAGACCATTTTTACTTTGAAATTGTAAATATAATATATATCCATATTCTAGTTTCATGGATAAGATTTTTGTCTTAAGACATATACCCTTTTACATCTGGAGTTTATTTGGAAAGTTATTTTAACTATAGAATATTGATGAATCTGTATTGTCTAATCTATAGGGATATTTTCATGAAGGGTGAGGGGAAATCCCCATTTGATTAATAAAAAACCATCATTTAGAATGGGAAATTGGCAAACTATTATAATCAGGGAAAAAGACTTAATAAACCAAATGCAACTACAAAGACCAAAGAAACAAACATCCAAGTGAACATCAGAAAACCTCATATCCCCCTTGCCAAGCATCACAACGTGAGTCCCATAAAGTAATTGCATCTGCCCCTTTTCTAAGAAGTTTCACTATACTAGAAGTACAATGTTCCATAGCACCTCCCCAACCAATAATGTGGAGGACAACCAGATGAAAGGTTCCAACACACCTTTCTCTCTTGCGATCCACCCACCCGACAAAGCTTGAAGAGAACTTCAGCAATGTCAAGATGATGCAACGCAAAAAAATCTAAAGAATCACATAACAAATTACATGGGAAGGAACCCATACTCTCATCAAGGATATGAAGCATGTCAGGATGAAGGATGTTAACACATCCCTCCCTCTTTTGAGGCCTCCCATCTAATGACACCTGAAAACTGCTGCGTCGTTCCAAATGCAACATGGAGAACCGAATCCCATAAGGAAAGCTGCTTCTCATGAAAAAGCGGGAGAAAAAAAAATATTAAAAGAGAAGAAAGCGCAAACAATTTCAAGACCAAAATACCAGAATCAAGTCACATCCCTTCGCCTCCACCCAGAATCCCAAGAACCAAACTACACCATTCAAATATCATCAACATTGAAACCAGGGGAAAAGCTCCCAAAAAATCCACGCAATTTTCAACCGAGATTTCTGCAGAATGGCCTACCTCCAAACAAAATTCCATTCATTGATACTTGAATACCTTCATTTGGATGAGACCGGGAAGAGGCACCCCAACAAGATCTCCCCATTATAGCCTCTCGATGCATCGACAGGTCTAATGAGACAAATTAGTTGGCGACAAACCCTTCGAGTTTTTTTCCAAAATCAGATGGGTTTCTACCCACAGACTTATACCATTTAGACAGTATAATTTTATCATGTTCTAGATACATGATTTCCAATAAATAATAATTCCCTTTATTCATTTTTAGTTATTACTATCCATGAGTTTTTCACTATGACAAAATTTATGGATGTTGATTCATTCTTAGTTTATTAAGGTGTGTGGTTTTCACCATGCCATATTTGTTTATGATTCAGTTATTATTTATTCGTACTTATTCTATTTGTAACCCTTACTGAGCTTTTGAGCTCACCCCTTTAATTTGTTTACCTTCAGGATGTTATGAGGAGGAGATCACTTATTGAGTTTTATAGAAGCAGTTTTTAATTTTTGTTATGTATTGTACATTGTTACCTTTCCCTATGTAATTTGAGTTACATCTATGTATCTAGTTGCTTCAAGACTACTAAACTAATCGTTCCTCTAGGATTTGATTCATTCTAACCCTGAAAATGTAATTAGTAATGCACTAGCTCTAGTCTAGAGGGGTCGGGGCATTACACCTTTATAATGAGTTATTCATGTCACAGTAATCCTTTCTCCTAGATACATGTTAATTGTGACTTTATTATGAGTTTAGAGGATGGTTACCACTTTTAAGGACATCACATTGGTGTGACAAGTGAAAATTTTCCTCATGGATAATTGCTTAAAATTCTTAGGATTTCTATTTGGCATTTGAATCATCCTTTAAATTGATTTCCATTCTATTATGTAATTGTTTAACAAGACCTAGGAAAAAATCATGAGTTTGGACCAACCTATTATTGGTGTTCCGCATCTAGTCAATATCCTTGATGACCATTTTGCATCATAAGTGAACCCATTGAGTTTAAAAAAAGTATTTCCATGTTTTAGTAAATTGAATGAGTTTTATTGGTGGGGTTAATTATGAATGACCTATTCATAATGGTTTCCCTTTTCATAAATGAATCAATTTTATTTAAATAAAATGGATTATATGGAATGGATCTTACACGATGTAATGTTTTTCCTTAAATAAAATGGAATGTACTAAATGTGATAAACTATAAAGGGTTTCAAGGATATTTTTTATATTGATTGTTATCTTACACGATCCTTTTGAATTATACTAATTTTTTTAATAATTGAAATTGATTATTGATTTGAATCAGGAGGTAATGACTCATGCCTATAATTATAAATATGATTACTCTTTTATAGATGTTTTGATGCCGTTTTAAGGAATCTGTTGAGGTTGGCATAAAATCACACTCCCTTATATCGAGTTTTGTGTACGACAACTCATACCACAAACACTAGATGGATGTTGGTCTTGAGGCACCATGTTCCATGTTTAGTGTATTGAAATTATTGAAAAATCACTACATTGAGTGATTGGATTAATGTAACTAACTCCTTTTGAGATGAGGGCTTGTACCCTACTCCTTGAGCTTGTAGGTTGGTTATAGATGTTTGATTTACACCCGGGTCCAGCTAACAACTAGTATTCCAGGTATACGGCCACATACGTCTGCATGAAATTAGTTCATATAGGTTGATGTAATATATTATTATACTATATATATATTATATATCAATACTGTTCATATATTCCTCCCTATAATGATCCAAAGAAGGTATAACCGTAATGTGTCCTATAGAAACCTGAGTGGGCTGGTTTTTTATTCCAGCATTGTTTTCCTATTATGTTATTACCCCAACGCTATTTATTTATGAACACTTCTTGGATTACACATAGTCATTATTGGTGGTGTCCTACTGAGTTTTTTTATCTCACAACATACTCGGGCTGGCTTCTACACCTGAGAAGATCAGCAAGAATTGATAAGGGAAAGCACCCTGCTATAGGTCTTTGATATACTTACTCATAGCTAGATCGTAGGAGCATAGGACCTAGCATATGCTCAAGATGGTTGTGGAGCATCCTTTTGTTATTTTTTTTAATTTTTTTATATCATGATTGTATGCATGTCCCCTTTCCCTTTTTTACACCAATATAGCAGGCATTCATGTAATGACACTGCCGTAGAGGCTTTCTTTTGTTATTCTGTTTTTCAAATCTTTTTATTCTTCTGCTTCTTAATTTTTTATTTACTTTGTTTATTCATATATTCTTCCTATAGTATTTTATGTTTATAGTTGTATCTATTATTCCACACTTATATGAGGGTGTAGTCTCCACATTGTTCCACCTTTACACCCTCACTACTAGTCATAAGCCACTTGTATACAAGGAGGCATAGTCGAGGCCATGCGACCCACCGACTCAAGGGTTGGGATAAGTGGACCCCGAGCCAGAAGGTTACAATGTCCATGTTATTTGAATTGTTTTATGGATGTTATTATATGATTTTAAAATATTAATAATGATGTTTTTATACTATATTTGACATTCTTTAATTTTTTTTAAAATAATCATATTGTTGTTTTATTAAAAGTCATTTTTACCTATTTAAAAAACTAGGAAAATAATTTACTATAATGTTTAGCACATGATTACCTTTTACCCCTCTCATATACATTATTTAATTTCAATATTACTCTACTTGCTTAAATATTTCATCTAAGGAGATCATATTCCCATTATTTAAATAAATTTTTACATATTTTTTTTTCAAAATAAAAGGATATTTATTTTTTTGTTTTAAAAAACTCTTCCTAATTTACATTTAAAGGATTTTTAAATATATTTCAACATTATTTTAATATTATTGTTATTTATCAGGGATATAATCTAATGATATCTTCCACATTATTTTCTCTATATTTCTTAAGATAATCTTGTTCTATTTATTGATTGGGGAAAAAATGAAATTTTATATGATAGTTTTTCAATAAGATTGAATTTATTTATTTTTTTGAAAGATTATTTATTTCATTCAAATGATGAATGGAGTTGAAAAAAATAAGTGAAATGGCAGGGATTTTTATTTGATATCACCTCAATTCATCAGTATATCTCTTGATATAAACATACATATGTATTTAGTGTACGATATTTTAATTTATATATTATTTTATATCTTGAGTCCTTTATAAAATGATTATGATGTTAGATATTATGCAATCTATAATTTTGAAACCGGTTATTGTTATCCATGTGATTATTTAAATTTCCAATTCATCCATGGATATATTTCTCATTCATGATATTAGTTATCTGAAATACCTAATAATTGATTATCTCTGTAATACTATTCATTACTTATTTTTTAATGATATATTATATTGTATGTTTTCCCATACAAAGAATCTGATCACACCCTATATTATGTTTTCTTTTACTTAGGTTATTAAGAAGTGAACATTTAATGATTTTATTAATACAAATTTGGAAATAAAATGTTTTCACTATAATTTTACATTTTAGTTCATGTCTTTGAATGTAATGTGTGAATCATATTTGTATCTAGACACCCAACACTAAAAAACTACTCAATATTATGGGATTAAATCTCTTTTATTTTTTAATAATATATTATGGTAACAACTAGATATTGGTTAATATAGATAGAGTTTTTTAAATTTTTATATCAATGTGAGATGAAATACATAAACTAAATTCATGATTTCTTAGAGAATAAAGGAAGACCTGTTATTCCCTAGAATTTGGCGGATTGAGGAAGATCCAAAAAATTAAATATCTATTTTTTTGGAAAGATTAAAAGAACTAATAATCATCATCTAGTATCATATATTTTAAAGAACTAAGAACACATTGAACTATTTATTAAGGAAGCTGAAGTAGGAAGTCATATTTGAAACTATGCTGAAGAAAATAGGAGAAAAATGATATATTTATTATTCTAGTATAAACACTTTTGTAGTAGGGAATAAGGATTTATATTTCTCAATTATAATCTTATATAATTTGATTCAAATGATACCTGTTATAACCACTTGAAATTATATAAGAGAATGTTTTATTGGGATGTATAATTAATCATGGAAAGGATTAGGATTTCAAGATGAACCTCTTAAAATTATTTAATTCTTATGAATTTCTACATTCCTATTTCATATAAGGCAAGGATACAATATATTTAGTGGATTAATATCTTAAATGTACCAAAATATTGAATTAAAAAAAATAATTGATAAAAAGAGATCATTGATTTACCCCACCCCTCTCATTTATCTAACTCTGGTTGGGATCTACTAGTGGTAATAAATGTAATCTTTATTCCCATTATGAAATAATTTAATTTTTTGATAATGCGGAATTTAAATTCTATAAAAAATGGTCTCTATAATTTTTATGGTAATAACTACCATAGTTTTATGAGTATTATGTTGCAATAACTTCTATTACATGTAAAGGCTAAAAATATCATTATGATATCTCTTTTATAAAATTTATATAAAAAATTCATGTGTCTACAAACTACCATGAAGATTTGGTATAAATGGTACAACCCTTTAATAGGAAATTTGAATGTCATGGTGGCTAAATTAAATTTTTGAGGAGTATTTTTTAGGATATAAATATTTTTTTAAGATAACATTGTTGAATACCTCATGAAATTGATTAAAATAGTCATATATATTCTTATAATTTGATGACTCCATAATTACAAAAAAGAAGGAGAGAAATGTTTAAGATAGGTTTGATCTAATGTTTTTTTTTATTTTAATGTAAAAGAATATCTTCCTTAGATGAACTAAATAATATTGTCATTTCCTATTAAATGATAAAAAATTTAGTTTTAAAGAAGAAAAAAAAAACGGGACAACATTTGAGGCTATGAGAAAGATCATTTCCAATGATGATGATGAAGAAAAATAAAATGATACTAGTAATTAGGAAAAAAATATATACTTTTGTAAAATTATTTCCGTTCTATCAAATAAGTTAAATTTGGTAAATATTATAGGAAGTGGAAAAAAACTACCAAGATGATATATATTTAATGGAATTGGTAGTATTCCCATAAATTTCTAAAATGATGCTATCGAATCTAATTCAGATGATGGGGATGAGAAAACATTGATAAATAATTGGGTAAGAGAAATAATAAATAATCTTATAGAAAGAGAAAAAATTTGATGAGTAAGAATGTAAAAAGTAAAATCATAATCAGTCAGCTAATTAAAATATACATTTAATTTTATGGATCATGATTAAAAAGGTTGTGATACTTTAAGTATTGATGATAACGATGGAGGAATAATAGAACTAGAATATAAGATAAAGTATGAGTTAGAATCTCTTCATGAGAAAAAACATAGCTCAAGAATGAGAAGATAAAGTTGATGAGATAAAATGATAAAATAGTTGGGGTAAAAGAGGAGCATATCAAAAATAATTTGGGATATATAAAATATATTTATAAATAAAAACTAAAAGTGGAAGGTTAGGAAAATATGGTGAGATAACATAATAAAAAATTATCTATGAAATAAAAAAACTATTATCTAAAACACAATCAAAATGAATTGAATCTAAAACTGATTTGAAAAAGATATGATAATAATTAAACAAGTTAGTTTAGGTTAAATCTTAGTCTTCTGAAGACAATGATAAGAAGGGTTTAAACATATAATGTAAATACCATTCTATTCAGAATCAAGGTAAATCCATAATTCCTAAAAGTTTATAAAAAAAAATAATTTTTGAAACTATTTTCCACATGAATAAAAGTGATAAAAACTCTTCCATTTCATAATAATAGATAAATATGACATGAATACCACTACTAATTAGATAAATTCAAGCTCATATTATAGTAGGGTAACAATAATAGTTTTTTATAGAATTGTGATTAATATATCCAACTAAAACTTCAAGTACTCTTCTAATATTATAGAGAATTTGGAAATAAATCATACTATTTCTTGTTTAATTCGTCCTTATCAAAGAAGTGGAATAAACCAAAGGTGTGATATATTAAGTAGATGAGGTCATATTATCCATGAAAAAATAAGGTGTGAAGAAATTATGAAATATTTAAAATAAAAAAATATTATTAGAAGAAATTTATATTATATTTGAATTTTAGGGCTATATAATTGAGTATTTCATGACTATAATACAAGTTAGGTTTTATATGGTTTAAATAGTAAATATTTTTATAATGAAAAAGATGGAATGCCACATTATGGTGAGACTAACAATAAGTAATTTCAAAAAACAATACAATTTGAGCATCCTAATAAGGGGTGCCTAACACTTTTTACATTACAATTGGAAGTATATATGACTATACAGAAATAAAAAATAAGTGTTAAGTATAATGTAACACAATTATTTTCACAAAAAGAGGTCAAATTTTATAATAGGTAGTGTAAAAGGGAGAACCTGAAGATTAAATAATATTTATATGGAATATGTGAGTTTGATTTACATGGAATGAAATGTTATATGACATTCTAGATTGATCAAAATTAATTAATTAGAATAAATGGGTGATCATGGTTGATAAGAAACCCTTAGACTTGTGGTTTAAACTAATGAACTAAGAGGTATCATCATATTTTTCAATTTTTTGTTAATTGTCACAAACATGAATTTAATTTAAGTATATTAATAAGTATTAGAGTTGTGTGATTAATGGATTGGTAATATAAAAAAATATATATCAATCATGGATGTTATAATTCATATGGTAAAGTGGAAATGAGTTCATCACTTGAGGGTGGGATATTACACGAGGATAAATCTTTTAGAGAATTTTTTTAAGATGAATCTATAGTATGGATATCCAAAAAACAAGGTTGAGGTTGAGGTGATAAAATCAATTTATAATGCCTATATTTAATTAGTTCAAATTTTTTATCATAGGCTCATATGTTGAGTTTAAAATGAGGAATTATTTGTATTTTACTTTAATTCTTATGATATATTTGTTAAAGATAAATCTCAGGTAATATTTCTTATTAAATTAGGTTATATATCCCTATAGCAAGGAAACTAAATTGGTATCTAATAATGATCATATTAATGGATAACCTTGATGTCTGGTTAAATATCTATTATTTTCTACACTGAGTTTTTCCAAATAAACATAGAGTTGACTAACTAAAGGATCGCTGATCAGATCGATGTCCTCCATCCATCCATCAATAATGCAAATCATTATCTAATATGGAATATAAAAGAGAATATGAATTTATTTTTTAGAATTATATAAGAAGAATATATATGAGATAAGAAACCCTATCAATATATTCATTTTTATTTATTATCAATAAGTGTGAGAAGATATCATTGAATTTGGAAGGAAATAAGGTTTTGAAAACAAATCTAAATCTGGAGATTGAAATTCACAAAGATATTTTTGAATATATTTTTGTATTTAATTTCAATATTCTTTCTCTTTAGTCAATGTAAACAATTTTAGATACTTACATAGTAAATGGAAAAGGTAGATGAAGAAGTTTCATAGAGAACATGGATACTCCAATACAAGAAGTGTCCCCTAAAATTGATTATTTGGTGATCTATTATTAAAATTATATACATGTTTTGAAGATGAAAATATATATAAAATATTTTGGATTGAGTTTTGAGTAGCTGATTGGCCGCCCAAATGCATTGTTAATTCCTTAGGGAATGAGTCAAATTAGAAATTTATAAGTGTCCCAAACTTTACTAACTACTAGGGCGTAGTATATTTGGATTCTGGGGTCGATCCCAAGAGGAGGATGTTGTTCTATAGGGAGAAGGAATCTGGTATTGAATACTTTGTAAGAGTCCTTACTAGTTGACTAATGTTTCAGAGTTTTCTAACAATTTTTGGGTTTTACTTCATTTGATTAAAGAATGGTCGAGATCATGTCTGAGTATCTAGATAAGGCGATCCTAATTATAATATTGGAAAGGTCCTAAGTTCTTAGTATGCGAAGAAAGTGGTAGTAACTAGTTAACCTTTGTCCAGTATTCTAGTTCTACCTAGGATGTAACTATTCCATGGTTAGGAGGATAGCTGTAGTCCTAGATGCATTACATTTAGATTCTATTGTAGAATGGTCCCTAAGATAATGGTCATAGTCATAGTTTACTTCATTTTGGATAGGATCATTTGCTTGACTATCTGATGGTCATAGTACAGTCACACAAATGGGGTTTTACTATTGGTTTATATCCTAATTACTAATCCATTTAGGTTTTCCATGTTTAGAACTAGATATCTAATTAAGCATGCAGATACATTGAATGTTGATCCCTACCCCGATGCGTTTAACTACTCATGATGGTAATTATAACAATAAAAGGGGTAAAAGAAATCATAACTATGATAATGGAATTGAATAAATATGTGACGAACATGTAAGAAAACATTAAATAAAACCTCACTTGAAAGGAATGAGATGGAATAGAAGCGATGCAAGAATTAAAGGTGTTGAAGAAAAAGAATCCATGACTATTTGATTACAAATGTAAAATAATTAAAAATAACTAAAGTTTTTAGAGAGGGAAAAGAGATGAAAATCTAAAAAGGAGTCTAAAATGGAGAGAGTGATAATCCAAGAATCTTTCAAATGCACTGTCGGGCTGTTCCTTATATAGGCAAAATTGGTCATGACGTGTACTTGATCAGAAAGTCAAGAACCATAAATCCATGTTATCTCAATTAGGATATCTAGAGTGGCATGAAGATATTCCATATATTAATGGTGTTTTACCATGGTCACGTCAGGTAGAGGTGGTTCATGATGTGTACCCCATGTCCAGCTGGCTTTTCGCATTGAATCATCACAGATTTCTTGGTGTCCGATTTGACTGTTGTCACGACGTGTAGGAGGGAGTCACAATGTGAAATAGAAATTTATTAATTCATCATGGCTGTTCATATATTAGTTTCCTGACTTGATGCAGGCTGTGATCATCAAGTACACGATGTGAATTTTTCCATCATGATGTGTACTTGGCCATTTTTGCAGCTTTTCTACCTTCCTTCCTTGGAATATTGTGAATCTCTTTTTCCAATAAAATTGGACATCTTCCACATGCATTATGCATTATATGAATGAAAATAATGGAAAATTGATATATATATATATATGTATATATATATATATCGTTTAGACTTATCAAACCCCCACACTTGAATCATTACTTGTCCTCAAGAAAAATATCTCAACAAAGATTTCAAAATGATAATCATTTTACAAAGCAAGAAATGCATGTTATGCCCATGCAATTAAATTAAGTGTAAAAGGAAAAGTAGCCAGTTATAGTTTTAATCCTGCATAGTAAATTATTCATGCCTCATAGTTTTTATTTTCAAAACAATTTCTATTATTTTAGTCATAATATTTTAACTATTCTTTAAGCTATATACCCAGTTTCAATTTAGCTTATCATTCTTTTCTCTCACCACTCAGGGTAAAATTTAAGTAAGGTATGCTCGTACCCTGAGTCCATGTTCCTAACCATATTCTTACACAAGTTATATCATCTCTGCTATGTAATAAAAAGTATAAAAATAATCTTAAGTGCTTTTATAAACAAGGTTATGATGACTCTAAGGCTGAAGTTAGGTAAGTAAAAATGTGAAAATCAGGAACAAAAGGAGGGTAAGATCTAAAGTACAACGCTTATGTAACAAGAGGAGTGTGAAAAAATTCCTCCACCTGGAGAGTTAGGTCTATACTCCATCAACTTAGGTTGGATCCATATGTATAGCAAGTAAGTACCTAAAGAATAGATTCTGTTCCTTTCATTTTTCTTTTTCATTTTATTTTTTCAAAAGTTAGGGCTATGATAGATCTCACATCCATCACCTAACCACATATGATCCTTCGAGGGATTCATCAGTCTGAAAAATGGTGATTTTGACCCTCCTAGTACACAACCCATATAGAAATTTTTAATCTGTTTTTAATTTTAAAAATTAATAGAATAAAAATGAGATACAAAAAAAGGTATATGGATCACATCCAAGTAGTCAGGTGATCACACCATACATCTCTAAAAGTTAAATCATCCCATGATGTATGAATTTCTCCCCCACACATGTTCAAAAATAATCTTTAAGCATTGTAAAAAGAGCGTGGTGGTAAGATAAATAGACTTGAAATAGTTTTCCTTATAATAAGTAATTCATGGAAACTATGGACTAAATGAAGGATATATGTCAGATGGGTCTTAGGTAAAATGGCTATAAAAGACTGCCTCAATAATTTTAAAATTACACCTGTCTAGTCACAATTTTGGTAAGATCTCAGTGCAAGTTCTAGTCGGTTTCCATGTCCTAGGTAACTCTCAAGAAATATTCTCAAAAAAGAAAATGATATTGAAGGCTTAGAATCCTCTCAAGCAATGAGAATAAAATAAAATCTTGCAATTACTAGGGGAAAATCCTAAGTAATGATACAATTAATCATAATTTCAAATATTTTGAATTTTAATTAAACTTATATGCTCAAAAATCATTCTAAAATTCTAAGCATGGGTGAAACATGGTTCTTAACATTCTTCTTTTTAACTTTATTTTTAATTTAGATCGGAATAATGGATTTCAAATTTGTAGCATGCTTATCAATTTAAAAAATCTCTCATATAACAGTGAGAACAAACAAAAATTTAAGTGTATCTCTGTGAAAATATGAGAAAGACCCCACCCCCCACACTTAAAAGGAGGCAGTGTCACCACTGTCTATGAAATAATGGGTGAGAGTGGTGTGGAAATGAATACTGGGAATTGAATTGACATGGCAGTAATGAAAAAAATTTTAAAAATAGGAAAGTGAGATCCTATCAAGATGAAGTGGTATGTCGTGGGGGTGTCTAAGCTATCTTATCATTGAATTTTTGATTCACCTGTAAAATATGTTAGTATAAAAATCCTGCACTATAGAACAAATGTTAATCCATAGGGTTAAACATTTGAATAGAAATGAAATAGGTAGGTGTAAAAAGAAGGAATAATGGTAAACATTTTATTTATTGAATCAAAGTTTATACAAAGTACTATAATGAAACCCTGAAACTTGCAAGAATCAAACAAAACTCAAAAATAACTATGGGTTTCCTCCCATAAAGCACTAACTTATCGTCATCAACTAGATGGGTGGACCAAAAATTCCAAGAGTGGGCCCACTAGCTAAGTTTCTCCTCTTTCTCTTGCAACTACTGGTCTCCATTTCCTTGAGTTCGCATGGTCTCTTAACTATATTCACAACTTCATGTGCATCGTGACCGAATATTAAATGTGTTAGAAATGGAATCATTGGTGGGGGTGTTTTTTTTCTACTAGTGGATTTCCAATTATAAAAGCTAATGTTGATTGGAGATCTCTACGACATGCTGGGTTACTCGTTGCAGAAGTATAGATGGATGAATTAGTAAATTGATAACATCAGATGACTTAGAAGAGATAGACATTACTAAGGAAAAATAAAAAGGAAGAAAAAGTAAACACACATTAAAAAAGGGAAAAAATATATAAATGTATATAAATATCCCAGTGTATTACAGAATAATGAGAAAGAAATCATCTTGTCGATAAAAAGTGTCCAAAATCCAAAAAAGTATGAAAATAAAAATCATTGCTCTTGGCAAAAAATCTCCTCCATGCTCACACCAATGTCATAAGTTGGAACGAACTGGGCAGTTAAATCCCCATCGGTAGCATTAGAAATGGTAGGTTGGGTCGAGGATGATGGTGGTGTGGTGGAGATGGAAAGATGGTATGCGGTGGGTGGTGGGGATTCCCTGATCCGTACAATGGCCATGTGTATGGTAGCTGGATCAATGAAGTGGATGTCAGGAGTGGGCTCAGTGGCTAGTACCGTGCCCTTCCGGGCCTACTCTGCTAGAAAATATTACTCAGTAGCAGGGTATATGACATCAGGAGGTAATTATAAGGGTAGATAGGGTGAGGGAGGAAGGGTGGATGAGGAAGGTCCAGTAGTAGTAGGTGTGGAGGGGTGAATCAGGAAGGCTCAATGAAGGGAAGGTGGTGGTGGTTAGTGAACTGGAACTGATTCACCAAGGTTCACTAGAGGAGTACCCGTAGTCTAGAAGGAGTGGGATGGGTAGGTGCAGGATGGGTGGATGGGGTGGTGGTATGGGCTACTGGTGGCTTGGTAGAGGGGTTTGTTGCTGCTGTTGGGGGCTGCTCCTGCGGATCAGCCGCCTGTTGTGCATCTAGACAAGGCACTTGCTCTTGGACTCCAAGTGCCCAGAAATAGATGTCGTCCTTCTTCACTAGAGTCCTAATCTTGTTAAGGAGAATAAGATCAATCAACTCGACTAGGCCGATTGAGGTGAGAGGCTATGAAGTGCTGAAAATGTGCAGGTATCTGGCCAACCTGGTGATGAATGATCTACCCATAACCATGCCCCATGTCCTCTGTGCCATTACTCTATAATAAAAGGTGAATTGAAAATACATGTTGATGGGAGGTCCCCCCAGGGAAGAAAAGAGGATAAGAACATCAAGATGGATTAAACTACCATGGGTCTCACCTATCGCAAACCACCCATGTGCCATGGCCCAGTGTAGTATATGCAGGGCTGGAGTCCTCAACTGGGTGGACATCACCAGCCTGGGGTCATGATAGGATTGGGGGTCACGAGTAATAAGATACCAAAGGCTCAGAACATCCTCTTGACAAAGACTCATCTGCAGGGTAGGATAGATGTCTGAGATCAGAGACTCCTTGGTGTAGATACTGAGTTCAACACCAAATTGGGCCATGGTGAGATGTTGTGGCCTACTTCCAAGTCTGATGTGAAGGGCATCCACCGATATGTCAAAGGTGGATATAAACTCCAAAAAAACTCTTTGTACATATCCTCTATGAGGTTAGTGATGCTATTTATTTGAAGAGTATTTAATAAGATGAGGACGACATCTACAACGTTCAATTTTTCAAGCATGGAAATATCTAGAGTCTTGTTGGTCCTCATGAGTTTGGCCTGGAGATGAATGAGATTAAACCAGTGATGTGGGTTTTCAAATCACAACACCATGTGTAAATGAAGATCATATTCTATAGATAGGGAGGATCTAGTGTGTTCGAGGTAGATAGAGCAGGAGGGAGCTTAGCCGGAAGCTGTTGGCTCGCATAGGCAGAGGGAGAACTCAATGTTGATGGATAAGCTTCAGGATGCGGCCTTTTAGTGCATTCCATGGAGAGGAAGAGGATTAGGTCACACACTAGAATAAAGTAGGAAGGTTTGGTTGAGGTCGATGTGAGGAAGGGAGGGAGGAGGTATCGCATCACGAGGAGAGGAGGAAAAGGATCGCACATGGGAAGTAGTGGGTTAGGAAGAGGGTTGCGGGCTGTGAGGAGAGGAGGGGAAGGGTTACGGGTTGGGACCCTTCTAATTTTTTTAAAAACTAACCTGAGTCGGGTCACAATGTGTACCTGATGGTCACATCGTGAACCTTGATAAAAATCATTTTTTAGTGAGACAAGGGGTCACGTCATGACCACTGGGTTCATGATGCGTAATTCATTGGTTTCCTTTGTTCTGACTCCTTCATTTCCTTGAAACTTTTTTAAAATGAAAAGAAGACTCTAAAGAGACTTGTTCTATTCTAACTTAACTAATTCCTATCCTGGGCTGCCTCCCAGTCATTGCTTCATTTATAGTCGAGAGCTTAACTCAATTAAGACTCAATTGATGACATAGTTCTCACAGAATGGTTCATGAAGCATCTTCAATCCATGATCATGTGTTTTTGATGGTTATATGTCTATGTATAACTCGAAGTGGACAACAATGTGTAAGGAGGAGGATTCCCATAGAAATGATTACTTTGAAGTACTAGGCTGAATTATGGATGAAATTAATGAAGGTACCACCACTCTGGTGGGTGGTTCAATAAATTAGACCTTTTTAAAGTTTCAGACTCCTTTTTATGATAGATTAATCACATTCCTCCTTCTTAGTCATGGAATATTCCTCATTCTGGGTAAGAGATATGATGTTACAGTCATTATTTTCATCTGAGGGTTGCACATCTCAAATCATTCTGAACACAACTTGTTCTTCTCCTACCCTGAAGATGGGACTTCTTTGGTTCACATCAATCAATAGATGTTTTGTATCCAGGAAGGGTCTTACAAGTATAATAGGAACATCACCATCTTCTTCCATATCCAAAACCTGGAAATAAGTTGGGAAAATGAACTTGGAAACTTTTACAAGCACATATTCCATAATACCTCAGGGGTACTTGACCAAGAAATCAGCTAATTAAAAAGCCACCCTTGGTTCTTTGAGTTTATTGAGTCCGAGTTTTTGAATATTACTCATTGGCATAAGGTTAATTATTTCTCCAAGATTAGAGAATGATCTACCAAATTTGCAAGTGCCTATCTCACAATGGATTTAGAAGCTTCCAAGGTCTCTCATATTCGGTGGAATTTTTTTTATACAATATAAGATCATTCTTAATTTAAAGATATGACTCCTAGGTCATTTATTTTTCATTATTTTGATAAAAGTTCTTTCAAGAAATTGGCATAAATGAGAATCTGGGGAATAGCTTCAGAAAAATAGATGTTGATTTGTAATTTCTTGAACATATCCAGGAACTTCTTGTATTTTGTCTCCTACCTAAGTTGTCTTGCTCTCTACAGTTAGGGAAGAGGTGGATGGTATGGAGTTGGGGAAACATTAATAGGATATTTCTACTGCTCATGTATATGTTCATTTGGTACTTCTTCATGATGTAAGGTGGGATTGACTTTATCAGCTTTTTTATCAGGTACTAGTTGTTTTCTTGACTCTTCTTCTTGCAACCTTGGTTTTTTGGGTTGTTTGAAGTCCAGAATATTTCCACTCTTCAGCACCACTTCCTTATCTTCCTCTTGTTGGTATGTCTTAGTGTAACCAGGTAGTGTACCTGGTAGTATCTCTGATAAAGTCTTTGAGATTTGACCCATTTTTTACTTCTAATTTCCTTATCCTAGCTCTCTAGTTTTTCATATCTGTCTCATGGGTCATCATTATTTGATCAAACTTTTGAAAAAATTATGCCAGGAGGTTTTCCAGATTTCATTTCATAGGTTCTTTATGAGGTCTTGGATAAGGTGGATGTAATTTTTGTTCTCTTTGAGGTAATTTTCGTTCTTGATCTTGTGGCCTTGGTACAGGGTTCATCAGAGGGTATATTGGTATCCCTAGAGCTCTGAATTGGTTCTCTCCTCCTCTCGGTTCAAAATAACCTTGATTGTTTTGAGGTTGCTACTAAGCAGGCCTCTACGGATAGTATTATTGCGGTTGGAATGGACGGTTTGGTTGATTATAATAGATGTATTAATAATCTTTTTGTGGTTCATCATATCCATATTTTCATTCTTGATATATATGTAGTCCCCCATAAATCAAACATGATTGTAATTCCATTATAGGGGTTGGATGGAGTTGAGTAGTTTGTATTTGAAATGCATCTAACTTTTTAGGGAGTGCTTCCACTTGCGTTGCAAGCCTTGTGGTATCATCAATTTAGTAGATTCCATTCTGTGGTGTTCCATGATCACTTTTCCATAGAATGGTATTTTGAGAGACTTCATCTATAATGGCTCTTCTAGCTTCGGGATTCTTTAACATGATACCTCTATTAGTGGATGCATCGACAAAATTATGTGCCATTGGCTAGAGTCCTTGATAGAAAGTTTGGAGTTGTATCTACATATCTAGTCCATAATGTGGACACTTCTTCATTAATTATTTAAATTTGTCCCACCATTCCCAAGTACATTATCCAAAAATTTGGTTAAAATTTTGAATGTCCATCTGGAGCTCCAAGGTCCTGATCGGTGGGAAGTACTTTTCCTGAAACTTCTTGGCCAGTTCGTCACAAGTCGTAATTGACTTGAGAGCTTGACTTTTTAGCCAGTCCTTGGCTTGGTCTCGTAAGGAGAATGATAAGACATGGAGTCTTATTGCATCAAATGAAACTAACTGGTTGTGAAATGTATCGCAAACCTCTAGGAAGTTTTCAATATGTTCATGCAGATCTTCACTTTGAAGATTTCAAAAATTCCCCATGTTCTGGATCATATGAATGAGTCTAGGTTTTATCTCAAATTTATGATATTGGAAAGGGGGACGTACAATAATAGGAGTCATACCATGGATTTATGGAAAGCCAAATTTCCTGATCATTTTCTATTGGTTCATTAATGGGTGCTCTCTTGAAAACATTTGATGGTTGGGTTTTGGCAGGATAGGTCCCAAAGGGTGGAATTGCTCAGCCATTGCTGACCAGTGAAGAGAAGATAGATTCCTTTCGATCTCGAGATCGAAGGGAAAAAGAGATTGTGTGTCAATAGTCCTTGAAAAAGTTAAAGGACCTCGGTACATGCATGGGATGAATGAAAAGAAAACAAAAAAGACTCAAGGGTGTCTAGATACAAAGGAAAGGGGGTGAGGGAAAGGTAATCCTAGATTTAAACGAGAGTCCTAATCATGAAGAAATAGCATCTATCCCCAGAAATGATGCCAAAATTTGATCGGCCACACAAATATGTCGTTAATTCCATAGAGATCTAGTCAAATTAGAAATTTATAAGTGTCCCAAACTTTAATAATTAATAGTGAATAATATAGTAGGAGTCCAGGGTATATCCCATGAAGAAGATGTTGTTCTGTTGGGAGAAGGAATCTGGCCTTGAATCCTTTGTTGGATTCCTTACTAGTTAACTAATGTTTTTGATTTTTCTAAATTTTATTTGGTTTTAATTCAGTTGAATAAATAGGGGCCAAGATCAAGTTCCAGTATCTAGATAAAGGTGATCCTAGTTCAAATTTTGGCAAGGTCCTAAATGATTAGTCAACGAAGAAAGCGATAGTCTATAATCAACATTGGTCTAATCTTCTAGTTCTACCTTGGATATAACTATTACATGGTTATAAGGATAGCTATAGTCCTTGATGCATTACGTTTAACTTCTATTGAAGAAATTTCCATAAGATAATGGTCTTAATAATAGTTTAATTCAATGAGAATAGGGTCTTTACTTGATTGTCCGATGGTCACAGTACAGTTTCACAAATGGGGTTTGAAAATTATTTTATATCCTAATTACTAATCCATTTAGGTTTTCCAAGTTTAAAACTATAGATCAAATTAAGCGTATAGATACATTGAATCTTGATCCCTACCCTGAAGCATTTAGCTACTCATGAGGGTAATTAAAGCAATAAAGGGGTTAAGTAAATCATATCTATGCTAATGGAATTGAATAAATATATGAGGAACATGAAGATAAAAATTAAATAAAACATTAATTGAAAGGAATGAGATGGGATTGAAGAGATGGGGGAATTGAAGTTGTCAAAGAAAAATAATCCATAGATCTTTGATTGAAAATGTAAAAGAATAAAAAAGAACTAAATTGTTTAGAGAGGGAAAAGAGAAGAAAATATTGAAATATGTCGAAAAGGGAGAGAGAGATAATCTATGCATTTTTTAAATGCACTGCCAGGTTATTCCTTATATAGGCAAAATTGGTCATGACGTGTACTTGATCGTCACGTCATAAACCCTAAATCTGTGTTATTTTGATGAGGATCTCCAGCAAGGCATGCATAGATTCTCTAGATTAATGATGTTTGAATATAGTAATGTCATGTATAGGTGGTTCACAATGTGTACCTCATGGCCATCTGGATTTTCGCATTGAATCCTCATTGATTTCTCAATGTCTGTTTTGACTATTGTCCTGAAGTGTAGGAGGGAGTCACGATTTGAACTGGAAATTTCTTCATTCACCGTGGTTGGTCACGACATGGCTTCACATATTGATGCAGGCTTAGATCATCAAGTACACGGTGTGGATTTGGCCATCACGGTATGTACTTGGACATTTTTGTAGATTTTCTACCTTTCATCCCTGGAATCTTGTGAATCTATATTTCCTACAAAATTGGACATTTACCACGTGCAATATCCAGTATATGAATGAAAAAAATGGAAAAGTGACAGAAAAATATATATATCATTTAGAATTATTAGTATTTGTGTAAAGGGAATATTGAATAATTTTTATTAAATGAAGACAAATCTATATATATGTGTTAAAAAAGCTTCCAAAGTTTCATTGAAATTTAAGAATGTTGTAATCAATAATAAATGAATATGAAAGATCTATTGAGATAATTTATAGATTCTGATAAAGACCTCTAAACAATTAAAGAGGTTCTAAGATAGTTAGGGTAAATTTGGAGATTTTAGTGCAAGAGTAGAAATGTTGCTATGTCCTTATATCTTTATATATTAATGAAGGACCTACATATGTTCCATCCCCACAAATTTTTAAGAGTCAGTCAGGTCTTTGTGTATACATTATTATAAAAACATATGATTCAATTAAACTAGGAACAATTAACTTGGATATTGTGTATTTTTGTTAGAAAACTTTGTATGAGTAATTGGACACTCATGTGTGTCTTGAATATCTCTATATCATTCATTTAAAGGAAACAAATATGTTAATGTTTTAAGAATGAATTATTATGATACAAAAAATATAAATTATGATTTTATATTGGGATTATTGGATTTTAATTCCATAATTAATCAAAAATAATTGTGGTTTAAACTAAAAATAATTTATTAATAATTCCATGCTCCAATAATCTATTCAACATCAGAGATTAATGGACCCATGCACATGTGGATATGGAATTAAAAATGAATAAAATATCTATATTTAATTAGGATTTAAAAGATGGAAATTTCATGAGTCTTTATTATTTTAAATGAGGAATTCAACTGAATATTGAATGAGGATGTCGTGAGAAATCCAAAAAAAATTCAATGGTCTAAATGAACTAATTAACTACCATCAATATTGATTTCATTTTTAATAAAATAATATAAAAATAATATTCAAATAATATTATATATATATAATATGACGGAAAAAAGAATAATAGGAGATGAAGTAAATTTAAAACTCGATACTTTTTTTATCAAAGAGATAATAAATATATATATAAGATTGGAGAGTCATTATAGAAAAAACGAATGTGTTGTACCCATGTATTTAGTGGATTGAGGAAGATCCAACTCATTAAAGTTCTAGATAAGTAGAACAAGTCATACATAAATAATTATGATCATTATCTATCAATGTTATTGATGAAATGATCATGAAATGAACTTTTTATCAAGGATTATTAATGAAGAAGCTAAATTTCTCGTGTTACTAAAGAAAATAGGAGAAAAAGGATATATTTATAGTTTTAGAAAGAAAAATTTAACTATTGGAATTAAGAAGCATTATTTTTCAATTTGAGTCCTGAATATAATCTTAGTGGGATTACTGGATGATAATATTAAGATGCTCCCTTAGGCAATAACTTGGGTTTATAGAGAAAATTCTATGATTGGGGAATTTGAAAAACCAAAACAAGTAGTATTCTTCCCATGATAAGCCTTATAAAAATACTCATGTTTTTTTCATATATATATATATATATATTTATCTCAATGTGAGAGAGATTACATATATACATTATCAAAATCTTAATTAACCATAAAGGATTAAATAAAAAATAATAATTTGTAAAAATATATCATTGATACACCCCTACCAAATAAATAATTCAACATGAACTATTATATATATGTGGTATCAGAGCTAATGTAGGTTCAAATTGAATTATCCATGAAGTTTATGATTATTTATAATTTAGCTCCTATATATATATATATATATATAACTTTTCCCTATATTTTATGGAAATAAATACCAAAATAAGAGAAATAAGATGTTGTTTTACCTCCCATTACTTGGAACGAAAGATTGAAATACAGTAATAGGGGAGTTTAAACCATTTATAAGGGTTATCCTATGATATTATTATCATGATAAATATACATGTGGATGAAAAGAAAAAAATTCAATTTTTATTTCACATTCTAAAATGGAATATAAAAATACATTGGGATTCAAACTTCCCATGAAATATATGATAAAATGAAGAGAAATTATGTATGAATTTTGAAAGTTAAGGAGGGTAAATTAAAAATATAGAGAATAAATTTTGAGGAAATAAAGATATATTATGAAGAAAAAATTTATTAATACCTCACTAGATTCACTGAAATTGTTAGCAATATTTGAGGATTTAGAGAAAATATGAATGATTAAATTATTGTGAAAAGAAAAAAGAGACTTTATAGATTTGACTGAACCAAATATTTTTTATTATTAATATAAATAGTATCTCTCTTTGGATGAAATATATAATATTCTCATTTCTTATTAAATGTGAAAATAAAAAGTTTTCAAGAAGAAGGTCAAAGTTAAGATGGCCTTTAAGCTCTGCGAAAGTTAAAATCAAGAATGAAAAAGAAGTAGAATCAAGTGATTCTGATAATGAGTAAGATAATGAAGGCACATGTAAAACATATATCTTTATTCAAAAATATTAAAACATGGAAAGAGTATAGGAAAAGGAAAAGTATCACCAATGTGATAAAATTATAATAACACTGTTTAATTTTCCCTAAATTTCCCAAATAAGAAAAAATTAAAATATTAATTATAAGGGAATAAAAAAACTCATAAAAAATGGTGTAAGAGGAATAAAAAATAATCTTATATAAATATATGGAATTTTATGACCAATAATGTACAAGATAAATCATTATCAATAAATTAGTAATAGTATGAATTTAATTTTATATATTTGTTCAAAAATGTTTTGATACTTCAATGATTTTTTTTAAAAGGTGAGGGCCAAGGACCTTTTTATTGAAACAAAAGAAAAAAAACAAAGAAAAATGAGAGTAGCTGTTCATTTCACACAAATCAGTGGCCCTCATTATGAGGGCCCAATTTTTTCTTATTCTTATCTACAATCTTTTACTCTGCAACTTGCAAGGAGACCCAATAAATCCTACTTCCTCTCCCTCGTGCATGGCCCCTGGTGTGAAATGCTTCTAGATTTATGTCTTGTTAAAGAAGACCTTTGATGTCTGTGTCATCCAAGTCTAAATCCCCAAAATATGTTTTATCTTTCTTTGTGGTCAATTCTAATCATCCACATCCTCTTTCACGATTTCTATGAATCCGTCCTTTTTTTGATGATTTAGTCTATTGCCAAGATCCATCCATGCTATCTTAATCTTCTGCTAGAACAAGGTTCACCACTAGAGTCTCCACTGTCATCTACTGAGGGGAAAGTGGTGTTGATGGGGGTTGCATCAAGGAAACCGATTCTTCTTCCCTTGAAGAATCAACAACATCAACCTCAATATGTCCTACAACACTATTAAGAGCATCAAATGTGTTTGTAGTGGTCACCTGCACCTATGAATATGGATACTGAACAGTCTTTCTAGGTATTGGAACCAGAGGAAAGATGAGAACAGAATTTCCAAGCTCATCAGCAAGAGGTTGGTTCTCCTTTGAGGGAACTGCAGTAGGTTCTTCAGAATATACAACGTTCTTTAAAAGATCAACAGAGTGTTGTTCCAGAATTGGGTACATAAGCCTTTTCCTAGTGCTTTTATCAACACCATAAGATATAGCAGAGACATGTGAATGAACTTTACTAGCAATAGATACACTCTATTTGATTCTAGAGTAGTGGCAATGTGTTGTGACTTGAGCAGTGAGACCCACAGTTTCCTGATCCAGAGTGTGATTCTCAGAAACCTGGGTCTCACCAGCCCTTCCCTTCCCAAAAATGTTAGACCATGACTAAGTGTCATGTTGGTCAGAAATCATTTGAGGTTGCACATACATATCAGGGGAATTTATTTTATCATCTAGTGTATTGACAACACAAAGTCTAGAAATAAGAGGATATGGTTTTACCATCTCCTAGTTACATCCCAGCGAAAGATCAGGATCCAAAGTAATAGGTTGTGACAACTTCTGAGTAGAATTTTTAGTATCTAAATCATCCCCAAAAATCTCAACCATTGGGTTAAATTCATAGGAATGAGTATTTTGAGAGTGTTTTTTTGAAGCAAGAACTAATGTCATGCCCACATAAAGACCAGAAATCCCAAATAATAGATCTATTACAGTTTTAGGAATCATGTAATATAATATTACAGTCTAAATATAACCAGGGAAGGTTTTCATAATCAATTTTCAGTTCAATTTCATATACATCAGTAGAGAGATAAACCTCGTTTATTAATGGAGAACAGAGGTCGACTTCAACTAAAAATCTAGCATAATGTCCATATCTAGTGGTTTCAGTTTCATTATCCAATTTAATCGGTAAAATTAATAGAAAGACAATGTTATATAATATTTGAGGGTGAAAAAGGATTAAGTTTAATCTATATACCTTCACCCAAGACTGAATCGAAGTATTACCTACTTCAAAGGGGATAAAATTTTGGTCCCATTCCTAGATGTGCAATTCTCTTTGTTTGAATGAAATTGATCCATAACCCTAGGATCGTAGCTTGAGTTCTTTAGAGGGAAATAGGATTTGGTAGAATCCTATCCCTAAAGATACACACTTCTAGGAGGATAAGCCCCATATTTTTTACAATAATTGTGTAAGTTGATCGAGCTTCCATGGCAGAGAGCCTCTGGGCAAGATGAGATGAGCTATGATGGAGTGTGCCCCAATCTCGAGTCATTACGATATTTCATCTATATCATCTTTGATGTCAGAAACTTAACCCTTCTTAAAGATTCCATCATATCAAACCTTTGAAGGAAGAACAAAAATGCTATTTTGGGAACGAACCTCATTTATATAAGAATCCAAGGGTCATAGATTCATGATCACTAGATCAGTCATGCACTTGTGAGAGTCGAAACATACATGGAAAAGAAATTTTTTCATGGATTTCCAAGGCAAAACGAGAATCTCTAATTGCCTTTTCTAGGAGCTAAGAGAAGCTCCATGCCGCTCACCCTAATCGACATCCAGATCATACCTATTGATATTAGTGGTTCGTATATTCTCATTGAAATCTAGATCATGAAAAGAATTCTGATACTTCAATGTGTGAAATGGGTGAAGGAGAAAGAATAGATCTGGAATAAAAACTAAAAGATGATTTAAAATCTAATTTTAAGAATAAATAGAACTTTTTAGGGATAAAATGATGCATATGAATGAATAAGATAAAAATATATATGAAAATATAATTATTTCAAAAGGGAATAAACTTATATTAATTAGATTGAGAAATTTAATATGTAGAGGGTTTATTAGAAAAATTGGTTGTAAAATAATAATAGATATCTTAATAAAATAGAATATGTTTTGAAGCTAAAAATTTGTTTAGAAACATTTGATCTGACTTCAATAGGTCTGATGAGGTTAATTCTGATTCTTTTCCTACTATTTCAAAGAAGTGTTCCAACAAGCATGTTAAATATTTCTTAATCAGTCTTAAGGTAAATAAATAATTTCAAATAGTATATGTTAAAAAATAATTCTGAATCTATTTTAACGAATGAGTAATTTGAGAGTCACTATTACATATCAAAGAAATAAGGTAATATTAAAATAACACTACTTCCCCTAGGAAAATTCATGTATATGTTATAGCCCACCAAACACAATAGTTTTCTGGAAATATCTACTGTCAATATATAAGACCAATATAATAAGGAATCTTATGTGTTTTGTGATGTTTTTATATGAATCCTAATCATCCTATTTTGATATATTATTAAAAGGTAATATTTATAGATAAAGGGTGAATATAATTAGTAAATGAGGTTAACTGTTGTAGAAAACGACATGTGGCCATGATTGTATCAAATATACAAATAGAAAACATAATGTATATTTACATTACATTTTTGAAAATCTAAATAATAGGGTTATATATCATATGACTGAATGAATATTCTACCAGTTTATGTTCCCTATAGTGTGAAAGGGAATTATGTTCACAAGGTGAAAGGAGGACACTCACATTATGATGTGAATACAAATAAACAATGTGGAGAAACCAAAGAATATAAGAATGTTTATAAGGGGTGATTAATAGTTTTTTTCCCAATTAATAATAACTAAGAATATATATAAATCTAAAATATGCTCTACTAGTGAAGAAAAATATCTGGTTAGCAATAAATATATCAAATTTAATTATAGATTTCCTAAAAGTTAAAACCTAAATATTCATGAAAATAATTTTGGAAGATGTGAGTAGTCCGAACATGGGATAAAAATTTTCAGGAAATTCTTACCAAATCAAAATAAATTAATTTTAAGAATTAATAAATATTAATTTATAGAAAAGTATAATCTATTATATTTAAACAAATAAACTAATTGGTCTCTCCTTATTTCTTATTTTTTTTGTTTTTTACTAACATGAATGGAATTATATGAGATGAATCAAATGGAAAGTTGGATGAGTGTGGTATTTGTTATAAATTAAGAAAAGAGATACAACATGGAGTGTATTAAATAAAGTAGTAATGATGAAATGAGTTTAACCCATAAGGGAAAGCTTACATAAGGATAAATATTTTAGACAATTTTTTATTGGCTGAATTTGGAACCAGGGTATCCCAAAATACAAGTTGAGGTTGAAGTAAGAAAAACAATCTCCCATGAATATCCATAATTATTTAAAGTATGTTGTCAAGGGGAATATATATTTATATAAAAATAGGGTGTTATTAGTCATAGTATTTAATGTCTCTAATATATTTTTTGAATATGGGTTTAGGGAATTATTTTTATTAAATATTTTCATACAACCCCTAGAGTGTGGAAAAAGGAACGATATCACATGATGAACATATTAATGTATAACCATGATATTATGGTTAAATATATATATTTTTATGAAATATGTTTTTCTATATAGACCTAAATTTTTATAACTGAAGGATCATTGTTAAGATTAATGATGCACTGTCCTTCCACTAATAATATTGATCTTGTTGTAATGAAAAATATAAATAGGAAGATGATTCTACCTATTAGAATTATGGAATAAGCATTAAAATGACATGAGAATACCTATATTTATATTCCTTTACATTTATTTTTAAAAAGTAATAGAATATAACATTGAATTTGGAAGGAAAATGGGCAATGAAAACAAATCCAAAGGGGTATATTGAAAGGTTCAAATATATTTGTGAAGATTGAGTTTTTCTTAGCCAATATTATTTGTGTTAGGTAAGTATATAATTCTTTATATAATGATATATCAAATAAAAAATAAATTTTAAGATTATTCTTAGAGAACTTTTATACTTATATTCAATGGGAATCCCCTAAATGTACTTATTTTTTATTAGTACTTCAAGTTAAATACAAGTGATAATTATTCAACATCCAAAAAAAGTTTGGATAGAGTTTTGAGTAGTTTGATGAAAGGGATATTGAAGAACCATTGTCAAAGGAAGAAAAATATTGTTAAATATGTGAAGAAACCATTAAATGGTTATTTATAATTTAAGTATATTTGAATTATTGATAAATGTATTTGGATAATTTCTTGAGATGATTGATAGCGTTTGGTAAATATATATAAATATTGGAAGATATTTAGAGATAATTTGTAAAAAGTTTAAAATTTCAATACTAATGTAGAAATTTTTATACGTAATGAGATCTTAATGAAAGTTAGTTGGATCTATGTATGTGTCATCACTACAACTCTATGTGAGTTGATCAAGACTCTACATATAGGACAATTGACCAATGTACGATTCATTGAAATTATATGTGATTCATTTGAATATTATGTATGTGTCAGGACAAATATCTTTTTTGAGTTACTGAAAACATTGTATGTATCATGAAGATCTCTATATGAGTAATTTAGAGGCCAAACATATATAATATTTGATAATTTCTAGAATGAATTATTCTAAATAATAAATTCAGTTGATGATGTTGTACTGATCTTCATTGACTTTAATTCCACAATTAATCCAACATAATTGTGATTCAACCTAATAAATATATATGACTAATTCTAAGACACATGAAATGGTTCAACATCACAACATCATTTATCCATATACACATTTATGGGGGATTCAAAATTAATTAAATCTCTCTTTTGGAGATTTAAATAGTGAATTGAAAAAGATTTGAAATGAGAATTGTTTTACAATTCAAACTAGAAAATATCAACTAATTTAAATATATATATTATTTTTCATCAATATTAAATAAAGTTTCCATAATTAAATATGGAAATATTAATCAAAAAATTTTCTATGAAATTAAATTATAGAAAATAGAAGAATAAGTTATGTAATGAACTAATAACCCAATAAGATATTGTATGCAAGTGAGAATAAACATAAAGACTGAACTTGGGAGTTCTAAGATAAGAGAATAAAACATAAGGTACTTTAGAATTCAATGGATTGAGAAACATCATGTTCAATTAAGATCTATACTTGCTTAACAAGACTAGAAGACTTGATCATGATCATCATCAATTAAATCTCTTGATGAAATGAACACATCATAATTTTCATTCAAGGAGGATCGAGTAGGAATATCTATTTCAAGTTTTGTTGAAGAAACCAGGAGAAAAATGGAATATTCCTTATTCTAGTATGAAAAATTTTGTTTAATTTAGAGAGAATATTTATTTTTTAAGGGTACCTTCGAACATGATTATAGTGGGACATTATAATGATTCGATTGGGAATATCCCTTGTGTAACCACATGGGTTTATAATGTAGAATCTTTAATTGGGGCATCTGAACAATCATGATAGGGATTTGGTTTTGAATATTTAATCTTGAAAAAACCTTTTGTATTGTTCATTCATTTATTTTTATATAATATATATATATATAGAGAGAGAGAGTTCATATTGAATTTATCATTATTTTATCCAACCATAGAGGTTAATTTATAATGAATAATTCATAAATATAGACCACTAATTCACCCCTCCCCTATTAATAATATACACCAACCTAGATTCTATAAGTAAAATTGGAAGGGGTGATACCCATAATATTAGATATAATGTAACACCTCATGTTGATATAGTGGGTTATTATTATTCTTATTTTACATTATTTTCAATTTCTTTCACTTTTAAGGAGTTTCAAGAATGAACACGTAATATTTTAACTGATTTATAGGGTCATACAATTATAAAATACGGTTAGTAAACCATGTGTTTGGATATGTTTATAAAAAATTGCATTTGGAATGGTTAGAAAACTTATTTTTCAACTCTATGGTGACTCATGAGAAACCATGTTTTGTGGTTTTGAGGTTATGATAGCCTATGTATGGAATGGAACATGATTTAGTAAATCATATTGCCAAAGATTGTTCCTAAACCAAAATTTTCATTTTATGGTTTCCAAAATTACCCCTCCCTAATTAAAAAAATAGATTCCTCTTTCATATCCCACTCATCTTAGTCACAAGACCCACCATGCATGAGACCCTCCATAGCAGGGATCCCTCCCTCTACCCTCCCACTTTTATGGGAGAATCCGGGTGAGATATTTGTGGTTTACGGTAAAAAATGTAATTTAGGAACTCATCTACCCTAATTACATCTTTTCCTTGTGTTTCCTTCAATCCCCATCATATTAAACCCTTTGGGATGAACCCAAATTAGTTTATTGGTTCTAATTTATTTCTTTATATTGATTCCATGGTGTACAATGTCCTATTTTGAATTTGTTCAACCCGTGATTGATGTTATAGACCATCAACTATTGGTTTGTGGTTGGTTTAACCCATCTCTAAAGTTCTAATTTTATAACCATTGATTGTTTGGGTGTTAAATTTCTGTTTTAATTTTATAATCATAGTATTAAATATGTTTCAGAATTATTTGAATTGATAATCAAGTTATACCCGATTTTTCATTCCACTTTAGAGTATTTTAATTATTTTAGAATATGTTTAAATATTTTTATAAACCGTGCATAAAATGTGTATGGGGAATTTTATAAATTGATATTAAAAAAAATTATAATAGTTTTTTTTATAAAATTTGGGTTTATTTCTGAATTTATTTCTATTCTTTTCTTTTAAAGTGTATTGTTTTAAAAATGGTTTTTGAAATTTATTGAAGTATTATAAAATAGGACACATCATGATTTACTTTTTAGAATTCCTATTTAGAACATTCAAGTGGTTTTTCAAATGTGTGGGTGTGTGGAACCCTATTTGTTCTACTAATGTATGATTCCTATTATGGTTGGTGTTATGATTTGTGATGGATGGATTGGGCATGAATATATATTAGGGAATCAGTGGTTAAGTTGAGTCATTTTTATTATCATTCTTCTTTGATCATTATATGTTTTCTCACCTTTGCATTTACGTTGGTCATAGGAATGATAGGTCTGGGATTTGTGAAATATCTAGTGTATCTATTGTCAATATATAGGGGGACAAGGTTACTGAGTTTTCATAAATGGTTCCCCATAGAAGATTTAGGCTTCTCGGTCAATTGGATATGATTGACGTTGATTAATGGTACTATCGAGGCATACTATTTCTTATAGATCAAACTAAGGTTCATGTATTTAGTATAAGATTGTAATACTTGAGTGACTTAGTTTTTATCCCATGATTCTTATACAATATTTTTTTTGATATTGGAGATTCCTTTCTTAAGATTAATTTCTTTCCCTTTACTTTTATTTATTATAGAACATTTACCTTTTTTACTTTTATTATTAAGCCTCTTGAATTATGGTGTCCTTATATAGAAATATTTATCTTTGAACATCATTTATTTTATTATAATTATTTAAGATGACATTGGAAAATATTTTATATAAATTTTATTTATCCTATATTTTCATTTGTATTTTGTAAATGGGAAATTGGGTTTCAAAAGTGAATTGGGCCGACGAATCATTGTTAATGTTATTATTCTCATTTAAGAAAAATAAAAAAGTAATGTTTTTAAAACGGTAGTTTAATTAATATTTCATTTTCCAAAATTATGTTTTAGAACCATGATTTTTAATTATATTTCAAACTAGATTCAAATGGATTTATAATTAAATATTTGGAATTATCCATGGTATGTGGTATCCTACTACACATGTTTTTGTTGATTCCTATTATCACATTTAAATTATAAACCTGTGTTATATTCTTTTTGAAACATGGGAAATGTCTGGTGTTAGGGATAGTTAGTGACCAATTGGGGTTTGAGGTTAGACATTAATTTTTTTCATCAGATAGATAGTCCTTTACTATTTTTATTATTTTTGATGGATGTGAAATATATATATGCATATCGTGGTTATTAATAGTAGTTGTTTATATAGAGGGAGTTGGGGTGACTTGAGATATTTCACATACATTAAACTTCTTAAATTAATCAGTTTTGTTTGCTTATTTTTTATTATATTTTTTGCGGATGTATGATGTATGGATAGGTTATGATAAATTTTAGGGTGAAAGTACCATTATGATTTAAATCATATTTATTTAAGAAATAATTTATATTTCTTCTGTATAATTACATGAATCATTTCTCCATCTTAAAGGGATTGATAATGTTCATCTGGTCAATGGAGAGTCAATCCAGGTACTGATAGAGGTGGAATCCCACATCGGTTTGTTATAATTGTTATTATATCCTAATTCCTATGGTGGTATCCTCTGTTCATAAAAACCCCACTTATTATCAGGGATGTATCATGGTAAGATTGAGTTACAATTTTTTATCGTAACTCAGGAGGTGGGTGTAGGGAGATTCTAGCTAGCTCTTTCCCTCTCTAAGCCTTGATTTTATATGTAAAATTCAATTTTAATTTTGAAATAAATATTTCATTGCTATTAATTTTGGTCATGTATTGATCCTAATTGGAATTGAATAAGTTTCCATAAGTATTCTATTAGATTTTATAATGAATATTAAAGATTGTTAAGGTGATGAGGTTGTCTTTCACAGCTCAAGAAATAAGGAAGTGAACACATTATTAACATTGAGACATCATTGGAATGTTTGTTTGGCTGGACCATTGTCCCTCAAACCATAGGTCAGACTCAATCATGGTGATTCATCCTGTAGGATTGTTCTTTAATATAGTTTTAAGGTATTCACAATGATTGGAATTGAATCAAGTAGGAACTGTGGTATGTTTATGACATTGTTAAGAATTATGGTATTTCTTCTATTGTGTAGGTTTTCTGAAATTTATTAGATATGTTAAAATTAGATTTTATAAAATTTTAGTTTTAAAAATGGTTTTGGGTTATAGTTAGAAAAATATTTTTTGTTTCATTTCATAGATTGTAAAATGAATGGTTTTAAAAATGATTTCTATGAGAATGTTTTGGAAATAAAAGATGGATTTATCTTCTAAAATAAAGGTTGAGATTTTTAAATAATGTAATTTTTTAATGAAATGATTACATTTTTTAAGGAATGTGTTTCAAATATTTTGTAGGGGATTAATTTTATGAAAATTATGTTCTTTAATGAGTGATTAATGTGTTTTTAGGATTATTGTTTTTGGAATTACCCTAACTAAAAGTTAGATGACTTGATTTTTTTGTGATAAAGGAACTAGTTTAGTTCATGTTTCTTACTTTTTTAATTCACCCCCTTCCCCCAATACCTATAAAGTTAAAGAAAAAAGAATATAGTTTATGTATTCAAGGGATAAAAATTTTAGTGATTCTCTTAATTTTATGGGTGTAGTTACTTTAGTTTGTGTCCCAAAACTAATTCATAATCCAATTTTGAGGAAAAAATATTCCTTTTCCTTTGACCTGGTTTATGGTTTCATGAATTATTATTCACCATACTTTATTGTGATCTAGATTTGTCATATATGTATTAATAAAACTTATTCAGGTGTTTTAGTAGACTTTGGATATTTTTTATTCAAACAATTCTTGGTTTTTAGTTTTTTCATTTTTTATGGATATGAATTTTATAAGAGATTTTATTGTATCTTTGATTTTTTTTTTGTTTTGGGATATTTTATGCAGTTTTTTATAGGCTGTTATTTTTTTATGGTCATTATGACTTAGTGGTAATTATGTTCTCGATAGTTTTAGTTTTATGTTTGGTTCCATGTGTATTTCTAGTTTCTATGGATTGATCATGTGGAACCATTTTTTTTGGTTTTTGGGTAACTATGACAATATTTTCCATCAATTTATTGATCAGTATAGGGTGCTTCATATGTATTAATGGGTTCCTTGTGTGATGATGTCCCAGATTCAGGTCATTGTTTACCCATTAGGTATGGTTAGATGAGGTTAAATCCCTTACCATTCTACGAGTTTTTTTGTGTATCCATAGACTTGGTGACTTTGAATTGTGGGTGTGTTGGTATTTATTTTTATTTTTTCCCTCTTGGTGAATGATAAATTTAATTTGGATGGTCAGTCATAGTTGTTTTGGGTATTTTGGGGTTTTGTGATGTTATTTCCCATTTTTGGTCCTTAATTAATTTTCTATCCACTTATCAAAATATTAAATGGTGGGTAGAACGTGATTGGTCTCCCTTATTCTTACGACCTCTGGATTAAGGGTTGGTGTTTTGGTTTTTCCTTTTGGGAGGTTAGATTGATTGATAAAGGAATTATGGTTTCATCAAGTGATTGGTGGATGTGTAAATTTCTTGGTGTTGTCTCTTATAGAGAGTGTTTGTATGTGTGTTTTTGTTCACCCACCATTTTATATGAAGTCTAAATTATATGCAAAAATAAATAGTCATCACTATTAGTAAATCCTTGAGTTCTGTGGTAGTTGGATAGACTTATCTTGGTGATGTAGGATTTTTTATAAGGATGTACACTATTCTCCTTAAAGAATAGTTTGGGTTAGTGGTCTCTCTGTTTAGGTTATGTTCTAGTTTCATCTACCTCTCAACACTTTTATGGGGTGTTAAAGGTTTTAGTGCTTTGTGAGGTTCCATCATTTTTAATGAATTTATGGTGGTATAAAGAATTACAATATGGAGGTTCTAACACCCCAAGTCACTATAGTGGGCTGTGTTTATTTTATTTTATTTTATTGAGTCTTTGTGAGTTTTTATGCGTTTTAGGAGGAAATAATTAGTTATTTATATGTTTTTATGGCCTAATTGTTTTTCCACACAGTATGTAAATAGTGAGGAAACTATATACATGAGTCTATTTCAGGATTGTGTCATTTAGAATGGTCAACTCATGACTTCTCAAATAATATGGAGAAACTATTCCATGGGGATTTGAAATTCCAGAATCCTCTAAAAGGTTGAAAAAATATCTACTAAACTATGTGAAAAAACCATGAAGATTAATTCGAATTAAGAAATTTAAATATACATAATTAACCTCCCTAATTAAAAAAACTTATTTTACCCTCTTCTTACCATCACCCCCATAGTGTGACCCACTTGAATGAGTAACTCCATGGAATGCCTCCCCCATCCATTCTTCCTCCATTATTTTTTATTCTATGTGTGATCTATGAGTTTTACAGCTGAAACTCCAAGGTGGGAACTCACCTCTCATTATTCATTATTTTCATCACATTTCCTTCTTTCCCTATCATTTAATCCCCTCTTGGTCAAACCCTAAATTGGGTTTTGGTTATTGATTATAGGGAATCTAGTTTCCTCTATTGACTCTATTAAATCTATATTCGATCTTCTAAACCACCTGTCATTGATTCAATGAATGTTTTCCCCATGTTCAGACTTATAATTTTGAACAGTTATATTAATATAGCATGTTTTGTTTTAAATTTTCTTTTGATGGTATTAAATATATTAATACATTATTTGAAAATAAAATCAAGGTTTACATGATTTTTTTCCAATGGAGAGTATTTTATTAATTTAAATACATTTTTAAAACCTATTTTTTGAAACCATGCATGATACATGTTTTGCTAAATGACTTAATGGACTATATAGATAAAATTTAAGAGTTATTTTAAAATTGGGGTATATTTTTAAATGGATTTCAATGGTTTGTCTTAAAATTGTTAAATTTTAAAAGTGATTTTACAAATTCATTGATGTATTATTAATGTCTTGGAATCTAGAGTGAATTTCATGAAGGATTTTTTTGGAACATTCTGGTGTTTTTTAAAATGTATGGGTATATGGAACCATATTTTTCCCTTATTCTTGAGTCCCTTTATAGAATGTTTAATGATCAATGATGGATGGGTTGGGGTGCTTTCTATATGAAGTAATTATATGGAAGGGTGATTTATTTATATTATATTGGTTCTTTGATTATATATGTTTTCTTTCCTTCACTTTCATATTGGCCATCACAATTATAGTTCACTAATTAGAGTCCTTGATAAGTTAAAATTATTATTTAACTTGTGTTTATATGGATATGTATTGGGTTTTTTATTCTACCAAGATAGTTCCCCATGGAATGTTCTGGATCCTTGGTCAATTGGATAGGGCATGGATTGTTTGATGGGACAACCATAATTAATTTGATGTTATAGGTAGACCTAAGGGTCTGTTATCTAGTTCAATATATTATTACTTTTATTAGTAGTCCATTGAACATATATATTTATTGGTGGTTGATGTAAGATATTCCTTTCTTATTCTTTATTTCTTTCACTCCTATCCTATTGACTTGGGGTGACCTTTTGTAGTAATATCATACCCTGTTCTTGGTTATTTCTATTTAAAATGATTTTATGGAGGACATTGTTAACTATTTTAAGTTATATTAAATTATAAATAATTTTCAAATGGATATGGAAATGGAAGTTTTGTTTTAAAAAATGTCTTATGTTGGAGAAACATTGTAAATATATTTATTTAATTTAAGGGGAATAAAAACAGTTTTTTTAAAACTAAAGTTCACTTGATATTGGGTTTTTCATAATTTTTTTTAAAAACATACATTCTTAAAAATCTTTCAAACTATCTTTAAATGGAATTATAATTAAAATTTGTGCAGGTGTCATGATGAGTGGTGGCCTAGTGTTCATGTTTGTAATCTTAAAAATTATCACTTTACAATTTTAGGCTTATGTTCAATTATAATTGGCTCATGGTGTATTTCCAACATCAGTTATAGTTAGTGACCAATGTGGATTTATAGTTAGTACTTTTATTATTTATTTTATTTTATACAATGTACAAGTAGTACATTACTTCTTTAAGTTATGATTTTTTTGGATAAATATTTTATATGTGGAGAATGAGGATTATGGTGGCTTTGATTTCTATAGTAGGATTCATGGGTTGAGTGTAGGGACTACATTTAATTTAAATTGATAAAATTTTTCTCCAATTCTATATTATTATATACATGATTTTCATGGATATACTACATATGAATTGGTCTATATAGATTTTATTATAAAAGTCTTGATGTGATTTGGATATAATTTAATTGATAAATAAATCGAATTACTTGTATATGATTCCTAAATTATTTTCTCTTGACATTGGGAATCTTCAACGGCCCTCTGGTTGGTGATGAGTCAACTCGGGTGTCGGTTCAGGTGGTATCCTAGGCCCGTTCATTATAAATGGTATTAGAACCTTGGTTTTTAGTTAGAAGCAATGATTCATGTGTGTCTCTATTTTTTAATTATGTTGTTTCATGGAAATATCAAGTCATAATTATTAACTATAACTTGGGAGGTTGGGGTAGTGATATTCTAGATTTCTATTCCCTACACCGAGCCTCTATTTTTTAGGGGAACTAGAATTTATATTTTGAAATTCCATTTGATTATTTATGATGATGTATTGATCTTTATTGGAATTAGATATGCTTTCTTTGGGGTTATGTTGGATTTTGGTATGATAATAAAAGATAGGATGTATCATGAGTTTGGATTTCATGACTTGAGACACCATAAAATGAATAAATTACTGATTTTAATATGTATTATGACTTATTATGTTGCCAGAATGTGGTCCCTCACACCATAAGGAAGAGTCAAGAATGTTTATAAATCATATTTTAATGTTTTTTAGGCTTCTCTTGATGGATTCCCAATTATGATAAGTGAATCAAGTGGACCTTTTGATATGTTTATTATGTGGTTTCAAATTACTGTTGTCTACTCTTAGGTTCATTCTATGAATTTTTTTAAGATAGAGAAATGGGATTTTATAAAATTTTGGGTTTCAAAGTTTTTGGGGTGATCACTCTAATTTTTTTATGTCTTCTAAAATTAATGGTATAAAAAATTTAGTTGGATAAAAAAGATCAAAATAAAAGTTTCATATTTACATTAAAACGATTATAAAGAATTTTTTAAAAAATATCTATTTTTAGGAAATGGTTTTTTTTGGTTTTAATGGGTGGATTTTAAATATTATACATGGATTTGATTATAATAAAATGTGGATTTAAAATATATGAATTATATGTTTTGTTTTATTATGTTTGTTATTTTAGACTTATCTCTTATTATTTTGGGACTTCTTGATTTGGTGTGTGAGAATATGATTAGTTGAGTTCTTGTTTCATGCTAATATAGTTCACCCCCTTCAAAAAATATCATGAAAAATGAATTTATAGTATTTTTTTGGGATGAAACTTTGTGTGATTATCTTCATCATATAGGTTAATTGGTGACCACAAATAGATATAAAATCAACTGGTTAATCCCTAATAATTATTTCTCTTCAATCTAGTTCACATTTTCTTAATTCATTAGTCCTTATCCTTTACAGTGATCATGGTTCGTCATAGATATCTCATTAGAACCATTTTGGGTGTCGTATGAGTCTTTTTATCTTTTTTTATTTGAATGATTCTAGTTTCTGTAGATTCCATTTCAGTGGATTACAATTCAGTTAGGGATTCTGAGTATTCCTAAATCTTGTTTTTTTAGTGATTCCATATGGATTCTTATGGGACTCAATCTTTTTGGTTTTTATTCCTTAACGGTAATCATGTTCCAACAATTTAGGTTTTTAGATTTGGTTCCTTTTGATTTTATAGTTTTTATGGGTTTTGAATAGAAATCCTTTGGATCTATTCTTTGGTACTCTGATAAGAGATTCCATTAGGGTATTGGGATCTTTAGGGTGTCATATTTATTTTGATGGGTTCCCCATGAGACAATTTGCTAATTTAAGGTCCTAGTTTACCCATTGAGTATAGTGACCCATGGTTAAAACCAATGTCATTATCTAGTTTTCTGTGTGATCTTGATAGTCTTGAGGACTTTAAATTGTGGGTGTGTTGACCTTCTATTGGTTTGTTTCTCTCATATAGATCAATCAGTTTTGTATGGATTTCCAATCATGGTTCTTTTGTTATGTTAGTTATTTTTTTGTGGTATTTTCTATTTTAGGGTTGTTAATTCATTATCTCACTGTTTATTGAATTTTTAAATTGTGGTGGACCTTGATAGGTCCTCTTCTTGATTGTAACTCATTTTTGAGTGTTGGTGTTTTGATATAGCCTTTTTGGATGGTTGGTATGGGTAAAAGAGAAATTTTTGTTTCCTCAGATATTTGGTGGAAGTGTTTCTTTGCTGGTGTTTTGTCTTCTAAGGAGAGTTTGTGTGTTTCTATGTGTGTGTGTTATTTCCCCCACCATTTTATATGAATTAAAATGATAAGGATACATAATTAGTCCACAATTATAGTAAACCATTGTATACCTTGATAGTTGGTCAGACTCTGCTTTGAGATGTTATATTTTATATGAGGATGTATTCTATTATCCTGGATGGATAGTTTTTTTGTGTTCTCTCTTATTAGTATTTATTCTAGTCTCTCATACCTCCCACCTATTTCTCAGGGTGTTATAGATTTTTGTTCTTCATCATTTTCCATCCTTTTTAAATTGATTTCTAGGGGTATAATGAATTATGGGGGGGGGGGTTAGAACCTCATGTTATTATAGAGGATGACTATTATATTATATTATATTATTTTATTTTATTGTGAGTTTCTTAGAGTTTCAAGATTGTTATTTTTTAATTTTAAATGTTTTACAAGGGAACATGGTCAGTCCATACTATTAGTAAACCATGTGGAAACAATATATTTGGTTCTATTTTAGGACAGTGTCATTCAGAATGATTAATAAATAACTTTTTAAACCATGCACGGTCCAAGGAGAAACTGTGTAGCATAGTTTTAAGGTTCCAAAATCCTACACATTGTTAGCATGGACTATTATAAACAATGTAACCAAACCATGAGGGATTACTAGAATTTTATTTTCTAGTTTAAAAAATTAATCCTCCCAAAAATAAATTATTCCACATCCACTCCACTCACCCTTGTGCTATGAAGCCCTGATCAAGATCCAATTTGAAATTCCCCTCCCACTACTATCCCTCTATTCTTGGTGATTCTAAGTGTGGTCATCATTGTTACGGGTTAGAACATCGAGTTATGGACTCTTCTCCACTCCATCCTTCTTTTCCCCATATTTTTCTTCTCCCCCTTTCATATCATATCCTATTTTCCAGAACCTAAATATTTTTTTAGTTTAGATTTGGTTCTAGATGTTGATTTTAGGTTATGATATTTCTTCATGGGACTCTGTTCAAACCATCTTTGATGTTCTAAACCATTCATTATTAATTTGAGGTAGGTTTTACCCATGTCTAAACATCTATAAAGAGTACTATATATTATATGGGTGTTAAAATTGTGTTTTAATTTTATAATGTTAGTATGAAATATGATTAAGCATTGTTTTAAAATAAAACAATGTTTTACATGATTTTCATTCTTGTGAAGATGATTTTTTTTTGATTTCAGAACATGTTGAAAAACAGTTTTGTTAAACCATGCATGAAAAATATTTATATAACTGTCTAAATATTCTTCAAAAATACCTTTTTAAAGGTTTCATAAAAGTAAGGTTAAATTATAAATTATTTTAAAAATTTTGTTTTTAAATTTTTTCATTTTAAATGTTGTTCTATAGAATTTTATAAGTATTATTAAAGGCTCGGTATCCTGAGGAAATTTATAGAAGGTTCATTTAAAAAATTCATATGGTTTTTAGAATTTCTAGGTATATGGATATCAATTTTTAACCTTTATTATCAATTCCCATTATCGGTGGTTTGACGAACCGTGACAGATGTATTGGGGAAATTTCTATATGATGGAATTGGAGGTGAGGGTGAATTATTTTTATCAGCTTGTTACTTGGATAATTATATATTTGTTCTATTTCACTTATATATTGGTCATGGGAATGAAAGGATACTAAGTAGAGTCTTAAATGAGTGTAAAATCTTTGTTTATGTTATGTATATATAGAGAATAATAGTGTTACTAAGTTTAAACAGATAGTTCCCTATAGTATCTTCTGGCTCCTAGGATGGTGGGATAATGCCCGACTAGTTCAACGAGACTATTAGGATGGACATGTTCTGAAAGAAAAACCTAGGGTGTTGGTATCCCATTTAGGATTATATTAATGGATTTCCTAGGTTTGTAGTCAATGACTCTTAAAATTTTATTGGTGGTTGATGTAGTAGATTATTTACATGTGCATGAATTCTTTACTTCTCCCTATACTGATTAAGAAACCCTTTCCTTGGATAATTTTATTATTGAGCCTCTTAACTTCTGGACCCCTTTTATTGGATGATCTATCATGGGTTTTAGCTCCTTTTATTTAAAATAGTTTCAAGAGGAAATTGGAAACTATTTTAAGTTGATGGTTTTTTATCATGGATTTCCAAATGGATTTGGAAATGGTTATTTTTCAAAAATATGTAAGGTTGAGGAAACATTTTTTGAGTGATTGATTTAATTTAAGGAATATAAAAAGAATGTTTTTAAAATTAAAGCGAACTTGATATTTTTTTTCATAAATTAAGTCTAAATATCCTAGTTTATAATTATATATCAAAATAACTTAAAATAGATTGATAATTAAATGTTTGGCATAGTGAAAGGCATGTCGATTCCTTCTAAGTATGTTTATGCTCAAGACTATTATCCCATTTCAAATTAAGTATTGTGTTCACATGTTATTAGATCATGGGGTATCTCTAGTGTCTAGGTTGATTAGTTACCGATGGGAATTTTAGGTTAGTTTTTTATTTTAATTTATTTTTTTTGTTTCATGTACCAAATATGTAGGAATTTACTAAATTTAGTTATGTTAATTATAGGATTCAAATTATATATATAGAGACTCAGGATACTGGTTGTGGTTGATTATATAGAGGGAGTTGGGGATGAGTAAATGGATTGAATTTACTTTAAATTGTTTAAATTTATCATGTCTACCTACTTATTTTTGTATATCTAATTTTGTGTGGACTTCTTACGTATTTATTTGTCATGTTGGATTTTCTGGCCAATGTCTTTATATGGTTTAACTATGATTTATGTTTAAAATCATTCCCACTACCTTTTTATGATACTATGGTTCATGTCAAAAAGCTATGGGGATTTGGAACAACCCATAGGTTAGAGGTTATTAGTTTTGGGTGTTGGTTCATGTGGCAGACAAGGAAGGTTCATTACATATTCAAAATTTGATGAACTTATTTATCATTTTCCATATTTCTTTTATGTGGTTTTATTTCTCATTTTTAATTGTTCCCTGACTATGAATGGAAATACAATATCTTCTACTGAGAACAAATATCTTATCTTACCCAAAAAAATCAACTCCCAACAAGGTATCATAATTATTAAAGAATATAATTCTAAAAATAAATCCATTGATAGGTATTTTAACATTTGATCTTCAAATATATTTTCATCAAATTAGTTTTTTACACCTTCTCCCAGACTAAATATTAATTGATAATTTCCATTATTTTTTTTCTTATAGTTTTTTTCTAATAAAAAATTATATAATACTCCTTATATTAATTATAAAAATGTTTATATTATTTTATATGATTTACATCTCTGATTATTTTAAATATGATTGTTTTAACTACCACTCATAATATCAATATCCTCTCATTCAGATAGATCATTACTTCTCCCTTGGTAGTGAAGGGTCATCGATGGTTGATTTTTATTTTATCTTCTTCCCCAATCTCTAAAATAATACATTTGTTATAAAAAATACATATTCACATATTCATAAAATAATCATTTATCCAAAGTAGAAAATAAATTCATAGAATTAAAATATTTATTCAACACTAGTGTTGTGAGACCCCACTATGAATTTATATAGTGAGAATAAAATCAGAGAAATAGATATTCAGGGCTAGTGTTTGTAAATAGTTTCAAGGATTGAAAATATGTAGTTTCTTAATGATATTATGAAGACATATAAAATATGAGAACACTATATGAGGATACATTTTTCTTACATGAGATCTAAATTGGGGTTCATTGATGGCATTAGTGAAGGAAGACAGAGTATCTGGTTTTAGTTTTTTATATGATTTCTAATATAATGGAATTGAACATAGAGATTCAATGGAAATATCAAGGGTAGGTGGTTATATATCCATATTGTAAAATAGAGTTAATATCATCACCAAAAAGAAAGATAAATTTAAAAATGATGTATTGTGTAACACCCCGAGATTTTAGGAAAAATATTTTTTTTAATTTCATTAATGTCTTGTGTTGTACGCTACACCAAAAGGAGCTTTCACAAAACACATCCTTGACTTGCCTTGCATTACACGCAATCGCGACCTTCTCGATAGCGTGTGTAGTACACAATAACGAGTTTCACTAAACAACAATATGCTATTAAAATATTATTAAAACTAGCTGTTATGAATAGTAATAACCACTTTTTGAAATTTTGTAAATTTTATTTTTCAAAATGGACTTCATTTTTGGATTCAGAATATCAAAATTAGCTTAGGGTGAAATTTTGGTACTTTTCGGATAACTTTCATTTTCTGATGAATAGTGAAAATTACTAAATTATAATTAAAAACAACCTTTTTAATCGAAATAATTAATAGTGATAAATTATTAATTTGATTAGTTTTAAAGTATATTTAGAATATATTTTTACAATTTAATACAATGTTGGTTATTGGATGTAATTTCACATTTAAACCAGACATAAACAGGTGTCAATCTTTTGATAGTTATTATCTCTTAAGAACACGCTATTTGTTTTGACGACGGAAATTAATTTTTAAATTAATTAATGAAACTGATATGTTTTGAATTTAGTAAAATAGACATCATTTTTCAGTTCATAATATCAAATATAGCTTAGGCCTAATTTTTGGTATTTTTCTGGAAACTTTCATTTTTTGATGAATAGTGAAAACACTAAGTGGTAGTAAAAAAATGAATTTTTCAAAAAATTTAATTTTACCGCTTCTGTGAGTGGAATTTTAAAATTCCAAGAGACATGGTTGATGTTAGAAAGTAAAATTTGGTTCAATGAGATGAAAATAAGTTTTGGTGAATAATAACTTTTTACTTTTTTTTACCACGGTTAAAAGTAAATAGGGAAATTAAGGGTAAAAATGATATTATTATTATCCTAAAACATGTCCTAATTATATATGATAAGTTCAATTCGACAAAAAACAACCTTATGAATAAACCATTAAGGCCCACTTGGATTAGATTAGGACATTTATTATTAATTTATTTAAAGAAGGGTTAAAATAGTTAAAATCAATGTTTAATAAGTATATAATTTTTAATATTGGGTTATATATAAGATAAATTCGACTATAAATATTAATTAGAAAGCTAAAACGATTTCATACATAATGGTATTTTATTTGTAATTTTTAGACATTAAATAATTTAATTTATTTATGACACAATAATGATGTAGTAATTATCTTATTAATGAAATATTGACATAATTGATGTCATAAATTCCAAAATAAATGTAATTTGAGACTTTTTATGAATTATACTAATTTTATAGGTTAATATGACATGTTAGTATTGATATAATTAACATTTTTCGAACTAATCAATCTGTTATGATTTTCACAAAAATCAATTACTAAATAGTGTCAAAATTGACATAAAATATTTTTTAAAACAAATATTATATTATTAATTGTTATTTTATTCCTAAAAATATAAGGCTCAGCCAAATGACTTATACAAGGTTATATATATTAATAATAAACAACTTGGGGTTCTTTTGGCTTCTTATAGTAAGTTTATTAACCTTATAGTGTAAGAACAAAAAAAGACACGGTAAAAGTAAAATTATCTAACTTAATGTTAAATCTAAATGATAAGGTTAAAATAGGAACCTAAACTTGTCTAAATTATATTGGATGAGATTATTTAGACCCATCCCCACTTTAGTTTCTAAATAAATTAATTTTGAGCTATTTAAAACCGAATTTGGATTTATAATAAAATAATATTTTTAGTTATTCCAAAGGTGCCCCTCTCCTCCCTAATAAAAGGGAACCTCCTCCCTATCTTCCTCACACCACATTGAGACTTAAAGATCAGACAAACCCTGCCAAATTATCTTCTCCACTTTCCTAGAAACATCCTAGAGGTCTTGGTCTTCTTCAAAGACCAATTTACTGACCTAAGAGGAGGACTCAAAGAGGCGCTTCAAAGAAGAGGTAATGTCCGTTACCGATTCTTTCAACTTTATTTCTTTTTCCACTTCTTCTTCTTAGGTTGTTTAATTATGAAGTAATAACATCAGTATCACTAATATACTGATATGTTATTATAAGTATGAAACAACCCTATTTCACCATCTATCCATCCTACAGAAAACGAAATCACTGCGCGTGCGTACGTATGGAATACTGTCTCCGCGACGCGATGACATTCATTCTCCACATTAACCATTCATGAATGATTATAAAGTATATATAATAAGTAATAATGAAATATATTACATAATAATGATACTGGATTTATTTGTATATATATTTATGTCATCTACTTAATTCCATTCAACTCAATAAGGAAACAAATAAAAACGTTCATGCGTACGTACGGCCTACCGTCTCCATGAGCGGTGTATTTATTTCCATTTACTGATCTATTATATATATGTATATTCTGAATATATATTATATATAAATCATGTTTTATATTCTGGAATTAAGTAATCATGATCTATGTAATCATATGAATAATTACAAGTCAAAACACGGACGACAAATGAAACGATTTTACCTAAAATGCTCTTTAACATGGAATTTACAAAAGAACGGGTAATATAAAGTCATAAGTGAACCATATATAATATCATAAAAATGAGTATTATTCTGGAATAAGTCAATGACATTATTTAAATCATTATACAGGAGGTTTGGACACTTACGAAGCAAATTAGACCTAAGATAAGGGATAATTGTGCAAATCTCATTTTTATCCGAGATTACTTATTCGTAAGTATTTACTGGGGTTATTGCTATCATCCATTCCATGTTTTATAAAAGTGTATTCATGTATTTTTAAAGTCCTTTTACACCCATTTTGACTTCTACCCCATGGTATGGAAGGGATCATTCTTTTTTTTACCCTACGAGGTACTTTAACTTTTATGACAAAAGTACAAGAAGAATGTTTTTTAACTTATATGGCACAAAAAGATTTTTATAGTTTTATAAAGACTTATTTTCATGATGATTCCTAAAAATATTTCATGACTATTTTTAAAAAAATCTCTTTCTTTTAAAATAGCATGATGTTTTGTAAAAAGAAATTGATTTTGAAGAAGAAATGATATTTTCCTCAAGAATTCATTTCAAGTGTTTTATCAAAACCTTTTTCCATCTAAGATGACACTATTTAATATGTGTATGTTTCAAGTATAAAGTATCTATGATTTATATGGTTTCATTTTTCTTATTCTGAAATGATATCCATTTCTTTTATATGGATTATGTGATTATGGGATGATGTTTATGAAACCCATTTTATTTATTGGGTTACTATGAATGATGATTGTTTATTTTGTGGCACAAGTAAGAATGATTTCCTTATGAGATGGGTGGGACATATATCTACCTCCAATGCATTGGTTAAAGATTTATATCTCATGAGATAGACATGGATGTAACGACAAGTTAAATCGCTTCAGTAATACAGGACTAGAACGAGGAGTGAACTCGATTCAGAAAGGGACTTTGTCCACTAAGATGGTCTTGGCAGCAATGCCTTGGATACTATGGAAATCATATCATGTGCTTAATGGTTTCCACAATTACATGTTTTATTTCCATGCTATTTTATCATTATTAATGTTTCTTTATGATCTATGCCTTACGTACTTCCATGTTTTGTGTCATTTCTCAAGCTTTTGATGTTCAAACATTATGTTCATGTTTTTAAGTTCAAATGTATATGGTATGTTTTATTTTATCCATGCTTACCCTTACTGAGCATTTTATATCACCATTTTTATGTTTTATTTTCCCCAGGATATAAAGAAAGGTTTTAGGTAAGAAAAAAAGGAAGATCATTATGGGAGATGTTGAAGATCTTTCACCATGATTAGAAGATTACGTTCCAAGTTTCCAAAGAAACTAAACTATTACGGTCCTTGTGTGTCTATTTTTATTATGTATTAAGTATTCCTCTAAAGTAATGTAATTTCCATGTACGTAAAGCTTTGGGTCTCTATAGTTGGTATCAGAGGAAAAGTTTAGTCAACCTTTGGAAACTAGGATGCGAAAACGTTAGTGAGATCCCTAGAGATATTTCAAAGGTATGTCTAGGGATGTCCCTAAGGATAAGTATACGTATAGGATATAGTCCTAGAACTATGGTAACAATATTAGATTAAACCAAAGATGTTAGATATTGAAGTTACTCCCCCTTTATTATGATTTTTGCCTCTCACACTATTCTTTTTGGGTTTTAGAAAATGGCTGGAAACAAGATGATTCACGATAATGGAGGATATGATGGACAATGGAATGATATTCCTCATGAGGAACCAAATAAAATGGGATTTGGAAGTCCAAACATCATTATTATTCCGAATCAGCAATCTCATAATATGATTAATAAAGTGAAATTTGGTAAGTTTCCTAACTCGGCTAATAAGAGAAAGATGGAGTTTCATGATGATCATAGAGGAAAGAAAGTTCAATTTCTCCTATGTAAATCATGTGGGAAGAGGCATCAAGGAGAATGTTTCAAAGAAACTGAAAGATGCTTTGGGTGTGGAAAAGAAGGACACAAAGATAGTAAGTGCAAAGGAAAAGGTTTAGTTAACACCAGGGATGAGGATAATGGTATTGCTACGACATCAAGAATGGTTAGATGTTTTAAATGTGGAATGTACAGGCATTATGCAAACCAATGCCCTAAGGGAAAGTCTCATTAAGAGAATCAGTATGGTCATATGGGTAGTATTTATGTTGATAATGATGAAGAGACTACAAATGATATGTGAGATGAAAGAATTGTTGAAGCTCGGTCAATGGTTTAAGAATGTAGTGGAATGATTACATGTTTATCATGTGTAATGTTGTATAAGTAATCTCATGGTACTATGGAATAAAGAGACATCTAAGGATTGTTACACTGTTGTCTTTCCTTGGGTTTTGAAAGTGTATGATTAATGGTACCAGTATCCATGAAAGGTTATTCAGATATTTTTGGAATGTTGATGATTTGCGCATAATGAAGGGATAAGGAGAAAATTAAATGTTTGATAGTATTCATGAGCTCATGACTGATATAAGGAGAAGGTTATATCATGGTTTGAGTATATAGAATTTTTGGATTTTGGTATGTGGAAATAGTTAACTTTTGACAGCATTCATGTTTTCACTAAGGTTTAATGGGTATTCCTTTTTCAAGAGAATACATGATTAAGGTATTCACATGATTGGAATGTGACCAACAAGATATATGGGGGATAAATGATGGTATTCACATGCTTGGTTGATGACATTTAAAGTAATCGTTTTCTTTATACTATGAGCTTGGACCAAAGTATTTTAGATAAGCCTAAAGATTGGAATGAATTATGTTGGAAATATGTTATTATAGTTTAAGGATAGAACTTTTTTTTTGATATTATTTATGGGATGTTATAGTAATGTAGTTTTAAAAAAGGGACAACCTGTAGGACGGGCGACAACCCATCGTGTCGGACAAGGCTGTGGGAATCGAACCCACAACCGAAGTGCGACAGGCCTTTATCGCCTACCACTGGCCTACATGAAGTCCTTGTTTAGTAGAAACTAGTTTTATTATATTAAGCAGTATGATATATGAAGTATAAGTCCATTTTAGGAACCATATATGATTAATCTCACTATAGATGGACTTATGTATTATAACCTTTTGTTTGAGACAGATGGAATGACCCATCATTCTATCACATGATCTGTTAACACATCACGAATAACAAATTCAACTTCATTTCATTAAGGGATGAAGTGGAAATTGTTCAATAAACGAACAACAGTGAGATTGTACCAAAATCATATAAGTATTTCTTTTAATTCATCAACTTTAGGGAAATGATCTTGAAAACCGAAAATGTTGTCCAAGGGACCTTATATCCGATGAATCAGATGGTGCCTTAGATCGACACAAATATATGGATTTTTGATTGCTGGCTTTTCCATAGCCATGTTCTCTACCACTCTCCATCAGAACATGATGGTTAGATTTCTCTTCCATATCCATATTTTCATCTATGTGGAAACCCAGGGATTAGTTTATTTGGGTAACTGTTACATTTCATACTTTTGTTTTTAAATATTGGTTTTGGTATTCCTTTTTACGATGTGGGTTACTATTAAAGAAACTTTCGAGGAGTAAATGATTTATAACCCTGACGAATTTCGAGGGCGAAATTCATTTTAAGGGGGGTAGAATGTAACACCATGAGATTTTATGAAAAATATTCTTTTTAATTTCATTAATGTCTTGTGTTTTATGATACACCAAAAGGATCTTGCACAACACGCATCCTTGACTTGCCTTGCATTACACGCAATCGCAACCTTCCTCGATAGCGTGTGTTGTACGCAATAACGAGTTTCACTAAACAACAATATGCTATTAAAACATTATTAAAAATAGCCGTTATGAATAGTAATAACCAATTTTTGAAATTTTTGAAATTTTATTTTTCAAAATGGACTTCATTTTTGGATTCAGAATATCAAAATTAGCTTAGGGTGAAATTTTGGTACTTTTCGAATAACTTTCATTTTCTAATGAATAGTGAAAATTACTAAATTTTAATTAAAAACAACCTTTTTAATCGAAATAATTAAATGTGATAAATTATTAATTTGAGTGGTTTTAAAGTATATTTAGAATATATTTTTACAATTTAATACAATGTTGGTAATTGGATGTAATTTAACATTTAAACTAGACATAAACAAGTGTCAATCATTTAATAGTTATTATCTCTTAAGAACACTCTATTTGTTTTGACGACGAGAATTAATTTTTAAATTAATTAATTCAGCTGATATGTTTTGAATTTGGTAAAATAGACACCATTTTTCAGTTCATAATATCTTATATAGCTTAGGCCTAATTTTTGGTATTTTTCTGGAAACTTTCTTTTTTTGATGAATAGTGAAACCACTAAGTTGTAGTTAAAAAAAATGAATTTTTAATAAAACTTAATTTTACCACTTCTGTGAGTGGAATCTCAAAAATCTGAGAGACACAGTTGATGTTAGTAAGTAAAATGTGGTTCAATGAGATGAAAATAATTTTTGGTGAATAATAACTTTTTAATTCTTTTTACCACGGTTAAAAGTAAATAGGGTAATTAAGGGTAAAAATGATATTATTATTACTCTAAAACATGTCCTAATTCTATTGTATAAGTGTAATTAGACCAAAAACAACCTTAGGAATAAATTATGACCATTAATTCCCACTTGGATTAGATTAGGACATTTATTATTAATTTATTTAAAGAAGGGTTAAAATAGTTAAAATCAAAGTTTAATAAGTATATAATTTTTAATATAGGGTTATACATAAGATAAATTAGACTATAAATATTCATTAGAAATATAAAAAGATTTCCTACATAATGGTATTTTATTTGTAATTTTTATACATTAAATAATTTAATTTATTTATGACACAAAGATGATGCAGTAATTATCTTAGTAATGAAATATTGACATAATTGATGTTATAAATACCAATATAAATGCAATTTGAGACTTTTTATGAATTAAACTAATTTTATAGGTTACTATGACATGTTAGTATTGATATTATTAATGTTTTTTGAACTAATCAGTCTGTTTTGATTTTCAAAAAAATCAATTACTAAATAGTGTCAAAATTGACATAAAATAGTTTTTAAAACAAATATTATATTATTAATTGTTATTTTATTCCTAAAAATATAATTTTCGGCCCAATGACTTAGATAAGGTTATATATATTAATAATAAACAACTTTGGGTTAGTTTGGCTTCTTGTATTAAGTTTATTAACCTTATAGTGTAAGAACACAAAAAGACACGGTAAAAGTAAAATTATCTAACTTAATGTTAAATCTAAGTGATAAGGTTAAAATAGGAACCTAAACTTGTCTAAATTCTATTTTATTAGAGGATTTAGACCCATACCCACCTTAGCTTCGAAATAAATCAATTTGGAGCTATTTAAAACCGAACTTGGCTTTATAATAAAATAATATTTTTTGTTATTCCAAATGTGCCCCTCTCCTCCCTTATGAAAGGGAACCTCCTCCCTCTCTTCCTCACACCACATTGAGCCTTCAAGATCAGCCAAACCCTGACAAATTATCTTCTACACTTCCTTAGAAACATCCTAGAGGTCCTGGTTTTTTTGAAGACAAATTTTAGTGACCTAAGAGGAGGACTCAAAGAGCCGCTTCAAAGAAGAGGTAATGTCCGTTACCGATTCTTTCAACTTTATTTCTTCTTCCACTTCTTCTTCTTAGGTTGTTTCGTTATGAAGTAATAAAATCAGTATCAGTCATATACTGATATGTTATTATAAGTATGAAACAAACCTATTTAACTATCTATCTATCCTACGGAAAACGAAATCACCGCGCGTGCGTACGTACGAAATACCGTCTCCGCGATGCGATGAGATTCATTCTCCACATTAACCATTCATGAATGATTATAAAGTATATATAATAAGTAATCATGAAATATATGACATAATAATGATACTGAATTTATGTGTATATATATGTATGTAGTCTACTTAATTCCATTCAACTCAATAAGGAAACGAAAACAATGTTCATGCGTACGTACGACCAACCGTCTCCATGAACGGTGTATTTCTTTCCATTTACTAATCTTTTATATATATGTATATTATGAATATATATTATATATAAATCATGTTTTATATTCTGTAATTAAGTAATCATGATCTAAGTAATCATATGAATAATTACAAGTCAAAACACGGATGACAAATGAAACGATTTTACCCAAAACGCTCTTTAACATGGAATTTACAAAAGAACGGGTAATATAAAGTCATAAGTGAAACATATATGATATCATAACAATGAGTATGATTCTGGATTAAGTAAATGACATTATTTAAATCATTATACAGGAGGTTCAGACACTTACGAAGAAAATCAGACCTAAGGTAAGGGATAATTGTGCAAATCTCATTTTTATCCGAGATTACTTATTCGTAAGTATTTACTGGGGATATTGCTATCATCCATGTCCATGTTTTATAAAAGTTTATTCATGTATTTTTAACGTCCTTTTATACCCATTTTGACTTTTACCCCAGGGTATGGAAGGAATCATTCTTTTGTTTACCCTACGAGGTACTTTAACTTTTCCGACAAAAGTACAAGAAGAATGTTTTTTAACTTATACGGCACAAACAGATTTTTACAGTTTTATAAAGACTTATTTTCATGATTCTTCCTAAAAATATTTCATGACTATTTTCAACAAAATCTCTTTCTTTTAAAATAGCATGACTTTTTCTAAAAAGAAATTCATTTTGAAGAAGAAAGGATATTTTCCTCAAGAATTCATTTCATGTGTTTTATCAAAACCTTTTTCCATCTAAGATGACACTATTTTATATGTGTATGTTTCAAGTATAAAGTCTCTATGATTTACATGGTTTCAATTTTCTTATTATGAAATGATATCCATTACTTTTATATGGATTATGTGATTATGGGATGATGTTTATGAAACCCATTTTATTTATTGGGTTACTATGAATGATGTATGTTTATTTTGTGGCACAAGTAAGAATGATTTCATTATGAGATGGGTGAGACCGATATCTCCCTCAAATTCTTTAGGTAAAGATTTATATCTCATGAGATAGACATGGCTAGAAAGGCAAGTTAAACCGGTTTAGTAATACAAGACTGGAACGAGGAGTTAACTCGATTCAGAAAGGGACTTTCTCCACTAAGATGGTCTTGGCAGCAATGCCTTGGCTACTATGGAAATCATATCATGTGCTTAATGGTTTCCACAATTACATGTTTTATTCCCATGCTATTTTATCATTCTTAATGTTTATTTATGATCTATGCCTTAAGTACTTTCATGTTTTGTGTCATTTCTCAAGCTTTTGATGTTTAAACATTATATTCATGTTTTTAAGTTCAAATGTATATGGTATGTTTTATTTTATCCACTCTTAACCTTACTGAGCATTTGATCTCACCCTTTTATGTTTTATTTTCCCCAGGATATAAAGAAAGGTTTTAGGTAAGAAAAAAAAGGAAGATCTTTATGGGAGATGTTGACGATCTTTCACCATGATTAGAAGATTACGTTCCAAGTTTCTGAAGACACTAAACTATTATGGACCTTGTGTGTCTGTTTTTGTTATGTATTAAGTATTCAGCTAAAGTAATTTAATGTCTACGTACGTTAAGCTTTGGGTCTCTACATATTGGGATTAATCTTCCCATTTCTCATGAAAATATCACACATGGGTGCACTCTCAATGTGAAAATTTCATGAAAATTACCCACTAAAAACCTTTAATAGTTAACATTTAGAAATATAACATGTATGGATAATTATGAGAGAAGATTCATAATCAATGTGTTTATCTCTATGAATATATATTTCAATATCATTACTTAGAAACATCTAATGTTAATATTGTTATTATAAGGACCCGACCTTAAACATTACTTATTATTGAATTAAAATAATAATTCACATTGAGGATCTTTTCAGGTTTAGAGTTTTAGAGAATTAGGACATAACTATTACATCTCAAAGATTACAAAGTAGACGCATCTACTCATCATCCATTTTTTTCACAAAAATAAAAACTCTTTAATAAAAGATTCATGTCTAGTTCCTTGTTTTAGACAGCCTGACATTTCCTTGACCCCATCCTTGTCCCTATTCAGCTTTACGTCCTCTGAAAACATTTCAAAAACTTGGGATTAGCATAAAAAGCTCAGTAAGGGTTACAACAGTATGGAAATAAAAAATCAGTCCATATATACATAAGAATCAATGAAATCATACTTTACTCATTAAACATAAGCAATTTAACATACCTCCTGAAATCATAAGATTTACAAATAACTCATAGAAATAATAAGACATAAAGGTAACTTGAGGCATTCATAACATTCTTACGTAGGTAGTAACCCTCATGGTTATGATTGGAATACCCATCACAGTATATTCCCTAAATATCTTCAGAGAAACCTTAGTGTTTAACACCTTCGTGTTAACCAATGCATTGGAGAGCTATATCGGGCTCACCCGCCCTTAGTTTATCAAGGAACCACCCGTTTTCATAAACAATTCCCAAGAAACAAAACATAATCACAACACATAACTTAAGAATAAAGGAAATATAACATTCCCACATTGCAATAACAATATAACATTTTAAGATATTGAAATAATGAATCCATCCAAAAAAACCATTTTCAAAAACATTTAAAACATTTAACAAAGAGATTTTTGAATCAAAGTGTCTCATACCAACTTAAATATTTTAAGATTTTAAACAATTAATATCCATATAAATAAATTTTTAAAACCATTTTGAAAACATGGATATTAATATGAACAAATCATTAAAACATTTAAAGCGATATTTTAGTTAAAGGGTTTTTACAAAAATTAGAGATACTTGAATACAAGAATTGGGGAATAACATTTAATTAGAACTTTATAATATCATGAGAATAAATGGATTCAATATATAATATTCCAAAGGACAGTATATATGCAATATAAGAGTTAATTGGTGCATAACAACAATGAAGTCCCAATAGATATGTAAAATGAGATGAAATCATGTATAATGAAGGTATCCTTAAATTAAGGATAAATCAATCTCAAAATTATGTGTGACAAATATAAATACACCCAATATAAGTGGATATTAAGTGTAAAACAATCAAAGGTCATTCACACATATTCAAAGGATGACATATTCAATAACTACATGTTGAACCCAAAGAAATCGATATTGGGTTAAAAAGTTCCCTTGGTAAAATCGACAGCCTAACATCGTCAATTTAAAATTCATAAAATTAGTTGATGAGAGAGAAAATGTTATCTCATAACTTGGATATAAAATTTACATCAATAAGGATATATAAGAACATATCCCAACATAAAAAATGTAAATTAAAAGACATAACAAAATAAGTCTTTTTAAAAGAGGAGTGTGAAAGGTTCCCTTACCGATTTGGGAAATTTTCGAAACGTACACCCCATGAAAGAAGGGTCATAAAATGAAGATGAAACTACATAAATAGTAAAATAATGGGAATTACATACACCACAAAAAATGAAATAGTGCTCAATGTATAATGAATCTCATGGAAATAACAAGTGAGATGAAAATCTCCTTATGAAAATTCAGTAGCCTAACATCGCCACATAAAACTTCCAAAAATGGATTGATGAGGTAAAATAGGGTCTATCATCATATTAAAATAAAATTTACAGAAAGATGAATATAAAATAACATCCCCCAACATAAGAAAAGAGGATCTTAAAGTAAGTTACATAAAAAGAGAACTTAAAAATAAAGAGAGGTATGATCCCTTACCTCAGGTCTGACTTGTCTTGTTCGTTTCTTTATATTCATGAATAATAAACTTTGGTCAATTTTTAATTGCTTAAGTTACTAATTTAAATATTATTATTCATTTCATATCATATATTATAATGTTACAATAATTGGTTAATAATGTGAGTTCATATCAGACATTTTTGTCGATGTTTGGTACATGAGTCAAAAATGGACTTGTTTGAAAATGATTGTCCATGCAGTTATAAGTAAATCATCTCCAGAATAGTATTAATGATTTAAATATCATATATATCTAGTAAATATACATTTTATACTATTCCATAACATTTTAAGATAAAAATAAATGAAATGCACTGTTCATGGAGACGGTAGGCCGTACATACGAATGAATGCTACTTTCAATTCCTTGACATATTAATTGAATTAAAAATAATTGATATATATATATATATATATATAATAATTCCATTATAATATATATGTTTTATAGTTCACATAATTTAATTAATTTTATTCTTTATACATTCCATGTATTGCATGAACGAGTCGCATCACTTGAGGGGGCGATAGTCCACACTCCCTCGTATGAAATTATCGCATTTGCACAACATGCAAAGCATAAAGGTATGTTTTAAATATAAAATATAGAAGCATATGGAAAACATAAATACCACATATATCATATATAAAATACAGTGACATCATAATGGCCACCATGAAAGGTGTTAAGAGAAGATTGAACAATCATCGTTTCGTGAGGTAGTAATTTGCCATCCACAGAAACAATATGTTCTTTGACCATTAGATGGAGGTGTGTATAAGTTTAGATCTAATAATTCACATAACAACATCCTAGTATATTCAAGATACTGGTGTTGTTATAAAATAAATGAATAAAAAGAGTTTAGGGGTTTGGAGAAGCAAAATAAAACAAAAGAACACAAGTGAATACATTACCTTTAAATCGGGTAACTCCTCTTGGTTTGAACCAAAAGGGTTTCTTGAAGAGAATTATTCTAAAGGTGAGGCTTCAATGATAAATATAGTGATTTTGAGAGATGAAATGGGCAGGGGTTGGCTGATCCAAAGGCTTGAGAGGTGTGGGTAAGGTGGTAGTGGTGGGGGCCTTTTATAAGAGAAGAGGAGGGGCACTCTTGGAAAGTTGTAAAATATTACTTTATTATAAAATTATTTTCGGATTTTAAAGGTCCAAAAAGGATATATGTCATAGATAAGGTGATACGGTTTCTAAATCCACCCATACAATATGTTTGTGACAAGTTTAAGACTTATATTTCACCCTATCTTCTCATTTTATTTAAATCGTTCATTTATGAGGTAATCACCGCATCATCACGGTGTTATAAATTAAATAATTTATTTAATGTCTAAAAATTATAAAAAAAATATCATGATGTAGGAAATATTTTTATCTTTCCAATGACTATTTATAGTCTAAGAGATAGTTTATTTAGAGAAAATTAAAATTATTTTACTTAGGTGTTACATACTTTGGTTACATTTTCCTTTCTTTAAAAAAAATATGATAAAAGGTCACTACCACACTAAAGTGATTCCATGGGGTCCCAATGTTGTCAGAAGGAATTACATGGTCAGCCATGACACCACCAATAGCATTAGGGCACATTTTGGGTTCATTTTATATTTTTATGATATTATTTTCTTACCCTTAATTACCCGATTACTAATTAAACACGATAATTAAAGATAATTACCGCCATTACTATTCATAATGTCCAAAATCAAAAGAGTATTAATTACATAATTTGGACCTTATTATTGTTGTACCTCTCGTACCCCTCGTGGTTTAATTTTCATGATCACAATCACTCTCATATTTTACTAACATTGTTTTAAGTGTTTTTGTTTTATAGGCAAAAGATTGCCAAGGAAATGGGCTATGAAGCACATCAAGTGGAATGAAATTCAGTCCACCGGCCAACCGGTGTGATAGCACTGGCCAGCCGGTGGACCTGGCAGAGGCATTGCCCACTGCCAGGTTCCACCGGTCAGCCGGTGGCTCTGTCACCGGCCAACCGGTGGCACCCAGACCAATTGGCCAGCTACTGTCTCCCCACCGGCCAGCCGGTGGCTCCTCCACCGGTCAGCCGGTAGAGCCTGGACCAAATTTCTCCTCCTCCGCCAAGGCACCGGCCAGCCGGTGGCCCTGCACCGGCCAGCCGGTAGCCCAGTCAAACTAGCCGTTGGCTTTGACTAGTCAACCCTCTTTTGGCCTCCAACGGCTCCGAGGCCCTTTACAACGGCTCCGAAGACTCCCCAAGGGTTCCCCCTCTATAAATAAAGGACTAGGAAGCCCCAGAACATTGTCGGAACAATTGTGAAGCCCCGGACACTAACCGGATCATAAACCAAGCCACCGGACACATTGTTGATCATTTTGGCGAACCTCCGGCGGATTTCCTCAAGGAACCCAACGTGCTCCAATCCAATTCCACATCCAAGAGCACCATCAAAGAAGCTTGGAAGCGGCCTTCAACATCTCCAATCAATCAAAGGCGCCCAAGGCTTCTCCCAATCACGGTTTTTAGTGTTTTATTTATTTTGAGCTTAAAATTGGGTTTGTGCCTACAAACCCCAACTCCTTTTCTCATCCTCTCTATTTTGGGTTTCACATCACCACTAAGGTGTGAAAAGGTTGTCAAGCTTTCCTTTAAATAGCTTGAAACATAGGTGAGCTATCCTTCACCTGTAAGAAGGATAGTGGGTTCTTGCTAAACCATTAAAAGCAAGTGGGTTCTTGCTCAACCATCAAAAGCAAGCTGTAATAGGTCCTAGTGCTACCTCAAAGCCTAGTGGGTTTCTTGCTAAAACCATTGAAAAGCAAGCGGTAGGAATCTCTCAACGGTTGAGTTGGGAGCGGAGACGTAGGCCGGGATTTAGGCCGAACTCTGTTATAAATTTCTTGTGTCTTGCCTCTTTATTTTCCACTGCACTTTCAACTTTGTTTTTTTAATTTGTCAATCATTATTTTAAAGGGCAATTCACCCCCCCTCTTGCCATCACTTCCCGTCTTTTTCGACCCAACAATTGGTATCAAAGGGAAAATTTGTGTAATACCCTAACCGGTTACAAATTCAAAGATCCATTGTGATGGCATCAACCTCTTTCGCCCCCGAAGGCTATTCTTTGGGTCGTGATCCATTTTTTGATGGAACCGACTATTCTTTTTGGAAGACCCGCATGACCACTTTTCTTAAAAGCATTGGTTATCCTATTTTTAAAATTGTCATGCATGGTTATTCACTTTCCTCTCCCGATGAGTCTAAATGGACCCCCAATGACATTGCTTATTTTGAGCTTGATGGCAAAGCCATGAACGTTCTACATTGTGGTCTTGACCGTAATGTTTTTAATCGTATTTCTTCTTGCACATCTTCTCATGATATTTGGAAGCTTTTAGAACTTACCCATGAAGGCACTATGAAGGCTCAAAAGCAAGAACCTGACAACAAGTGAGAACCCGTCAAAAAGCAAGAACCCGACGAAAAGCTCAAGCCCGTTTGCCCACCTCACAAGAAAAGGGCCAAGAAAAAGGAGAAGAAGAAGGCTTCAAAGGCAACATGGAGTGATAGCTCCACCTCTTCATTCTCCTCTTTCTCCTCGAGCGACCAAGGTAAAAAATGCCTAATGGCAAAACATGAGGTATCATCATCCTCTTCCTCTTCTTCCTCCTCTAGTTCTTCTAATTCTTTTAATCATTTATCATATGAAGAACTCCAACATGATAGAGACCAATTAGAAAATTGTTTTCATGAACTCTCTTCTAAATTTGTTTCTTTGAAAAAGAATTTCAAAAAACTTTCCTCCGAAAAAGAACAACTTCTCAAAGAGAAGGAGGAACTCTCCCTAAAAATCCAAAATTTCCCAAATGTTGATTCTTTGGAATCAACCATCAAGGACCTTAGAGAATCCCTAGCCAAATTCACCCAAGGGGAACAAAATCTTTCAAAATTGCTTGGTTCCCAACGAATTTCAAGAACCACCCAAGGGCTAGGATATACCAATGTAGCTTCCTCCTCCCATGCACCCACTGTTTTTGTAAGGGGGAGCTCTAGTTTTAAATTTTGCAATTATTGTAAAAAACCCGGGCACCTCATTTATGAGTGCGATTGCAAAAATGCCCGTTATGGTATGCCTAATTCTATTTACTTTTCGGGCGAATTTTATAGGAGAAGACCCACCATGAAACAAATTTGGATTGAAAAATCTCTTTTGGCAAGTCTCTCCGGGCCAAAATTAGTTTCGGTTCCAAAACCCTCTCCCTGGTGATTCATTGTTTTTATTTAGGGGGAGTTAGGATCTTTTAAGTTTTTTCTATGTATTCAAAATTTTTCAATTCCAATTTTTCAATCTTTCAATTTCAACTCTTGGTATCAAAATTTTTCATTTCAAACTTTCAATTCAAACTGTTATTCAATTTTTGATTCAAAACTTTCAATTCAAATTTCAAATATTTCAATTGATTTTCAAATCTCAAATATTGGTTTTTCAAACTATTTCCCTCAATCAAGTTTTATGCCCCGTGCTATTTTGATAATCACAAAGGGGGAGAAATTCTTGGTTGATTGGGGGAGATATCTTACTCTCTTGATTTGCTTTACTTTTTCTAATCCTTTAAAGCATGCCTTTCATTTATTTTTTACATTGCTTGTTTTAGTGATTGTGATCATCAAAATAGGGGGAGATTGTTGTACCTCTCGTACCCCTCGTGGTTTAATTTTCATGATCACAATCACTCTCATATTTTACTAACATTGTTTTAAGTGTTTTTGTTTTATAGGCAAAAGATTGCCAAGGAAATGGGTCATGAAGCACATCAAGTGGACTGAAATTCAGTCCACCGGCCAATCGGTGTGATAGCACCGGCCAGCCGGTGGACCTGGCAGAGGCATTGCCCACTGCCAGGTTCCACCGGTCAGCCGGTGGCTCTGTCACCGGCCAGCCGGTGGCACCCAGACCAATTGGCCAGCTACTGTCTCCCCACCGGCCAGCCGGTGGCTCCTCCACCGGTCAGCCGGTAGAGCCTGGAACAAATTTCTCCTCCTCTGCCAAGGCACCGGCCAGCCGGTGGCCCTGCACCGGCCAGCCGGTAGCCCAGTCAAACTAGCCGTTGGCTTTGACTAGTCAACCCTCTTTTGACCTCCAACGGCTCCGAGGCCCTTTACAACGGCTCCGAAGACTCCCCAAGGGTTCCCCCTCTATAAATAAAGGACTAGGAAGCCCCGGAACATTGTCAGAACAATTGTGAAGCCCCGGACACTAACCGGATCATAAACCAAGCCACCGGACACATTGTTGATCATTTTGGCGAACCTCCGGCGGATTTCCTCAAGGAACCCAACGTGCTCCAATCCAATTCCACATCCAAGAGCACCATCAAAGAAGCTTGGAAGCGGCCTTCAACATCTCCAATCAATCAAAGGCGCCCAAGGCTTCTCCCAATCACGGTTTTTAGTGTTTTATTTATCTTGAGCTTAAAATTGGGTTTGTGCCTACAAACCCCAACTCCTTTTCTCATCCTCTCTATTTTGGGTTTCACATCACCACTAAGGTGTGAAAAGGTTGTCAAGCTTTCCTTTAAATAGCTTGAAACATAGGTGAGCTATCCTTCACCTGTAAGAAGGATAGTGGGTTCTTGCTAAACCATTAAAAGCAAGTGGGTTCTTGCTCAACCATCAAAAGCAAGCTGTAATAGGTCCTAGTGCTACCTCAAAGCCTAGTGGGTTTCTTGCTAAAACCATTGAAAAGAAAGCGGTAGGAATCTCTCAACGTTTGAGTTGGGAGCGGAGACGTAGGCCGGGATTTAGGCCGAACTACGTTATCAATTTCTTGTGTCTTGCCTCTTTATTTTCCGCTGCACTTTCAACTTTAATTTTTTAATTTGTCAATCATTTTTAAAGGGAAATTCACCCCCCCTCTTGCCATCACTTCCCGTATTTTTCGACCCAACAATTATTACAAATATTGAATCCATTTTATCAAATTCAAAACACATAAATTGCAGTAATTAATTTAAAAGTAAATCCCTTTGTCAAAACAAATGACGGCTTTTTAAGAAGTAAAATTCATCAAAAGATTGACTTGTTTTTACATCCAATTGAAAAGTGAAATTACTTCCAATGAACAACATTGTATTAAGTGATAAAAACATAATTCAATTATACTTTAAAATCAATTAAAATGACAATCTAAATATATAAATAAATTGGATGAAAAGGTAGTTTTGAATTAAAAACTGTATTTTTCACTATTCATTAAAAAAAGCATTATCAGAAAAATACCAAACATTAACCCTAAGCTATATTTGATATTTCAAATTAAGAAATGATTTAAATTTTACCAAACTCAAAACATATAATTTTCATTAATAAATCATATAGTTAATTCTCGCTGTCAAAACAAATAGCGGGTTTTTTGGAAGCAATATCTATGAAAAGTTTGACACTTGTTTATGTCCATTTTCAAAGTGAAATTAATTCTTATGACCACCATTGAATTAAATTTTAAAGATATATTCTAATTAAACTTTAAAAACAATTAAAAATATAATCTATCCATATATTTAAATTAGTTGAAAAAGCAGTTTTGATATAAAATGCAATATTTTTCACTATTCATTAAAAAATATGAACATCGTCAGAAACATACCAAAATTTAACCAAAGTAAATTTCAATATCCCAATCATAAAGAATAAGTTTATTTTAAAAAATATAGCGTATAAAATTGTCAAAAGTTATATTTAAAAAAAGGTTCTCCATCAAAAGGTGGTAAAATAATCTTTTAAAAATATTAAAGTATTTATTGTTAAAATTGGATTCATTTAGATTTTAAGCCTCTAACATTTATTGGATAAATGTCAAAATATTTGACAAACATATGTAATCATTTTGTAGTTATTTCTGTTCATTCCCTCCATTACAACGTCTAGACGTTAACTATTATAATATTATTATATTATTAGTGTGCAACGTAAGATTTCAAAGAAACCTGTTGTTGCGTATTGGGTATGCCATCGAGTATAACATTTCCTTTAAAGTAGTATTAAAATTTTATTCACAAAATATTGATAAACATTAGAATGTAATATTATTTATTTACCTGGTATGTTACATCCTTCCACCCTTTTGGGAATTACGTCCATGAAATTTCAAATTTGGGCTTGGAAACTTCATTGAAAGTCCCACATCGGAACAAGAGTTAGTAAAACTATCACTTTAAAAGAAAGGGAGAGAAGTAAAATAGTCACCCGAGTTAATGCATACTAGGATTCGAAGTAGGAAAATATGGATATGGAAGAAAAAACCAAGGGTCATGTTCTGAGGGAGAGTGATAGAAAACATGTTTAAGAGAAAGTTAACCACTAGAAAATCACAAACTGGTGATGGGTTAAACGGTATTTGATTCCCCAGTAGGAAAAGTTAACAGACAAAATTTTTGTTTTAAGTTACTCTTCATTGTGGAATTTATTTTTGAGCTTAAATAAATCATAATGAAACATACTTACTTGTCATGTAGACTTTCAACTTTTACTAGATTCCTTAATAAAACTCATATTTTCTCTAAAAGATGAGTATTTAGGAAGACTTGTTCGCATTAAGAGTACTATAATCAACTTCATGAGAATCACCTAATCCAAAAAATAGAACTATATATTTCCCATGCCTTTATATCTCAACCAAAACCAAAACCAAATGTTTTGTATGAGATCAGATAATACCTGAAAATGATATTTTTTTTACAAAAAGAAAAACTACTCCTAATCTCCAAAAATTTTCAAACAAAACCCAAAGTTCAACAAAGACCATTCAATAAACATTTATCCACAAAATTCCTCAAAGTAAACCCAACTAATATTGAAACAAAAATATTTGAAGGATTTAATCACATAGTATCCCAAGGTACAAATTAACATTTATCTCCAAATAACATCAGTTGTCTTAAAGTCTCATACTGAAAAGTAATTAACCTAATCACATATCCCCCATGATAGGTTAATGATTTCCATAGATAACCCAAAATTAACTTACTCTTCATTCATAAAATCATCCAACTAAAAAAATAATTAGTCAAACTAACTAGGGACTTCACGTAGTCCAGTGGTAGGTGATAAATACCAGTCACACTTTGGTTGTGGGTTTGATTCCGTAACTTTATCCGATGTGACGGGTTGTCACACGGTCTGCGTGTTGTCCTTTTTTGAATACTATATGATTCTTAAAAAATTCCCCAAAATGAGATAAAATCTTCAAAAATAACCATAACATAATTTAACCTCATGTTTATCTCATGTCGTTCATATTCCATCATAACATATAGTAACCCATAATTACCTCAAAAGTAAGGATCATATAAACCCTAATGGTTACCTTTATAATTATTACCTAAACTTCCATGTCAAGTAGGTTATCTCATACATGATGTATTAAAGAACTCACCAAGGTTTAAGTGGTTGATCATGACACCTGATAGTTGGTCTAGAATAACCACGAGATTTCTCATTGAATCCCCCATTTCATCCAGTCTCTTAATCAGTGAACCACCACAATTTCCTTCAAACCCATTTTCACCTTGGTGCCTGCTAGATCCATCCATTTACTAAAACTAGAAATGTCAGTGTGAGTATATCAAAAAAATCATTATGTACTAAAGAGGAAGTTAAACACTATGATATACCTATCCAAGTTATCTCAAATTCACTCCAGCCTTCAAAAATAACAATGACTCTATCTAATAAAATAACCATTGTGGTTATATGCAACTTGTAACTTAACACTCTAACCTCTAAAGTTATCTGAAACATCCTATAATAACAACTATAAGGACTAGGCCTTAAACATTACTTATTATTGAATTAAATGAATAATTCACATTGAGAATATTTTCAGGTTTAGAGTTTTTGAGAATTAGGGCATAACAATTACATCTCAAAGATTACAAAGTAGACGCATCTACTCAGATTCAATTTTTTTTCACATAAATAAAAACTCTTGAACAAAAGATTCATGTCTAGTTCCTTTTTTTAGACAGCCTGACATTTCCTTGATCCCATCATTGACCCTATTCAACTTTATGTCCTGTAAAAACATTTAAAAAACTTGGGATGAGCATAAAAAGCTCAGCAAGGGTTATAACAATTCGGAAATAAAACATCAGTCCATGTATACATAAAAATCAATGAAATAATACTTTACTCATAAAACATAAGAAATTTAACATACCACTTGAAATCATAAGATTTACGAATAACTCATAGAAATCATAAGACATAAAGGTAACTTGTGGCATTAATAACATTCTTACATTGGGAGTAACCCTGATGGTCACATTTGGAATACCCATCACAGTATATTCCCTAAATCTCTTTGGAGAAACCTTAGCATTTAACTCCTTTGTGTTACCCAATGCATTGGAGAGCTATATCGGGCTCACCCGCCCTTAGTTTATCACGAAACCACCCTTTTTCATAAAAAATGCCCAAGAAACAAAACATAATCATAGCACATAACTTAATCATAAAGGAAAGATAACATTCCCACATTGTAATAACAATATAAAATTTTAAGATATTGAAATAATGAATCCATTCAAAAAAACCATTTTCAAAACCATTTAAAACATTTAATAAAGAGATTTTTGAATCAAAGTGTCCCATACCACCTTGAAGATTTTAGATTTTAAACCATTAATATCCTTATAAATAAATAATTAAAACCATTTTTAAAACATGGATATTAATAAGAACAAATCATTAAAACATTTAAAGTGATATTTTAGTTAAAGGGTTTTAACCAAAATTAGAGATACTTGAATACAATAATTGAGGAATAACATTTAATCAGAACTTTATAATATCATGAGAATAAATGGATTCGTGCTATAATATTCCAAAGGACAGTATATACACCATATAAGAGTGAATTGGTTCATAACAACAATGAAGTCCCAATAGAAATGTAAAATGAGATGAAATCCCTTATAAGGAAGGTATCCTTAAATTAAGGATAAATCAATCTCAAAATTACGTGTGAAAAATATAAATACACCCAATATAAGTGGATATTAAGTGTAAAACAATCAAAGGCCATTCACACATATTCAAAGGATGACATATTCAATAACTGCATGTTGAACCCAAAGAAATCGAAATTGGGTTAAAAGGTTCCCTTGGTAAAATCGACAGCCTAACGACGTCACTTTAAAATTCATAAAATTAGTTGATGAGAGAGAAAATGGTATCTCATAACTTGGACATAAAATTTACATCAATAAGGATATATAAGAACTTATCCAAAAATAAAAAAATGTAAATTAAAAGACATAACAAAATAAGTCTTTTTAAAAGAGGAGTGTGAAAGGTTCCTTTACCGATTTGGGCAACTTTCGAAATGTACACTCCATGAAAGAATGGTCATAAAATGAATATGTAACTACCCAAATAGTAAAATAATGGGCAGTGCAAACACCACACAAAATTAAATAGTGACCAATGCAGCATGAATCTCATGGGAATAACAAGTGAGATGAAAACCCCCTTATGAAAATTTGGCAGCCTAACGGAGCCACATAAAACTTCCAAAAATGGATTGATGAGATAAAATAGGGTCTCTCATAATATTAACATAAAATTTATAGAAATAGGAATATAAAATAACATCCCCCAACATAATAAAGAGGAGATTAAAGTAAGTCACATAAAAGAGTGCTTAAAATAAAGAGAGAGGTATGATCCCTTACCTCAAGTCCGACTTGTCTTGTTCCTTTCTTTATATTCTTGAATAATAAAATTTGGTCAATTTGTGATTGCTTAAGTTACTCATTTAAAGATTATTATTCAGTTCATATCACATATTATAATGTTATAATAATTGGTTAATAATGTGAGTTCATATTAGACGTTTTTGTCGATGTTTTGTACATGAGTCAAAAATGAACTTGTTTGAAAATGATTGTCTATGTAGTTATAAGTAAATCATCTCCAGAATAGTATTAATGATTTAAATATCATATATATCTAGTTCATATTCATTTTATACTATTCCATAACATTTGGGGATAAAAATAAATTAAAGGCACCGTTCATGGAGACGGTAGGCCGTACGTACGCATGAACGCTACTTTCATTTCTTTGACAAGTTAATGGAATTAAAAATAATTGAGAGATATATATATTATAATTCCAGTATAATATATATATATTTTATATGTCTCATAATTTCATTAATTTCATTATTTATACATTCCATGTATTCCATGAATGATTCACATCACTTGAGGGGGCGGTAGTCCACACTTCCTCGTATGAAATTATCACATTTGCACATCAAGGAAAGCATAAAGGTATGTCTTAAATATAAAATACAGAAGCATATGGAAAACATAAATACCATATATATAATATATAAAATATAGTGACATCATAATTGCCACCATGAAAGGTGTTAAGAGAAGATTGAACAATCATCATTTCGTGAGGTAGTAATTCGCCATCCACCGAAACAGTATGTTATTTGACCATTAGGTGGAGGTTTCTGTAAGTGTAGCTCGAATCCTTCATGTAACAACATCCTAGTATATTGAAGATACTGGTTTTGTTACAAAAGATAGGAATAAAAATATTTTAGGGGTTTGGAGAAGAAAAATAAAACAAAAGAACACAAGTGAATACATTACCTTTAAATCGGGTAACTCCTCTTGGTTTGAACCAAATGGGTTTCTTGAAGAGCATTCTACCAAAGGTGAGGCTTCAATGATGAAGAGAGGGATGTGGAGAGATGAAATGGGTAGGTTTTGGCCGAGCCAAAGGCTTGAGAGGTGTGGGTAAGGTGGTAGAGGTGGGAGACTTTTATAAGAGAAGAGGAGGGGCACTCTTGGAAAGTTATAAAATATTACTTTATTATAAAATTATTTTCGAATATTAAAGGTCCCAAAGGATATATTTTGAGGATAAGGTGATATGGTTTCGAGATCCATCCATACAATAGGTTTTATACAAGTATAAGACTTATATTTCACCCTACCTTCTCATTTTATTTAAATCGTTCATTTATGAGGTAATCACCGCGTCATCACAGTGTCATAAATAAAATAATTTATTTAATGTCTAAAAATTATAAAACAAATATCATGATGTAGGAAATATTTTTATCATTCAAATTAATATTTATAGTCTAATAGATAGTTTATTTAGACAAAATTAAAATTATTTTACTTAGGTGTTACATACTTTGTTTACATTTTCCTTTCTTTAAAAAAAATATGACAAAAGGTCACTATCACACTAAAGTGATTTCTTTGGGTCCCAATGTTTTCACAAGGCATACCATGGTCATCCATGACACCAAAAATAGCATTAGGACACATGTTGGGGTCATTTTATATTTTTATGATATTATTTTCTTACCCTTAATTACCCGATTACTAATTAAATACGATAATTAAAGATAATTACATCGTTACTATTCATAATGTCCAAAAACATATGATTCTTAATTACATAATTTAGAACTTCTGTTTCAAAATATGGAATCCATTTTATCGAATTCAAAACACATAAATTGTAGTAATTAATTTAAAAGTAAATCCCTTTGTTAAAACAAAAGACGGGTTTTTAAGAAGTAAAATTTATCAAAAGATTGACTTGTTTTTACATCCAATTGAAAAGTGAAATTACTTCAAATGAACAAAATTGTATTTAGTGATAAAAATATAATTCAATTATAATTTAAAAACAATTAAAATGATAATCTAAATATATAAATAAATTGGATGAAAAGGTAGTTTTGAATTAAAAACTGTATTTTTCACTATTCATTAAAAAAAGCATTATCAGAAAAATACCAAACATTAACCGTAAGCTATATTTGATATTTAAAATTAAGAAATGTTTTCAATTTTACCAAATTAAAAACATATAATTTTCATTAACAAATCATATAGTTAATTCTCACTGTCAAAACAAATAGCGGGTTTTTTGGAAGCAATATCTATGAAAAGTTTGGCACTTGTTTATGTCCATTTTCAAATTGAAATTAATTATAATGACCACCATTGAATTAAATTTTAAAAATATATTATAATTAAACTTTAAAAACAATTAAAAAGATAATATAACCATATATTTAAATTAGTTGAAAAAGCAGTTTTGATATAAAATGAAATATTTTTCACTATTCATTAAAAAATATGAACATCGTCAGAAACATACCAAAAATTTAACCAAAGTAAATTTCAATATCCCAATCATAAAGAATAAGTTTATTTTGAAAAATAGAGCTTATAAAATTGTCAAAAGTTATATTTAAAAATGGTTCTCCATCAAAAGGCTGTAAAACAATCTTTTAAAAATATTTGAGTATTTATTCTTAAAATTGGATTCATTTGGATTTTAAGCCTCTAACATTTATTGGATAAATGTAAAAATATTTGACAAACATATATAATCATTTTTTAGTTATTTCTATTCATTCCTTCCATTCTAACATCTAGGCGTTAACTATTATAATATTATTATATTATTAGTGTGCAATGTAAGATTTCAAAGAAACCCGTTGTTGCGTATTGGGTACGCCATCAAGCATAACATTCCCTTTACAGTAGTATTACCATTTTATTCACAAAATATTGATAAACATTAGAATGTAATATTATTTATTTACCTAGGATGTTATATCCTTCCCCACTTTTGGGAATTGCGTCCTCACAATTTTAAATTTGGGCTTGGAAACTTCATTGAAAGTCCCACATCGAAACAAGATTCAGTAAAACTATCACTTTAAAAGAAAGGGAGAGAAGTACAATGGTCACCCGAGTTAATGGATAATAGGATTCCGAGTAGGAAAATATGGATATGGAAGAAAAAACAAAGGGTCATGTTCTGAGGGAGAGTGATAGAAAACATGTTTAGGAGAAAGTTAACCTCTAGAAAATCACAAACTGGTGATGGGTTAAACGGTTTTTGATTCCCTAGTAGGAAAAGTTAACAGACAACATTTTTGTTTTAAGTTACTCTTCATTGAGGAATTTATTTTTGAGCTTAACTAAATCATAATGAAACATACATACTTGTCACGTAGACTTTCAACTTTTACTATATTCCTTAATCAAAATCATATTTTCTCTAAAAGATGAGTATTTAGGAAGACATGTTCGCATTAAGAGTACTATAATAAAATTCATGAGAATCACCTAATCCACAAAATAGAACTATATATTTCCCATGCCTTTATATCTCAACCAAAACCAAAAAAAATGTTTAGTACGAGATCAGATAATACCCAAAAAGGATATTTTTTTACAAAAAGAAAAACTACTCCTAATCTCCAAAAATTTTCAAACATAACCCAAAGTTCAACAAAGACCATTAAATAAACATTTATCCACAAAATTCTTCAAAGTAAACCCTAATAATATTGAAACCCAAATATTTGAAGGATTTAATCACATAGTCTCCCAAGGTACAAATTAACATTTATCTCTAAATAACATCAGTTGCTCTTAAAGTCTCATACTAAAAAGTAATTAACCTAATCACATATCCTCCATGATAGGTTAATAATTTCCATAGATATCCCAAAATTAACTTACTCTTGATTCATAAAATCATCCAACTAAAAAAAATAATTAGTAAAACTAAATAGGGAATTCACGTAGTCCAGTAGTAGGTGATAAATACCAGTTTCACTTTGGTTGTGGGTTCGATCCCGCCACTTTGTCCAACGCAACGGGTTGTCACACTGTCTACGTGTTGTCCTTTTTCAAAAACTATATGATTCTTAAAAAATTCCCCAAAACGAGATAAAATTGTCAAAAATAACCATAACATAATTTAACCTCAAGTTTATCTCATGTCATTCATATTCCATCATAACTTATAGTAACCCATAATTACCTCAAAAGTAAGGATCATATAAACCCTAATGGTTACCTTTATAATTAATACCTGAACATCCATGTCGAGTTGGTTCTCTCGTACATGATGTATTAAAGAACTCACCAAGGTTCAAGTGGTTGATCATGACAGCTGATAGTTGGTGTAGAATAACCACGAGATTTCTCATTGAATCCCCCATTTCATCCAGTATCTTAATCAGAGAACCACCACAGTTTCCTTCAAACCCATTGTCACTTTGGTGCCTGCTAGATCCATCCATTTACTAAAACTAGAAATGTCAGAGTGAGTATATCAAAAAAATCATTATGTACTAAAGAAGAAGTTAAACACTAAGATATACCTATCCAAGTTATCTCAAACTCATTCCAGCCTTCAAAAATAACAATGACTCTATCTAATATAATAACCATTGTGGTTATATGCAACTTGTAACTTAACACTCTAACCTCTAAAGTTATCTAAAACATCCTCTAATACCAACTATAAGGACTCGGCCTTAAACATTACTTATTATTGAATTAAATGAATAATTCACATTGAGAATCTTTTCAGGTTTAGAGTTTTTGAGAATTAGGGCATAACTATTACATCTCAAAGATTACAAAGTAGACGCATCTACTCAGCTTCAATTTTTTTTCATAAAAATAAAAACTCTTGAACAAAAGATTCATGTCTAGTTCCTTTTTTTAGACAGCCTGACATTTCCTTGATCCCATCATTGACCCTATTCAACTTTACGTCCTGTAAAAACATTTAAAAAACTTGTGATGAGCATAAAAAGCTCAGTAAGGGTTATAACAATTCGGAAAGAAAACATCAGTCCATGTATACATAAAAATCAATGAAATAATACTTTACTCATAAAACAAAAGAAATTTAACATACCACTTGAAATCATAAGATTTACGAATAACTCATAGAAATCATAAGACATAAAGGTAACTTGTGGCATTCATAACATTCTTACGTTGGGAGTAACCCTGATGGTTACATTTGGAATACCCATCACAGTATATTCCCTAAATCTCTTTGGAGAAACCTTAGCATTTAACTCCTTTGTGTTACCCAATGCATTGGAGAGCTATATCGGGCTCACCCGCCCTTAGTTTATCACGAAACCACCCGTTTTCATAAAAAATGCCCAAGAAACAAAACATAATCATAGAACATAACTTAATCATAAAGGAAAGATAACATTCCCACATTGTAATAACAATATAACATTTTAAGATATTGAAATAATGAATCCATTCAAAAAAACCATTTTCAAAACCATTTAAAACATTTAATAAAGAGATTTTTGAATCAAAGTGTCCCATACCACCTTGAAGATTTTAACATTTTAAACCATTAATATCCATATAAATAAATACTTAAAACCATTTTTAAAACATGGATATTAATAAGAACAAATCATTAAAACATTTAAAGTGATATTTTAGTTAAAGGGTTTTTACCAAAATTAGAGATACTTGAATACAATAATTGAGGAATAACATTTAATCAGAACTTTATAATATCATGAGAATAAATGGATTCATGCTATAATATTCCAAAGGATAGTATATACACCATATAAGAGTGAATTGGTTCATAACAACAATGAAGTCCCAATGGAAATGTAAAATGAGATGAAATCCCTTATAAGGAAGGTATCCTTAAATTAAGGATAAATCAATCTCAAAATTACGTGTGACAAATATAAATACACCAAATATAAGTGGATATTAAGTGTAAAACAATCAAATGCCATTCACACATATTCATAGGATGACATATTCAATAACTGCATGTTGAACCCAAAGAAATCGAAATTGGGTTAAAAAGTTCCCATGGTAAAATCGACAGCCTAACGACGTCACTTTAAAATTCATAAAATTAGTTGATGAGAGAGAAAATGGTATCTCATAACTTGGACATAAAATTTACATCAATAAGGATATATAAGAACATATCCAAAAATAAAAAAATGTAAATTAAAAGACATAACAAAATAAGTCTATTTAAAAGAGGAGTGTGAAAGGTTCCCTTACCGATTTGGGCAACTTTCGAAACGTACACTCCATGAAAGAATGGTCATAAAATGAATATGTAACTACCCAAATAGTAAAATAATGTGCAGTGAAAACACCACACAAAATTAAATAGTGACCAATGCAGCATGAATCTCATGGGAATAACAAGTGAGATGAAAACCCCCTTATGAAAATTTGGCAGCCTAACGGAGCCACATAAAACTTCCAAAAATGGATTGATGAGATAAAATAGGGTCTCTCATCATATTAACATAAAATTTATAGAAATAGGAATATAAAATAACATCCCCCAACATAATAAAGAGGAGATTAATGTAAGTCACATAAAAGAGTGTTTAAAATAAAGAGAGAGGTATGATCCCTTACCTCAAGTCCGACTTGTCTTGTTCCTTTCTTTATATTCTTGAATAATAAAATTCGGTCAATTTGTGATTGCTTAAGTTGCTCATTTAAATATTTTTATTCAGTTCATATCACATATTATAATGTTATAATAATTGGTTAATAATGTGAGTTCATATTAGACGTTTTTGTCGATGTTTTGTACATGAGTCAAAAATGAACTTGTTTGAAAATGATTGTCCATGTAGTTATAAGTAAATCATCTCCAGAATAGTATTAATGATTTAAATATCATATATATCTAGTACATATTCATTTTATACTATTCCATAACATTTGGGGATAAAAATAAATGAAAGGCACCGTTCATGGAGACTGTAGGCCGTACGTACGCATGAACGCTACTTTCATTTCTTTGACAAATTAATGGAATTAAAAATAATTGAGAGATATATATATTATAATTCCAGTATAATATATATATATTTTATATGTCACATAATTTCATTAATTTCATTATTTATACATTCCATGTATTGCATGAATGATTCACATCACTTGAGGGGGCGGTAGTCCACACTTCCTCGTATGAAATTATCACATTTGCACAACAAGGAAAGCATAAAGGTATGTCTTAAATATAAAATACAGAAGCATATAGAAAACATAAATACCATATATATAATATATAAAATATAGTGACATCATAATTGCCACCATGAAAGGTGTTAAGAGAAGATTGAACAATCATCATTTCGTGAGGTAGTAATTCGCCATCCACCGAAACAGTATGTTATTTGACCATTAGGCGGAGGTTTCTATAAGTGTAGCTCGAATCCTTCATGTAACAACATACTAGTATATTGAAGATACTGGTTTTGTTACAAAAGATAGGAATAAAAAGATTTTAGGGGTTTGGAGAAGAAAAATAAAACAAAAGAACACAAGTGAATACATTACCTTTAAATCGGGTAACTCCTCTTGGTTTGAACCAAAACGGTTTCTTGAAGAGCATTCTACCAAAGGTGAGGCTTCAATGATGAAGAGAGGGATGTGGAGAGATGAAATGGGTAGGTTTTGGCCGATCAAAAGGCTTGAGAGGTGTGGGTAAGGTGGTAGAGGTGGGAGACTTTTATAAGAGAAGAGGAGGGGCACTCTTGGAAAGTTATAAAATATTACTTTATTATAAAATTATTTTCGAATATTAAAGGTCTCAAAGGATATATTTTGAGGATAAGGTGATATGGTTTCGAGATCCATCCATACAATAGGTTTTATACAAGTATAAGACTTATATTTCACCCTACCTTCTCATTTTATTTAAATCGTTCATTTATGAGGTATTCACCGCGTCATCACAGTGTCATAAATAAAATAATTTATTTAATGTCTAAAAATTATAAAACAAATATCATGATGTAGGAAATATTTTTATCATTCAAATTACTATTTATAGTCTAATATATAGTTTATTTAGACAAAATTAAAATTATTTTACTTAGGTGTTACATACTTTGTTTACATTTTCCTTTCTTTAAAAAAATATGACAAAAGGTCACTATCACACTAAAGTGATTTCTTTGGGTCCCAATGTTTTCACAAGGCATACCATGGTCATAAATGACACCAAAAATAGCATTAGGACACATGTTGGGGTCATTTTATATTTTTTATGATATTATTTTCTTACCCTTAATTAACCGATTACTAATTAAATACGATAATTAAAGATAATTACCATCGTTACTATTCATAATGTCCAAAAACATATGATTCTTAATTACATAATTTAGCACTTCTGTTTCAAAATATGGAATCCATTTTATCGAATTCAAAACACATAAATTGTAGTAATTAATTTAAAAGTAAATCCCTTTGTTAAAACAAAAGACGGGTTTTTAAGAAGTAAAATTTATCAAAAGATTGACTTGTTTTTACATCCAATTGAAAAGTGAAATTACTTCAAATGAACAAAATTGTATTTAGTGATAAAAATATAATTGAATTATAATTTAAAAACAATTAAAATGATAATCTAAATATATAAATAAATTGGATGAAAATGTAGTTTTGAATTAAAAACTGTATTTTTCACTATTCATTAAAAAAACCATTATCAGAAAAATACCAAACATTAACCGTAAGCTATATTTGATATTTAAAATTAAGAAATGTTTTCAATTTTACCAAATTAAAAACATATAATTTTCATTAATAAATCATATAGTTAATTCTCGCTGTCAAAACAAATAGCGGGTTTTTTGGAAGCAATATCTATGAAAAGTTTGGCACTTGTTTATGTCCATTTTCAAATTGAAATTAATTATAATGACCACCATTGAATTAAATTTTAAAAATATATTATAATTAAACTTTAAAAACAATTAAAAAGACAATCTAACCATATATTTAAATTAGTTGAAAAAGCAGTTTTGATATAATATGAAATATTTTTCACTATTCATTAAAAAATATGAACATCGTCAGAAACATACCAAAAATTTAACCAAAGTAAATTTCAATATCCCAATCATAAAGAATAATTTTATTTTGAAAAATAGATCTTATAAAATTGTCAAAAGTTATATTTAAAAATGGTTCTCCATCAAAAGGCTGTAAAACAATCTTTTAAAAATATTTGAGTATTTATTCTTAAAATTGGATTCATTTGGATTTTAAGCCTCTAACATTTATTGGATAAATGTAAAAATATTTGACAAACATATATAATCATTTTTTAGTTATTTCTATTCATTCCTTCCATTCTAACATCTAGGCGTTAACTATTATAATATTATTATATTATTAGTGTGCAATGTAAGATTTCAAAGAAACCCGTTGTTGCGTATTGGGTACGCCATCAAGCATAACATTCCCTTTACAGTAGTATTAACATTTTATTCACAAAATATTGATAAACATTAGAATGTAATATTATTTATTTACCTGGGATGTTACATCCTTCCCCACTTTTGGGAATTGCGTCCTCACAATTTTAAATTTGGGCTTGGAAACTTCATTGAAAGTCCCACATCGAAACAAGAGTCAGTAAAACTATCACTTTAAAAGAAAGGGAGAGAAGTACAATGGTCACCCAAGTTAATGCATACTAGGATTCTGAGTAGGAAAATATGGACATGGAAGAAAAAACAAAGGGTCATGTTCTGAGGGAGAGTGATAGAAAACATGTTTAGGAGAAAGTTAACCTCTAGAAAATCACAAACTGGTGATGGGTTAAACGGTTTTTGATTCCCTAGTAGGAAAAGTTAACAGACAACATTTTTGTTTTAAGTTACTCTTCATTGAGGAATTTATTTTTGAGATTAACTAAATCATAATGAAACATACATACTTGTCACGTAGACTTTCAACTTTTACTATATTCCTTAATCAAAATCATATTTTCTCTAAAAGATGAGTATTTAGGAAGACATGTTCGCATTAAGAGTACTATAATAAAATTCATGAGAATCACCTAATCCACAAAATAGAACTATATATTTCCCATGCCTTTATATCTCAACCAAAACCAAAAAAAATGTTTAGTACGAGATCAGATAATACCCAAAAAGGATATTTTTTTACAAAAAGAAAAACTACTCCTAATCTCCAAAATTTTTCAAACAAAACCCAAAGTTCAAAAAACACCATTAAATAAACATTTATCCACAAAATTCTTCAAATTAAACCCTAATAATATTGAAACCCAAATATTTGAAGGATTTAATCACATAGTCTCCCAAGGTACAAATTAACATTTATCTCTAAATAACATCAGTTGCTCTTAAAGTCTCATACTGAAAAGTAATTAACCTAATCACATATCCTCCATGATAGGTTAATAATTTCCATAGATAACCCAAAATTAACTTACTCTTGATTCATAAAATCATCCAACTAAAAAAAATAATTAGTAAAACTAAATAGGGAATTCATGTAGTCCAGTAGTAGGTGATAAATACCAGTTTCACTTTGGTTGTGGGTTCGATCCCGCCACTTTGTCCAACGCGACGGGTTGTCACACTGTCTACGTGTTGTCCTTTTTCAAAAACTATATGATTCTTAAAAAATTCCCCAAAACGAGATAAAATCTTCAAAAATAACCATAACATAATTTAACCTCAAGTTTATCTCATGTCATTCATATTCCGTCATAACGTATAGTAACCCATAATTACCTCAAAAGTAAGGATCATATAAACCCTAATGGTTACCTTTATAATTACTACCTGAACTTCCATGTCGATTTGGTTCTCTCGTACATGATGTATTAAAGAACTCACCAAGGTTCAAGTGGTTGATCATGACAGCTGATAGTTGGTGTAGAATAACCACGAGATTTCTCATTGAATCCCCCATTTCATCCAGTATCTTAATCAGAGAACCACCACAGTTTCCTTCAAACCCATTTTCACTTTGGTTCCTACTAGATCCATCCATTTACTAAAACTAGAAATGTCAGAGTGAGTATATCAACAAAATCATTATGTACTAAAGAGGAAGTTAAACACTAAGATATACCTATACAAGTTATCTCAAACTCATTCCAGCCTTCAAAAATAACAATGACTCTATCTAATATAATAACCATTGTGGTTATATGCAACTTGTAACTTAACACTCTAACCTCTAAAGTTATCTAAAACATCCTCTAATACCAACTATAAGGACTCGGCCTTAAACATTACTTATTATTGAATTAAATGAATAATTCACATTGAGAATCTTTTCAGGTTTAGAGTTTTTGAGAATTAGGGCATAACTATTACATCTCAAAGATTACAAAGTAGACGCATCTACTCAGCTTCAATTTTTTTTCACAAAAATAAAAACTCTTGAACAAAAGATTCATGTCTAGTTCCTTTTTTTAGACAGCCTGACATTTCCTTGATCCCATCATTGACCCTATTCAACTTTACGTCTTGTAAAAACATTTAAAAAACTTGTGATGAGCATAAAAAGCTCAGTAAGGGTTATAACAATTCGGAAAGAAAACATCAGTCCATGTATACATAAAAATCAATGAAATAATACTTTACTCGTAAAACATAAGAAATTTAACATACCACTTGAAATCATAAGATTTACGAATAACTCATAGAAATCATAAGACATAAAGGTAACTTGTGGCATTCATAACATTCTTACGTTGGGAGTAACCCTGATGGTTACATTTGGAATACCCATCACAGTATATTCCCTAAATCTCTTTGGAGAAACCTTAGCAATTAACTCCTTTGTGTTACCCAATGCATTGGAGAGCTATATCGGGCTCACCCGCCCTTAGTTTATCACGAAACCACCCGTTTTCATAAAAAATGCCCAAGAAACAAAAAATAATCATAGAACATAACTTAATCATAAAGTAAAGATAACATTCACACATTGTAATAACAATATAACATTTTAAGATATTGAAATAATGAATCCATTCAAAAAAACCATTTTCAAAACCATTTAAAACATTTAATAAAGAGATTTTTGAATCAAAGTGTCCCATACCACCTTGAAGATTTTAACATTTTAAACCATTAATATCCATATAAATAAATACTTAAAACCATTTTTAAAACATGGATATTAATAAGAACAAATCATTAAAACATTTAAAGTGATATTTTAGTTAAAGGGTTTTTACCAAAATTAGAGATACTTGAATACAATAATTGAGGAATAACATTTAATCAGAACTTTATAATATCATTAGAATAAATGGATTCATGCTATAATATTCCAAAGGACAGTATATACACCATATAAGAGTGAATTGGTTCATAACAACAATGAAGTCCCAATAGAAATGTAAAATGAGATGAAATCCCTTATAAGGAAGGTATCCTTAAATTAAGGATAAATCAATCTCAAAATTACGTGTGACAAATATAAATACACCCAATATAAGTGGATATTAAGTGTAAAACAATGAAAGGCCATTCACACATATTCAAAGGATGACATATTCAATAACTGCATGTTGAACCCAAAGAAATCGAAATTGGGTTAAAAAGTTCCCTTGGTAAAATCGACAGCCTAACGACGTCACTTTAAAATTCATAAAATTAGTTGATGAGAGAGAAAATGGTATCTCATAACTTGGACATAAAATTTACATCAATAAGGATATATAATAACATATCCAAAAATAAAAAAATGTAAATTAAAAGACATAACAAAATAAGTCTTTTTAAAAGAGGAGTGTGAAAGGTTCCCTTACCGATTTGTGCAACATTCGAAACGTACACCCCATGAAAGAATGGTCATAAAATGAAGATGTAACTACCCAAATAGTAAAATAATGGGCAGTGCAAACACCACACAAAATTAAATAGTGACCAATGCAGCATGAATCTCATGGGAATAACAAGATAGATGAAAACCCCCTTATGAAAATTTGGCAGCCTAACAGAGCCACATAAAGCTTCCAAAAATGGATTGATGAGATAAAATAGGGTCTGTCATCATATTAACATAAAATTTATAGAAATAGGAATATAAAATAACATCCCCCAACATAATAAAGTGGAGATTAAAGTAAGTCACATAAAAGAGTGCTTAAAATAAAGAGAGAGGTATGATCCCTTACCTCAAGTCCGACTTGTCTTATTCCGTTCTTTATATACATGAATAATAAAATTTGGTCAATTTGTGATTGCTTAAGTTAATCATTTAAAGATTATTATTCAGTTAATATCACATATTATAATGTTATAATAATTGGTTAATAATGTGAGTTCATATTAGACGTTTTTGTCGATGTTTTGTACATGAGTCAAAAATGAACTTGTTTGAAAATGATTGTCCATGTAGTTATAAGTAAATCATATCCAGAATAGTATTAATGATTTAAATATCATATATATCTAGTACATATTCATTTTATACTATTCCATAACATTTGGGGATAAAAATAAATGAAAGGCACCGTTCATGGAGACGGTAGGCCGTACGTACGCATGAACGCTACTTTCATTTCTTTGACAAATTTATGGAATTAAAAATAATTGAGAGATATATATATTATAATTATAGTATAATATATATATATATTTTATATGTCACATAATTTCATTAATTTCATTATTTATACATTCCATGTATTGCATGAACGATTCACATCACTTGAGGGGGCGGTAGTCCACACTTCCTCGTATGAAATTATCACATTTGCACAACAAGGAAAGCATAAAGGTATGTCTTAAATATAAAATACAGAAGCATATGGAAAACATAAATACCATATATATAATATATAAAATATAGTGACATCATAATTGCCACCATGAAATGTGTTAAGAGAAGATTGAACAATCATCATTTAGTGAGGTAGTAATTCGCCATCCACCGAAACAGTGTGTTATTTGACCATTAGGCGGAGGTTTCTGTAAGTGTAGCTCGAATCCTTCACATAAAAACATCCTAGTATATTGAAGATACTGGTTTTGTTACAAAAGATAGGAATAAAAAGATTTTAGGGGTTTGGAGAAGCAAAATAAAACAAAAGAACACAAGTGAATACATTACCTTTAAATCGGGTAACTCCTCTTGGTTTGAACCAAAAGGGTTTCTTGAAGAGCATTATACCAAAGGTGAGGATTCAATGATTAAGAGAGGGATGTGGAGAGATAAAATGTGTAGGTTTTGGCCGAGCCAAAGGCTTGAGAGGTGTGGGTAAGGTGGTAGAGGTGGGGGACTTTTATAAGAGAAGAGGAGGGGCACTCTTGGAAAGTTATAAAATATTACTTTATTATAAAATTATTTTCGAATATTAAAGGTCCCAAAGGATATATTTTGAGGATAAGGTGATAAGGTTTCGATATCCATCCATCCAATAGGTTTTATACAAGTATAAGACTTATATTTCACCCTACCTTCTCATTTTATTTAAATCGTTCATTTATGAGGTAATCACCGCGTCATCACAGTGTCATAAATAAAATAATTTATTTAATGTCTAAAAATTATAAAACAAATATCATGATGTAGGAAATATTTTTATCATTCAAATTACTATTCATAGTCTAATAGATAGTTTATTTAGACAAAATTAAAATTATTTTACTTAGGTGTTACATACTTTGTTTACATTTTCCTTTCTTTAAAAAAAATATGACAAAAGGTCACTATCACACTAATGTGATTTCATTGGGTCCCAATGTTTTCACAAGGCATACCATGGTCGTCCATGACACCAGAAATAGCATTAGGACACATGTTGGGGTCATTTTATATTTTTATGATATTATTTTCTTACCCTTAATTACCCGATTACTAATTAAATACGATAATTAAAGATAATTACCATCGTTACTATTCATAATGTCAAAAAACATATGATTCTTAATTACATAATTTAGCAATTCTGCTTCAAAATATGGAATCCATTTTATCGAATTCAAAACACATAAATTGTAGTAATTAATTTAAAAGTAAATCCCTTTGTTAAAACAAAAGACGGGTTTTTAAGGAGTAAAATTTATCAAAAGATTGACATATTTTTACATCCAATTGAAAAGTGAAATTACTTCAAATGAACAAAATTGTATTTAGTGATAAAAATATAATTCAATTATAATTTAAAAACAATTAAAATGATAATCTAAATATATAAATAAATTGGATGAAAAGGTAGTTTTGAATTAAAAACTGTATTTTTCTCTATTCATTAAAAAAAGCATTATCAGAAAAATACCGAACATTAACCCTAAGCTATATTTGATATTTAAAATTAAGAAATGTTTTAAATTTTACCAAATTAAAAACATAGAATTTTCATTAATAAATCATATAGTTAATTCTCGCTGTCAAAACAAATAGCAGGTTTTTTGGAAGCAATATCTATGAAAAGTTTGGCACTTGTTTATGTCCATTTTCAAATTGAAATTAATTATAATGACCACCATTGAATTAAATTTTAAAAATATATTATAATTAAACTTTAAAAAAAATTAAAAAGATAATCTAACCATATATTTAAGTTAGTTGAAAAAGCAGTTTTGATATAAAATGAAATATTTTTCACTATTCATTAAAAATATGAACATCGTCAGAAACATACCAAAAATTTAACCAAAGTAAATTTCAATATCCCAATCATAAAGAATAAGTTTATTTTGAAAAATAGAGCTTATAAAATTTTCAAAAGATATATTAAAAAACGGTTCTCCATCAAAAGGCTGTAAAACAATCTTTTAAAAATATTTGAGTATTTATTCTTAAAATTGGATTCATTTGGATTTTAAGCCTCTAACATTTATTGGATAAATGTAAAAATATTTGACAAACATATATAATAATTTTTTAGTTATTTCTATTCATTCCTTCCATTCTAACATCTAGGCGTTAACTATTATAATATTATTATATTATTAGTGTGCAATGTAAGATTTCAAAGAAACCCGTTGTTGCGTATTGGGTACGCCATCAAGCATAACATTCCCTTTACAGTAGTATTAACATTTTATTCACAAAATATTGATAAAAATTAGAATGTAATATTATTTATTTACCTGGGATGTTACGTCCTTCCCCACTTTTGGGAATTGCGTCCTCACAATTTTAAATTTGGGCTTGGAAACTTCATTGAAAGTCCCACATCGGAACAAGAGTCAGTAAAACTATCACTTTAAAAGAAAGGGAGAGAAGTACAATGGTCACCCGAGTTAATGCATACTAGGATTAGGAGTAGGAAAATATGGATATGGAAGAAAAAACAAAGGGTCATGTTCTGAGTGAGAGTGATAGAAAACATGTTTAGGAGAAAGTTAACCTCTAGAAAATCACAAACTGGTGATGGGTTAAACGGTTTTTGATTCCCTAGTAGGAAAAGTTAACAGACAACATTTTTGTTTTAAGTTACTCTTCATTGAGGAATTTATTTTTGAGCTTAACTAAATCATAATGAAACATACTTACTTGTCACGTAGACTTTCAACTTTTACTATATTCCTTAATCAAAATCGTATTTTCTCTAAAAGATGAGTATTTAGGAAGACATGTTCGCATTAAGAGTACTATAATAAAATTCATGAGAATCACCTAATCCACAAAATAGAACTATATATTTCCCATGCCTTTATATCTCAACCAAAACCAAAAAAAATGTTTAGTACGAGATCAGATAATACCCAAAAAGGATATTTTTTTCAAAAAAAAAACTACTCCTAATCTCCAAAATTTTTCAAACAAAACCCAAAGTTCAACAAAGACCATTAAATAAACATTTATCAACAAAATTATTCAAAGTAAACCCTAATAATATTGAAACCCAAATATTTGAAGGATTTAATCACATACTCTCCCAATGTACAAATTAACATTTATCTCTAAATAACATCAGTTGCTCTTAATGTCTCATACTGAAAAGTAATTAACCTAATCACATATCCTCCATGATAGGTTAATAATTTCCATAGATATCCCAAAATTAACTTACTCTTGATTCATAAAATCATCCAACTAAAAAAAATAATTAGTAAAACTAAATAGGGAATTCACGTAGTCCAGTAGTAGGTGATAAATACCAGTTTCACTTTGGTTGTGGGTTCGATCCCGCAACTTTGTCCAACGCGAAGGGTTGTCACACTGTCTACGTGTTGTCCTTTTTCAAAAACTATATGATTCTTAAAAAATTCCCCAAAACGAGATAAAATCTTCAAAAATAACCATAACAAAATTTAACCTCAAGTTTATCTCATGTCATTCATATTCCATCATAACGTATAGTAACCCATAATTACCTCAAAAGTAAGGATCATATAAACCCTAATGGTTACCTTTATAATTACTACCTGAACTTCCATGTCGAGTTGGTTCTCTCGTACATGATGTATTAAAGAACTCACCAAGGTTCAAGTGGTTGATCATGACAGCTGATAGTTGGTGTAGAATAACCACGAGATTTCTCATTGAATCCCCCATTTCATCCAATATCTTAATCAGAGAACCACCACAGTTTCCTTCAAACCCATTGTCACTTTGGTGCCTGCTAGATCCATCCATTTACTAAAACTAGAAATGTCAGTGTGAGTATATCAACAAAATCATTATGTACTAAAGAGGAAGTTAAACACTAAGATATACCTATCCAAGTTATCTCAAACTCATTCCAGCCTTCAAAAATAACAATGAATCTATCTAATATAATAACCATTGTGGTTATACGCAACTTGTCACTTAACACTCTAACCTCTAAAGTTATCAAAACCATCCTATGATACCAACTATAAGGACTCTGACTTAAACATTACTTATTATTGAATTAAATGAATAATTTACATTGAGGATCTTTTCAGTTTTAGAGTTTTTGAGAATTTGGGCATAACTATTACATCTCAAAGATTACAAAGTAGACGCATCTACTCAGCTTCCATTTTTTTTCCACAAAAATAAAAACTCTTGAAAAAAAGAGTCATGTCTAGTTCCTTGTTTTAGATAGCCTGAAATTTCCTTGATCCCATCGTTGACCCTATTCTAATTTACGTCCTGTGAAAACATTTCAAAAACTTGGGATGAGCATAAAAAGATTAGTAAGGGTTATAACAGTACAGAAAGAAAACATCAGTCCATGTATACATAAAAATCAATGAAATCATACTTTAATCATAAAACATAAGCAATTTAACATACCTCATGAAATCATAAGATTTACGAATAACTCATAGAAATCATAAGACATAAAGGTAACTTGAGGCATTCATAACATTCTTATGTAGGGAGTAACCCTCATGGTTACATTTGGAATACCCATCACAGTATATTCCCTAAATCTCTTCAGCGAAATCTTAGCATTTAACTCCTTCATTTTACCCAATGCATTGGAGAGCTATATCGGGCTCAACCGCCCTTAGTTTATCACGGAACCACCCATTTTCATAAACAATGCCCAAGAAACAAAACATAATCATAGCACATAACTTAAGAATAAAGGAAAGATAACATTCCCACATTGTAAAAACAATATAACATTTTAAGATATTGAAATAATGAATCCATTCAAAAAAACCATTTTCATAACCATTTAAAACATTTAATAAAGAGATTTTTGAATCAAAGTGTCCCATACCACCTTGAAACTTTTAACATTTTAAACCATTAATATCCATATAAATATATCCTTAAAACCATTTATAAAACATGTATATTAATAAGAACAAATCATTAAAACATTTAAAGTGATATTTTAGTTAAAGGGTTTTTACCAAAATTAGAGACACTTGAATATAATAATTGAGGAATAACATTTAATCAGAACTTTATAATATCATGAGAATAAATGGATTCATGATATAATATTCTAAAGGATAGTATATACACCATATAAGAGTGAATTGTTGCATAACAACAATGAAGTCCCAATAGAAATGTAAAATGAGATGAAATCCCTTATAAAGAAGGTATCCTTAAATTAAGGATAAAATCAATCTCAAAATTATGTGTGAAAAATATAAATACACCAAATATAAGTTTATATTAAGTGTAAAACAATCAAAGGTCATTCACACATATTCAAAGGATAACATATTCAATAACTGCATATTGAACCCAAAGAAATCAAAATTTGGATAAAAAGTTCCCTTGGTAAAATCGACAGCCTAACGATGTCACTTTAAAATTCATAAATTTAGTTGATGACAGAGAAAATGGTATCTCATCCCTTGGATATTAAATTTACATCAATAAGGATATATAAGAACATATCCAAACATAAAAAAATGTAAATTAAAAGACATAACAAAATATGTATTTTTAAAAGAGGAGTGTGAAAGGTTCCCTTACAGATTTGGGAAACATTCAAAATGTACACCCCATGAAAGAAGGGTCGTAAAATGAAGATTTAACTACCCAAATAGTAAAATAATGGGAAGTGCATACACCACACAAAATTAAATAGTTCCCAATGCAGCATGAATCTCACGGGAATACCAAGTGAGATGAAAATCCCCTTATGAAAATTCGGCAGCCTAACAGAGCCATATAAAACTTCCAAAAATGGATTGATGAGAGAAAATAGGGTCACTCATCATATTAAAATAACATTTATAGAAATAGTAATATAAAATAACATCCCCCAACATAATAAAGAGGAGCTTAAAGTAAGTTACATAAAAAGAGTACTTAAAATAAAGAGAGAGGTAGGATCCCTTAACTCAAGTCCGACTTGTCTTGTTCGTTTCTTTATATTTTTGAATAATAAACTTTGGTCAATTTGTGATTGATTAAGGTCCTCCTTTAAATATTATTATTCATTTCATATCACATATTATAATTTTATAATAATTTGTTAATAATGTGAGTTCATATCAGATGTTTTTGTTGATGTTTTGTACATGAGTCAAAAATGAACTTGTTTGAAAATGATTGTCCATGTAGCTATAAGTAAATAATCTCCAGAATAGTATTAATGATTTAAATATCATATATAGCCAGTACATATTCATTTTATACTATTCCATAACATTTGGAGATAAAAAGAAATGAAATGCACCGTTTATGGAGACGGTAGGCCGTACGTACGCATGAATGCTACTTTCATTTCTTTGACATATTAATGGAATTAAAAATAATTGAGATATATATATATTATAATTATAGTATAATATATATATTTTATATGTCACATAATTTCATTAATTTCATTCTTTATACATTCCATGTATTGCATGAACGAGTCACATCACTTGAGGGGGCGGTAGTCCACACTTCCTCGTATGAAATTATTGTATTTGAAAAACATAGAAAGCATAAAGGTATGTTTTAAATATAAAATATGGAAGCATGTGGAAAACATAAATACCATATATATCATATATAAAAAATAGTGACATCATAATGGCCACCATGAAAGGTGTTAAGAGAAGATTGATCAATCATCATTTCGTGAGGTAGTAATTCACAATCCACAGAAACAGTATGTTCTTTGACCATTAGATGGAGTTGTGTGTAAGTGTAGCTCGAATCCTTCACATAACAACATAACAGTACATTGAAGATACTGTTTTTGTTTCAAAATATAGGAATAAAAAGATTTTAGGGGTTTTTAGAAGCAAAATAAAACAAAAGAACACAAGTGAATACATTACCTTTAAATCGGGTAACTCCTCTTGGTTTGCACCAAAAGGGTTTCTTGAAGAGCATTATACCAAAGGTGAGGCTTCAATGATGAAGAGAGGGATTTGGAGAGATGAAATGGGCAAGGGTTGGCTGATCCAAAGGCTTGAGAGGTGTGGGTATGGTGGTAGAGGTGGAGGCCTTTTATAAGAGAAGAGGAGGGGCACTCTTGGAAAGTTATAAAATATTACTTTATTATAAAATGATTTTCGAATTTTAAAGGTCCCAAAGGATATATTTCTAGTATAAGGTGATAAGGTTTCGAGATCCATCCATCCAATAGGTTTTTTACAAGTTTAAGACTTATATTTCACCATACCTTCTCATTTTATTTAAATCGTTCATTTATGAGGTAATCACCGCATCATCACGATGTCATAAATACAATAATTTATTTAATGTATAAAAATTATAAACAAAATATCATGATGTAGGAAATATTTTTATATTTCCAATGACTATTTATAGTCTAATAGATAGTTTATTTAGACAAAATTAAAATTATTTTACTTAGGTGTTACATACTTTGGTTACATTTTCCTTTCTTTAAAAAAACTATGATAAAAGGTCACTATCACACTAAAGTGATTCCATGGGGTCCCAATGTTGGAAAATGGCATCCCATGGTAGTCCATGACACCAAAAATAGCATTAGGACACATGTTGGTGTCATTTTATATTTTTATGATATATTTTTCTTAACCTTAATTACCCGATTACTAATTAAACACGATAATTAAAGATAATTACCATCGTTACTATTCATAATGTCAAAAAACAAATGAGTATTAATTACATAATTTAGACCTTTTGATTCAAAATATGGAATCCATTTTATCAAATTCAAAACACATAAATTGTAGTAATTAATTTGAAAGTAAATCCCTTTGTAAAAACAAGGGACGAGTTTTCAAGAAGTAAAATTTATCAAAAGATTGACTTGTTTTTACATCCAATTGAAAAGTGAAATTACTTAAAATGAAAAACATTGTATTAAGTGATAATAAAATAATTAAATTATACTTTAAAAACAATTAAAATTACAATCTAAATATATAAATAAATTGGATGAAAAGGTAGTTTTGAATTAAAAACTGTATTTTTCACTATTCATTAAAAAAAGTATTATCAGAAAAATACCAAAAATTAACCCTAAGATATATTTGATATTTAAAATTCAGAAATGATGTCCATTTTACCAAACTCAAAACATTGATGTTTCATTAATAAATCATATAGTTAATTCCTGCTGTCAAAACAAATAGTGGGTTTTTTGGAAGCAATATCTATGAAAAGTTTGACACTTGTTTATGTCCATTTTCAATGTCAAATTAATTATAATGACCACCGTTTAATTAAATTGTAAAAATATATTCAATTAAACTTTAAAAACAGTTAAAAAGATAATATAACCATATATTTAAATTAGTTGAAAAAGAAGTTTTGATGTAAAATGCAATATTTTTCACTATTCATTAAAAAATTTGAACATCATCAGAAACATACCAAAAATTTAACAAAAGTAAATTTAAATATACCAATCATAAAGAATAAGTTTATTTTTACAAATATATCTTATAAAATTATCAAAAGTTAGATTTAAAAAAGGTTCTCCATCAAAAGGCGGTAAAACATTCTTTTAAAAATATTAGAGTATTTATTCTTAAAATTGGATTCATTTGGATTTTAAGCCTTTAACATTTATTGGATAAATGTAAAAATATTTGACAAACATATTTAATCATTTTGTAGTTATTTCTGTTCATTCCCTCCATTAAAACAACTAGGCGTTAACTATTATAATATTATTATATTATTAGTGTGCAACGTAAGATTTCAAAGAAACTCATTGTTGTGTATTGGGTACACCATCGAGCATAGCATTTAATTTAAAGTAGTATTAACATTTTATTCAAAAAATATTGATAAACATTAGAATGTAATATTATTTATTTACCTGGGATGTTACAGTTACAAATTATATTTTCAATATAAATATCTTTCTGTGATCTTCATCACCATCTTTCACAATTTTCACTTAAACATTTCTTTGATATCATTTGGTATAAAATTTAAATATAACACATTGAATTAATATAATTCTCCAAAAACATAAATAAACACCTTTATGGTATAAGGATACATTTAACATGTATTATACTTGTATAATCATTTATTTTTTACAAATTGAAATTATTTATTTTTAAACATACTTCTATTATCCTCTTAAAAACTATATATTATCAAAAATTTATTTCTAATACATCAACTTTTTTATGTTAAGACACATAATTTTTTATATAAATACATAACACTTATTTCTTTCAATGATAATTTTTAACAAAAAAATTATTGATAACAATATCTAATATGATATTCTATATGATTAGAATAGTATTTTGAAATGAAGATTTTATTGTTTTTAATATTTCAATTATGGGTGGTGTGAACTCATTACCCATTGTATTAATAAATAATTCGGATAAAAAATATTTTTCTACTATAATTTTTTTTCTTTCATTAATATATAATTGGATCAAATAATACACCATGTGTATTAAAAACCAGTATTTAATTTATTTATAACAATAATTGTTTGAAATAAATTTTCTTTTATTATAATAGGATAAAAATACAAAAAAATAAACTTCCTTTATAATATATAAAATACAATTGTGTTTAGATGTAATTAAATGTGTCCAATATCTGGATTTATGAATCCTTTTCTGTATCATATAGATGGATACTTTTGGCTTTATTATTCAACTATTAATTTATTTTTAAATCTTGTGTATATACACATTAAATTTTTAATGTGTAGTTGTTATAATTTACCATTAAAATAAAAGAATTTAATTATATAACACCATTACCTAATTAATAATATTTTTGATGTTTCATTTTACCCTCTATGAATTATAGAAGTTACAACTCCAATGGAAATACATCCCCTCCTTCCAAACAATTATATTTTGTTTCAATGACATAGGATGACGATTGGACCATTAAATTCTTTTCTTCTGCCCCAAAAATTTACCAAACATCGTAGTCAACATATCCCAAAATTCTAGAAATCTTCATCTATCATAAATACATTGAGGATATTGGGTAAAAGTTTATCAAATTCATTCATTTAATTAAAACCTTTCCAACAAATTATAGAATAAATATCTTAATCAGAATAGACATTAAAGTACCCATATGTATCTTAAATTCATTAAAATAATTAATCCTTTTGAGTATATTAGTGGAGGATAACTTTTATTCAATTATTATACATATTAAATTTTAATTTGAAACATTCTATGGATACTTCTATTCTACTCATAAACATATAAATCCACTTGTTAAACAACTTCAATATTTGGCTTCTCAATATGGGGTTTCTATAACATATAGAAGTTGTAGTCATTCTTGAGAAATATTCTCAAATTCATATTCCAATCAATAAAATTACTTACATTAATCATTTATTTATGTGAAATTTATTTCCAAGTTATATTTAATTATGATGATGTGATTTTATCAACAATAGAGGATTTTATCATATGAGTATCATGTTTTACATGGACTTTTATTAAATTCACTCTTATTAAAATGATAAACCCTTTATAATTAAATGAAATTTATTAGCAGTTAAAGATCCAAATTTCATCATGAATTATCACATTAAATCTCATAACATATTCCATGATAAAATATGGTTGAAAATAATGTTAATCATATCACATAAGGTTGTTGAATTGTAATGTGGATAACTCTTCTTCAATTATACCATATAGATTTTTGTCAAATATATTTTAACAGTATCCCATATATTATGGTTTCCCAACTAATTGTTTCCCAAGATCACACTAGGAATAGGACCCTTGAAATTAAGGTCACTTATAACTTGTTTCCTTAAAAAAGATAATCCATGGCCACCTTAATTTGGTATTACCAACCCATTTGGAAAATATATGTCTATGAAATTGTTTGCATTTGAAGGAAACTAATATATAATAGTTTTAAGAGGATTTAAATCTCACCATATTATCTCATTTATTCCCATCATGTATGCAATATTTTAATGATTTAGTTAAATTACCCTATACCTTCAACCAGAATAACTTGTTTGAATCATATTATTGTACAAATATATATAAAAATCATGATTTTTGTTACCCAAAAACAACAGCTAATTAAATTTACATATATATAAATTCATCCCATGTATAAGGCATATGAATCCTCTTATTATAATGTTATAGAATAATATGAAACCAAATTACCTATAACAATTAGTATATTTTGATAGATATCTAACCCCCACCTCTCTAAACAAAGTAAAATATCCTCCGATAGTGAGAAATCTTACCCCAACTCTCACTACTATGGATCAATACTCAAGGAGAACCTAAATACCAATAAAATCTCAACACCTCATCTACATAAATCATAAATAAACATTAATATCAATTTTATAACCAAAAATAAAATCATATTCATGGTTTAACAGAACTAAATCTAATGTTCTACCTAAAATAAATCTTCATATATGCATGGTATAACATTTATAAATAGCAGCATGAAACTTTAAATTAAATAATACATTTGTTTATAATATAAAACTTATATTCAACAATATAGAAATAAGTAATTAGATAAATAAATTACAATTAAAATGTTTTTAAAAGAGATAAAAAAATTAAAATTATTTCATTAATAAATAAAATAAAAAACAATTTATAATTTAATCATTGAATTATCAAAATTCCATAAATAAATATACATCAAAAGTTAATATTTATTTCAATATTAACTCTTTATTATTTTTATTTTACATTAAATTTAATATTAACACATTAATATTAAAAAATATGCAATATTTTAAGAAAATCTATTATATTTTTTTGAATGTTTCATATTATGTAAATACTTTCCCAAATCGTAATATTACATATTTTGTTTTTTATTCAAATTTTTTATCAAATATGTAAATACTTATTTTTTCATGGTTTTAATAATTTTTCAAATAACCCCCATAATATATAAATTTATATTCTCATTTATAAAAATTTCATGAATCAATATAAATAAATTTATGTCTAAATTCATTTTATAATCCAAAACATTCTAAATTTACCATTTAAAGTAAATTTTAAACCAATATCAAATCAACTAAAACATTTTTTGATATAGTTTAATGCACCCCATAAAATTAGGTTCTAGCCTTCTAGGCTAGCTTCGGTGATAGTTTTTTCTAATTATAAAATAAAATATTTAAAATTATATAAATCATAAATATTTTTTCATTAATCCATGGTGAGGTATGTTCCAATTTACAAGGTAAAAAACCATGTCTATTTTTTCCTTGAAGTCATTTTTGGTCTATGCCATCAAAATTTACACTTTTAAAACCATTAAACGGTTCAAAAGGCTATATCAAGGTTCTCTCAAGGAAATTATATTTCAATACTAACCACATCCATTTTACTAATAAACCATGTTTTAATCACATTATAATGATCTATTTTCATTAAACTATTTTGTACTTGTTTTTCACAAACCATGATGTGGTTTCTAACATTTATATAATGATGATTTTTTTCATCTTAAAAAATAACATGGTTTGGAAAACTTCAAGAAAAAGTTTATTTATAAAAAAACGTCATGATTTTCAAAAATATAATTTTATAGTTTGTTTATTGATCAGAAAATTAATCTAAACATAGTAAAAGCGTCTCATATACCATTTTTTAGTGGGAAAAAACTAGTTCAAAAATTTTATAAAGGATTAACTAAAATCCATTTAATCAAAACAATGTTTTCATTTGTATTCTTATAAATAAATAATTAATAAATTTCATAATGTATTTATGTTTATCTAATATAAACAAGATCCCTAAGATGATCTTTATAGGAATCATAGAGAAACATCCAACAAACCCCTACCTCAAAGGGTATCCGAAAGATGTGTAAATCTCCCAATTCTTGGGAATAAATCTCCTATATTGAAAATATACTGGAATATTTAGTTTAAAGAATGAAAATAATTTAGAGATATATTTCATCACCCTTACCATTTCTATATAAAGGATCATACACTCTTATCTAATGGTACCAGTCACTTTTTATAATCTTTAAGGACCCTTGTCATGTATCTAAAAATGTTAAAGACATTAAAAAAAGGTACAAATTACCAATGGTTTATAACTCAATTTTAACAAATAATTAAATTATTAACATATTAAAACGTTTATATTATGTTATAAAAACTTCACTAAATTTCACTACTCTTCCTATTTTTTATTTTATTAAACACCTCAATTATGGTATATGGAAAAAAGATGAAATATTAATAAAAGAATATAAACCATGAGGGAAATAAAAGTATGACCTTATAAGTTGAAAATGAGAAAGTGTTTACTTCCATTAATTCTCCATTAAATCTACCAAAGATTCATATTATCAAAAATATTAAACCAATAGCTAGATAGAATAAATAATTTATATTATTCATCAATAATCAATGATACCTAAACAATCCAACCAATAATTACTTAGTCATATGTATCCATCCGATTAAATTATCATTTAGATAAATTACCTTTATAATGATATTCACCGTCAATTTTTCTTTCTCATCCTTATCAATATTAAATGTAATATTTTATGTTTTCAAGAGATTTAAATTATATAAATTCCAAAACATTTCATATATATGGAATGTTAAAGAAGTAACATTCTCTAATAAAAATTATTTAGTTATAATTCTAGTTACTATAGTTCATTGAGAAGAGTATTCCTTTTCTAATTTTTCTCCTTTGATATAAAATTAATATCTATTCATCAACAATCATTTACTTTTCTTTATCCCACGAACCTTTACCTATATAATAAACCTCATAATTTTTCTACACTATATTTTTTTATTTAAATATATAAAAGTGTATTACATCCCTGAATAAGAATTCCAACCTCTCTTTCCTATGAATCATGGAAAATTTAAGTGGAAACCCAAAGTATTTGAATGACATCACTAGGTATTTTTTTGATCATGATCACTATAGAGGTAGTAAATTTATAATATTTCACATTCAAATTATTTAGAGATGAAAACTAAAATGTTTTAATACCATTAATATACCAAATATTTAAAGAAATGATATTATATTTAGATCATTCATGTTATATAATAATGGGAATCATAGGATTAACATCTATAAAAAAACAACTCATAGAATTAATAAAATCCAACATCACATCATGAATTTCCTCATTAACCAAATTTCAATCATTCAAGAATAGAGGGATACTATGTTCTATAACATAAAGCTGTAAAAACTTCACTAGTTCATCTTTATGAGTCCGATATCATTTAATGATATTCCTAACTGATTATGATAACTTGAATTGTGAATAAGATTCCCAGACACAAGTTATTTCATACCATGAACACTTCCATGTATAAAACAATGATGTATTTACCTTTACTACATCAGGGTTTATAATAATAAAAAATATGAAATTGTTTAAACCAACACAACTTAGCTTGATCAAAACTTAAAATTAATAACAAGAAACATCTTTTCACCAAAATATGTATTGGAAGGTCTTCCAGAAAACTTCATTATGATTTATCCCCTATGAATTTGGATTTCTTAAAGATAATATTGTTAATTTTTCATGATTCAATCATGATTTAGTAGGATTATCTAAATATTAGTTTAATGATTCTCAACTTAATTTAATTATAGATCATCGAATATAATATTAGTCATGGTAACTTCTCCAAACTATTGTTGAAATTATGGTATTTATTGATGATTTTGATATTTTTATTCGTTTTTTTGGGTTCTTATAGGTTAGTAATATTAAATAAGGGGACTAATAAATAATTTTAATTTAAGAAACATAATATAAAAAACATGACTAACTGAAACACAAATAATCATAAAAAACAAATTTCTCCACTTGATCATTTTATTCATATATAAATATATAATATAAATTATAAATTCGTCCCTTTTTCCTAATGATATGTTTTTTTCAAAGTTCTCTATGTGATCATGACAGATAAAAACGATCTTGCCAATAGAACCATTCTTCCAAATAGTATCCATGGGTATTCTCGAACTAGTAATCATTGGGATGCATTTTCCTCAATATAATGATTTTGAGAACCATTTTTAAAAGGAATAATGAAATTAATAGTGATATGAAATCATTTTAAGAAGCATTTATGCAATCATATGATATATTTATTCCTATAAAATCAAAAATTAAGAGCATATTTATATATCCACACATGAAAAGTTCTTAAATTCGTAACATTTATAAAATTTTTGGATATTTAATGAGAAATTTCATTAACATTTCATGACATTACCATGCCAAGAAACAATGACTCATTTATGGTAATGAATTGTTTAATGTTCAATTTTTTTACTATTAAAAATCCAATAAATATCATCAAATTTTATTATGAACTGATCATGATATCTTAGGTGAAAGACTAATCAATTCTCATGAATAATCATATAATGTATAAAATTTCATGCACATAATGATAACAAGGTGAAATTTAAAATGATGGTGTTTAACCCGATACAAGAAATGATATGGTTAAGACAACCACACCATAGTTTTAGCAGTAGTTCAATATTTTATTAATCTATTAATTTAAGTAAATCCATATATTCTTAGCACACTATTTTCTATCGCATCATACTTAATAACTTGTGAAACCATATCCAAAACTATTTTTAAGGTTTCTTCAAAAACATATTTTTCGATATTTGACATTAATTTTCAAAAAATTTATATCATATATAACAACATATTAAAATAGATCAAAAAATAATTTTAGATATCCTCCAAAACACTATTGTGGTATCTCTTAATATATTAAACAAAAACTTTTTAACAAAAAATAATATTTAATCCTAGAACTAAAATGTTTGACAAAACATTCATATGAATCATTGAAAACAATCATTAATTCCCAAATCGATAATTGTATCGATAGGAAAATTTTAGAAAATAATCATTATTACTCAATCTATATATGGATCTAGTGTTTCACTACTATTAACATGTATCTGCTTACATATTACGATGAATTTTATCATATAAAAGTATTCATAATCAAATAATCTAGTTTTTCCATCAAAACACGTAACCATAGGACTTGGAGGATGTCAACCCCATATATCTTACTCATAAATTCTTGATTATACATATATATACTAACAAAATAGATTAACATATCACATGTCATTCACATATATAGATGATAACATCATATATCCCTCACTCAAATTGATAATCACCCTAGTATAGATATGTACAAACACTTCATAAGTCAATATCAATCGAGGACCAAATTGTTATTCATGTCACATGAAAGTAAAAATACCACATTGGTTTAACATAAACAAAAAACATGACTAGTTACTTACCTAACCACCCCTGATTAAAAATACCTCATGGATAACATAAGAAAAGTTTGAATGTGTGATGGTTATCATGATAGGTTACTTTTCAACCTTAGTTACATGGATTTAATATGAAACATAAACCACTAGTAAACCAAATACATAGTGTATTCCACTCCAATTTGTATATATAGTGGGACATCCAACACAAAAAATCATTTTTATGATTCATGATATAATTAAATATCTTTATAAGAAACCCAACCCATACTAATATTCACATGTCATCAAAACACACAATACTTTATGATGAAAATCAATTTGGGATAGCTCAACGTCATACATTGTGAGTTGATTTATCATTTTACTTCATAATTTTATATATCCAATATGAAATAATGAAAAATTAGAGGATTCTATTTTTTTAGAATTATCATTTTAAAATCCTGAACTATTTCATCAGTATTAAACAAACTATATAGGAGAATTAGTCTAATAAAATATCATATGATAGAATTTTATAGGGTACTTATATTTTCTTCACCTTAAGATTTTTGTTAAAATAATATCATCTCTATGTAATTTCGACCACTTCCTTATGCCATAATAACAAAATTTTATTAAAAAGGGGGAGAACACCCCAAATGAAAAAAATATAGAGGTATGAATTAATTGAGCCTGAGAGGATACCCTATAATAATATTTACTCCCTCCTTGGGGAAGGATAAAACTCTAGAGAAACACGTGATCTGGATAACCCTAGAGGCCTTGGATGTAAGAAAATATTCTACTTTTCCCCTCATTAAACATCTACATGATGTATTTGATGTTATTGATAAGCTCTATGAAGTTGTGAATATGATAGGAAATGGTCCAAAGGTATCCGATAGTTACCCTAAATGGAGTTATAAATAATAAGGGAATCCAATTACACAACATATAGGTGGATAATTATCTTAATTCAATGTTTTAGAACATTTAGCAATGCATCGTCTTCATCTTTAAGAGTGTCTTAGAATCCAAAGGAAGTTGTGGATTCAATGATAAAAGAACCTATGGTATCACACACTAACCCACCGCCCTACATAGCTCTCATACAACATGAACCGTCTGTATTATATTTAAGACCATAGCTACATGGAAGCAAGATGATCCATATTCCAAGAGGATGGATTTTGTCTATTGATGAATAATAACCAATGGTTTTTAGAATTCCGAGGGATGGAGAATCAACCCATTCTTGAGAAGTCAATCTAAATTGATCACCATGAGCCTAGTTTCATACACAATTCACTTTCTTGATATGATAATTCCTTCAATTCAAGCCCTATTTCTCACATTCCATATAGTACAGCAGACTGCAATAAGAATGATCAGTCTCACATTTTCTTTATTTCTATTGTTCACTACTACATGAATCCACGTATCAAGAATGTTTCTAAAAGAAATATCATGGGAAGAAACAACAGTGAAGTATCCAAAATCAAGACATACATATTTAACCAATTAGATCTCAAAGAATAAATTCCACATAGTTTTAGTGTGGTGTTAATTGCAGTAGAAGAATCTAGATTCCATCTGAATGAATATACACTTAACATTATCATTTGTGGGGAGATATTTGTTTCTATTGTTCCAAACAAGAATGCTATACTTGGCGGGGATATATTTTTCCCAAAATATCTATCCCCATATATCAAGGTATCCTGGAGCCAGTATCATTATACAATAATCTTAAATGGTGAAGTCCCCCTAACATCGAACCAGTGAATACACATTTTTTCGGGTTCCCTATCCATCACAGTAAGAAAATGTCACACTTGCACTTGTTTAAGACATCCTAGATAAATTATAGATACTTTATACCTTTCTGAAAGGAAATAATTTGGGTGTGAGACCCTGGAAATCCATCCAAATGACCAGCCCAACTCTTATCCCAAAAATTAATACCACCCCTTTTGACGATCCAACACACATGTATCTCAAGAAAAGAGAAATAAGATTGAATTTTTCACTAAATATATGACATGTTACCCTTCTACAAAATCAAAAAACATCCATACTTGTTATTAGAAAACATGACACATAGTGATTGAACCTCAATGGCCTCCCAAGAAAGTTACCCATGCATATATTTCATAGTATCATATAAGATCCTTAGATAGATGCCTCCACCTATATGGCTTTGTGATGCTTCCCCTTGATTACCAGTGGTTCTTAAAGATTGAATGTGAATACCATAACAATGTTTCTAATTTATTCTCAATGATGATGATAATGGTATTAAAAACTTTGAGTACCAACAACACATGCATGAGTATAAAGGAAATATCACTATTAACCAAAGTTATCCTACCTCTGATAGATAGAAAGTGAATTTTCCAATATGAGATATAGATAGTAAACCGATTGAATACCTTATCGAATTAGTTAATGTGAGGACTTTTATTGGGGATTAGTGTGTCGAGGTTAACCATTGGGAATGCTTTACAGATAATTCCTAGACTGAAATCTATATCTCTCTCCCTCATATTAGAATACCTACTTAGAATATAAACTCTAATTTTATCTTGGTTTACATGCTGGACACTCTACATGTGACACTCACTTAATATTTTACTGATACCTTGAATTGATCTGTTTCTTAGATTGTCAAAAATGAAAATATCATATGTGAAATTTATGTGAGAAATGGTGTTGAAATGAATCCTAAACCAATAGGGGTAACAATGCCTTCAAGAATGACCCTTTTTATATACCTGATCAATGTGTATTGCATCATGATAAAAAATCTCGGATATAATGGGTCTCCTTGCCTTATAACCTAGATAAACTTGAAGAAACTGCAATTATTACCCATAATAGATAAGTGTAGTCACAATGAACCAAAAATTTGATTATATTATCAATACTATGGCATGGGAAACAAATTATTGTAATATCCTTGAGGTTGAATGATCAATTGAGATGATCATATTATTTATCTATGTTTAACATGATGACTATATTCAAACAAGTACCCTTTGTTCTAAATCATTGATCATATCTTATACCAAGCCAATATAACACTATATCTCCTTTACCTTAATACAACCAAGCTATTCATTAGCTCCTTAGGAACTATTTTTTACCAAAAATATATATTTATAATACATTTGCACATTTATGTTAGGAAATAACATTAGTTTTTCTTTTTTTTCCTTATTTATAAAAATAGTTATTAACAAATATATCTTATATGTTATACTATATGGCTAAAAAAATATTTTGTGATAAAGATCCTATTATTTAAAATATTCCACTTTTGGGTGGTGGGAACATCTCTCCTCAAATAGTAACAAAATAATTTCATGAAAACACTTTTTATCTAGGATAAAAATTATTTTATCATTTTCTTCTTATTGAAAAAGTTATATAATCGTATTAATTATACACAATGTATGTCAAAGATAACATTTCATTTTTTCTATAAATACCTTTTTTCATAGAAATCTCTCTTACAAAATAAGAAAGAATTAGAATAAAAGTACAAAAATTTTATTTGAAATTCATCTAATTCTTAAAGAAATACTTTTAATCCAACTACTTGATATAATATCTCTTTCCTTCATATCTTGAATAAAAAATACATGATTCATTAATTCATACCTTAATTTTGAACTCCGTTATATTTATAATAGTTATAAATTATACACAAGGTATAATATTTCTTAAATAATATAGGAATTTATTTCTATAACATTAATACATAACATGTACTCTACGTATAGTTTCTAAAACTCATTAAATATTCTACAAATTTCCATCACTAATGGAAACACTATCCCACTTTCTGGAAACATCATTTAAATTTAAATTACTAAAGATGAATATTGGACCCTACCATACTCTTTTTCTAGCTTAAAAATTTACTAATTTGTATTATCAAAAAAAATAAGTCTCATGTTTTACTTAGACATCTCCAACTTATTTAGAAAACCGTGCACAATTTTATTGCACTTATTTATAAAAATTAATTGTTAACTCCTTTCTAATTATAAATATATAATAAATTTCATTTCTAGATAAATTATTAAAGTAAACCGTTAGTCTCTTAAATTAAATATTATACCAAAAAATATTGAGTAGATGAGTAGAAAATAGTGTTCCTTAGGTCATCTAAAATCTAAAAATTTACATAAAAAATCAATTGAATTAGAATATTCTTCTTGTAAACATCTAAAACCACATAGAGAACAAATTCAAAATTTGTGATCTAAATATAGAATTAATATAACACACATATATTTTTTATTTTTAAATAAAATTTCTTAATTTTATATTATTTTTAAGAAATTTTATTTTATTTTTATTTTCTTTCTTCAAAAATGATCTCAATGACTTTTTAGATAACAATGATTCCATTTTTATCTATAATATACGTTTTTATCTGATGAGTATCATGTTCTATAATAATTTAATAGATAATTATTTTAAATATATTCTAAAAAAAATGTTGACCCATTTTTCAATAGCCTTATATCCATTTGTGGTTGATGATCCATTATTTACAAAGATTTAAGTAAACTTTAGTGTTCTTATGAAAAGATTTTTATTTTCATAAAATTTAATGCCAAGAATTTTAGATTTGACTCTCGGATAGCTGAGCAGAAAATTCATTTCCCAATCCATCATTTAAATTATTTCTACTATATTCAATTTGTATGAAAACTCCTATGGGTTTCAAGCTAAGTGTTATTCAACACACAAAATATGAATTAGTTATCTAAAAGTTAGAGTTAGTCATTTTCACTAAAACTTATACAATATAATCCATTGAAACCCATATTTACCTTGAATGTAAAAAAATGATGAATGATGAATTAACATGATCTCTCTTTTAAATTATTATAATAGTTATTATTATAAAGGTATTTTTTTAATCTCACTATCTTATTTGATGTATTCCCTTTATGTATGCATGCTTAAAATTATTTAGTTTTCAGTTTCATATACCTTTATATAAATCAACATGTTTAAAACATATTTAAGTATAACTACTTATATAATTTATGATTTTTGTGCCTTATAAAAAATGAAAATTCATTATATTAATACACATCTAAATTCATCCCATTAATACGGTATGATAAATAATTCTATAAAAATTCTTAGAATCATATAAAACCAAAATATGCATTACATAAATCATAGTGTGACAAATAAAAACTCATCACTTTACTTGATATAGAAAAAACACCAAGGATAGTTAGAAGCTTGGCCCAAAGTCCAATTAATGATGGATCACTACATAAGAAGGACTTCAATTCTAATAAAATCTTAACACATAATATGAATAAATCAAAATAAACAATCTTTTTCAAACTCATGGCCAACCAAAAAATCATTATCATGGTTGAACACTACTAAATATTATATTGTACATATCATATAACTCTTTATATGAATTATATGACATTTATAATATGTATTTTAACTTTCTAAACTAAATCATACATCTATTAATAATATAATTATAATAATTATGAATAATAAAGAAGGTAATAAAACAAACAAATGATAAATTTAAAAAAATTTGAACATGAGGAAAGTATTTATGAACATTTAATAAATATAAAATTATAATAACTTTATAATTGAACAATAAATTATATAAAATTGCATAACATATAAATATTAGCACATTATATCTTTAATAAATATAAACAAATCATTTTATTATTTAACTATAATTTAATTTGAACATATTAATATTTAAAAATATATGATGTTTATAAAAAAGATGAAATCGTAAAACATTTCATAATTTATTTAAACAAGATACATAATATAAATATCAAATACTTCAATTTATAAAATACTCTATCAAATCCGTAAAAACTAATTTTGGAATTGTTTAAATTAATTTCCAATCAATAAATTTAAATATAGATATTTCATATTATAATCTATGATTATTTTAAAAAATATTATTTAAAATTTTGAATTATTTATTTTAATACAATTTATAGACACAATACAAATTGATAAACCATATTTATACACATTAAATATAGATTGTATCCTTAAATGGTTTTTAGTATGGTTCAATTATCCCCTAAGATTCTATACAGGTCCTCCCGAATTTCATTAGGGAATATTTTTTATAAATTTAAGAAAAATTATTTTTCTTTAAAAATTTAATACCATGGATATTTTTATTATAAATAATGACATGGTTTCCCTATGTGAAATCTATAACCATAAGGGAACGATGATCAATTTCATTATGAATTTCGATTTAAAAAAATACTAATATAAGCCATACCTCTAAAACCATGATGCGATTTCATCAAGTTTACAATATGGTTTTCATAAGGAACTATCATTTCAACACTAACCATAAGAATTTTACTAATAAAATAAGAAATCATAGTATCGTTTACTGTATTCTATTTTTTTTGAAAATATTTATAGCTTGTTTTTAAAACTATGAAGTATTTTTATTACTTTTATAAAACCACAATATTTGCAACATAAAACACATTATAGTTTTTAAGAATTCGTGATAAATTGTTTTTAAACATTTTATGGTTCTATAGAAATGGATTTTTTTAGTTTCTTAATCAATTTAAAAAATCATTTTAAAAAATATTTATGTGGATCTCATACCAATAAAGGGTCTTAAAGGAGTAAATACTTGACCATATATAGTAAAAATAGACATAAAAAAATATTATTTCTCAAGATCATTCAATTAATATTGGATTAGATAAAATAAATGAAGAAATTTTTTATTTTCATTGCAAATATAATATATCCAAGATTCTCTAGATTATCTTTACAGAGATCATAGAGAATTAAGAAAAATATTCCTTCCTCATATGGTAACTATTGGTTGTGTAGATATCTGACCACATGAGAAGGATTTACTTTATGTTATGGTCAACTAAAACCATTTCATAAATTCATTAATAAAATGGGAGAAAGAGAACATTAATTGAAAGATAATTCTTGAATTTTATATAATATTTAGTTTCCAAATTTATCAAAATCTATGGACTATTTATATGGCCACCTAAGGACTCATAATAGATTTCAAAAATTTCATAAATGTTTTTATATTATTGTAGATGTCTCATAGTTATTTCTTGAAATCACAACACCATTCAATGTTGGATAATATATAGTGATCTATTGTTTTATAATTAAATTATTATTTAACTCTTCGAACTCATATATATATCATCAAATTATATTTTAAATAGATCATGGAAAATTTTATGGAAGATTAATCAAAGAACAGACTTAATATATAATTCATGCACTTTAATGTGCAAAACATTTTCGTATTTACATTCAACATGAAAAGCATTACGCTGGAACAAAACAAAATGTGTTTTAAAACACTATACATTGATTTTATCATCAATACATAATTCAAAAAGAATCACTCATAGAACATATTATGATTAAAATTCAATTTTTTACCTTTTTTCTTCCATGTATGATAAAGATTCATCATCCTCTATTATTGGTATTCGATGTTCTATACATAAGTAAGAGGTCAATTATACCCCAACCAAATTTTTCATCCATGGACTATTTTTTTAAGAATCATCTTAGAAGTCTTTAATAAGGTATGGAAATCCTCACATTTTTCATGAAGTTTATTGTGTTTTAAGTGTTACATTTTTATGTTCAATTGGTAACAGTGATTTCCACTATTTTAAAATCGATTATTCCTAAGAATCATTCTTGGTATTATATTATTTCTAATTAAGTTCCCTTTTATGTATACCTTTTTCACATATTCATTAAAAGAGATGAACAAACCATTTTTATAATATTTCATTAGGAATTACTTGTGTCTCTTTTATGAAACCTACACTAGGATAGGAATAAACAATGACTCTTTTATTGGATTTTAAATAGAAAAATTAAAAATTTATCCTAAAGAGCACTACATGATGAGAAAATTATTAAATAATATTAATAATTTTTATTATTATATTTTTTGGTTCCACAAATATAGTGCCAAAAATATAACTGCTCGTATGACATCATCAATTCACATATTGAATTGAAAATTATAATGTATAGTCTCACTTCTCAAGAATAAAAAAATAGGGATAAAAATGTGTAATTCTATGGTTGATTCCCTAGGGAACTCATGATCTCATAATCTAAATATTCTATTTGTTAAATCAAATAAATCATGGATTGAAACTGAAAATAACTAACATGCTTTTTATAGATACATAAGAATAGATTATTGATTTCAGTTAATGATTTTTATTAAGGGTAAAACATTTGTTCACATTGTAAATATAAATATCTAATTATTTTTTGAATTATAAATCCAATTGATGTTCAATGGATGAATTTGTACAAATATTATCTTAATTTTTTAACTTAATATTATAAAAATAATTTAATTTAACAAATATTCATTGAAGGTTAATGTTATATGGAAAATATGATTCAAATATAATCTCATATATAGATCTCAATTTATCATATTTTATTTAATCATTTATTATTAATTTTAATAAAGAATCAATAAATAATAAAATAGAGAAATGAAGCTTAATACAACACTAGATAATATCTTTTATTCATATGTGAGCCCAAATATTCAGTATATTACTAATCCTTAAACTCTCACTACTCGAAATTAACCCTTTCCCAACAGTTTCAAACCGTTGGTAAAGGCTGCCAAACCATTGGTATCCTATATACCAATGGTTTGGAAAGCCATTGGTAAGTAAGGCGTGGAAGTATCCCATTACCAATGTTTTTTGTAAAACCATTAGGAAAGGCAGTTTTTAAAGAGTATTACCAATAGTTTGTAAAACCGTTGGCATTTCTGGAAGAATACATCATTATGCTAACAGTTTACTAAAACCATTGGGAAAGGCGGTTTGTAAAGATTATTGCCAACGATTTTACAAACCATTGGCATTGCTGGAGTATTTCCATGTTTTACCAATAGTTTACTAAAACTGTTGGTAAAAATATGTAGAGAACTATACCAATGGTTTAGTAAACCATTGGTATAGTGTATTACCATAATTTTACAGCACCTAAAATCCTCCATTGTACACTCAACTACACACCTACATACACTCTTAATAGCAACAAAAACACTTGATATAGCACACAAAAAAACACAAAAACAGGATACTATTATAACCATGGAATGTACCAGAATTATAATCATGTATATGAACCCAATTACCCTATGCAATACAGAATTCATAATTGAATTCTCAATTGAATACATGAAGAATGAATTATGTAAAGAATTATAAATTATGAATTAATAACACATACAAAATTAATTATGTTGCATATAGAACTCTGAATTATATATAACACATATATAATATTAAATACAAGGGATTGAGGGTGTCTGTAACGCCCCGACCCCAGCTACCCAGAGTCGGTGCATTACTTCATAACATTGGCATGATCACAAAAGATCAAGTCTCGAAAGACCGATTAGTTTAGTAGCACTGGAAACACTAGATACATTCATAAATGTTACATTACAACATAAGGTGGAAAACTATAATAACAAAGTCTCCATAGTCCACACTCATATCCTCTTCTGACTATCCCTGCAGGTCATTCATAAAATACTTCTTCACATCCTAGAAAATATTAAAACATTGAAAGGGGTGAACTCAGATGCTCAGTAAGGATAACAATATTGCGGAAGCTTTCATAAATAAACATAAACATTTAAGGCAATGTATAACTAAAACAAAAGCCTTTTAAACTTGAACATCAATATAATATGGCAAAAGTAAAATGAGATAATGCCATTTACTTCTTCACATGGATATTCTACTGGTCGAATAATCAAATTCAATATCAATAACCACTTTCATAATGATGGAATGCATAATTCCAGACTATCATAACCACGTAGTCAAGGACTCGTGCCAAGACCACAAATAAGATTTTGTCAAGGCCTCGTGCCAAGACACTATTTTGTCTCATGAGACCTACCGTTGCAATTTTTTTAGAATATAATTATGTTTAAAATTGCTCAAATATACTCCAGTGTTTTTCTGAAAACATTATGCAAGCTTCTGTAAACAAAATAACTAATTCTGAGACTGCTCAACTAATTACAGGCCATTATGGGTCCACGCCCAATCCCTTCCTGTCTACCACACTCGAGAGTCGGGTTTTCTAAAAACATTTTTAAGCTTGTGTTAAATACGTATACATTTGAACTGGATTTTCATAATTTGGAGAGAAATATCTCTTTTTTGAAATCATTTAAAAATTACATAATTATAAAACAAAACCTTTTGAATAAATGTAAAATTCAAAGGGTTTTACACACCATATAAAAGAAATTTGTGTATAAAACAAAATATGCCTCAATGAATGGAGATTGAGACGAAGTCCCTTACAAAGATAATTTGTTAAATAAAATAGATCTATTATGTGTATTCACTATAATTAAACATAAATAAAGTACAAATAAAAGATAGTACATAATAATATCATGACATAATTTGAAAGTAGGAGATTAACCCAAAGAATGGAAATTAGGTTAAGAAATTCCCTTACCTTGCGTCCTGTCCTGACTCGACCGTTCTTTAACCTCCTGAATAATAAACTAGAGTTAATTCCTATTTACTTAAGAACCTTTTTGATGTTCATTATTCCTTTTATATCCCGTATTACCATGTTATGAACATTATGTAATTAGTTAAGTTTATAACGGTCATTTTGTCGATCTTAGGTACTTGAGTCAGAAATAACATTCTTATAATTACAAGTTGTTCATGTGGTGATATATCCATTATATCCAGAATTATATTCATGATATACATATCATATATCTCATATATATCCAGTATATACATGCATTTATAATATTCCATAACGTTTAGAGGTAAGAAATGAAATGCACCGTTCATGGAGACGGTAAGCCGTACGTATGCATGAACGCTACTTTCATTTCTATTTCGTATTTAATGAAATCATAATGATATAAAGGTATATTATAATTACAGTATAACATTATATATAATATCATTTACTCCATCCTTTATACATCCCACATACGGCATTAACGATTCAAATCACTTTGAGGGGGCGGTAGTCCGCACTTCCTAAAATGAAAATATCGCGTTTACCCATAATGGAAACAATAAAGGTATGCCATAAATGAAAAATAACGAACCTTAAGTAAAACATAAACATATTATATATCATTTATAAATAGGGTGACATCTTAATGTCCACCTTTGAAGGTGTTTTATGAGTGTTGAACAATCATCGTTTCGTGAGGCAGAAATTCGCCATCCACAGAAACCGTATGTTCTTTAACCATTAGATGTAGGTGTGTGTATGTGTAGCTCGAATACTCATTATAACAACATCCTAGTATATTGAGGATACTGTTTTTGTTAAAAAATAAAGGAATAAAAAGAGTTTAGGGGTTTGGATAAGCAAAATAAAACAAAATAATATAAGAGAAGACATTACCTTAAAATTGGGTAACTCTTTTGATTTGAGTCAAAGGCTTCCTTTGGAATACTTCTGCCCAAAGTGAGGCTTCTAGGAGTAAGGGAGGGAAGTTGGGAGGGTATTTGGGCAGTGTTTGGCCGAGCCAAATGGCTTGAAAGTGTTAATGAGGTGGTAGAGGTGGGGGCCTTTTATAAGAGGAGAGGAGGGGCACTCTTGGAAAGTAAGGGAATATTACATTATTATACAATGCTTTTCAGATTCTAAATGTCCCACACATAAATAATTCGTGGATAAGGTGATAAGGGTTCGAAATATACCCATACAATAGTCTTTGGACAAGTGTAAGCCTTGGATTGTACATTATCTTTTCATTTTATTTAAATCGTTAAATAATGAGGTCATCGCTGCATCATCATGATGTCATAAATAATTTAATTTATTAAATGTCTAAAAATTATAAGAAAAATATTATGATGTAGGAAATCTTTTTAGATTTCCAATGAATATTTATAGTCAAAAATATTACTTGTATAACCCAATGTAAAAATTGTTTTAGTAAAACATTTCATGTTTGTGTCATTTTTTTACATTAACATTAAATAAAAGGTATTTATGTCATTTTCCAACTAAAGTGGCTCCATGGGGTCCCCAAGTTGACCCATGGATTGTATTGGTCGTCCATGGCACATAAAATGAGGGTAGGACATGTGTCAAGATCATCTCATATTATTAAAACATTATTTTTACCTTAAACTACACTAATTACCTCTAATCGCGATTAAGAACTTAAAAGTTACTATTCAACAAAAAATTATTTTAATCTCATTGAACCACATTTTACTTCTTAATGACAACCATGTATGTCATATTTTTTAAATTCAAAACACAAAAGTGGTAAAATTTCATTTAAACGAAAAATCAGTTTTTATAAGTACCACTTAGTGGTTTCACTATTCATCAAAAATTGAAGTTTTTCAGAAAAATCCCAAAAATTCAACCTAAGATATATTTGATATTCTGATTTAAAAAATGATGTCTATTTTAAAAAATTACAAACTTATAAGTTGCATTAATTAATTTTATAATTAATTCCCGCTGTCACAACAAATAGCGTGTTTTTAAGAAACAATTTATATCAAAAGATTGACAATTGTTCATGCCAAATTTCAAAGTGAAATTAATTATAATGAACACCATTGGATAAAATGGTAAATATATATTCTATTTATACTTTAAAACCACTAAATAGTATAACTTATCACTATAAATTATTTTGATTAAAAAATTTGTTTTATGTATTTTTCACTATTCATAAAAATTTGGAAGTTGTCAGAAAATTACAAAAAGTTCAACATAGGCTAATTTCAATATTATGAATACAAAAATGAATTCCATTTTGAAATATAAAAATTCTATAATTTTAACAAATGGGTATTACTATTCATAACGGCTACTTTGATTAGTCGCGGTGTGTTAGAACTCGAAGTTGCGTACAATGCAAGCTATTGCATTATTGAATGAGAAGTGTATCGTGTAAGCTCGGGGTGTTACATTCTACCCTCCTTCAATAAATTTCATCCTCGCAATTTGAAATTTTTCTTGGAAAATAAATGGTTGAAAATAGAAAATACCTTTGTGGAAAACCCACATCGGAAATAAAGATAATAAAATTTAGCCTTAATAAGAGGGAAAGGGAAATGAAAAAGTCACCACCCAATTATGATCTCGATTAGGAGAACATTGGTGGAAATTAGAGACATATAATTGGAGGAAAAACGTAAATATTTGTAGGGAGTGATTGAGGTCATCAATCACAAACAAGTGTCAAATTGAGGGCCTCAAAGCCTTCAATCTATGTTGATTTAAAATATCATCAGTTCAACAAGACATAAGGTATTAGGATAACACATTTTTTGTTTTAATATCCCTTTAATAAAGTTTAAGAATTAACTTATTCATAGAATAAGATATAGGTATATATATTTATTTATTCTTGACAGGTAGAGTTTCAACCTTCAACTAATTTCTACCACAAACTCATCTTTCACTCAAAAAGATAATAGAACTAAAAAATATTCTATTTATCCTAATTGTATAAGGTTCCAAATATTAACAATACCATTTAGATTAGTAAAACTATTTTGTAATAACCAGGGACTTCCTGTAGGCTAGTGGTAGGAAATAAAGGCCTATCGCACTATGATTGTGGGTTCGATTCCTGCAGCTTTGTCCGACCCGATGGGTTATGCCCCACCCTGCAGGTTGTCCTTTTCCTAAAACTATAGTATTATAATATTCCAAAAATAATCTTCATAAATTTTTTAACCTTAAACAATACTATCCAAAGATCAACTTAATCCACTCCAACCTTTATAGTTATCCAAAATACCTCTGTCCAGACTTTCTCTAAAAGGTCTCTTAATTCCAAAATCAATTTATCAGATTCCCCAAACAAATTAAAGTTTCTCTTTTTGTCACATAATAAAAATATGATTACCTTCATCATATTAAAACCTTACTAAAATCAACAAGTACTGTAGTACAATCCTTATATATATATATACCATTATTCTAATAACCAGAATATAATCCATGAGTCCAAAAGAACCAATACATTAATTATTCTGCTTCAACTGTAGTAACAGCATAAGATTTTCCTTCATCCCTTGGCCTTTTCTGAGGTAAGTTTCCCTGATGCTTAGGACATTCATTTGCATAATGCCCCATTTCCCTACAAATGTAGAATTCAACATTGATAGCCGCTTTCTTTCCCTTGCAATCACGCGCCTGGTGACCTTTTTCTCCACATTTATAACAAACTCCCATTCCTTTTAGGCAAGTACTAGGGTGATTCTTCCCACAATTATCACATAATGGAAAAACCTTCTTTCCATTTTTCCCTTTATCTGTCTCTTGTTCCACCGTTCTCTTCTTCTCTTGCTTTACTTTGTTGTCATAAGACTTAGAGAATTCCTTTTCTGTCTTGATAGCACATGAGACAATATCTTCGTATGTTGAGAACGGTTGTGATACTAAAGCTCGACGGAGAAATGGTTTTAACCCATCAAAGAAACGATCAATCTTACCTCTTGGATTACGTATATAATCTACAGCATACCTCGCTAACCTTGTAAAGTTGGCCTCATACTTTGCGACATTCTCATCCTCCTTTTGTTTCAGACTCAGAAATTGCCTTTCTATATCTGCTCTATGGTCATGAGGAAAGTATTTTTCTAAGAAAAGATCTTTGAACTCCCTCCATTCCATATTCAATATGTCATCATCTTCCTTTGTATTTTGAATCAATGACCACCATTGATCAGCATCTCCAGTGAGGCGGTAAACTACCATGATAACCTTTTCAATTTCACTACTCCCCAAGGAGTGGAATATTTTCTCTAAGGAGTTTATCCATTGCTCAGCTACTAATGGATTTGTACCCCCATTAAATGTTGGTGGTTTTTGCCTCATGAAGCGGTCTAACATTGATCCTCCACGTTGCAGATCAGGGTGCTCCATACGAGTAAGGTTATTATTCATAACCTGAGTGAGTTGTCCCAGTATGGTAATAAGTTGATCAGCACCAGTTGTATCTTCAGATCCACAATAATTATCTTGAGCAGGAGGGCAATCCCTACACGGAGTGCGTGTATTGATACAGTTTCCATTCCTTCCACTAGGCGCCGTTTCTAAACAATGGCATAAACTATATTAGTTTATGAATCAAAATACATAATTCCATACTTTTAAAACACTTAACACTAATTTAACTATTTATGGATATAATCCATAATCATAAAAAGAGTTTTCTTTGAGGAAGTATATACTCATAACCCTTCATAGTGGATTGTAAAGAAAATGAGAATTATCTTAAGCATATCCCCCGGGAGTGTCGTAACCAAGAGTGCAGCAAGGCCCGTTTTCGTGCACCAGTTCCCGTTCTAGTCTAGCTCAAAGTGGTGTTTTTGGGTTTTACCCCTAGGTACATCTGTGCCAGTGCCGCCTCTACATGCTCGTATCCAGACAGGGATGTATTGCTTGGAAAACTGACAAAATCTCTATAATACCAAAATTCTAGGAAGTTCTTATATACTAATCCTCAAAGTCTATCTTTGGGCTATGTGCTCTAATCAGAGTTTATCTAAATCTATCTTCCAAGGTTAGTACTAAACTGCCTTTGATACCAACTGTAACACCCCGACCCCAGCTACCCCGAGTCGGTGAATTACTTCGTAACATTGGCATGATCACAAAAGATCAAGTCTTGAAAGACCGATTAGTTTAGTAGCATTGGAAACACTAGATACATTCATAATTGTTACATTACAACATAAGGAGGAAAACTACAATAACAAAGTCTCCATAGTCCACACTCATATCCTCTTCTGACTATCCCTGTAGGTCATTCATAAAATACTTCTTCAAATCCTGAAAAATATTAAAACATTAAAAGGGGTGAGCTCAGATTCTCAGTAAGGATAACAATATTGTGGAAGCTTTCATAAATAAAAACATAAATATTTAAGGCAATGTATAACTAAAACAAAAGCCTTTTAAACTTGAACATCAACATAATATGGAAAAAGTAAAATGAGATAATGCCATTTACTTCTTCACATAGATATTCTACTGGTCGAATAATCACATGCAATATCAATAACCACTTTCATAATGATGGAATGCATAATGCCAGACTATCATAACCACATTGTCAAGGCCTCGTGCCAAGACCACAAATAAGATTTTGTCAAGGCCTCGTGCCAAGACACTAGTTTGTCTCATGAGACCTATCGATGCAATTTTTTTTAGAATATAATTATGTTTAAAATTGCTCAAATATACTCCAATGTTTTTCTGAAAACATTATGAAAGCTTCTGAAAACAAAATAACTAATTCTGATACTGCTCGACTAATTACAGTCCATGATGGGTCCACACCCAATCCCTTCCTATCTACCACACTCGAGAGTCGGGTTTTCTGAAAACATTTTTAAGCTTGCGTTAAATACGTATACATTTGAACTGGATTTTCATATATTGGAGAGAAATATCTCCTTTTTGAAATAATTTAAAAATCACATAATTATAAAAGAAAACCTTTTGAATAAACGTAAAAGTCAAAGGGTTTTATACACCGTATAAAATAAATTTGTGTATAAAACAAAATATGCCTCAATGAATGGAGATTGAGACGAAGTCCCTTAAAAAGATAATTTTTTAAATAAAATAGATCATTATGTGTATTCACTATAAGTAAACATAAAGAAAGTACAAATACAAGATAGGACATAATAATATCATGATATAATTTGAATGTAGGAGATTAACCCAAAGAATGGAAATTGGGTTAAGAAATTCCCTTACCTTGCGTCCTGTCCTGACTCGACCGTTCTTTAACCTCCTGAATAATAAACTAGAGTTAATTCCTATTTAATTAAGAACCTTTTTCATGTTCATTATTCCTTTTATATCCCTTATTACCATGTTATGAACATTATGTAATTATTTAAGTTTATAACGGTCATTTTTTCGATCATAGGTACTTGAGTCAAAAATAACATTCTTATAATTACAAGTTGTTCATGTGGTGATATATCCATTATATCCAGAATTATATTCATGATATAGATATCATATATCTCATATATATACAGTATATACATGCATTTATAATATAACATAACATTTAGAGGTAAGAAATGAAATACACCGTTCATGGTGACGGTAAGCCGTACGTACGCATGAACGCTACTTTCATTTCTATTTCGTATTTAATGAAATCATAATGATATGAAGGTATATTATAATTCCAGTATAAAATCATATATAATATCATTTACTCCATCCTTTATACATCCCACATACGACAATAACGATTCAAATCACTTTGAGGGGGCGGTAGTCCGCACTTCCTAAAATGAAAATATCGCGTTTACCCATAATGGAAACAATAATGGTATGCCATAAATGAAAAATACAGAACCTTAAGTAAAATATAAACATATTATATATAATTTATAAATAGGCTGACATCTTAATTTCTGCCTTTGAAGGTGTTTTATGAGTGTTGAACAATCATCATTTCGTGAGGCAGAAATTCGCCATCCACAGAAACCGTATGTTCATTAACCATTAGATGTAGGTGTGTGTAAGTGTAGATCAAATAATCATTATAACAACATCCTAGTATATTGAGGATACTGGTTTTGTTACAAAATAAAGGAATAAAAAAGAGTTTAGGGGTTTGGATAAGCAAAATAAAACAAAATTACATAAGAGAAGACATTACCTTAAAATTGGGTAACTCTTTTGATTTGAGTCAAAGGCTTCCTTAGGAAGACTTATGACCATAGTGAGGCTTCTAGGAGTAAGGGAGGGAAGTTGTGAGGGTATTTTGGTAGAGTTTGGCCGAGCCAAATGGCTTGAAAGTGTGAATGAGGTGGTAGAGGTTGGGGCCTTTTATAAGAGGAGCGGAGGGGCACTCTTGGAAAGTAAGGGAATTTTACATTATTATACAATGCTTTTCGGATTCTAAAGGTCCCACACTTATATAATTCGTGGATAAGGTGATAAGGGTTCTAAATATACCCATCCAATAGTCTTTGTACATGTGTATGCCTTGGATTTTACATTATCTTTTCATTTTATTTAAATCGTTAAATAATGAGGTCGTCACTGCATCATCATGATGTCATAAATAATTTAATTTATTTAATGTATAAAAATTATAAAAAAATACTATGATTTAGGAAATCTTTTTAGTTTTCCAATGACTATTTATAGTCAAAAATATTATTTGTATAACCCCATGTAAAAATTGTTTTAGTAAAACATTTCATGTTTGTGTCATTTTTTTACTTTAACATTAAATAAAAGGTATTTATGTCATTTTCCAACTAAAGTGTCTCCATGGGGTCCCCAAGTTGACCCATGGATTGTATTGGTCGGCCATGGCCCATCCAATTAGGGTAGGACATGTTTCAACCTCATCTCATATTATTAAAACATTATTTTTACCTTAAACTACACTAATTACCTCTAATCGCGATTAAGAACTTAAAAGTTACTATTCACCAAAAAATTATTTTAATCTCATTAAACCACATTTTACTTCTTAATGACAACCATGTATGTCGGATTTTTGAAATTCAAAACACAGAAGTGGTAAAATTTCATTTAAACGAAAAATCAGTTTTTATAAGTACCACTTAGTGGTTTCACTACTCATCAAAAATTGAAGTTTTTCAAAAAAATCCCAAAAATTCACCCTAAGATATATTTGATATTCCGATTTAAAAAATGATGTCTATTTTAAAAAATTCCAAACATATAAGTTTCATTAATTAATTTTATAATTAATTCCCGCTGTCACAACAAATAGCGTGTTTTTAAGAAACAATTTATATCAAAAGATTGACAATTGTTCATGCCCAATTTCAAAGTGAAATTAATTCCAATGAACAACATTGGATAAAATGGTAAAAAATATATTCTATTTATACTTTAAAATCACTAAATATTATAACTTATCACTATAAATTATTTTGATTAAAAAATTTGTTTTAATTATTTTTTACTATTCATAAAAATTTGGAAGTTCTCAGAAAATTACAAAAAATTCAACATAGGCTAATTTCAATATTAGGAATACAAAAATTAATTCCATTTTGAAATATAAAATTTCAATAATTTTAAAAAGCGGGTATTACTATTCATAACGGCTACTTTGATTAGTCGCGGTGTGTTAGAACTCGAAGTTGCGTACAATGCAAGCTATTGCATTATTGAATGAGAAGTGTATCGTGGAAGCTCGGGGTGTTACAGTGTCTCAGGGGTGGGGGTGTCCAGGGGTGAGGGAAAAAACCTATATGTTTTAGGAAGCACATGGGATGTTTAGTCATGGTCTCGGGTTGAGTATCTTAAAACCAACAAAAAAACTTGGGTAGAGTGGCGAGGATCACGATACCCATAAGATAGACAATGGTTGTGCTCATGTGCTTATACCTAGGATGAGTTATAGGAAGCACATGGGATGTTTATATTCCTATAATGATTATTTATCCATGTATAAATGGTTCCTGATGTGTTAGTGGGAAACATTGGCCAATCTCGACATATGAGATGGGTTACCAGAATAGCCTACATATTTTTTATAGATTTTTCAATTAGAATAAGGGGGTATGTGGCTAATTGTAATTTTCTCTCCTGGGTGTGATTTGAGATGAATCCCCATCTTGGGTAGTGGGTATGAATATTCAATTAAGTCTTTGGTATTGGGTTCATAAAGGGACTTTGGTTTGGTCCTAGAACCCACTGTTTGAGGATGGGATTGAGGTGAATCATGGGGCTATGGTGTCACCATATGTATTCCTCACCATTGGGGTATTTTTATGAGACTTTGAAACTTATTTTTCAAGAATCTATGTGTAGCCTTTTTGACCAATTTGTTATATGGTATGATTGAGTGTTCCTAGGTTTCATATGAAATGACGATATGATATTTATTTGTTGTATGTTATTATATATAATGAATGAACCATGATTGAGAATTAGAGCATGAGTGTTGGTGCATGTTCATGATGGGATGTCGAGACTCATTCATAATATAATTCATGTTTTTCTATATTTACTATGACCCATTGTGCTTCAATCTATGCCTTGTGAATATTTTCTTCTAATAACGTATGACCAATAGACCATATTTTATTTTTTATCCCTTAATTTCAAGAATCTATGTGTAGCCTTGTGAAGATTTTCCGTATGTAAGTTGTTGTTATCATTTAAAATGTTGTCAGTTTAAAACAAAAGTGAGACACTTTGAGTGATACCAGTCACACGGTGCCTCAGATTGAGGTGGGGTTGACTCATACCAGTCACAAATGATCCATGGATCGTTGTGTGGGGGGCTGTCTGGGGTGGGGGGCTGTCTAGGGGGGGGGGGGGGCTGTCCAGTGGGTGGGGGATTTCTAGGGTGGGGGGCTGTCCGGGGGGTGCAGGGGGCAGTCCGGGGGGTGAGGGGGGCTGTCCGGGGTGGGGGGCTGTCCGGAGCGTGTTTTCGGCTACCGAGGTCACATGACACCTCTGATTGACGTTCCTTCTAGACGTACATTTCACAATTAACCCACATTTTGTTGTCATCTAATTTCATGGCATTTCGAGGTCATTCAGCCGGTTTCAACCACCCCACACACATTTTTCAAGAGCACCAAACACCTAAAAAACACATATTCATCCATCTCGCTCAAACCGCAGGTCCGAATGATGTGATGTCTTTTTGTACACCTCAAGAATATAATTAGGGTGTTTTTGTGTGATTTCAAGTCATTCTGATCTCGTTCAGTATGCATTTGACCATAAAACACATGTCTTGGCCATTTACGACACGTAGAGTGCGTTTTCGGCCACCACGGTCACACAACATCTCCGATTGATGTTCTGTCTAGCCTACCATTTCACAATTCACCCAACCTTTGTTGTCGTCTAATTTCATGGCATTCCAAGGAAGATCGGCCAGTTTTGACCACCCCACGCACGCTTTTCAAGCGCGCTAAACACCTAAAAAACACATATTTAGTCGTGCCTTGAAAACCGCACATCCGAATGACATGTTATCTCCTCGTACACCTCACGAATAATAATTAGGGTATTTTTGTGTGATTTCAAGACATTTATTTGTTGTTCGGCATGCATTTGACCATAAAATCCATGTTTTGGCCATTTACAACACGAGGAGTGCATTTTCGGCCAGCGCAGTCGCACGACACCTCCGATTGACGTGCCGTCTAGCCAACCATTTCACAATTCACCCACCCTTTATTGTCGTTCAATTTCATGGCATTCCAAGGTCATTCGGCCGGTTTCGACCACCCCACACACACCTTTCAAGCGCACCAAACACATAAAAACACATATTCAGTCGTACCACACAAACCGCGCGACCAAATGATGTACCTTATCCTCGTACACCTCACGAATAATAATTAGGGTGTTTTTGTGTTATTTCAAGTCATTATGATGTCGTTCGGCATGTATTTGAACGTAGAACCCATGTTTTGGCCATTTACGACACGGGAAGTGCATTTTCACCCAGCGCAGTCACACGACACCTCCGGTTGACATGTTGTCTAGCTAAAAATTTCAAAATTCGCCCACCCTATGTTGTCGTCCGATTTCATGGCATTCTGAGGTCGTTCGGCCGGTTTAGTCCACCCCACACGCGCTTTTCAAGTGTGCCAAACACATAAAAAACACATATTCAGCCGTTCCACACAAACTGCTCGTCCGAATGACTTGTCGTCTCCTCATAAATCTCAAGAATAATAATTAGGTTGTTTTCGTGGGATTTCAAGTCATTCCGATGTCGTTTGACATGCATTTGACTATTAAACTCATGTTTTGTCCATTTACGACACGCAGAGTGCGTTTTCAGCCAGTGCGGTCACACGACACTTCTGATTGATCTGTCGTCTGGGAAACCATTTCATAATTCACCCACCCTTTGTTGTTCTCCGATTTCATGGCATTCTAAGGTCCTTCGCCCTGTTTCGACCACCCCATGCACGCTTTTCAAGCGCGCCAAACACCAAAAAAACACATATTTAGTCGTGACACACAAACCACACGTCTGAATGAAGTGTCTTCTCCTCGTACACCTCAAAAATAATAATTATTGTGTTTTTTTTTGATTTCAAGTCATTTCGATGTTGTTCGGTATGTATATGACCGTTAAATGCATGTTTTGGCCATTTACGACACGCAGAGTGACTTTTCGGCCAACACGGTCATATGATACCTCTGATTGATGTGTTTTATGGCCGACCATTTTAAAATTCACCCACCATTTGTTGTCGTCCGATTTCATGGCATTATGAGGTCGTTTAGCTAGTTTAGACCACCCCACACACGCTTTTCAAATGCGCCAAACACCTAAAAAATAGATATCCAGCTGTGCTGCGCAAAACATGCATCCAAATGATGCATTGTCTCCTCGTACACCTCAAAAATAATAATTAGGGTGTTTTCGTGTAATTTCAAGTCATTTTGACGTCGTTCAGCATGAATTTGACCGTAAAACCCATGTTTTGGCCATTTACGCCATGTAGAGTGCGTTTTCGGCCATCGCGGTCACATGACAACTCTGATTGACGTGCCATCTGGATGACCATTTCAAAAATCACCCACCATTTGTTTTCATCTGATTTTATAGAATTCTGTGGTTGTTCGGCCAGTTTCGACCACCCCACGTACGCTTTTCAAGCGCGCCAAACACCTAAAAAACACATATTCAGCCGTGCTAGGAAAACTGAGCTTCTGAATGACGGGACGTCTCCTCTTACACCTCATGAAAAATTATTAGGGTGTTTTTGTGTTATTTCAAGTCATTATGATGTCGTTCGGAATGAATTTGACCATTAAATGCATGTTTTGGCCATTTACGACATGCATAGTGCATTTTCGGCCACCACGGTCACACGACACCTCCGAATGATGAGCCGTCTAGCCGACCATTTCACAATTCACCCAACCTTTGTTTTAGTCTAATTTCATGGCATTCCAAAGTCGTTTTGCCAGTTTTGACCACCCCACACACGTTTTTCAAGCGCGCCAAACACCTAAAAAACACATATTAATCCGTGCCGTGAAAACCGCAGGTCTGAATGACATGCCATATTTTTGTACACCTCACAAATAATAATTTGGGTGTTTTGGTGTGATTTCAAGTCATTTTGATGTCGTTCAGTATGCATTTGACCGTAAAACACATGTTTTGTCCATTTACAACACGCGGAGTGCGTTTTTGGCCAGCGTGGTCACACGACACCTCCGATTGATGTGCCTCCTGGTTGAATATTTCAAAATTCACCCACCCTTTGTTTTCATCTAATTTCATGGAATTCTGAGGTCGTTTGGCCCATTTCGACCACCACACACACATTTTTCAAGCGCGCCAAACACCTAAAAAACAAATATTCAACCGTGTCATGAATACTGTAGGTCCGACTGATGTGTCTTCTCCTCATACTCGTCATGAATAAAAATTAGGGTGTTTTCGTGTGATTTCAATTCATTCGGTTGTCATTCGGCATGCATTAGACCGTTAAATGCATGTTTTGGCCATTTACGACATACAGAGTGTGTTTTCGTCCACCACGGTCACACGACACCTCCAAATGATGTGCCTCCTATCTGAACATTTCAGAATACACCCACCCTTTGTTTTTGTCTGATTTCATGGCATTATAAGGTCATTCGTCTGGTTTTGACCACCCCACACACGTTTTTCAAGCGTAGCAAATACCTAAAAAATACATATTCAGCCGTGCCACGCAAAACACATGTATGAATGATGTGTCGTCTCCTCGTACACCTCACGAATAATAATTAGTGTGATTTTGTGTGATTTCAAGTCATTCTGATGTTGTTCGGAAAGTATTTGAACGTTAAATGCATGTTTTGGCCATTTACGACACGCGAAGTTCGTTTTCGGCCACCGCAGTCACACGACACCTCTGATTGACGTGCTGTAAGGATGACCATTTACCAATTCACCCACCCTTTGTTTTCGTCTTATTACATGGAATTACGAGGTTTTTCAGTTAGTTTTTACCACCCCAAGCACGCTTTTCAAGCGCGTCAAACACCTAAAAAATAGATATTCAGACGTGCCGCACAAACTGCAGGTCCGAATGATGTGACGTCTCTTAGTAAACCTTAAGAATAATAATTATGGTGTTTTTGTTTTATTTCAAGTCATTCCAATGTCGTTCAGTATGAATTTGACCGTTAAACGCATGTTTTGGCCATTTACGACACACAGAGAGCATTTTAGGCCACCGCGGTCACACGCCACATCTGATTGATGTGCCGTCTAGCCGACCATTTCAAAATTCACCCACCATTTGTTTTTGTCTGATTTCATGTCATTCTGAGGTCGTTCAGTCAGTTTTGGCCACCCCATGCATGTTTATCAAGTGCGCCAAACACATAAAAAACACATATTCTACGGTGCCATGCAAACTGCGGGTCTGAATGATGTGTCGTCCCCTTTTACACCTCACGAATAATAATTAGGCCGTTTTTGTGTGATTTCAAGTTATTATGATGTCGTTTGGTATTCATTTGACCGTTAAATGCATGTTTTGGCCATTTACGACACACAGAGTGCGCTTTCGGCCAGCGCGGTCACACGACACCTCTGATTGACGTTTCGTCTAGCTGACTATTTCACAATTCACCCACCCTTTGTTGTCGTCTAACTTCATGGAATTACGAGGGTTTTCAGACAGTTTCGACCACCGCACACACGTTTTTCAAGCATGCCATTAAGGTTCTGTCTCCTTGTACACCTCACGAATAATAATTAGGGTGTTTTCTTATGATTTCAAGTCATTCCGATGTCGTTCGGCATGCATTTGACCATTAAATGCATGTTTTGGTCATTTACGACATGCGGAGTGCATTTTCGGCCACCACGGTCACATGACATCTCTGACTGACGTGTGTTCTAGCCGACCATTTTTTAATTCACCCACCTTCTGTTGTCGTCTAATTTCATGGCATTCTGAGGTCATTCGTTGGGTTTTAACCGCCCCACGCACATTTTCAAGTGTGCCAAAGACCTATAAAACACATATTCGGCCACACCGTGAAAACTGCATGTCCAAATGACATGCCGTCACCTATTACACCTCTTGAATAATAATAATTAGGGTGTTTTCGTGTGATTTCAAGTCATTCTGATGTCGTTCGGCATGAATTTGACCGTTAAATGCATGTTTTGGCCTTTTACGACACACGAAGTGCATTTTCGGCCATCGTGGTCACACGACACCTCTGATTCATGTGATGTCTGGCCAACCATTTCACAATTAACCGACCCTTTTTTTGTCTGATTTCATGGCATTCTGAGGTTGTTCAGCCAGTTTTGACCACCCCACGCACACTTTTCAAGCGCACCAAACACCTGAAAAACACATATTCTGCCGTGCCGCGCAAACCATGGGTCTGAATGATGTGTCGTATCCTCTTACACATCATGAATAATAATTAGGGTGTTTTCATGTGATTTCAAGTCATTATGATGTCGTCCGGCATGCATTTGACTGGAAAACGCATGTTTTGGCCATTTACGACACGTGGAATGCATTTTCAGCCAGCACGGTTACACGACACCTCTGATTGAAATGTCATCTAGACTAACATTTCAAAATTCACCCACCCTTTGTTTTTGTTTCATTTCATAGCATTTTGAGGTCATTCGGCCAGTTTCGACCACCCCACACATGTATTTCAAGCGCACCAAACACCTAAAAAAAACATATTCAGCCGTTCCGTGCAAACCACACGTCCAAATGATGTGTCGTCTCCTCGTACACATCATGCATAATAATTAGGGTGTTTTCATGTGATTTTAAGTCATTTTGATGTCATTCAGCATGCATTTGACCTTAAAACCCATGTTTTGGCCATTTACGATACGCGGAGGGTGTTTTCTGCCTGTGCGGTCACACAACATCTCCGATTGATGTGCCGTCTGGCCAACCATTTTACAGTTCACCCACCCTTTGTTGTCGTCAAATATAATGGCATTACGAGGTCATTATGCCAGTTCTGACCACCACACACACATTTTTCAAGCATGTTAAACACCTAAAAAACATATATTTAGTCATGCCATGTAAACCGCGTGTCCGAATGATGTGTAGTCTCCTCGTATACCTAACGAATAATAATTAGGGTGTTTTGTGTGATTTCAAGTCATTCCGATGTCATTGGGCATGTATTTGACCATAAAATCCATGTTTTGGCCATTTACGATAGGCAGAGTGTGTTCCGACCATTTCACAATTCACCCACCCTTTATTGTAGTATGATTTAATAGCATTCCGATGTTGTTCGTCCAGTTTTGAGCACCCCATGCACACTTTTCAAGCGCACTAAACACCTAAAAAACACATATTCAGCCATGGCGCACAAACCGTGCATCTGAATGATGTGTCGTATTTTTGTAAAAATTATTAATAATAATTATAGTGTTTTTCTATGATTTCAAGTCATTTTGATGTCGTTCGATATGCATTTGACTGTTAAATGCTTGTTGTGGCCATTTACGACATGCGTAGTGCCTTTTCGGCCACTGCGGTCACACGACACCTCCGATTGACGTGCCGTCTAGCCAACCATTTTACAGTTCACCCACACTTTGTTTTCGTCCAATTTCATAGCATTCTGAGGTCGTTCAGCTGGTTTTTACCCCCCTGTGCATGCTTTTCAAGTGCGTCAAACACTTAAAAAACACATATTCAGTTGTTCCGCGCAAACCACGCATCTGAATGACATGTCGTCATTTTGTACACCTAATGAATAATAATTAGATAATTTTCCTATATTATATACACATTCTAAATTCATTTTTTTGGTTTTCTATTTTCTGGTTGTTTTTTTCACTTAAAATGTTGTCCATTTAATAGAAAAGTGAGGCACTTTTAGTGGTGTTGGCCACACCACACATCAGATTAAGGCGAGGTTGACTCGTACATTCAAAAATGACCCATGGATCATTTTCCTAAAGTTTCAACAGAATACGAATGCGTTTGGTTGGTTTTAAGTATGCCATTTGTTTTTTTCACTTAAAATCTTGTCCATTTCAAATAAAAGTGAGACAATTTGGGTGGTACCGGCCACACCGGCCCTCAGATTGAGGTGGGGTTGACTTTTACACTTCACATATGACCCATGGATGATTTTCCTAAGGTTTCAATAGAATCTGAATGCCGTTGGTTGGTTTTCTGTATGTCAGTTGTTGTATTCACTTAAAATGATGTCCTTTTGAAACAAAAGAGAGACTTTGAGTGGTGTCGGCCACACCACACCTTGGATTGAGGCGAAGTTGACTCTTTCATGTAAAAAATGACCCATGGATCATTATTTTGAAGTATCAACAGAATAGGAATGCATTTGGTCGGTTTTCCATATGCCAGTTGTTGTTTTCACTTAAAATGTTTTCCATCTCAAATAAAAGTGAGACACTTTGAGTGTTTCCAGAAACACTGCACCTCAGATTGAGGCAGGGTTGACTCGTACATGTCAAAAATGACCCATGGATTGATTTCTTAAAGTATCAACACAATCATAATACATTTATTTGGTTTTCCGTATTCCAGTTGTTTTTACTTAAAAGAGTATCCTTTTTAAACAAAATAAAGACACTTTGAGTGGTACCAGCCACACCGTGCCTCGGATTGAGGCGAGTTGGGGTCTCTCCAGGGGGATGTCTGGGGTTCAAGGAGGAGGGTGGGGGGGATGTCCGGGGTCCAGGAAGGAGGGTGGGTAATGTATCTAAAACTCTATCTAGGTATCATACATCGAATTCTGACAGGACTGCGAACAGCCGTGGGGTGTTGTCCTGGAGCAGGGCCAAATCACGGGATTATCGTGACATGACTGTGGCGTGATCGCGACGTGACCACGGTGTGACCATGACTTGACTGTGACATGAAAACGGCGTGACTACGGTGTGTTGGCTCGGTCTAGCGACATCCGTGGGGCAGCATCTTCCAGCCAGGATTCCAAATAGATCCTATGTAGTTGTCCTTCACATTATAGAAACTGATCATTTTTTATAAAAACAGACTCTTGATTTCGGATTATGGTATGAAAAAGATATTTTTTTTTATTTTTTATTATTAAAAGTTGTACTAGGTTGTTGAAACTACCAATTGAGAGTCAAATTATCACACCCTAAACTATCACTGTGAGTTTTCACAGACAACGCACCTCCATTGGAGGGGTTTTACTATAAAAACATGACCTTATTTATCAAATGAAATAATTATATTAAAGAAAACTTATTTAAGATATGCAATTAAATATAATTAAGCAGAATTAAGAAGGGATCTAAATTCAACTTAAATCATTCTTAAATTAAAGAGGCTTCCATATTTGGTCAAAAATAAAGATTTATACTGAATTCAAAAATAACCATACTAGAGTGAAAAACCAGGTTCAAAAATAAATATTTATACATAATTCAAAAATGTAATGGATCAATCTACCGCTGATCACCATCACCATCACCACTATCATCATCAGCCTCATCCTCACTGCCATCTCGATCCTCGTCATCATCCTCGTCATCGTTCTTATCCTATCCCTCGGCCCCATCCTCGCCCTCGACCCCATCCTCTCCCTCGACCCCATCCTTGCCCTCTTCCTCATCCTCATCCTCACTCTCATCCTCTTCAGCATCCTCGTCATCACCAATAATGTCATCATCTCGACCGCCACTAGAACTATTGCCTGGTGCATTGGATAATGCACCCATCGACGACATATATTTATGACAAGCCACGCTGGCCATATGTGTATGGAATTTATTAACGAGGAAGATTTATTACATTTAACCAATGTTATAGTGTAAGTTTAGGATGAACTATTGAATTTAACCAGTGTTCTAGATTAATTTTATGTGAGGTGAGTTAGAAACCATGTTAGGCATGTCATTAGAACATGGGTTCTTCCATTTAACCATGTAGTCTTGAATTTCAGGGATGAAAGTGTTTTGATTGAGCTAATTACTACCCACTCTATAGTATGTCCAACACATCATGTGAGCATACCCATGAAACAAATAGATGTGTAAATGGGATGTCTTCAGCACCCCATTTAGACAAACATACTTTTCACCATAATGGATAGGCCATGAATATTTACATGGATATCCAAGTCATTTACTCTGTGTACATCCTGTGTACATTCCCAGGACACTAGATTATCGTAGATATCATGTCAACTATAATACACACCATGTGAACCCTTATACCATATCGTCATTATTACAACCATTAAAAACAACTTATTAAACAACATTACTTGTCAGAGATAATCCAATTGAACATAAATCAATAATAATATTGGATATATCAAGTAAAATGAAGTCATACTATATTACATCCTAAATGACCACCCACAAAAATGATTAATGACCACAAAGATTCCCTTTCGACCAAATAAAAAGTAAAAACAACATCACTTGTAATAAAATTGAACATAAATCAATTATAATATGGAATATATCAAGTAAAATGAAGTCATACTATATTACATTTTAAATGACCAACCACAACCATGATTAATGACAATAAAGATCCCCTTTCGGCCAAATAAAAATAATAACAAAAACACATAATTGCAGAACAAAAAAAATCAAGGAATCACTTATAGATTTGATGTGTAGAAGAAAAAAATTCTTTGATTGAAGATGGATCGATATGTGGAATATGTTTGGTAGGAGGAAGATTAGATTTAGTGCGTGGATTGGAACTGTAATTGAGCGGAGGGGGAATGGATGCCCGATCTATTTTTAGGGTAATTTTTTCCCAAAAGTTTTTATAAACCGTTGGTAACATATGTCTTTACCAACAGTTTACTTAAACCGTTGGTAAAAAAGTGATATCAAAGGCTTTTACCAACAGTTTTGTAAAATCATTGGTAGAAGTTTGTATAAATTCATCTAAACCAACAGTTTACATAAACCGTTGGCAATAGTTTACATAAACCGTTGGTATGTAAGTGTTGGTAAGACTAGCATTTTCAGTAGTGACTTAACTATTTATCCATAAAGATAATTATTGATGTAAAAGTTAAATTGAATCAATAAGAAATGTATAAATCATATTAATGAGAATAGAAAGCATCATGTAAAAGAGATTAAGAAGGAAATTCATTATAAAATCCAAGAGAAAATCACATAATTAAGACTCCTCTCTGAAACATCTAAATTGTAATTTTCCCTGATTAGAGACCAATGATTAGTGTCTTGGATAGTATCTCCACACCACCTTTGTTGCACCTCCCAATACTTATAGGGTTTTTAATAGAAGATTTGGTATACCATATTACCATGGGGATACTATACCTTTATATTAGATTAATAAATAAAAGAAATATCCAAAAACACATCTATAAAAATTATAATATGTGAAAATAATAGAACATAACAATGGAATATCAAATGAATTGATGAATAATATATTAAACAAATTACCATACCATAATAAATCAACTAACTAACCACATAGCTGATAACATGTAAATGATAAATAAAAGTATAAAAATAAAAGTCAACTATATTAACATAATATATCCTCATAAAATCCCAATCTATAAATCTATCTATGTTTTTAAGCATAATCATGAAATATTATTCCTCTACCCTAACTAAACATGTGATCAGTGAGCTATGATTAGGAGTCTAAGTGTCAGGACTACCCAATCCAGATGTGATTACAACTAAGTAGGGAACTATAAAGATCTGGAATATAACACCCTAAGATCTTATGAGAATTTTTTTATGTCTTATGTTATACACAACACCTAAGGAATCTTTAACTACACAAAACACTGGCTTGGCTTGCGTTACACGCAATCAAGACCTTCCTCGATAGCATGTGTAGTACACAATATCGGGTTTCACTAAACAACGATATATTATTATAATATTATTATGGACTAGCCATTATGAATATTATTAACTACATTTTTAATTTAATAACATTATTATTCATCTTATATATTTTCTTAAACATGGTATGAGAACAAAATAAATTTTTTGGGTAAAATAAGTATTTTTCAAAAAATGCAGTTTTGTCACCTTTTGACGGCGCACCCACATTAAATCTAGTTTTTAACACTTTTATAAGTTCAATTTGACAAAATAAAACTCTTATTTGGAATCAGGATATAAAAATTTACTTTGGATAAATTTTTCATATTATTCTGATAACTTTCATATTTTAATGAATAGTAAAAACACGCTATATTTTAATTAAAAACAATTTTTTTCATCGCAATAATTTATATAGTTAAATTATAATATTGAATGGTTTTAAAGTATAAATAGAATATATTTTTACCATTTAATATAATGTGTGTCATTACCAATAATTTTACATTGAATTCATAGGTAAAAAAATTTCAATCGTTGGCAATGTTTTAACTTTTAAAATCAGCTTTCTAAATAATGGGATTAATTATAAATTAATTACTACAACTTATGTATTTCTAATATTGAAAAATGGATTCCATATTTAAATTAAGTGGGTACAAATTATGTTAATAGGTTACTTCTATTTTTTTGATATTATGAATAGTAACTACGGTAATTTTTTTTATTGCAGTTTAAGGTAAATCGGGTAATTAAGGGTAACAATAAGATTATAAAATTACCCTAACACCTTAAAAATTTTATTGTATGACTAAAAGTAGACCAATATCACATAAGGGTCGTAATAGATTAATTTTATGAACTTTTTACCATGAAAATAATTTAATTATTATTAAAACCAAAGAAAGTGACAACATATCACTCTCTTAAATATTATAAGTATAATAATTTTAATTTATTGATAAACTTCATGAAACTTAAAACATTAATATTATACAGAAATATAATAAAATTATATAAATAATGATAATTTATTTAGAATTTCTAGGGATAAAATAATTATCATTAATGGGGACACAATAGTGATGTAGAAATTATTTCATTGATTGAAATATCAAATAAATGGTTTTAAATATATTAAAATAAATATTATATGAAGTAATTAATGTTCTACATTAATTTTCTAGATAAATATGAAATTTTATTAATCTATTAAATCTTTTATTTCGAACATATCTTCTGTGTGGATTTAATTTAAATTCAAATAAATGAATAGTGTCAAAATTGACACTGTTGTTATTTTATAAAAATAACATAGTATAAAATTGTTTAAAAATCACAAAAATATTTAAAAATTATAAATTAAAATTTATATTGTCTAAAATTTCATAATTTATCCAATTATGGACAATTCACAACACATAAGTAATTATTTATAATAATTTAAAATTTAGAATCTTATTACCACAAATAAAATTAAATAGATTAAATAAGGATAAATCAAGTTGATAAGGTTTAAAATAAATTTCCAACATGTGTAAATTTTATTGGTTGATGAGATTAAAACCCTATATCATATAATATTAGAATATGAGTCATTTTTGGATATTTTTAAGTGGGTTTTTATTTTTTATAAATTAATATTTTTGAGGTTTCCAAAGGTGCCCCTATCCTCCCTTATAAAAGGGCTCCTCCTCCCTCTCCTCTTTACACAACTTTGAGCCTTAAAACTCATAAAACCCCTAACAATTACTCTTCTAGACTTCCCTAGTAATATTATAGAGGTTCTGGTGTTCTCAAAAGACCAACTCTAGTCCCTTAAGAGGATGTTTAAAAGAGGCACGTCGAGGAAGAGGTAATCTCTTCTACCGATTCTTTCAAATTTCATCCTTCTTCTACTTCCTCTTATTTATTTGTATCATTATGAAGTAATAAAATCAGTATCACTCATTTAATTATATGTTATTATAAATATTAAAGAACCCTATTTCACCTTCTATCCATCCTACAGAAAATGAAATTATCGCGCGTGCGTAAGTACGGAATACCGTCTCCACGCCGTGGTGTAATCTTTTATTTCAACACTAACATACTTGGATGGGTATATGATGGAATAAATAACTATATATGATCATTTTAAAGTAATATTTATTCTGAAATATTATACACCATACACTTCAATACAATTCCATGATCTTGGGAATGATATCATCGCTCGTGCGTACATACGGCCTACCGTCTCCACGATGTGATGCGACTCGTTCTATATGATCTTTATTGAATAATGATTATATAAATGAATTTAATTAATAAATATGATATATATTACACTACTACCATTCTATAAATGAGTTTTCTATAACCTAAAAATAGGAATAAGAATTTATTTGACAAAACATGCATAAGAACATAAAGCAATGAACACCCGAATAACAAGTATCAATATTACTAATAAGAAGATAAGAATATGACCATATATGATATCATTACAATGAATGTGATTCTTTAATAAGTGTATGACATTATTTAAAACATTATACAGGAGGCTCGGATACGTACGAAGTATATCGGACCTAAGGTAAGGGAAAATATCACAATCTCATTTTTATCCAAGATTGTTTATAATTCAGAATTTACTAGGGCATATTTATCATCCACATCCATGTTTCCTAAACATGTAATATTATTTATATCCTCTTAAAATTTTTTAAATCTAATTTTACCTATTGGGTAATTTTTAGTAAAAGATATCAAATGAATCTTTTGTCGTTTTCAGTACGAGTTACTTTTTGATTTTTTCAGCCAAAGTATGAGAAGAATGTTTTTTAACTTATACAGTATGAATGGGATTTTATGATTTCATAGAAGCTTATTTCCATGATTTTTCCTTTACAAGTTTTCAAGTTTATTTTTAATTAACTTATTTTAGTTTAAAATTGTATGAGATGTTAAGAAATGAAAAATGTTTTTGAAGTAGAAAGGATATTTTCCTTTAGAATGGAGTTCAAGTGTTTTATCAAAATTAATTTCCTTATATGATAATATAGGGTTCTGTTTCTATCCCTATTTTTACATTGATTAGATTATGTTATGATAGAATTATTTTTTTGAAGTACTATTATATTATATGGATTATTTTATGATGGCATGATGTTTAAGAATATCATTTTTATTACATGGGTTATGCTATGATGTATGATTTATGATTTTGTGGCACACATAAGAATGGTTTCATTATGAGATGGGTGGGACCTATATCTCCCTCCAATGCATTGGATAAATATTTATATCTCATGAGATAGACATGGATCAAACGACAAGTTAATCCAGTTCAGTGATACAGGAATGGAACGAGTAGTGAACTCATTTCAGAAATGGACTTTGTCCACTATGATAGTCTTAGCAATGAGTCTTGACTAATAAGAAATTATTTTCTATGATTATGTGTGTATGAGACAGAGTTTCATTTTTTATGTTATTATTATTGGGATTACATTTCACTACTATGACTTATCCCATGTTATGATATTATGATATCTTTTGCAGGTTAATATTTTCAAAATGTTATGTTCTTTTGAATATGATATGATTGATATCTCCTTAGTTTACCATTACTGAGAATTTTATCTCACCCTTTTGTATTTTTTCTTCTCCCTAGGTCTGGAAGAAGGGTGTTAAGTAGGATATGCCAAAAGGGATTCTAAATATGATAAAAAAAATGGGAGAAAATTTAGATGCTTTATGAACCAGTTGTTTATGTTTCCCAGTTTCTAAAGATACTATACCTATACGGTCCTATCTTGGTTTTGTTATATGTTGTAATAAGTATGCTTCAATTCTGAAGTGATAACAATGTATGTAAAGTATGGGTCGTTATAGTTGGTATCAGAGGAAAGGTTTAATAAACCTTTGGAAACTAGGATGTGAAAGCCTTAGTAAGAACCCTAAGGATATGTCTAAGCATAGGAAAAAATCATAGTGTTTTAGAAATGGCCATGAATAACCTATGATAAGACCTTAAGTGTGAAATGTTATTCTTGATTATGTGGTTTTCCTATTATGATTAGTGTTTCTCACACTATTCTTATTGGTTTTAGTCAATGGCTAGAACCCGAAGGAACCCTGTTAATGCTAAATGTGATGGGTAATGCCATGATTGTCCTCCTAAGCAACCAAACGTTATGGGAGATGGAATGAAAAATCTTGTATCCATGCTTACACAACTTTCTCAAGAAATGCATCATGCAGGACTTCCAAACGAGCAATGGAAGGAGCATCATTCTATTTAATCCTTCATGAGGTAGTGTCCACCCTCATTCAGTGGGTCTGTTGATCCATTAGTGGATGAACAACGAACCAGTACCCCTGAAAATATATTTTCAGTTCTTCAATGTTCTGAACATGATAAAGTCGTCTTAGCAGTATATCATTTGGAAGGTGAAGCTAATCAGTGGTGGAATATTATCAAGAATATGAGGCCAAGAGATGAAATTGAGTCCATGGAATGGGACGAGTTCAAGAACATATTTTTCAATAAGTAATTCCCTCGTATTCTTCGAATAAAGATGGAGAAGGAGTTTATCGAACTTAATCAAAAGGATGATAAATCTGTTGGTACCTACGAAGAAAAATTTACAAGACTTGTAAGGTACGCTTCTGGGATTATTATCCAACCTGAGAGTAAGATTGATCGATTCTTTAGTGGATTGAAACCAAGTGTTTGAAAGGTGTTATCCATAAGGGACTTCAATAGCTATGAGGAAATTGTTCAATGTGTTCTCAAGGTTGATATGGAGAATGGAGTAACCCATCAGTCGTATGGGTTTGATAAGAAGAGAAAAATGGAAGTCAAAGTGAAATATAAAGACCATACTGAAAAGAAGATGAGTTTTTCCTTATGCTCAAAGTATGGAAATAAACATGGAGGGAATTGTCTTAAAGGGACATGTAAATGTTTCAAATGTGGAAAATAAGGTCATCAGGCATTTGAATGCCGAAATGATGGGAAAAAGATTTCTAGTGATGCGAACAAAGAAAAGGCTACACCGAATGAACCTCTTACAGTTCAATGTTACAAGTGCAAGGAAATGGGGAATTATTCTAATCAATGCCCTAATCCAAGGGTTATTGATGATGATCGACATCAACAAACTCTAAAGGCCAAAGACAAAGGAAATTCACATGCAATTTCTATCGGTGATGTGGAGTATGATAACGAAGTGGTGAAAGGTACACTTACCATCCACTCTAAAGTAGAAAATGTTTTATTGGATTCTGGATCCACCCACTCTTTTATTTCTAAAGAATTTTCTAAGGGTATCTCTGTATTACCTCAATGATTAGATGTTGAGTTATCTGTGATAACTCCTAATGGCACAATGGTCACATCAAAAGTTTACAATTCTTCTTCGATTGAAGTTTGTGGGAAAGTGCTTCCTGCAAATCTTGTGATCCTTCCTATAGTGGAATTTGATGTGATTCTTTGCATGGATTGGATTTCTTTATATGTAGATCATATCTATTGCCAAATAAGTGAATTCACATTTCATATTCCAGATCAATCTATGATAATCTATCGATGGAAGGATGAACATAACCTTGCAATGGAAATTTCTTCCATCTTATGGGTCTTGATTCCACTAAATGAAGGTTATTTATCTCAAATGGTTCGTGAGAAACTCATGATTAAGAATATTCCCATTGTATGGGAGTTTGTTGATGACTTTCTAGAGGAATTTCCTGGTCTTCCACCAAATCGTGAAGTTGAGTTTTCAATAGAACTCGTACCGGGTGCTTTACTTATTTCAGATACACCTTATAGAATGGCCCCAATTGAGTTGCAGGAATTGAAGAAGCAACTCCAAGAGAATCTTGATAAGGGATTCATATACCCTAGTGCATCACCTTGGGGAGTATCTGTTCTATTTGTTAAGAAGAAATATGGATCAATGAGACTCTGCATTGATTATATAGAACTTAACAAGATCACTATCAAGAAAAAATATCCTCTCCCATGCATTGATGACTTATTTGACCAACTATGCAGAGATCAATACTTTTCCAAGATTGATCTTCATTCAGGGTATCATAAATTAAGAGTCAAAAGGGAGGATATACCAAATACGTCTTTTCGTACAAGGTATGGACACTATGAATTTATAGTGATTCCATTTGGTCTTACTAATTCCCCTGCTATCTTCATGGATCTAATGAATAGAGTATTTAGAAACTGCCTTGATCAGTTTCTGGTTGTCTTTATAGATGATATTATTGTCTATTAAAAGAGAAAGTAAGAACATGAAGATCACTTGAGAATTGTATTGAAGACCCTGAGAAAGGAGAAGCTTTATTCCAAATTTACCAAGTGTGAATTTTGGCTTCAAAAAGTTTCATTGTTTGTTCATATAATCTCAAAATAGGGGATATCTGTGGATCCAGCAAAAATAGAGGTTATCGAAAGATGGTCGAGACCAAAAACAGTAACTGAGATCTAATGTTTTCTTGGTTTGGATGGATATTATCGACGTTTTGTCAAATATTTTTTATGATTATCTAATCCACTCACTAGGTTGACTTGAAAAGGAGTTAAGTTCGTATGGACAGAGGAGTGTGAAGAGAATTTCAAGGAGTTAAAAAGAAGGTTATCCAGTGCACCTGTGCTCACACTACCTTGTAGTAGAGAAAGGTTTGTGATCTACAGTGATGCATCCAAGTAGGGATTGGGGTATGTTCTCATGAAAAATGATATGGTGATAGCTTATGCCTCACGATAGTTGAAAATCCACGAACAAAATTACCCAACTCATGATTTGGAGTTAGCTGTGGTAATCATTGCATTAAAGATTTGGAGGCATTATCTTTATGGTGAAAGGTGTGATATTTATACTGATCATAAAATTTTAAAGTATATTTTCACACAAAAGGAGCTGAATATGAACCAAAGATGATGGTTGGAGATGATTAAGGATTATGAATTATCAATTAATTACCACCCTATGAAAGCAAACAAGGTGGAAGATGCATTAAGTCTACAAGACCATGCTATCTTATCCATGATGAGGATAAAAAAAGATCCAATATTTATGGATTTACAAAGGCTGGATCTTGGAGTAATAGTGGAAGGGGAAAAATCTTATGTTTCTCAAATGAATGTTCAACCATCTATACATGTAAATATATAAGAGGCACAAAAATAAGATGTAGAGTTACAAAAGAAGGTGAGAAATTTTCCTGAATTCCAAATTGATTGTGATGAAATAATGCGGTTCAAGAATCAGGTTTGTGTTCCTACCATCCTATAATTAAAGAAGGAAATATTGGATGAGGCTCATAGTTCTTCATTCTCTATTCACCCTGGAAGCACGAAGATGTATAGGGATCTGAAAGAGTACTTCTGGTGGGATGGCATGAAAAGAGATGTTGCTAAATATGTCTCTTGATGCTTGGTTTGTTAGAAAGTTAAAACTGAGAGATAGAAGTCTAAGGGTATGTTACAACCGTTACCCATACCAGAATGGAAATGGGAAAACATCACTATGTACTTTATCACTGGACTTCCTAAAACATCCAAAGGCAATAATGTTATCTAGGTTGTAGTTGACTGTCTTACAAAGTCGGAACACTTCATTGCTGTTAGAGAAGATTTGTCTCTTGATTAGCTTTCCAGGATATATGTGAAGTAAGTGGTTAGATTTCATGGAGTACCACTTTCCATTATATTTTATCGGGATCCGAGGTTTACCTCGAAGTTTTGGCGAAGTCTTTAGCATACATTGGATATAGAGTTGAGTTTCAGTACTGCTTATCATCCTCAGATAGACGGTCAGTCTGAGAGGATAATTAAAACTCTAGAAGACTTGTTGAGAGCTTGATCTATGGATTTTAAAGGTGGTCGGGATCAACACCTACCTTTGGTGGAATTTTCTTATAATAATAGCTTTCAATCTAGTATTTAGATGGCTCTTTATAAATCTATCTATAGAAAGAAATGTCGAACTCCAACTTGCTGGGTTGAAGTTGGGGAAAGAAAGATATTAGGACATGATCTTGTTGATGAGATGGCAGAAAAGGTCCAATCTATTCAACAACACATAAGAGAAGCTCAGAGTCGACAAGAAAGTTATGCTGATAACCGAAGAAAATACCTAGAGTATGAAGTGGGTGATAATGTGTTTTTACGAATATCTCCTTAGAATAGAGTAATGAGATTTTGAAAGAAGGGAAAGATGAGCCCTAGGTATATTGGTCCTTTTGAAATATTGGATCATGTTGGGAAGGTAGATTACCGAGTGGAGCATCCACCAAATCTCTCTCAAGTTCATGACGTGTTCAATGTATCTCTCCTGAGAAATCACATAGCTGATCCTTCACATGTACTAAGCTTAGAAGTTTTACTGCCGGAGCAAGATATTTCTTATGAAGAACAACTGATAGTGATTCTGGATCGTAGCAAAAAAGTTCTATGAAACAAGACCACTCACTTGGTTAAAGTTTTATGGAGGAACCACCAATTATAGTAAGCTACATGGGAAGTTGAGGATATGAGGAGGGAGAGGTATCCTCATCTGTTTGTTCTGAAATGACAAATTTCGATGGTGAAATTAATTTTAAGGGGGGTAGAATGTAACAACCTGAGATTTTAGGAGAAATATTTTTTTTATGTCTTATGTTATACACAACACCAAAGTAATCTTTCACTACACACAACACTAGCTTGGCTTGCGTTACACGCAATCACGACCTTCCTCGATAGCGTGTGTAGTACGCAATATTGGGTTTCACTAAACAACGATATATTGTTATAATATTATTATGGACTAGCTGTTATGAATAGTATTAACTAAATTTTTAATTTTATAACATTATTATTCATTTTACACATTTTCTAGAATATGGTATGAGAACAAAATAAATTTTTCGAGTAAAATATGTATTTTTCCAAAAATGCAGTTTTGTCGCCTTTTGATGGCACACCCACATTAAATCTAGTTTTTAACATGTTTATAAGTTAAATTTGACAAAATAAAATTTTCCTTTTGGAATCAGGATATAAAAATTTTCGTTGGATAAATTTTCATATTATTCTGATAACTTTCATATTTTAATGAATAGTAAAAACACACTATATTTTAATTAAAAACAACTTTTTTCATCACAATAATTTATATGGTTAATTTATAATATTTAATTGTTTTAAAGTATAAATAGAATATATTTTTACCATTTTATATAATTTATTTCATTACCATTAATTTTACATTGAATTCATAAGTAAAAACATTTCAATCTTTGGCAATCTTTTAACTTTTAAAACTTATTTTCTAAACAACACGATTAATTTTAAATTAATTACTAAAACTTATGTGTTATTAATTTAGAAAAATAGATTCCATATTTGAATTCAGTGGGTCCAAATTATGTTAATAGGTTACTTTTATTTTTTTGATTTTATGAATAATAACTACGATAATTTACCTTTACTGCAGTTAAAGGTAAATCAGGTAATTTAGGGTAAAAATAAGATTATAAAATTACCCTAACACCTTCCAAAATTATATTGGATTACTAAAAGTCAAATCATATCACATAAGGGTCGGAATATATTCATTTTATGAACTTTTTACCATTAAAATAATTTAATTATTATTAAAACCAATGAAAGTGACAACATGACACTCTCTTAAATCTTATAAGTATAATAATTTTAATTTAGTGATAAGATTCATGAAACATCAAACATGAATAGTCTATAGAAATCAAATAAAATTATCTACATCATTAGAATTGATTTATAATTTTTAGGTATAAAATATTTATCATTAATGAGGACACAATAGTGATGTAGAAATTATTTAATTGATTGAAATATCAAATAAATGGTTTTGAAAATATTAAAATAAATATTATATGAACTAATTAATGTGCTCCATTAATTTTCTAGATAAATATGACATGTTATGAATCTATTAAATCTTTTATTTCAAACTTATCTTCTATTTGAATTTCATTTAAATTCAAATAAATGAATAGTGTCAAAATTTACAATATTGTTATTTTATAAAAATAACCTAATATAAAATTGTTTAAAAATCAATTTTTTTTTAAAAAAAATTATAAATTAAAATTTATATGGTCTAAAATCTCATAAATTATTCAATTATGGACAATTAACAACACATAAGTAATTATTTATAACATTTTAAAATTTAGAATCTTATTACCACAAATAAAATTAAATAGATTAAATGAGGATAAATCAAGTTGATAAGGTTTAAAATAAATTTCTGAAATGTACAAATTTTATTGGTTGATGATATTAAAACCCTATATAATCTAATCTTATAAAATGAGTCATTTTTGGAGGTTTTTAAGTGGGGTTTGATTTATTATAAATTAATATTTTTGAGGTTTCCAAAGGTACCCCTCTCCTCCCTTATAAAAGGGCACCTCCTCCCTCTTCTCTTTACAACAATTTGAGCCTCAAAGCTTGGAAAAAACCTAATAATTACTCTTCTCAACTTACCTAGTAATATTCTTGAGGTTCTAGTCTTCTCAAAAGACCAACTCTAGTCCCTTAAGAGGAAATTTAAAGGAGGCACGTCACGGAAGAGGTAATCTCTTCTACCGATTCTTTCAAATTTCTTCCTTCTTCTACTTCCTATTATTTAGTTGTTTCATTATGAAGTAATAACATAAGTATCACTCATATACTAATATGTTATTATAAATATGAAACAACCCTATTTCACCTTCTATCCATCCTACTAAAATGAAATCACCGCGTGTGCGTACATATAGAATACCGTCTCCAAGCCGTGCTGTAATCTTTTATTTAATCACTAACATACTTGGATGGTTATATGATGGAATAAATAACTATATATTATCATTTTAATGTAATATTTATTCTGAAATATTATACACCATACACTTCAATACAATTCCACGATCATGGGAATGATATCATCGCTCGTGCGTACATACGGCATACCGTCTCCACGATGTGATGCGACTCGTTCTACATGATCTTCATTTAATAATGATTATATAAATGAATTGAATTAATAAATATGATATATATTACACTAATAACATTCTGTAAATGAGGTATCTATAACCTAAAAAGAGGAATAAAAATTTAATCGACAAAACATGCATAAGAACATTAAGCAATGAACACCCGAATAACAAGTAGTAATATTACTAATTAGAAGATAAGAATATGAACATATATGATATCATAACAATGAATATGATTCTGTAATAAGTCAATGACATTATTTAAATCATTATACAAGAGGTTCGGATACATACAAATCATATCAGACCTAAGGTAAGGGAAAATTTCACAATCTTATTTGTATCCGAGATTGTTTATACTTCAGAATTTACTGAAGCATATTTATCATACACATCCATGTTTCCTTAATATGTAATATTATTTCTATCCTCCTATAAATTTTTAAATATAATTTTACCTATTGGTGAATTTTTAGTAAAAGATATGAAAGGAATCTTTTTTCCTTTTCAGTACGAGTTATGTTTTGACTTTTCTGGCCAAAGTACGAGAAGAATGATTTTTTAACTTATACGGAATGAATGAGTTTTTATGAATTCATATAACTTTATTTCCATGAATATTCCTTTAAAATATTCATGTTTATTTTTAATTAACTTCTTCTTGTTTAAAATTGTATGACATGTTAAGAAAGGAAAAATGTTTTTGATGTAGAATGGATATTTTCCTCAAGAATGGAGATCAAGTGTTTTATCAAAATTACATTCCATATAAGATAATATAGGTTTTTATTTCTATCCCTATTTTTACATTGAATTGATTATGTTATGATGGAATTATTTTTTTGAAGACCTTTTAACTTATATGGATTATGTTATGATGGCATGATGTTTAAGAATACAATTTTTATTACATGGGTTATGATATAATATATAATTTATGATTTTGTGGCAGACATAAGAATGGTTTCATTTTGAGATGGGTGGGACCTATATCTCCCTCCAATGAATTGGGTAAATATTTATATCTCATGAGATAGACATGGATGTAATGGAAAGTTAATCCGGTTCAGTGATATAGGACTGGAACGAGGAGTGAACTAGTTTCAGAAATGGACTTTGTACACTATGATGGTCTTGGAAATGATTATTAACTAATAAGAAATGATTTTTTATGATTATGTGTGTATGCCACAAAGTTTCATGTTTTATGTTATGATTATTGGTATTACATTTAACTACTATTATTTATCCCATGTTATGATATTATGATCTCTTTTGCAGGTTAAGATTTTCAAAATGTTATGTTCTTATGAATATGATATGATTGATATCTTCTCCGTTTACCCTTACTGAGAATTTGAGATCACCGTTTTGTATGTTTTCATCTCCCCAGGCCAAGAAGAAGGGTATTAAGTAGGATATTCAAAAAGGGAATCTAAATATGATGAAATAAATGGGAGACAATGTAGATGCTTTATGAACCAGTTGTTTATGTTTCCCAGTTTCTAAAGACACTATACCTATACGATCCTTTCATGGTTTTGTTATATGTTGTAATAAGTATACTTCAATTCTGTGAAATTTGACAGCACGTGATTCCGAGGCCCAGAGTGTCCAGAATGAATTTCTAAACTTTATTTCAGGTACGTTCAGCAAACGTACGAGTGGATTTTTATAAATATTGAACCGGTGATCAGAATTGAAATCCAAGGACACCGTTGAACTCACAGTGCCAGTATTTTCTTATGAATATTTTAACCTCGACGATAGTTGGTCGAGGGTCAAAGTTAATTTTTTGGGGTTTTTTGTGAATGAATTAAAAAATAAAGTTGTGTAGATTTTATTTTTATTTTATATTTTTAAAACTCCATGTGAAAGTTGAGAAGTGGGGACCACCAGACCTTAACCTCCCATGGGAGGTTATCATGGTGGGGGCCACCCGAGCCTAACCTTCTATGAGAGGTTATGGTGGTGGGGACCACCCGAGGCCTAAACCTCTTAACTCCCTCATTAATGTGGAGGAGCCTCCTGAGCTTCCTCAACATTAATTGTGCCAACCTTCCCCCACTTAATTATTCCAACCTATGTGATTAATTAACCTAATTTGAAATTGTGACAAAAATTAAATTGGTGAAACATGTAACATTTTGGATACTTGGCATTTTTGGTGGAACTGGGAGGAAGGAGCTCTTGGGAGAAAGCTCTCCAATGAAGAATGAATTATTCCACAAAGAATGCCCTCACCGATGAACAATGCCTCTCCTTCAATGATTTCTTCTCCAAATTCTGTCGAAGGATCCCCAACGACGCATGAACCGACAATAAAGGAAAACACTGATGACACGGACGTCCATACTTTTCCAATGATTCATCTTCTTCCTCATGACTCCATCGACGAATCAAACGAGGTATGGGTTTAATTTTTTATGATTATATTACCATGTTCTTCCCTTTTTAAAACAAAGAACGTGGATGTTTTCTTTTGCGGGATTGGAACAATCATTGTGGAAGGATAGGATTTGACGTTCAGTATTCATGTTCTGGATGAGATACTTGCTACCACTCTAACGCAGATGGTGTGGACTAAAAAAACATGGCCCTACCCCTCCGTTGTTTTCTTTAATGATGTAAACTTCGTGATTTAAGAAGAAGGCCTTAGTGATAGCCACCAGAGCGTGATTTTGGACACTGAGGAGGCCTGAGAACGGTGGACAACAACACCATCGGTCACAAAAAAGGCACCAGTGCAATGACGCCGCCCCACAGTCTCCGTGCCGACCATGGCCACTGCAACCGTCCATGGCCAGACCGCCGCCCCATGGCCGGACCACCGCCCCACTGCCGGATCAGATCGTGGCCCCAAACCGAATAGCCACCCCTGGCCTGACCACCAATCAACAGCCAGACCGCCACCCCGCTGTCTTGCGCCATCCTTAGCCGAGCCACCTTGGGTCGAGCCGAGCTGCCCCACGCCCTCGCGGTACCCCTCGGCCAAGCCGCCCATACGGCACCCTCGTGACCATCATGGGTCGGGCCAGACCCAGCGGGCCGGGCTGCCCAGCGCGGACCGGGCCGGACCTAGTGGGTCATGCCGGGTCGGCCCAAACCGGGTTGAATGAGGCCGAGTCAGGAAATGTCGTTCCGACCCGGTCAGACCGGACCTGGGCCCAGTATGACCCATTAATGTTTTTTCAGCCATATCTTTGGCACCTGATGATCGTTTGAAGAACCTTAAGTGACGCTGGGAATCATGGAGTGAGATGGTATCTTTGAGTATACCCCACTAGAGATTGGATTATGATAGGAAATGGTTAGGTTGGATCGATCACGAATCCAACCAGGCCCCTGAGGCAAAAAGGCTAATAACTCACAGACCAGGCATTTGATTGACGCACCGTCAATTACGTTGAGACCCCTATGACATGGAGTACCTTTGAGATACTTCTTCATGGGACTTCATGTCAGTTGGAGTATCGACTAGTAGGTCATGGAGAGGATCCTCCTGGAGATGAGTGAGCATAGTGTGGGGACCCAGTGGATGGGTGAGACTTGACGAATGCTGACTGCTTCTATTCGGAGTGATTTGAAAACCCCAGTGGGGAGCACCTTGGTGACAAGGCAGACCCACAGTACTTGACAGGGGGAGTACCTCAGTAGGCCACGAGGGGGAGCACCTTGGTGATGCGGCAGACCCACGTTGGGGAGCACCTTGGTGAGCGACAAACCCACGGTACTCGATAGGAGGAGTACCTCAACAGTCCATGGTTAGTGGGAAGTACCTATGAGTGATGCGACAATCCCACTATACTCAATAGAGGAGGAGTTATTCAGCAGCCGAGGTGTTCCACGTTGTTACTGGGAATGTTACTTGATATTATCCCTAAAATAAATCCTGGTGTGAGATGAGTTAGTACCTCTGTGTTTTCTTCATGATTGAGATGGATTACTTGATAACTTAGGTATATGTATGGGAATATACCTAAGAAGGTTTATATATTGATTTCATACTTTGTGGTTTATCCTAGGAAAATTTTTTGAGACCTTGAGGGTCTCGGGGTCCCTACTAAGTATCGTTATACTCACCCCTGTACGGGCTATTACCACACCTTGTTGTGTTGGATGCAGATGACGAACAACGCTAACTGAGGCTGAGAGTACCAGGACTGGACGGTACCCTGAGGCGGACCATATGGTGTGTTGGTACGCAGAGGAGACGGGTGGATGTGGAGTGCTGAGGAGGTGATCTGTACCTACCCATTAGGTAAAACCTCAGAGGATGATCCAGTAGACGTCTTTTCTCTTTATTCAGTTGTATTTTAATTTAGTTGTACTTGTACCATCACTGTTGGTCTTGTATTTCGACCCCCTTTTTACTTTCAACACTCTTTTGGTTATACAGTTTTATTGTGTTTGTATCTTACTTTGTACTAGGTTAAATGAGTCTGTAGGTTATAAAGGCAATGACTTCCTAGTTTTAGGGGAAAATGCCTTCGGTGCTAGTCGCCAACCCCTGGGCTATGGAAGTCAGGCTTGGGGTAGTCACGACATGGGCCCCAGGGGACAGGTCATGAAAAATTTCTATAAGAGGAGTCGGTTCTACCATAGAACTAAGAGTATGATCTTTTATATGAAGTAATAATGTTAAGGGTAATGAGTGCGGTTTTTAGTTCAGGGAGTCCAATGTTGGTGCAGTGGCCGACGTAGCCATACTCCAGGACCCTGACTTCTGATTTCCGAATTAGTGCACGAAAACACTAATTGCGTGTGTGTTTTCAAGACTTTTCTTTGTGATCTATTGTGTCATATCACCAGGTATAAATTTTTCACTGTGACACACCTATTTCTTTTCAAGATGCCTCCATGTAGACAGATATCTAGGGTTTCGAGAGTTGTACACACTAATATCCCATCGAGTGACGATGCCTCAGTGTAGGGTTCTCTTCCAGTAGAGGCACCAGCATTACCTTTCCCCGTTGGGCCACCGATTCCACTAGCCCCAGCAACAAATGGTGCATGCCACTTTATCACATTGCACGAGTTTCAGAGCCAGAGGACACCCAGGTTCACAGGAGAGACGAACCCACAGGCGGCTGAGGATTGACTGGAGGCTATGGTGAGAGTCTTTAGACTAGTAGGGACACCATCTGATTTCATGGTGATACTTTCCGCCAGCTTTCTAGAGGTAACAACAAGAATATGGTGGAGATTGATGCTCTAGGATCATGATGAGGTGACGCTTCTCTGGGAAGACTTTGAGAGCCTGTTTTATGCAGAGTTTTTCCCAGCAACTCTTCGCGCGATGTGCATACATGAGCTTCTTCATCTGTAGCAGGGCATCATGACAATAGCTTAATACTCAGTGAGGTTCACTGACCTCTCAACTTACTCCACTGATATGGTGTCTGGCCTTTTCTTTAGGGCCCTGAACTTTGAGCAGGGGATCAGGTAGGATATCAGGGCTTCGATGATCTCACTCAGCATCTCGAAGCAGGCCTGGGTGTTAGAGAGATCCCTCTTGGTGGAGAGTTTCCTTGATGAGCAGTCACCAGCAGCGAGACCCACTACCAGTCATCACATAGTAGAGTCTTCTGCAGTTGGAAGCAATCAATCATCACAGAGGTCCAAGAGGACTAGACCTATAGGTGGATGACCGCATGACTCAGGGTTGGTTGTGTGGGGCACCCAAGGTAAAGCCAATTATACCAAGAGAGGGTAGTGTTTCATATGCGGCGGGTAGTGTCACATGGATCGTGACTGTCCGACCCACCGTGTGTATGATCCGCAGATGGTTGAATGACTACCTAGGCAGAGACAAAAATTCGACCGAGGAGGTCTGCAGGGATCAGGAAGATGTGGCAGAGGAGCTAGTCGTGCATCTGGAAGTGGGCGGCGATTCGAGATGTTACCACCACCACCACCAGGAGGTCCACCCCAACCACAGGGAGCAAGAGGACAAGGGAGAGCTCAGCTCCAGGTATCTAATGCCTACGATCATGGTGATCCAAAGATGATTTGAGGTATGATCTGTGTCTACTCTGCCTTAGATGCAGTGCTTATAGACACAAGTTCCATCCATTATTTTACTACCACTGCCCTCATTTGGAACTCAGAGATTCCGACGGAGCCATTGGCTTAATTCTTATGGCTAGAGAGTCCTATGGGAGCAGATTCGATGATTACACACTAGTGTTGGCAGTGAGAGCTTACTCTAGGAGGTGAGGTCTTCAGCTGGGATCTTCTAGTAGCAGTGTCGAGGCCTTATGATGTCATCTTGGGTATGGTCTGGTTATCTACAGTCTATGCTCATATTGATTGTATTAGGTGCAAGGTGAGGTGTGTCCAAATGGATGGGAACAGGTTTACCTTCACTGGTGAGAAGGGAGCATTTGCAGTACAGGATGGACTTACCCGGAGAAGAGTGTAGCCGATCACTCATCAGTTGTCTAGCCTTACCCTTAGAGTTATTAGTGTGGAGAGCCCAAGCTATCCTGTAGTGGAGAACCAGTACATATATGTTTTCCCTGATGATGTCCCAGGTCTACCTTCTCATAGAGAGGTGGAATTTTACTTTTAATTGTACCCCAGGATGAAACCAATAACTACACCAGCATATCAGATGGCTCCCTCGGAGCTTCGTGAGCTGCAAGTATAGCTAGAGGACTTATAGGGGAAGGGATTCATTTGGCCCAGTGTTTCTACCTGGGTAGCCCCGATTCTGTTCTCCAAAAAGGTGGATGGGAGCTTAAGGATTTGTTTTGACTATCAGTGCCAGAACCAGGTGACCATGAAGAACAAGTACCCAATATCGAGGATTGACAACCTCTTTGATCAACTGAAGGGAGCACAGTGGTTCTAGAAGATAGACCTCAGATCAGGCTATCACTAGCTCAGAGTTCGTGATGAGGATGTGCAGAAAATAGAATTCAAATGTCATTATGGCCATTATGAGTTATTGGTTATGCCATTCGGCGGGACCAATGCTCCATTAGTGTTCATGGGACTCATGAACATGATCTTTCATCCATACCTTGATCACTTTGTAGTAGTATTCATCAACGAAATTATGATCTACTCAGATACTGAGGAGGAGAATGCCTATCATTTATAGGTAGTACTGGACACAGTCTAAGAGCACCATATTTATGGTAAGCTCTCGAAGTGCCAGTTATGGATCTGATAGGTTCAGTTTCTGGGACATGTCATATCGGAGGCTGTAGTTGTAGTGGATCCAGTGATGATTGAGGTGGTACTTGCTTGGGAGCCACCCAGGAGTGTGACGGAGGTACGAAGTTTCCTGGGTTTGGCTGGATATTACTAGAGGTTTGTGCCAGACTTCTCCAAAGTTACAAAACCACTATCATCCTTGAAAAAGAAGGGTAAACCCTTCGTTTGGTTTGAGAAATGCCAGCAGAGTTTTCATGAGCTGAGGTAGAGGCTGACTAGTGCCCCCATCTTGAGGCTTCCCAAAGGAGGGCTTAGGGTATGTAGTCTACTACGACACATCAGGGACCAGACTCAGATGTATCCTGATGTAGGAGTGAGCAGTGATCACATATGGTTCTCGAAATATGAGACAACATGAGAAGAACTATGCTACCCATAACCTGGAGTAAACAGCAGTGGTCATCGCCTTGAAGATGTGGCAACACTATCAAATGGGAGAATGTTTTATAGTGTACTATGATCACAAGAGTCTCAGGAATATCTTCTCTCAGAAGGACCTAAACCTGAGACAGTGACGTTGGCTTGAGTTTCTCCAGGACTATGACTTTGGGATAGTCTATACCCCTGGGAAGGGAAAATTTGTAGCAGATGCACTCGGTAGGAGGTCTGTTATACAACTGATAGGTGAGGCGACAGAGTAGTTGGCCGCTTTAGAGATATTATTTGTAGATCAGGATGGATAAGCTTTTCTATAGTATCTTACAGTTACTCCACCACTTCTTCAGTGAGTCAGGGAGGCGCATCGTGGGGACGCTGACTCTGAGACTCAACGTGCTCAGATATCCACAGGGCAGGCACCTGATGGATTATTTGAAGGGGGGAGAAAGTAATCCTCTTCATAGGATGTACGATGGTACCAGTGTCACTTCAGGAGGAAGTGTTGAGGTAGTTCCACACATCCCCTCTAGCGGTACATCCAAGAGTAGCGAAGATGTATAAGGACCTCTGACGACAACAATGGTTGCTGGGAATGCAGAAAGTAGTTGCAGAGTTTGTCTCTCGATGCCTCACTTGTCAGCAAGTGAAGATGGAGCATCAGGTACCAGAAGGCTTGGTTCAGCCTTTAGAGGTCCCAGAGTGGAAGTGGGATGAGATATCCATGGACTTCATGATATGACTTCCATGTACATCCAGAGGACATGACTCTATCTAGGTGATCATTGAATGACTCACCAAGTTGGCCTACTTCATACCGATTAGAGAGAAGGGTTCAGTAGAGAGATTGGGACACCTCTATCTGCAGGAGATTGTGAGATTACATGGAGTACCTTCGACGATTGTCTCCGATCGTGATTCACATTTTACATCCCGACTCTGGAAGGGGTTACAGGAGGCTTTCAGGACACAACTTCATTTGAGCACCACCTTCCATCCTTAGACGGATGGTCAGACTGAGCAGACAATTCAGACCCTCGAGGACATGCTTCATGCATGTTTCCTAGACTTCGGTCGTAGCTAAGAGGATCACTTACCTTTGGTGGAGTTTGCGTACAACAACAACTATCACACCACCATTGGGATGACACATTTTGAGGCATTGTACGAGCGACCTTATAGATCACCTTTGTGCTGGACTGAACCAGGGGAGTCAGCACTAGTGGGACCAGAGACAATACGGGCTACCACAGAGAAGGTGTTCATCATCCAGAAGCGGATGAAGTCTGCAAAGAAGAAGCAGAAGTCATATGCCGATAGGAGACAGAGACCTCTGGAGTTCCAGGATGGTGACCACTTCTTTTTACGGGTCTTACCACAATGAGGTTTATGGAGATTTGGCTGAGGAAGAAAGCTATCTCTGAGATTCATCAGACCGTTTTAGGTGCTTAACAGAGTTTTCTAGGTGGATTACCACTTAGATCTTCCACCTCAGTTGCACCGGGTGCACGACGCTTTCCACATATCCCATATGAAGAGATACGTGCACGACCCTTCTCACATCATCGACGATAGCGAGTTAGACATCAATGATGGGGTTACTTTTATGGAGGTTCCAGTAGAGATTGAGGATTGACATGAGCAGGTCCTCCATGGACGGGTGATACCTCTGGTGCGCGTTCGCTGGCAGCATGGTAACCTCTAGTAGAGAATATGGGAGCGCGAGGCTCAGATGCATGCTCAGTACCCCCACTTGTTTACCTAGTTTGAGTTGTGGCTTATGGGGACGTAAATCCCAGAGATGGGGAGAATGTAAAGACCCAAAATTTCTATGTAATTATTTTAAATAAATGGGAATTTTACGAGTCTGCAAAATTTGACAGTGCGTGATTCTGAGGCCTGGAGTATTCAAAATGAATTTCTAAACTTTATTTCAGGTACATTCAGTAAACATACGAGCAGTTTTTTATAACTTTAGAACCTGTGCTCAAAATTGAAATTCGAGGACACTATTGAACTCTTAGTTCCAGTTATTTTCTTTGGAATTCTTTCACCTCGATGACAGTTGGTCAAGGGTGAAAGTTATTTTTTTTGGTTTTTCGTGAATGAATAAAATAAAAATAAAGTTTTGTAGCTTTTATTTTTATTTTATTTTGTTAAAACCTCCATGTGGAAGTTTAGAAGTGGGGGCCACCAGACCTTAACCACCAATGAGAGGTTATGGTGGTGGGGACCACCCGAGGCCTAAACCTCCTAACTACCTCATTAATGTGGAGGAGCCTCTTGAGCTTCCTCCACATTAATTTTTCCAACACTCCCCCATTTAATTATACCAAACCTATGTGATTAATTAACCCATTTTGAAATTGTTCCACCAATTAAATTGGGGAAACATATCACATTTTGTCTACTTGGTATTTTTTGTGGAATTGGGAAGAAGGAGCACTTGGGAGAAAGCTCTCCAATGAAGAAATAATTCTTCCATGAAGAATAGTCTCGCTGATGAAGAATGCCTCACCTTCGATGATTTGTTCTCCAAACTCTAACGAAAAATCTCCAACAATGCACAGACTGACAATCGAGGAAAACATAGACAACACCAATGTTCATCTTTTTCAAACAATTTGTCTTCTTCCTCATGACTCCGTTGATGAATCGAATGAGGTAGGGGTTTAATTTGTGTTTGATTATATTCCCACATTCTTCCCTTTTTAAAACAAAGAAAGAATTTGTTTTCTTTTGCGGGATGGGAACAATCATTGAGAAAGGATAGGATTTGACGTTCAATATTCATGTTCTTGATGAGCCACTTGCTACCACTGTAACGCATAAGGTGTGGGCCAAAACAAACAAGGCCCGACCCCGCGGCCGGACCGCCGCCCCACGGCCGGACCACCGTCCGGTGGCCCCGCGGCCAGACTACCACCCCACGGCCCCGCGACTGGACCACGACCCCATGACCAGACCGTGGCCCCGCGGCCCCATGGCCGAACCGCGGCCCTAAAGCCCCCACGGCCGGACCGTGGCCCCGCGACCCCACGCATGGACTACGAACCCGCGTCCCTGTGTCCGGACCATGGCCCCATGGCTGGACCGCCGCAATGCAGCCCCCACGGCCCCGCGGCCGGACTGTGCCCCCGCAGCCCTGCAGCCAGACTGTGCCCCTGCGACCCTGTGGCCGGACCGCCATGGGACCGCGGCCCCGACTACAGCCCCGCAGCCTGCTGGTGGACCACGACCCCATGGCCGGACCGCATCCCCATGGTCGAACCACCACCGCGCGGCCAGAACATGACCCCACGGCCAGACCGCTGCCCCGCAGCCCTGCGGCCGGACCACCACCACGGCCGGACCGCGACCCCAAGGCCAGACCGCTACCCCGCGGTCCCGCGACCGGACCGCCGCCCCGTGGCCCCGCGGCCGGACCGCCGCCCCGGGCGAGAACCTAGTTCTGGCTGAGACATGACGACTGCTAATCGTTTCGACTCAGAGTGACTTGATAGGCCCAGTGGGGAGCGCCATGGTGACGCGACAGACCCACGATACTCAACAGGAGGAGTAGGTTAGCAGACCACTAGGGGGAGAAACTTGGTGACGTGGAAGAACCATGGGGCGGAGTGCCTTGGTGATGCGACAAACCCACGATACTCGACATGAGGAGTACCTCAGCAGTCATGGTTAGTGCGAAGCACCTCTGAGCGATGCGGAAGACCCACTATACTAGATAGAGGAGGAGTTCTCTAGCAGCTGAGGTGTTTGACGTTGTGACTGGGAATGTTACTTGATACTACTCCTAGAATAAATCATGGTGTGATTTGAGTTAGTACCCTTATGTTTTCCTCATGATTAAGATGGATTACTTGATAACTTAGGTATATGTATTGGCATATACTTAAGAAGGGTTGTCTGTTGATTTCATACTTTTTGGATTATCCGTGGTGGTCTCTGTGAGACCTTGAGGGTCTCAGGGTCTCTACTGAGTGTCATTATACTCACCCCTGAACAGGCTATGCCCGCACCTTGTTGTGTTTGATGCAGACGACAGACAGTGCTGACTGAGTCTGAGAGTACCAGGACTAGACGGTGTCCGGAGATGGACCATACAGCGTGTCAGTACGCAGAGGAGACAGGTGGATGTGGAATGCTGAGGAGGCGATCTGTACCTACCCTTCAGGTAGGAACCTCAGAAGATGATCCAATAGCTGTCTTTTCCCTTTCTTCAGTTGTATTGTATTTCAATTGTACTTGTACCTTTACTGTTGGGCTTGTATTCCAACCCCCTTTTTTACTTTCAGCACTCCTTTGGTTATACAATTCTCTTGTGTTCATATCTTACCGTGTTCTTGGTTACGTGAGTTTACAGGTTATAAAGGAAATGCCTTCCCAGTTTTAGGGAAAACGCCTTCGGTGCTAGTTGCCAGCCCCTGGCTTATGGAAGGTGGGCTTGGGGTAGTCACAGCCTGAGCCCTGGGGGATGGGTCATGACAGGAACCACCAACGGGGTGAATAATATATCTAGTAATGTATTTTTTACATATATGATATAATTAATATAAATCATACAATATAGAACAATAATATAATAATCATCATCGATCCTTGGGATCTAATGTGACACCCAGGATTAACATTACCTTATTCATCCAGTTTTGGATAGCTTAGAGCATAATATCTGTAACACCCGAGATTTTTATGAGAAATATTTTGTTTTTATGTAATATACCTCATCAAAGGAATCTTTCATTACACACAACACTAGCATGTCTTGCTTTACATGCAATCACGACCTTCAACGACAGCTTGCGTTGTACGCAATACCGAGTTTCACTAAAAAACGATATGCTATTAAAATATTTTTAAAACTAGCCGTTATGAATAGTAATACCCACTTTTTGAAATTTTAAAAATTTCAACTTTCAAAATGGAAATCATTTTTGGATTTGGAATATCGAAATTAGCCTAGGGTTAATTTTTGGTATTTTTCTGAAAACTTTCAATTTTTGTTGAATAGTGAAAACACTACGTTACTATTTAAAAACCGACTTTTTATTTAAATAATTATTTATTTTATTTAAATTTAATTTAGGTAAAAATTGATTCATAATACCTATGAAAGTTCAAAGTAATTCATTGGAGTCATTTTATAGTAATTTTAGATATATAAAAATTTTATTGAACTTTTCACCGTCTTTTACCCACCTCCTAGGAGAGTTTAAAAATTTATATAAAACTTAATTTTACCAATTCTGTGAGTGGAATTTCAAAAATCCTAGAGACACGGTTAAAATCAAGGAGTAAAATGTGGTTCAATAAGATAAAAATAATTTTTGGTGAATAGTAACTTTTTACTTTTATTTACCACGGTTAAAAGTAAATAGGGTAATTAAGGGTAAAATTTGTATTATTATTACCATAACACATGTCCTAATTCTATTGGATAAGTATAATTAGACCAAAAACAACCTTAGGGATAAAATAGTACCCTTTAGGTCCACTTTTATTAGATTAGGACATTTAATATTATTTTATTTAAAGAAGAGTTAAAATAGTTAAAATCAAAGTTTAATAACTAAAACATTTTTAATATAGGGTTATACATACGATAAATTCGACTATAAATATTAATTATAAAGATAAAAATATATCCTACATAATAGAATTATATTTTTAATTTTTAGAAATTAAATAATTTAATTTATTTATGACACAATGATGATGCATTAATTACCTTATTAATGAAATATTAACATAATTGATATTATAAATATCCAAATTAATGTAATTTGAGACTTTTTATAAATTAAACTAATTTTATTGGTTAATATGACATGTTAGTATTAATTTAATTAACTTTTTTAGAAATAATAATGCTGTTATAAGTTTCAAAAAAATCAATTACCAAATAGTGTCAAACTTGACATAAAATGGTTTTTAAAACAAATATTATGTTATAATTGTTATTTTATTCCTAAAAATATAAAGTTAGGCCAAATTACTTAGATAAAGATATATATATTAATAATGAACAACTTGGGGTTTGTTTTGCTTGTTATAGTAAGTTTATTAACCTTATAGTGTAAGAAAACAAGAAGACATGGTAAAAGTAAAATTATTGAACTTAAAATTAAATTTAAATGATAAGGTTAAAATAGTAACCTAAACTTGTCCAAATTCTATTGCATGAGAGGATTTCAACCCATCCCCACCTTATCTTCGAAATAAATCAATTTTGAGCTATTAAAAACCGAATATGAATTTATAATAAAATAATATTTTTAGTTTTTCTAAAGGTTCCCCTCTCCTCCCTTATAAAAGGGCACCTCCTCCCTCTCCTCCTCACACCACTTTGAGCCATCATGCTCGGCCAAACACTGAAAAATTCTCTTATCCACTTCCCTAGAAACATCCTATAGGTCTTGGTCTTTTTAAAAGACCATCCTTAGTGCCCTAAGAGAAGGTTAAGAAGAGGCGCGTCAAAGAAGAGGTAATATCCATTACCGATCCTTTCCAATTTCTTTATTCTTCAACTTATTTTTCCTTAGTTGTTTAATTATGAAGTAATAACATTAGTATCAATAATATACTGATATGTCATTATAAATATAAAACAACACTATTTCACCTTCTATCCATCCTATGGAAAATGAAATCACCACGCGTGCGTACGTACGAAATACCGTCTCCACGCCGTGGTGTAATCTGTTTTCCACCACCACCTTACTTGGATGGGTATAATGGTGTAAATAATAAATATTTAAATGAATTTAATGAATAAATATGATATATATTACACTAATACCATTCTGTAAATGATTTATCTATAAACTAAAAAGAATAATAAGGATTTATTCAAAAAAACACACATAAGAACAAAAAGAAATAAATACCCGAATAACAAGTAACAATGCAATATTAATAATAAGAATCTAAGAATATGACCATATATGATAGCAGAACAATGATTAAAATTCTCGAATAAGTCAATGAAATTATTTAAATCATTATACAAGAGGTTCAGACACGTATGAAGAAAATCAGACCTAAGGTAAGGGAAAATCTCACAATCTCATTTTTATCCGATATTTTTTATACTTAAAAATTTACTGGGGAATATTTATCATCCACATCCATGTTTACTCATTATGTAATATTATTTCTATCCTCATACAATTTTCTAAATCCAATTTTACCCATTGGTAAGTTTTTAGTAAAAAATATGAAAGGAATCTTTTGTCGTTTTTCGTATGAGGTACTTTTTTGACTTTTCCGACCAAAGTACGAGAAGAATGTTTTTCTTTAACTTATATAGCCTGAATGGATTTTTATGATTTCATTGAACATTATTTCCATGAAGCGTCCTTTATAAGTTTTCAAGTTTATTTTTAATCAACTACTTTTAGTTTAAAATTGTATGACATGTTAATAAAGGAAAAATGTTTTTGAAGTAGAAAGGATATTTTCCTCAATAATGGAGTTCAAGCATTTTATCAAAACTATTTTCAATATAAGATAATATAGGGTTATGTTTATATCCCTATTTTTACATTGATTTGATTTTGTTATGATGGAATTATTTTTATGATGTCCTTTTTTCTTATATGGATTATGTTATGATGGCATGATGTTTAAGAATCCAATTTTTATTACATGGGTTATGCTATGATGTATGATTTATGATATTGTGGAACACATAAGAATGGTATAATTATGATATGGGTGGGACCTATATCTACCTTCAATTAATTGGGTAAATATTTATATCTCATGAGATAGACATGGCTGGAACGACAAGTTAATCTGGTTCAGTGACACACGACTGAAACGAGGAATGAACTCGGTTCAGAAATGGACTTTGTCCGCTAAAATAGTCTTGACAATGAGTCTTGACTACTAAGAAATGATTCTCTAGGATTATGTGTGTATGCCCCAAAGTTTCATGTTTTATTTTATGATTATTGGGATTAAATTTCGCTACTATGATTTATCCCAAGTTATGATATTATGATCTCTTTTACAGGTTAAGATTTTTGAAATGCTATGTTCTTTGGAATATGATATTTCCTTTGTTTATAGTTAATAACCATTTGAGCTCACCCTTTTGTATGTTTTCTTTCCCCAGGTCAGGAATAAGTTTATTAAGTAGTATATGCCAAAAGGGACTCTAGATATGATGAAATAAATGGGATATAATATAGATGCTTTATGAACTAGTTGTTTATGTTTCCCAGTTTCTAAAGACACTATACCTATACGGTCCTTTCTTGGTTTTGTTATATGTTGTAATAAGTGTGCTTTAATTCTGAAGTAATAACAATGTATTTAATCTATGGGTAGTTATAATATCCTCATTTGAAACCCAATGGAATACATTCTCCCTGTCAAGAATATTGTAACCTTAACTAGCACCGTAGAGAACATCACAACACTAGGAATCAAGTAACTAGTAATTCAGAAAATAGGTATAGACTTTTCTTTTCTTAAGACCGGTAAAACATCATCTGGAACTCAAGGTTAAACTCCCACAACCAGAAAACAAGTAATAATATCAAAAATATAAAGGTTTACTCTCACTCTTCCAATAAAAAATGATCACCGTATAGTAACCTAGGGGTAGATCATGCCCTGTACGGAGATACATGTATGATCATAAAATTTGGATCATCCTCTCTATCCTTGATACCATCATCAAGTACACATCCTCCTCATATAGGTTGTGATCCTACAAGATCACATCACATATCACTTTTCTTAGACACTCAAACACACAAACTAACCATCATTATCAATTCTAGAGTTCCATAGTGCCACCCATAGTTGACTCTATAGGATTCTCTCAAATACCTCTCTCTGGGTTCAATACAACATAGAGTTACCCAATATGGTCCCCTAGGATATAACATAGCACAAATACCCTATACATTTCTCCCATATTAATATGAAATCTTGAGCCAATCCCATTAATTAGAGTTCATTGAGTGCCTCATCCCTACCATGATCATCTGATGACCTCACAAGCTACAAAGGAAAATAAAAATTATAATCACTATTAAGATATAACATAAGTCCCATATCACTTATCAAGGTTATACTAGGATGGTCTACTCACCCAACTAATCATAAATCATCCCTAAGTATGTCCAATCAGGTGATCATATGATAATGGCAGTGGAACACTCACTGCACTCCCTAATCGACTAACCCTGAAACTAGTAGTCATATCACAACTCCATCATGTCTTAATGGGGACAATCACATCAATATAAAACTCTCTTATATATGTATGTGTCTAGTGGAAACTATACATGGGACATGATGTTCATTTATTTTATTTAATTTATACCCCTCTAGTTCTGCAAATATCATGTAATAGTTTTTTTATTGACTCAATTTCACATCAGTGGTTGAGGAATATATCTTTTTTCTAAGGGTCAAAAATGTCCCTTAACACTTAATTCACTTCCTAAAAAATATTTTTAAAAAATTCATTTTATCTTAAATAAAAAATTTAGTAAATGAAATTGTTGAACACCCTTAATAAATAAACCACATATCCCATTCATATGAAAATAACCATAACTATAGATAGATTCATAGGGAACATCCACCTCTTATGGAACTATTTCCTTTAAAGTAAGCTGAGAAACCATCTACTAAGCTTATTCAAGCCCAACGGATCATCACCCATCAATAGAAAGTCCTAACTCATCGTAATCCATCTAAATTTAACCTAAAAATTAATTAATTAATTAATATATTGAACCAAAAACAATTTCACTAATAATTAATCATTTAGTTAATAAGGTATATTCAAGATATTATTCTATGATAATATTTGGTGATATAAATCATTGATAAAAGGGTGTGTACCACCCTCAGTGACCATTCAAACCATTAATAAATAATTTGCGCAATTTATTTATTCAATAATTAAATACATTTTTCACAAAACCACAAAATAAAAAAATAGTGATATACGTCTTTGAGTATAAAAAAACCTTATATGATCATCATCATGGGGCATCCATTAATTTAGATGAAGAAAATACCTATAGAATCTTGATGATTCCTATGGAAACCTATATCATTAATCAACCATAATCCCTGATTGATTTTATAAATAAAAACATAATAAAATACTACAATATTGAAGGGATAAGTGTCTTTGTGTAATTTTATACATAAAATAATACCATGAATCATGGTTACAATGACATTATTTTAAAACATCAAAACATGACCTTATATTCCACTAATATTATAATACTAATTTGGATAAAATGGGGAAATACAAAAAAATGGGTCAGCTATAAATCCTTATATTGGAATAAAAAATCATAACATTATTAATTTAATATTTTTTATTCAACAATAATATAAAGATGATATAAAAGGGGTGATAATTATAAACTTGAACATTGAATCATGATATACGATGATAACATCAAGACGAAATTGGAATGTGGAAATAACATACAACAAGTCATCATAAACATAATTCAATGATAACTATTGTACATCATAACATAGTGTTCTTGGGATAACCTCCCATGCACCATACGTGGAATCTCGTGAGATAAATACATTACCAAATTAATTTGGAGGGTTATATATCTATAATCACACATGTCACATTCATATCATGCACATGAATTTGTGTCCCACATAGATCATACAACATAGGAATGTGTATCATCAAATTAACTCCCATAATTAAAGACTGATGGTTACATACATGGAATTTCCCAATCAGTGAAGTATAATTCCATATAATTGAATACCATTGAGTGGAAATGGGGATTAGAATTAACATTAATGAAGTTTGAGAGAGAAAATCATGAGATAATTTCGGTATCATGATGGGTTTATGTTATGGTTCATGGAAGCAGTTAAAGAGAGTGGAAAGTGTTATCTAATTACATGAGAATACAACGTTCTATAAAAGGGATATTTAAAAATAAATTAAAAACATGAAAAAACTGGAAATCAAAAGTCTTAGTACAAATAAATTACTCAAAATAAAAAAAAGGAGAGGAGAGGATCCCTTTCATTGAGAGTGTGCTTCTGTAATGTTGGGAGGAGCTTATTAAGAGAATGGGAACACATTAGGAGGGATTTATAGAGAGAAAGGAAGAGTAACTTCATGATCAATGGGTTTTGTGTGAACATGAGTGGGAGGATTTATGGGTATTTATAAAAAATAGAGTGGGATTATTTATTAATTTATAAAATTAGGTTTTATCCTCTATATGAAAAAAATATTTAAAACCACAAAACATAACATATTTTTCCATTGATTTCTTCCCAAGAGGATTTTTCTCAATATTTTATATCGTTAAGAACTAAAATCCTAAAATAATACACTTGGTGATGTTGAAGTAAGTAATATTTACCAATAATTGAATTTAAATCCATAAAAAAATAGGTTTTAGAGGATTCATTAAGGGATTATAAAATATATCAAGTAACCTAAAAAACACATTGTTTTAAAGGAGAAATATTTATTTTTTCTTGGATACCTTTTATGGAATTTATTACATAATGTTTTTTCAATTATGATTATATAATAAAGATCATATATATATATATGATATTTACTTTTACCTAAAAAACTGAATATCTTAGAAAATTATGAAAAATAAAAAATTGGAGAATTTCAACATGTTAATTTAAAAAATAATATTTATTTTATCAAGATAATTTTATAAATATGATAATGTTTAATTTTAAATGAAACATAATTGTTTCTAAAAAATTCTAGTTTTTACGATATTGACAACATTATAAACGTTATAACAATTACAATGGACATAATTAAATTATATTATCATTTATATTTAAATAATTTTTATCTAATCAGAAATTTTATTAAAATATGACTAATTTCAAAAATTATTGAATTTATCAAAAGTGTATTTTAATTAAATATATATGTTTACCTAAAATAAAATATTAATTTCATTGTATAAAATTATATTTTTCATCAACTCATATAAAAGTTTAATAATTAATATTGATAAATAAAATTTACTTTTTATAAAAAATGAAAATATATAAATTCATACTACTAGGGTTTAGATACATAACCTCTTAATACCCTAGCGTACGACCTAAGGGTAAAGTGTGTGATGATGGGGATTTATTGGGGGGTTTAGTGAAAAAGGACTGTTCAATGAATTTAATAATCAAGAAATACTCCTATAAACATTTTTTTTTCATTCTTTAGCTGTTTAATTTTTTATTAGGCTTGATCAAGGGAAAATCCAACACAAGTAAAAAAATTATCTTTAATGTCATCTATTTTTACATTGGTTCTTCAAGACCAATGTTAAAATACCACATATTTTAATTTAAGAAACATCTCTTTGTTAATTGATATTAAGTGTCCAATTTTTTACATCATTTCATGAAAAACCAACATTAAAAGTCTTCATATAGGCTATTTAATGTTGTTTTTTTCAAGAACTTATGCTAAAAGTCCACACTTAGTATAGTTTTTCTCTAATAAAAACCATTATAAATTTAGAAACCATTAATAAAAATATTTATTTGTTTTCCTAGGATTTTATTTTACTGGTCAAAGTTCTTAAACAAACATATAGATCAAATGTTATAACCATTTGAATTTGGAATTATCTAAGAGAAGACTTATAAGTATAACTTTCAGTGGAATATATTTTTATCTATTGGTCCATTTGAGGTCCATAACCAGTCAAACCAATCCATAAAAATCTAAATATGACCCATCATTTTTTTTCATTTCCACACATCAGTTATTTTAAAAATGAAAGTTGAAATACCACATAAAATAAATTTAACATAGGTTTCATACAAAACTGACACTAAATGTTCACATTTAACATCATTTTTATTAAAAAAAATGGATGTTAAAAAGTGAATATATAAATGTGGTGATTCAGATAAATTCATGGGAAACTATTTTATATTTTTAGAGCTAATATGTACTTATGAATCAAAATATGCAGTCATCCAAAATTGAACTTCTTTATGGGACACATTAGAGAAGTCAAGCTTCTAACGACCATAAATTTTGATCTATAAGTCTGTTTGAGCACCAACACAAGTAAAATAGAAGAATATGAAATAAACTTTTCATATTTATTTAGAATTTCCATGTTTTAATGATAGTTTTACTAAAATTAGACATTAAATGTGTTTTTCCTTTTACTACTATTTTTTTGTAATACCGATGTCAATTTTTCTTTAAATTTTGACATCGATTTGTAGAGAATACAACAGATACATACATACATACATACATACATACATACATACATACATACATACATACATAAATACATACATACATACATACATACATACATACATACATACATACATACAGACAGACAGACATACATACATACAGATAGATACAGACACACACACACACACACAGATATATATATATATATATATCACATTGTGATGTCATTTTTTTGATAAAAAATGATAAAATTATTCTCATATCATGTTTTAATGTTGGATTTTCTAAAAACTGAAGTAAGAATTATTTATTTACTTTTGATGTCATTATTTTTGTACAACCAAAAAAATATTTTTTTTAATTTTTTGACATGGGTTTTTATGAAATCCAATGTCAAAATATAAATATTTTTTAACTTTTGAGGTTATTTTTTTATAAAATATGATGCAAAAAATATTCTTATTAGAATTTTTTTTATAATCATTTTACATTATCAATTATTAAAGTAAGGAAAAAATAAGGATTTAACCTTTTCACAATGTGCTTTATTATTTTTGTGTAGGAGCCTAAAATTTATTATATAATGTTACACATTTTAAATTGTGATTTATATTTTTTCACATTCCATATTTAATGATTTCAAATTTACTCTTTTAATTCCCATAATAATTCAATGAGTTCTACAATTGACAATCACATAATGGTATTTATAATTGTTCTCTAATTACTTAATTTATTTATGATTGGTTTCATCCATCAATATATTTATCAATGATTAATATTTATTATGATAAAGGATACTTCAATAAATTTAGTTAAAAATATACATATTATTATATTTACTCTCTAAATTCAAAAATGAATTACAAACTACAAATTTGGATGTCTCGTGAGATCTTCCATGCAATGAATATTAATTCAATAGACACCACATAAACCATCAAATTTAAATGAAAACCTTACAGTTATTTTTATTGATTTCATTTATTTTCTATTATGTTATAAATTATCAACCTTTTATTTTCATCCAAGTGAGTCAAAAATTTATGTTGGATCTTTATATTGAAGCTTTAAGTTTCTGTTTCTAGATTTTGCTCAGTTTCTACAATTTTATACGTTATGAATCTTATATTTTTATCCAAGTGAGTATGATCATTGAAATATTTTATATAATTAGAGAGTTCTTAAAATGGGTTATTTATAATTGACGTTAAAAGTTACATTTGTTATTATTTATAATGAAAAAATGATGTCAAAATTCATCGAGTGGAATTCTAGACATCTGTTATTAAAAAACATCATTAAAAGTATTTTATTTGTTATAAAAATTATTTTAATATAGTTTTTAATAAAAAAATTAAAAATATACTTACAATGTCACTAAAAAATTATTTTACTCCAAAACTGACATTAAAACCCAAAAAAAAGAAAAGAATTTTTGGTACTGATGCAAGTGATTTCATCTCACTCAAAAGATATGATTTATGGGATTCATAGGGTAAAATCCCAATAGTAATGGTTTTCAGTTCTTCTATCTATAGAAATTGAATTTTATAATTACTCTTAATACATACTAATTATAATTCTCACTATACAATATCTATATTATAAGTGGTTATGATGATTAATGGTATTCTGAATCTGAAAGGATATAACTTATAACATACCAAAATAATAAAAGTATTTTACATGTTTCAATTACTTAATTTTATAATATTTAATTTATTCATTTGGAAAAGGAATGTCATTTATAGAACTTTATGTTATTCAATTCTTCCACCATCAGAATTTTTTCTCTCTAAATATCATTTTATATGAAAAAATATTAGGATACTTCTACTCAATCACCTATTCTTGTACCTAGGTTTCTTAATAAAAATTTATGTTTCTACACACCACTTTAACCATGTGAGTTGAGTTATGTCATAGAACATTGTCTCTGTGATATAAAATATTTACAACTTATTATTCATATGAAAGATCATTCTCCAAGGTTACCACCTCTGCATTCAATACATTTGATGGGTTTGGTATTAATATCCTCAAAAGGGACACATGGAGAACATCATGTACTTGAGATAAGTTAGGTGGGTGTGAAATTAATTGGACCATAGCTTTAATGTAATAAATGATCTCAATGGGGATGATGTATCTTATGTTATGCTTTTCTTTCTTCCCAAAAGTCACGACTTTCTTCCATGATGGTATATAAAGGAACACCTTATCTCTGACCTTAAACTCTAGGTCTCATCAATGATTATCGACATTTATTTTTTATTTACTTTTCATGGATATCATATGATTTTGAATAGTTTGAACCTTATATCTAATATGTTGGATAATATTTCATTCCATAAGATTCTGTTCCTCATCTTCATCCAATCATGTTAGAGTCTCACACCTCTTTCCATACAGAACCTTATAAGGTTCCATTTGAATTCTAGAATATAAACAGTTGTTATATGGGAACTCCACTAGGGGAATATGGTGATTAAAACGTCCTTGTAAATCCATTTTACATGATCTGAATATATTTTATAGAGTTTTAATGGTTCTTTTATACTGAACATTCATTCAAGGGTGATAAGAAATATTGAAAATTAGCTATATATCAAACACATGCTAAAGGATTCTCCATAACCATGAGCTAAACATTATATTTCTATCAGATAATGTGGATATTGTAACTCAATACAGTATTACCACATACCTAATTTATATATTGGTTAGTTAATTAGGAGACAAATAATAATTGATATCAATGAAATGTGTTAACATTGTATGGTTATCAGCTACCACCATGGGGGTGTTTTTTTCTTTTGATGTCATGGGGATTCCTATGATGAAATCCATGAATATTTTTTCTCATTCCCATACTAATATGATAAATGGTTAAATAATACATTTTTAATTCTATCATTCAACCTTGACCTATTAAAATACAAATCATTGAGTTACAAATTCTTCTGTCACTCTCTTCATTTATATCACTAGAAGTTTTTATTTATATCTCTATACATCCTAGTTATTCCTAGATTAATAGGTAAGGATAAGATATGTGTATCATCTTGATTTTAAATCTTTAGTTATGGTTTTTATGGGACACATATCCATGATAAAAACCTTATAAATCCATATTTATAAAATTTAACTCAATAATATTCACTACTTTTTTTTCTATATCATGCCATCTCCTTTTCTGGACTCCATGATCCTATCAAGAATGGATGGTCAATAAATTATTTAAAAAATGTTGGTTGAAAATTGTTTTATTATAGCCATATTTATCCTTTTCATATTTGATAAGATTACATCCCTGTTAACCCTCATCATGGATAAGGTTAATGGAACCTTTCTACTAAAATTATATATCACTTTGTTCACCTTCCCAATATGGTAATGGATTGAACAATAATATTCCTTGATCAATTATACCCTCTTTAATTCAAGCTTATTGTGCCCATTTTGTGTGAATATATACTTATGAATCTTATGATCCGTATATATGTCACACTTCTCCCTATACAAATAATTTTTCAAAATATTCAACATGAATATCAGGACAACAAATTCTAGATCATGGGTGGGTAGTTCTTCTCATGTATCTTTAATTAGCGGTAGGTATAGGCTATCACTTTTTCATCTTTCAAGAACACACAACCTAAACCATTTATGGATGAATCGTTGTAGATAAAAAATCCTTCCCCATTGGTGGGTAATGTGGGAATATTTTCAATGATTATAATCATATTTTAATCTTTAAATATTTCATCACATTCATTGGTATATAAAATCTTTAATCCCATCTAATTTATCTTGGTTATTGATCTTGAACATCAGGAGATGTTTCTCAAAAGTCAAATATAATACTGAACTAATCCATGGAAACTATGAATCTCTATCATAGATGTTAGTATGTTCATCTTTATATAACCTCTATTTTTGGAGGATATATATATATATATCCCTTTTCTGGTGATAACATACCCCTTGAAAGTTTCTTTCTCCATACAAAACTCACATTTACTATACTTTACATATAGATTTTCCTTTTTCATGGTATTAAATAAAGCATTAAATAATCCTAATATTCTACCATACCTTTGGAGTATATAAAAATATAATCAATAAAAACTACCAAAAAAAATCTAATGTATTACATAAATAAAATATTCATTAATTCCATAAATATAGTTCGAGAGTTAGTGGGTCTAAATGGTATCACTATAAACTTATAGTTCCCATAACATATATGAAAATAAATCTCAGGTATGTCATCCCTCTTCAACTTTACATGATAAATTTGTAACCAAATTTCCAATTTAGAGAAATATTTTCCTCAACATATTTGATCAAAAAAGATATCAATCTATGGAAAATGAAATTTTTTTTATCATGATATCTTTGATCTCATGATAATAAATTCATAGAATACCTGACTATTCATTAGTAATGATTAAGAGTATAGAAACACCACATGGTGAATAACTTGTATGTATAAAACCTTTTACCTATATTCTAATACAGTTTATTCTTTATCCCCATAAGTATAATAACAGACATTCCATATATATTTTTGGATATTAGAAAATCTCTGCATATAATATCTATTTATAACCAAACCTCATGACATAGATGAATACTATGAACTTATTCAAGAAACATTTCATCATATTCACTTATAATGAGTATGCCATCATGGATGATCTTTTTCTTATTATAAAGCATTTTATTGAGATCCAATTTCTCATAAAAAATAATATACATGCATGAGATGATGATACCAAATGATATTCGTCCTCCTCCTTACACTTGGATATAATAGAAGGGATATTTTTGATACAGATGGTGATTTCCTTCTCTTGAAAATTTCTATTTGATCTATATAAGGAACATTAATACATACCCATAATTTCCATGAATTCCACTAAATGGAGTATCGTAGGGTTCACTAGAATGTTGATCCAAAAAATACAGACTAATGATAAGTTATATAATTTGGATGTAATAATTTCCCCATTTTCCATTTTCACATATAAATCCACTTCAATATTTTTAGGTGTTGTTCAAATATTTTTACTAAACTTGTCTAATTTGAAGGAACAAGTAGAACCAATATCCAATAATATGTTCTCTATTCTTGAAAAAATAATTAGGATACCAGTCATCACATCATTATTGGTATCCACTTGATTAGTTGTGTTGGAATTAGATCTCCCTTGATCTCTAGGCCTTGAAGGTTATTGAAATTTTTAATCATTGAAAAAACATATCTTAGTTTCTTGATTCTCATGGTGTCCTTATTCCTTGAAGTGCAAAAATTGGACAAAATGTTTAGGTTTTATGGGAAAAATCCATTATTCCAAAACATTAGAAGGTTTCTTCGATCGAGATTCACTAGCTAGGTGTCCTTACTTCCTACACCTACAGTACTTCATTACCCCTTCAGGAAATTCTCATGATGACTATTCCCACAATTTTGACAACTGGGGTGTTGTAATTTCTTTCCCCCATGAGTTTTATCTATTGTAACGTCTATCCATAGAATCCTAGATTCAATGCATTATTTTAATACCTTGGCATGATTACCAAGAATCAATTCTCGAAGGATTGACCAGTTTAGAAGTCTTGGAATATAGATTACATACTTGAAACATTCATTATAATTCAAAACATAATATTTAGAAAAGTCTATTATTTGAGAACACCATTATTATCCAAGATTAACCCTTCATATCAATCATGAAACACTTCTTATCATTCTGGGAAAATAAAACTTATGAAAGGGGTGATCTTAGATACTCAGTAAGGTTAAAAAATATAGAAGAATCTTTTATAAATAAGCATAAAATTTTAAAGCATGGTATAAAACTAAAATAAAATCCTTTTACACATAATATTCAGCATAATAGGAAAGAATAAATCGAATAATTCCATTTAAACATCCACATAGATATTCTTGTAGTCATATAATCACATTTAATATCAAAAAATAATCTCATAATGAAAAAATGAATAATACTGGACATCTAAAACATACTACCGAGGCCTCACCAAGACATCTAAAAATAAATTTTTAAGGACTCACCACATCCATATATAGTCTTTCTCATGATACCTACTGATTAATCGAGGGTCTATTGTGGGCCCTACCGATCACTTACTTAGTCCAATACATTCCATATATAAAAAGGGTGAAACATAACATAAACATTAATATTAAAACTAGCATACGAAATGTTAATACTTAAACCATAGACCACAAATGGTATCAAAATTGAACATCCATAGTAAAACATATCATAAAACCTTCAATAAATTAACCGCAATTAATCTTAAAATCTAGTAAATTATATTGATATAGATGAAAATAATTTTACAAAATCATTAAAACTTTTTTATATAAATATCCCTCTTAACTTTGAAATATTTTAAAAGATGCACATTTATAGAAGAAACATTTCTTTTGAAAATAACATCGTATGATTATATAGGAATACTCAAAATGTTAATGTGATAGAATAGAAAAGAAATCAGATCATGCCATATAAGTTTAAAAAACATTCTTTCTTTAATTTGTCGAAAATGTCACAAAGTGCCTTGTTTGGAAAATGATAGAAAGATTCCTTTCAAAATTTTTTATAAAAAGTAAAAAATGTGTATAAATGACTTTAAACAATTATATAAAAATTTTAAAAATATTTTAAAATTTATTTTTATAAATCATGGACATGGATGATAAATATTACCAATTAGATACTTTATATAAATAATCTCAGATACAAATGAGATTGTGAAATTTATCATTGCCATGTATTTTCTATTAGTAGAGGGTGAATTAACATCTTATATAATGGTTAAATCATGTCATTAAATTACACAATAACCATATTCATATTTATGAAGTAATATATTATCCTCTTATATCATTTTGTTATTAATATTTCAGTATTACCATTGTTTTGAGTGTTAACTTCTTCGTTTTCCTATGCATATTTTGTCATGAAAGTCATGTTCATTATGAATAGAATGTATTATATTTTTATCCATAATTATAATATGTTAATAATTATTATTTTAAATCATCATATAAATTTTATAATCATTCTGGAATGGTTAACATGGAGAATGAATCTCACCGCATCGCGGAGACGTTAGACAGTACATACACATGAGCAACAATATCATTACCTTGATTGTTAAATTGTATGGAATTGGATGGTATATTAGTTATAAGGAATAATAATTATGTATTATTAATTATTTATATCTTTTATAATCATAATTATACCTATCAAAATAATTTATTGTGGAATAAAAAATTACAGCACGGTGTGGAGACGATAAGCCGTACGTAAGAACAAATGGTGATATTTTTATTAATAGGATATATTAAAGGAAGAATATGGTTGTTCCATGATTATAAAAACATATTATAATATGTATTATACTAGATTTATTACTTTTTTATGAAAAAAACATAGAAAGAGGTAGTAGAAGAAGAAAACTTTGAAATATGTGATAAAACAATTACCTCTTTTTCTGGTATCTCCTTTGGATTTGATAAAAAAATCCTTAGGATGGATTTCTTCCCAAAGTATGGAATCTGGGATGTATTTAGGGAATTTTGGAGAGGAAATTTTAAGGTGTTATACAAACCAAATATATTTGGAGGAGTGAATTAATTATATGTAGAAGTTCCCTTTTATAATAGGGGTGAGTGACACTTTTTGTAGATCTTAAAATATTAATATATTATAAATTTATTTTTAGTTTCAAATATCTAAAATGTTATTTATTTATTGGATAATATTAGTTTGGGTTAAAAATATTATCAACCACTGAATTTTAGACATGTTTAGTTCATAAACGTAACCTCATATTTTGCAGTTAACCCTTAGTTAAACAGTTTAACTATTACCGTGTCTTCTTGTATTATTACACTATAGGGTTAATATAGTTACTATAAAATTAAAAACGAACCCCAATTAGATTATTTATAAAATATTTGATGTTATTAAATTTATTTGAAAAAACCTTATATATTTATGACTTTTTTATCATTTATTAAAATAGTTTTTATTTTAAAATATCCTTTATGTCAGTTTTAATACTATTCATTATTTGCAATAAAAAAATAAAACCAAAAAGATAACTTAGAACCAATACCTATAATATTTCATTAACATGTATAAGTTATCTATAAAATTAGTTTATGTCATTAATTAAGTAAGATTATATTTATTTTAATAATTTCAATATAATTAATTTGATAATTCTATTAATAAAATAATTTATGAATCACTATTGTTTCATCATTAATGGTAATTGTTTAATATAAAAAATTATAAATATATTTATATGAGGTATTTAATTCATTTATATTCACATATAATTTTTATAATCAATTTTATCTCCTCGAAATCTCTATATTAAAATTATTATGTTTATAAGAAATGAGAGTGACATTCTGTAACATTCATTATTTATAAAATTATTCATGTCACATTCATGATAAATGGTACATTAAATGATTCCATTAAGATAAATAGGTGATAATGATATAATTTAGTCATGAAATATTATTTTTAAATGTTTTAGGAAATTTAATAATATTATTTACACCCTTAATTACCCGATTTACCTCTAACCATGTGAATAAAAAATTACTAAAGTTACTATTCATAATGCCAAAAAATAAAAGGAACCTATTTTCATAATTTGGACCCAATTAATCAAAATATTTAATCCATTTTTGGAAATTTAAAACACAAAAGTTTCATTAATTAATTTAAAATTAATACCATTTTCGGAATGAAAAACATGTTTTTTAATGTTAAAACATTACAAAAGATTGAAATGTTTTTATATCAAAATTCACAGAAAAAATAATACCAATGAATAAAATTATAATAAATGATAAAAATATAATATATTTAAACTTTAAACACAATAAAATTTATTAATTAAACCTATACATTATTTTTTTTGAGAAAAGTAGTTTTCAATTAAAATTTATTAGTTTTTTACTATTTATCAGAACATGAAACTTTTCAGAAAAATACCAACAAATGAACCAAAGTGAATTTTTATATTAAATTTTCAAAGAAGAAGTTTATTTTATAAAATTTAATAAATAAAAGCATCAAATTTTTAATGTAAAATGGATTCTCTATTAAGAGGCGACAACACTACATTTTAAAAAAAATTCATCTTTTATCTAAAAAATTGATTTTTTTCTTATACCATGTCTAAAAAATTCATAAGTTGAATTTTGAAATTATATCAAATATATAAAATAAAAAATTTAGTTAATACTTTTTATAACCACTAATTTAAAGGTGATGTTATATATTATATTTAATAATAATATTTTATTAATATATTGTTGTTCAGTAATGCTGGGTCTTGTGTGTAACGCAATATAACTCATTTTTACATGTGTCATAATCTTAACATGGTGTTTCATAAAAACAAAGAAATAAAAAATGTTAAATTTATTCAGAAAAAAAAATTCGTAATGTCTCAGGGTGTTACATTCTCTCATTTTTCAATAAATTTCCTCCTCAAAATTTGAAATTTCACTCAAAAAATAAAAGGTTGATACTAAACAAATACCATTGTGGAAAACCAATATGAGAAATAGGGTTAAAAAAATATAATCCTAACAATAGAGAAAGAGAAATGTGATGGTCACCACAAAATTAGGCATTCGAATAGGAGAACATTAGTGAGAAGTAGTGATATATACTTGGAGGAAAAATGAAAATATTTATAGGGAGTGACTGAGGTCATAAATAAAAAACAAGTGTACAATCAATGGAAACTTTTGGTCCTCAATCCATAAATCTATGATGATATAAAATACCATCACTTCAATTAATTTTTCACTTAAGAACCATATTTAAGTTAAAAAAATTTTATATATAATTTTTCCTATAGTTGAGGGATTATTTTACTATATAAATAAGTACTTAAAAAACATACTTGATTCCATCAAGTTTATCCTTTGGTTGTGCTTAAATTTATTTTCAATTCATTGTATACAAGTTTAATAAAACTAAAATGTTTAGACCAATGTATCCAATAAATCAAACTTTTACCTCAACCAATTATATCAACTATTAAAATTACTTCATTCTAACCTTAAGACTCTACCAAAATACTTCCATCCATATTCACTTTCCAAAATGGTCTCAAAATTTTCAAATTCAATCTTAACAACAGATTCCCTAGAAAACGTAATGAATCTATTATTGTCACATACCAAATTTATGATCACATATTAATTCTTAATGATAAATCATATGCCTCAAAATCCTTAAAGAATAAGTACGGAAACTCCATCCTTATATACCTCATGAATCTTATAAACATAGAACAATTGATGTAATAATTCTTGAATAAAAATAAAAAATTACTTAATCATTACACTTCACTCTTAAACAATTAACTATGCTTCAACATCTTACTCTATAACACCTTATTCATCTCATTTAACTTTTTTTTTCTATTTATCATCAATAGTATAACCATTTCATATATTGATTTATTCATTCAAACCATTGTCCTAAACTCAAATCACAAAGTGAGAAACCCAAAGCATAGTGATATTCTCATGATGAATCACATAGATGATCTATAAATGGTTCCATCTTCTTCTCAATCTGTTTTTCCATAAGATTAACCTTAGTCAACCATTAACAAATCTAGAAGATGATATCTTATACTTAGATTTATCCCAAAAGTCATTCATAGAGTTATATTTTCTAATCTATGTTTTCTAAATCTAATTTCCATGTTTTTCTATAAACTTCCCATGATACCAACTATAACATCCTAACCCCAACATCCCGATGATGGTGAATTATTTTAATACATAGTAATTATTATAAAGAATTGAGTCCTAAAGGACAGATCAATTTATCATTCTTTGAAAATAGATTACATATATAAATCTTTCATTATAATTCAAAACATAATATGAAACACAATCAATTATTTGAGAACACAATTATTATCCTCTCTTAAATGTAAATATCTATCATAAAACACTTCTTGAAATCTAGGGAAAATAAAACATACGAAAGGGCTGAGCTCAGATTCTTAATAAGGTTAAACTATACAGCTGAAGCTTTTATAAATATGCATAGAATTTTAAGGTATGGTATAAAACTAAAACACAATACTTTTATAAATAATATTCAGAATAATGTGGCAAGAATAAATCAAATAAATCCATTTAAACATTTACATAGATATTCTACTAGTTGAATAATGACTTGCAATATCAAAAACTAATTTCATAATAAAAGAATGCATAATTATGGACATCTAAAACATACTGTCGAAGTCTCGACCGAGACATATGAAAATAAATGATCAAGTCCTTAGAAAAATCCATATCTAGTTTGTCTCATGGGACCTGCCGATTAACCTAGGGGATATATTGGGCCCCACCCATCACTTACTAAGTCCAATACATTCCTTATATGAAAAGGGTGAAGAATAACCTAAACATTCATATTAAAAATATCACAAAAAATGTTAATACGTCAACCATCGAACATGAATGCTATTAGAATAGTACATCCATAGTCAAAAATATCATAAAAACTTGAATAAGTCAACCCCAATTAATTATAAGATCTAACAAAGGATGTTGACATAATTGAAAATAATCATACAAAATCATTAAAAAAATTTGTTCGAAATATCATTTTTTATGTAACGCCCAGACCCCAGTTACCCAAAGTCAGTGCGTTATTACAAAACATTGACATGATAAAAAAAGATCAAGTCTGGAAAGACCAATTAGTTTAGTAGCCTTGGAATCACTAGATACATTCATCAGTCTTACATGAAATCATAAAATGAAAACTACAACAACATTGTCTCCATAGTCCGCACTCATATCACCTCATACTATCCTTGCAGGTCATTCATAAATTACTTTTTCACTTCCTGGAAAAAATAAAACATAGAAAGGGGTGAGATCAAATGCCCAGTAAGGATAAAAATATAGCGGAATCATTCATAAAAAAGTATAAACATTTAAGGCAATGTAAAACTAAAACAAAAGCCTTTTGAACTTGAAATTCAGAATAATATTGTAGAAATGAAATAATTACATTTACTTATTCACATGGATATTATTATAGTCTAATAATCACATGCAATATCAATAACCAATTTCATAATGATGGAATGCATAATGCCAAACTATTACAACCACATAGTCAAGGACTTGTGCCAAGATTACAAATATAATTTTGTCAAGGCCTTGTGCCAAGACACTAGTTTGTCTCATGAGACCTACTGATGCATCGAGGATATATACCGGGCTCCTTTCGTCACTTATTAAGTCCAATGAATTCCTCATATGAACAGGTTTAAACCTAACATAAAAATTCATATTAAAACTAGCATATGAAATGTCAATACTATCTCCATAAACCTTTAATGGTATATAAATAATACATCCACAGTCAAACATATCACAATACCGTCAATACATTATGAAAATTTTGTATCATAATAAATCAACTTAAAAAATTCATAAAATCCATCAAAGGATGTTGAAATAGACGAAATCAAAACTGTATGAGAGAAATATCTCTTTTTTTAAAATCCTTTAAAATTAACATAATTATAAAATAAAACATTTACTTTGAAAATATTATTGTATGATTGTACGTGAAGTTTCAATTATTTTATAATGGCGTAAAATAGCTGCACACGCAGTATAAGTTAAAAAGATATTCTTACATTAAATCTGTCAAAAAGGTTAAAAAGGACCATGTGTGGAAAATGACGAAAAGGTTCCTTTATAAACATATTATAAAAAGAAAAAAAGAGTATAAATTACTTTAACCCATAGTCTATAAAATAGTAATATTTATTTAAAATACATTTTTTATAAACATGGATGTGGATGATAAAGAGGTCCCAGTAGATACATACGTAAAAAACAACCTCCGATAATAATGAGATTGTAAAATTAACCATTACCTTGTACTTTTCCTTGGTCAAGGGTAGGTTAACCTCCAATATTATTGTGAAATAACTATTATTAAATTATACAATAATCATATACATTAATATGATATCATATATGATCTTTTAACATTGCTTTGTTAATAATATCTTAGTATTATCGTCGTTTCGGGTGTTAACATACTCGTTTTCTTTTATATGTTTTGTTACATAAGCACTATTTGTTATGGATAGGTTGTATCTTCTTCATATCCAGAATGATATGAACTCTTTAAAAATTATTATTAATCATCAAATGAGAATTATACTTGAATGTATACAATGGGGAATGAATCTCATCTCCTTCGTGGAGACGGTAGTCCGTACGTACGCACGAGCAACAATATCATTGTTTTGATAATAACATAATATATAATTGGATGGTATATAATATATACAGAATAATTATAATGTTATATTTATTATTTAATTCAATTACACATCATTATCATACCCATCCAAATAATAATTTTTTGAATAACAATTACACCACGACGTGGAGACAGTAAGCCGTACGTATGCACGTATGGTGACATGTCATTAAAAGAATGGATAGAATACTGAATATGGTTGTACCATATTTATAATAACATCACAGTATATATAAGATACATGAGTTATTATTTTATAATTGAAATAACAAATAAAGAAGAAGTGGAAGAAGAAAAGAACATGAAAGAGGGTGGTGAAAACATTACATCTTCTTCAGGTTTTTCCTTTTGATTTGATCAAAAGGCTTCTTAAGTTGCCTTTTTGACTAAAGGAAAGACTCTAGGATGAAGGGATGACTTTTTAGATGGTATTTGGGCAGAGGTTGGCCGAACCAAAAGGCTTTGAAGGTATGAATTTGAGAGAAGGGGGAGTGACCTTTTATAACAGGGGTGAGGGAAACCTTTGGAAATGCTAGAAACATTATTTTATAATAAATTCATATTTGTTTTCTAAAGGCTAAAAAGTGTATTATTTAATGGTTAAGATGGGGATAGGTCTAAAACCACTCAAAAAATAGGTTCTAGACAGGTTTGGGTCACTATATTAACCTTATCATTTAGTTTTAACTCTTAGTTAATTAGTTTGACATTTACCATGTCTCTTTATATTTTTATATTATATAGTTACTAAACTTACTATATTCCTCAAAGAGACCCCCAAGTGGTCCACTAATGATACACCTATCATTATACAAGTCCTTTAGCCGAAACATAGATTTTTAGGAATAAAATATCAATTAATAATATAATGTTTTTTTAAACTCTTTTATGTCAATTTTGACACTATTTGGTACTTTGTTTTTTCTAAATTCAAAACAGTATTATTACATCAAAATAAATTCATCTAGACAACCCTAATATGTCATATTAAACTAGAAAATTAGTTGAATTCATAAAAAGTCTCAAATTACATTTATTAGGATATTTATAATATCAATTATTTTAATATTTCATTAATTAGGTAATTACTGGATCACCATTGTGTCATAAATAAATTAAAGTATTTAATGTCTAAAAATTATAATTAAAATAAAATTATGTATAAGATCTTTTTAGCTTTCTAATTAATATTTATAATCGAATTTATCTTATATATTACACTATATTAAATTTGTTTTAGTTATTAAACTTTGAATTTAACTCTTTTAACTCTTCTTTGAATTAAATAATAATAAATGTCCTAATCTAATCCAAGTGGACCAAAGTGGTTCATATTATATTCATAAGGATATTTTTCTCAAATTATACATATCAAATAGAATTAGGACATGTGGTAGGGTAATATTAATATCATTCTTACTCTTAATTATCCTATTTACTTTTAACCGTGGTAAATAAAAGTACAAAGTTATTATTCACCAAAAATTATTTTTATCTTATTGAACCACATTTTACTCATTGATATTAACTGTGTCTCTCGGATTTTTGAAATTCCACTCACAGAAGCGGCAAAATTAAGTTTTATGTGAATTTTCAAATTCTCATAGGAGATGGGTAAAAGACGGTGAAAAGTTCAATAAAATTTTTATATATCTAAAATTATTATAAACTGACTCCAATGAGTTACATTGAACTTATATAGGTATTATGTATCAATTTTGACCTAAAATAAATTTAAATAAAATAAATAATTATAAAAAATGGGTTTTAAACTATAACTGACTGTTTTTCACTATTCATCAAAAATTGAAAGTTTTTAGAAAAATACCAAAAATTTACCCAAGGCTAATTTCAACATTCTGAATCCAAAAATGAAGTCCATTTTGAAGGATAAAAATTATAAAATTTTAAAAAGTTGGTATTACTATTCATAATAGCTACTTTGATTGGTTGTGGTGTGTGTTAGAACTCAAAGTTGCGTACAATACACACTACTGTATTATTCAAAGGGAAGCGTACCGTGGAAGCTTGGCATGTTACATTCTCCCCTCCTTAAAATAATTTCATCCTCGAAATTTCAAGAATACTACCGCATGAAAAGACTCGGGTGGTTCTTCATCATAAGTTCCTCGGGTTCCAACGTTGCCTCTTCCATCTTATTGTTTCTCTATAGAACTTTTACAAGACAAGTCATCCGGTTTCTCAACATTTGTTCTACGGTAACAATAATCCTGACGGGATCTTCGCAATTAGATAGATTGGGTTCCAGTTCTACTTCTTTATAAGTGAGTACATGCGTTGGGTCAAGCATGTATTTTTTCAACAATGATACATGGAACACATCGTGAAAAATGGAGAGACTTGGCGACATTGTCAAATGATAAGCTAAAGGCCCAATTTATTCTAGAATTTTTAAAGGTCCAACGTACCTGGGAATCAATTTACCTTTCTTACCGAAATATATAACTCCCTTATGGGGAGATACCGTTATGAAAACATGATCTCCTACCTGAAACTCCAAATCCTTCCTTCAGTTTTCAGTATAACTCTTCTGCCTACTTTGAGGTACTTTGATGTGGGTTTGGATTACCTTCACCTTTTCCATCGTTTCCTCCACATGTTCTGGACCTACAAGTTTTCTTTCACCAACATCATCTAAACAGGTTGGTGTGTGACATCTCTTTCCGTATAACGCTTCATATTATGCCATCCGAATACTTGAATGGAAGCTATTGTTATAGGAAAATTCCACCAGAAGTAAATATTAATCCCACATACCCTGAAAGTTCAGTAAGAAAGATCTCAACTTGTCTTCTAAGGTTTTAATAGTCCGTTCTGATTGTCCATCAGTTTGGGGGTAGTAGGCAGTGCTCAAATGAAGTTCAGTATCCAGGGATTTCTGAAGAATTTTCCAGAATCTTGAAGTAAAATAGGGATCAAGATCTGAAACAATTGATAGGGGTACTCCATAAAGTCTCACAACTTCATTAATATATAGTCTTTCTAGACGTTCAAGTGGTGAATCCCCCCTTATAACAAGAAAATGGGCTGAATTGGTAAGATGATGAACAATGAACCATATTCCATCGTTCCTTATAGGAGTCTTTGGTAGTCCCATGACAAAGTCTATCATAATATTATCCCATTTACACTTTGGTATGGGAATAGGTTTCATGATACCTCCAGTATGTTGCCTTCTAGCTTTCACTTGTTGACAAACCATACATCTTGACACAAAATCAGCAATCTCCCTCTTCATGTTGTCCCACCAAAAATGTTCCTTCAAATATCTATACATTTTGGTGCTCTCATGGTGTATAGAGAAATTTTAACTATGAAAATCGTCCAACAATTCCCTTTTTAGATAAGTTATATCAGGAACACAAAGTCTCTTCCCAAATTTCAAAATTCCATCTTCATACGCAAAGTCACTCAATCTCCCATCATTCACATATTTAATATTTTTTAAACTCTTCATCATTGGTCTGAGAAATCTTTATCCTTTCTAATAAAGATGGTTTGGTAACCATTTGAAATTTTTTTGATGTTTCACCTGCCAGGGTGATTCCCATATACATCTTTACTAGATACATGTATAAAGGATCCCTTTCAACTCTCATTCTGTTCAAAACTCCTTGATCCTTTCTGCTCAAAGCATTTGCCACCTTATTTTCCTTCCCCGGGTGGTAGTGTATCGTGAAATAATAATCCTTGAGTAGTTCAAGCCATCACCTTTGCCTCATGTTGAGTTTTTTTTTCTGTGAGAAAATATACTTCAAACTCTTGTGATCATTATAAATATCACATTTTTCACCATCGAGATAGTGTATCCAAATCATCAAAGTAATGATTATAGATGCTAACTGAAGATCATGAGTAGGATAGTTTTTCTCATGAATTTTCACCTATCATGATGCATTGGCAATAACCCTATCATTCGGCATAAGGAAACAACCAAGTCCTTTCTTTGATACATCACTATAAATTACAAACCCATCATTCCCTGATGGTAGAGTCAATATAGAATCATTGACTAATCTTATCTTCAGTTCTTTAAAACATTCCTCACACTATTTTTTATAAACAAATTTAACCCCTTTTCGTGTGAGCTTCATTATTGGGTTAGCCAGTCAGGCAAAATTCTAGATGAAATGCCGATAATAACCTGCTAAACCAATAAAACTACATACCTCAGTTATACTCGTCAGTGCTGGCCATTCTTGGATTGCCTTAGTCTTTGAAGGATCAACGAATATTCCATCCTTAGAGACAATATGGCCAAGAAAATAAATCTCATGAAGACAGAATTCACACTTGCTAAAATTCCCATATAATTCATGTCTTCTACGAGTCTTTAGGATAATGCGCAAGTGATTTTCATGATCTTAGTAGCTTTTGAAATATACCAAGATATGATCAATAAATACCACCGCAAAATTATCGAGATATTCCTTGAAAACTCTGTTCGTTAGATCCATGAAAATAGAGGGTGCATTAGTCATCCTAAAAGGCATTATTGTAAACTCGTAATGCCCATACCTGGTTTGAAATAATATATTCAGAATGTATTCCTTCTTCACATACAACTGATGGTATCCAGATCGAAGGAAAATCTTTGAAAAGTATTGTGCTCCATGTAGTTGGTCAAACAAATCATCAATGCGAGGTTGGAGATACTTGTTATTTTTTTATAGCATTGATTTCCCTGTAGTCGATACAAAACATCATAGATCCATATTTCTTCTTAATAAAAAGGATAGGGGATCCCCATGGAGAAACACTAGGGAAAATAAATCCCTTATTACTCAATTTCTCTAGTTGTTTCTTTAGTTAAAATAATTCCATAGTGTCCATTATATAAGGGGTCTTCGATATAGGCCTTGAACCAGAAACTAAATCAATGGAAAACTCAATTTCTCATTCTAGAGGATGTCCAGGTAAATCTTCCGAACAGACATCTACATATTCTTTCACAATAGGTACATCCTTTATTTGAACATTCCTTTCCTCACCCATTGTTTTTTCATTCTCTTCCTCCCTAATAATTCAATTTAGTTGAGCTACTAGGGGTGGATGTAGATAAGAATTATGTGGTGATGAATCTGATCTAAAGATAAGGTGTTCCTTATCATCATCATAAAAAATATTAACCTCCTTCTTCTTACAATAAATCTTCGCATCGTGGTCTGAAAGCCAATCCATACCGATGATTATATCAAATTCAATCATGGGTATGATGATGAGATAAGCAGATAAAGAACATTTATGTGCTCTAATGAGGACTAATTCACAAAACATTGTTGGAATGATACTTCCATTAAAAGTTTTGAGTAACAGATCCCTTGTTAAATAAAATTGGAAATATCTAATTTTCTTAGAAAATTGGGAAGATATGAAAGAATGCGATGATCCAAAATCAAATAAAGTAGTTGCTAAACTTGAGGAAACCATTAAATTGCCTTCCACCACGTCTTTTGGATCTTCTAACAGAGAAGTAGTGATAGAATAAGCTTGGCCTTGATCCCTTGGCATTTTCTGAGGTATGTTCCCTTGACACTTAGGAAATTTATTTTCATCATGTCCCATCTCCCTGTAATTATATCATTGAACATCGATAGCTTCCTTCTTCCCATTGCAATCATGATCTTGGTGGCCTTTTTAACCACACTTGTAACAGACTCCCATTCCTTTTAAGCAAGTACCAGGGTGTTTCTTCCCACATTTACTGCAGGATGGATATTCAACTTTTCCCTTCTTCCCCTTCTTTCCGTTCCTAGAGTGATCTGTAGGTCTCTTCTTCTCTTGCTTTTCTTTAAAGTCGTAAGACTTAGAGAATTCTTTTTTCTGTCTTGATAGTACATGAGACAATATCTTCGTACGATGAGAAGGATTGTGAGACTAATGATCGACAGAGAAATGGTTTTAACCCATAAAACAAATGGTCAATATTACTTATTGGGTTACGTATATAATCTACAGCATGCCATGCTAACCTAGTAATGTTAGCCTCATACTTTGGGATATTCTCATCCTACTTTTGTCTCAGACTTAGAAATTTCTTTTCTATATCTGCTCGATGGTCATGAGGAAATTATTTTTCTATGAAAATATGTTTAAACTTCCTCCATTCTTTATTTGATACTTCATCATCTTTCTTTGTGTTTTGAATCAATGAAAACCATTGATCAATATCTCTAGTGAGGCGGTAAACTGCCATGATAACTTTTTCACTTTCACAACTCCCCAAAGCATGGAATATTTTATCAAAGGAATTTATCCATTCCTTAGCTACTAAAGGATTTGTACTCCCATTGAATGTTGGTGGTTGCCTCATGAAACGATCTAACATTGATCCTCCACGCTGCGGATCAGGGTGCCCCATACGATTAAGGTTATTATTCATAACCTGAGTGAGTTGTCCCAGTATGGTGATAAGCTAATCAGCACCATTTGTAGCACCAGATCCACTATAATTATCTTGAGCAGGAGGGAAATCCCTAAATGGAGTGCGTGCATTGATATGGTTTCCATTCCTTCCACTAGGCACCATTTATTTACAGTGGCATAAACTAGATTAGTTTATGAATCAAAATACATAATTCCAAACTTGTAAAACACTTAAAATAAATTGAACAATTTATAGATATAATCCATAATCCTAAAAAATGTTTTCATTGAGGAAGTACGTACTCATAAACTCTTCATAATGGTATGTAAATAAAATGAGAATTATCCTAAGCATAACCCATGGGAGTGTCGTAACCAAGAGTGCAGTAAGACTCGTTGTCGTGCACCAGTTCTAGTTCGAGTCTAGATCAAAGCCATGTTTTCGGGTCTTACCCCTAGGTACATCTATGCCAGAGCTGCCTCTACCTGCTCATATCTAGATAGGGATGTATTTCTCAGAAAACTCACAAAATCTCTACAATACCAAAATTCTAGGAAGTTCTTCTATACTAATCCTCAAAGTCCATCTTAGGTCTATGTGCTCTAATCAGAGTTTATCTAAATCTAGCTTCCAAGGTTTGTACTAAACTTTCTATCATACCAACTATAACGCCCTGATCCCAGTTACCTAGAGTCAGTGCATTATTACAAAACATTGGCATGATCACAAAATATGAAGTCGCAAAAGGCCGATTAGTTTAGTCGCCTTGGAATCACTAGATATATTCACCAGTCTTACATTACATCATAAAATCGAAACTACAACAACATAGTCTCCATAGTCCATAGTCATATCTCCTCATACTATCCCTGTAGTTCATTCATAAATTACTTCTTCAAATCTTGGAAAAAATAAAACATAGAAAGGGGTGAGCTCAGATGCCTATTAAGGATAACAATATAGCGGAAACTTTCATAAATAAGTATAAACATTTAAGGCAACATATAACTAAAACAAAATCCTTTTAAACTTGAACTTCAGCATAATATGGCAGAAATGAAATAATTCCATTTAATTATTCACATGGATATTCTACTAGTCGAATAATCACATGAAATATCAATAACCACTTTTATAATGATGGAATGCATAATGCCATACTATCGTAACCACATAGCCAAGGCCTTGTGCCAAGACTACAAATAATATTTTGTCAAGGCCTTGTGCCAAGACACTAGTTTGTTTCATGAGACTTACCGATGTATCAAGGATCTATATCGGGCCCCACCTATCACTTATTAAGTCCAATTCATTCCCCATATGAATATATTTAAACATAACATTAACATTCGTATTAAAAATAGCATACGAAATGTCAATACTTTCTTCATAAACCATGAATGGTATAAAAATAAAACATCCACAATCAAACATATCACAATACCTTCAATACAATATGAAAGTTTTTTATCATAATAAATCAACTTCAAATAAGCTTAAAATCCATCAAAGTTTGTTGGTATAGATGAAATAAAAACTATATGAGAGAAATATCTTTTTTTTTGAAATTCTTTAAAAGTCACATAATTATAAAATAAAAAATTTACTTTAAAAATAGTATTGTAATCTTGTAAGGTAAGTTTAAATGATTTTATAATGGCGTAAAGTAGCCGCACATGCCATATAAGTTAAAAGGACATTCTTACCTTAAGTCTGTCAAAAAGGTTAAAAAGGACCTCATTTGGAAAATGATGGAAATATTCCTTTATAAACTTCTTATAAAAAGTAAAACAAGGTTATAAATGAATTTAAACCATAGTATGTAAAATATTAAGAATTATTTGAAATAAATTTTTAAGAAACATAGATGTGTATGATAAAGAGGTCCTAGTAGACACATACGTAAAAAAAACCTCAGAAAATAAAGAGATTGTTAAATTAACCTTACATTGTACTTTTTGTGGGTCAAGGGTAGGTTAACCTCCTGTATAATGGTGAAATAATTGTTATTAAATTATACAATAATCATATACATTAATATGATATCATATATGATCTTTTAACATTTCTTTGTTAGTAATATCTTAGTATTATCGTCGTTTCGGGTGTTAACTTACTCATTTTCTTTTATATGTTTTGTTACATAAGAAATGTTTGTTATGGATAAGTCATGTATTATTTATATACATAATTATATCAACTCCTTAAACATTATTTTTAATCATCAAATTAGAATTATACTTGAATGGATATGATAGGGAATGAATCTCATCGTGTTCGTGGAGACGGTAGTCCGTATGTACGTACGAGCGACAATATCATTGTTTTGAAAATAAAATAATAAATAATTGGATGGTAAATCATATATAAAGAATAATTATAATTTTATATTTATTATTTACTTAAAGTAAACATCATTATCATACCCATCCAAATAATAATGTTTCGAATATCAATTACACCACGACGTGGAGACGGTAAACCGTACGTACTCATGTATGGTGACATGTCATTCAAAGGATGGATAGAATACTGAATATGGTTGTACCATATTTATAATAAAATCCCAGTATATTGAAGTTACTATAGTTATTATTTTATAATTGAAATAAAAAAGAAATAATAAGTCAAGAAGAAATGAAATTGAAAGAGGGTGGTGAAAACATTACCTCTTCTTCAGGTTCTTCCTTTTGATTTGATCAAAAAGGCTACTTAAGTTGGATTTTTGACTAAAGGAATGCCTCTAGGATGAAGGTAGGACTGTTGGAACGGTATTTGGGAAGAGTTTGGCTGAACCAAAAGGCTTTGAAGGTATGAATTTGAGATAAGGGGGGGGGGGGTGCCCTTTTATAAGAGGGGTAAGGGGCACCTTTGGAAAAGCTAGAAATATTATTTTATAATAAATTCATATTCAGTTAATAATGGCTCCAAAGTGGATTATTTAAATTTTAAGGTGGGAATAGTTCTAAAAAAACTCAACCAATATGTTTTAGATAGGATTGGGTCACTTTATTAACCTTATCTTTTAGTTTTAACTCTTAGTTAATTAGTTTGACATTTACCATGTCTCTTTATATTTATATATTTTATAGTTAATAAACTTACTATATACCCCCAAGAGACCTCCAAGAGGTACATTAATGATACAAATATCATTATATAAGTTCTTTTTCCAAACCTTAGATTTTTAGGAATAGAATATAAATTAATAATATAATATTTGTTTTAAAAACTCTTTTATGTCAATTTTGACACTATTTGGTATTTTGTTTTTTCTAAATTCATAATAGTATTATTACTTATAAAACAATTCATCAAACCAACCCTAATATGTCATTTTAAACTATAAAATTAGTGTTATTCATAAAAAGTCTCAAATTCCATTTATTTGGATATTTAGAATATCAATTATTTTAATATTTCATTAATTATGTAATTACTGCATCACCATTGTGTTATAAATAAATTAAACTATTTAATTTCTAAAAATTATAAATAAAATAACATTATGTCTTAAATCGTTTTATCTTTATAATGAATATTTATAATATAATTTATCTTATGTATAATCATATATTAACAAGGTTTTAGTTATTAAACTTTGATTTTAACTCTTTTAACTCTTCTTTGAATTAAATAATAATAAATGTCCTAATCTAATCCAAGTGGACCAAAGAGGTTAATATTTTATTCTTAAGGTTGTTTTTGGTAGAATTATAATTATCCAATAGAATTAGGACATGTTTTGGGGTAATAATAATATCATTTTTACCCTTAATTACCCTATTTACTTTTAACCGTGGTAAATAAAGGTAAAAAGTTACTATTCACCCAAAATTATTTTTCTCTTATTGAACCACATTTTACTCTTTGATATTAACCGTGTCTATCAGATTTTTAAAATTCCACTCACAGAAGTTGTAAAATTAAGTTTTATTTGAATTTGCAAATTCTCTTAGGAGATGGGTAAAAGACGACTAAAAGTTCAATAAAATTTTTATATATCTAAAATTATAATAAACTGACTCCAATGAATTAAATTTAAATTATATAGGTATTATGTATCTATTTTGACCTAAAATAAATTTAAATAAAGTAAATAATTTTAAAAATTTGGTTTTATACAATAACTCAGTGTTTTTCACTATTCATCAAAAATTGAAAGTTTTCAGAAAAATACCAAAATTTCACCTTAGGCTAATTTCGATATTCCAAATCTAAAAATGAAGTCCATTTTAAAAGATAAAAATTTTAAAATTTTAAAAAGTGGGTATTACTACTCATAACGGCTACATTGATTTGTTGTGGTGTGTGTTAGAACTCGAAGTTGTGTACAACACACGCTACTATATTATTCAAAGGGACGCATACCGTAGAATCTTGGGGTGTTAAATTTTACATTAAAATATTTTAAAAGCCACACAATTATATAAGATAAAATTTATTTTGAAAATATCCTTGTAAGATTATAAGGTATGATTTAAAATTTTAAGGTCATATAATAGTGGAAAAAAGCCGTTGATGCCGTATAAGTTAAAAAAACATTATTACCTTAATTTGTCGAAAGGCCACAAAGTTTCTTGTTTTGAAAATGATAGAAACATTCCTTTCAAAACATTTTATAAAAAGTCAAAAAAGGTTATAAATCAATTTAAAAAATTATAGAGAAATAGTAAAAAAAATTTAAAATGAATTTTTATGAAACCTTGATATGGATGATAAATATGCCCCAATAGATACATCGTATAACAATCTCAAATAAAAATCAGATTCTGAAATTAACCATTACCTTGTATTTTACTTTATTTGAGGTTGAGTTAAAATTATTTAAAATGGGTAAATCATGTTATTAAATTATATCAGAACCATATAAATATTTATGATTTCATATATGATCGTTTTATATCAACCTGTTAATAATATCTTGATATTTCCATTGTTTTGAGTGTTAACTGCTTCCTTTTCCTATGCATGTTTTGTTATGTAAGTCATGTTTTTTAGGCATAGGATGTATTTTATTTTTATATAGAATCATATTAAGTTTATAATTATTATTTTTAATCCTCATATAAATTTTATAATCATTCTTTAATGTTTAATGTGAAGAATGAATCTCACCACATCGTGGAAACGGTAGGTCGTATGTACGCACGAGCTACAGTATCATTCCATTGATGGTTAAATGGTATGGAATTAGATGTTATATTAGTTATAAAGATTTATAATCATGTTATATTCATTATTTATATCTTCTATACTTATCATTATACACAGACAAATAAATTAGTGTTGAATAAAACATTACACCACGGCGTGAAGAAGGTAAGCTATACGTACGCACACATGGTGATATTATTATTTATATGATGGATAAAATCAAGAATATATTTGTCCCATTATTATAATAACATATTATTATGTGTATGATACTATATTTATTTCTTTGGTATGGAAATTACATAGAAATTTGAAAGATAATAAGAAAAGAACTTTGAAATAGGTGATAAAAAATTACCTATTTTTTAGGTATCTCCTTTTGATTTGTTCAAAAAAACTCCATAGGATAAATTTATAAAAAACTTATGGACTCTTGGATTTATTGGAGGAATTTTGGAGAGTAAATGGTTTGGGGATGGCTGAGATAATGTATTTTAATGTGTGAATTAAAGAGAATGAGAAGTCCCCTTTTATAAGAGGGGTGAGGGGTACTTTTGGAAGATCTTAAAAAAATTAATTTTTTTTCAAATATATAATAGGTAATTTATTTCTAGAAAATTATCAATATGGTCTAAATCCTCTCATTCAATGAATATTATATATCTTTAGTTCTTAAAATTAACTTTATCTTTTGGATTTAACCCTTAGTTAAACAGTTTAACTCTTACTACGTCTTCTTGTATTTTTACACTATAATGTTAATATAGTTACTATAAAATGGAAAAAAACCCAATTGAATAATTTATGACATATTTGATATTGTTAAAAGTTATTTTTTCTATCCTTATATTTTTTTTGACTTTTATATCATTTAATAAAAAAATTTTAATTTTAAAATATCATTTATGTCAATTTTAATACTGTTCAATATTTAAATTTTTTAAAATATAAAACCAACATGATAACTTAGAAAAAATACATCTAATATTTCACAAAAATTTCTGAGTTATATATAAAATTAGTTTATGAAATTAATTAAGTCAAATTATATTTTTTTTTAAAATTGTAATATATTTAATTTGATATTTCTATTAATAAAATAATTTCAGCATCCCTATTCTGTCATCATTAAGCATAATTATTTAATCTCTAGAACTATAAATAAATTTCTATGAGGTGGTTAATTATTTTATATTTCCATAGACTATTTATAATCGATTTTATGTCATGGACATCTTTATATTAAAATTATTATACTTATAAGAAATGAGAATGTGATATTTTGTGACATTCATTAATTATAATAATATTTATGCCATATTCATGGAAAATGGTCCATTAAATGATTAAATATAGAAAAATAGGAGATAAGGGTATAATTTAGCCATATAATAGGATTTTTATTGTTATTAGTGTAATTTTATAATATTATATTTACCTTTAATTACCTGATTTACCCTTAACGGTGGTAATAAAAAAATTACTAGAGATATTATTCATAATGACCAAAAATAAAAGGAACCTATTGAAATAATTTAGAAACAATGATTCCAAATATCTAAAACATTTTTCAAAATTCAAAACACTGAATTTTCAGTAATTAATTTGAAATTAATCCCATTTTCGGAATGTGAAACAAGTTTTTAAAAGTCAAAATAGTAAAAAAGATTGAATTGTTTTTACATAAAAATGCATTGTAAAATTAATATCAATTACCAAAATTATATTAATTAATAAAAATATAATATATTTGAACTTTAAAACCAATAAAATTTATAAATTAACACTATAAATTATTTTGATGAAAAACAAGTTTTTAATTAAAATTTAGTATTTGTTTACTATTCATCAAAAAAAGAAACTTATCAGAAAAATATCAACAATTGAACCAAAGTTAATTTTCATTTTATAATTTCAAATAATAAGTTTATTTTTTTCAAATTGAATCTATAAATGTTTCAAATATTGGATTTAAAATGGTTTTAACATTAAAAGTTAGCAAAACTACATTTTTTTTGAAAAAAACATTTTTAACTGAAAAATTGAATTTTTTAATATATAATATCTATAAAATACCTAAGATAAATGCTTATATTATATCAAATATATAAAATTAAATTTTTTTAATAATATTCATAACCACTAATTTAATGTCTAGGTTATATTTTATATTAAATAATAATATTATATTAATATATTGTTGTTCGGTAAAACTATGTCTTGGAAGTAATACAAGACAAATAATTGTTGTGTATAGCATTATATTAACATAATGTTTCATAAAAATCAAGAGACAAAAAAAATTAAATTTATTTATAAATGGAAATGTTGTAATGTCTTGAGGTGTTACGTCCATCACACTGAAAAAATTAATATCCATGCTTTGCTTCCTGTCTCCTTATATGTGAGACCCTTGAGATTTTTTGAGCTCTAATACTACTATGAGGGAAAATTAGAAAATTTATTCATATCAATAAAAGTATAAAATATCTATTCCTTTTATTAGAATGGAATTTATAATACAAAAAAAGTGGTAAAATTTACTTTTGGTGGAGATGAAAAATTCGGAAGCATATCATTAAAATCTTGTTATGTTCACCTCATACACCTAGATGGGTTCATCATCCCTTTGTTTGAGGAAAATAAAATCCCTCCACATTATTAGTTTGAGAGTGTAAAGAAAATATTTATTGAAATAATTTTCCAAAATTCATTCCACTCTATCACTTCAATTTACTCATAGGGATTCAAAATTTTAATCAACGTATACCATTAATCATATTATACCTCCATTTGATAAACATAATGTAATCATTTATCATTCTCAGATCATTAAAAGATGGAGAATATCTTTTCAATGGAGTTAGTCTATTGTCCCATGACTAAAGTATTGAAAGATCAACTATAATTATGAGGCCTTTATCATATAAAGTTCCCAATTATAACATTTTATTTCTTAGAAGGACATGTGTTTTCTCATTGATTCATGTTTATGTTCAGAACTTGTGTTAATTGATAAAATATCCTCATAAATTACTTGATTCATACTCTCATTGGGCTAGGAATATCATTTGGGAAATCATCACATTTCCCCTCCCATTGGTTTTTTACTTGGTTCCACTTATTCATAGAAATTGACTAAAATAATGGTAAAATTATGGATAATAATTTTAAAACTACCAGACACATAAAATGGAAACTATGAAACATAAAGGGTTTAATAAAAAATAATATATATCCATTAACCTATAAATATTTTTGTTTTAATTGATGTTATCCATGATCTATTTTCTAACATGAAATATTATGTGAATTTTTCTTCCCTTAATAATGGTTCATATGGTTTATGTGAATTTACTAATGAATATCCTCCAAGAATGTCAAACTAGGTGTGTATCAAGGCATTTTTTATACACCTGGTGATGATCGGTTTTAATCAAAATGTTCCCATTTCTATGTTATTATCCATAGGTACAATTGTTCCAACACAACATCCAATTTTTGCATAAAAAATAGACTTGGTTCCCTAGAAACCACTTACATTATTATTTACAAAAATTTATGTATATTTCCCATGATTAGTCTTATCCCAAAGACTTGAATAATATTTTCTAATCATAATCCCCCAAAATAACTAGAACTTTTTCTGATTCTAACTATGACACCCAATATCATTAATGAACCATAATTCATGACTGATTACAAAAAGAAACAAATAATAAAATCCCAAAAGAGCAAAAGGCCTAGTGTCTTATTCTTAATATATAAAAAACATAATATCATGAAATATGGGTACATTGAAATTATTTGAAAACATGAAAACATGCCCTGATATTACACATATCATCTAATACTAAACAAGATAACCATAGGACATTCATATGATAGAGGTAATATATAAACCCCAGTAAGGGAATAAAAAAATCATAAAATGATGAAAGTAATACATGTTAGTAAAGAGGCACATCAAGGTGAACTAAAATTGGTGATAATCATAAACATGAACATTGAAGTATTATATAAGATGATAATATCAAGTAAACATAGTAATGTGAAAAACACATACAAAATGATGTCATAAGTATAATTAAAGTATAACCAATGAGAAAACATATCCTTTCATTCTTATTATAACCTACTATACACCATACATGGAACCTCATGAGATACAAAAACAACTCAATTCATTTAAGGGATATATAATTCTTTTCCCACTCATCACATTCATATCATGTATATGTATTTGTGTGCCACATGGATCATAAAACTTATGAATGAATTTTGTGAATTTTAATCCCATGATTTGGAGTGTGGGTTACATACATAGAAGTAAAAAAATCAATTAATTATAGTTCCATGTAGATTAATACACTTGAGTGGAAATAAGGATTGGCATTCACATTACAAAATTTTTGGCTTAGAAAATCATGGGATAATTTTAACAGCATAACAGGTGCACATAAAGGTTAATGAAAGGAGTTAATGAGAGTTAAAGGTTTTCCCTCATCACATAAGAATCCTAAAGATAGTAAAATTTATGTGTAAAAAAATTACACCATGAAGAATTTGAAATCAAAAGGATTTTTATAAAGAGAGTAATAACAATATAAATGGAGAGGAGAGTATAAATTTCCTTTAATGGGTGCTTTAAAAAGCTTGTTAGGATCTTCTTAGAAGATCGATAACACCTTCTGAAGGATTTATAGTGGGAAAGGGAGATTAAAATAATCTTAAATGTTTTTTTCATAAAGAAGAGTAAGAGGATAGGTGGGTATTTTTAGTAGGGGTAAATGGTTATTATTTTCTAAAGATACATTTTGAATATATATGACAAAATAATCAAAACAAAAAACCATCCGATGGTTTTAACCCATGGTTTCTACTAATTAGATAAAACAACCAGTTTTACTGGAAATTCTAGTTTTTATGATATTAACCACTTTCTAACCCTATAAAAATGTAATTGGACTTCATTAAATTATATTATAATTTATATTTAAATAATAATTATATAATAACAATATTTTATTAAAATATTATTTATTACAAAATTTATTGAATTTTTCAAAAGAGTGTCTTAATTGAAACTGTATATTTTCCAAAAAAATAATTTTTTTTACTTGTTTAATCATATTATAATTTTAATCAACACCTAAAAAAATGTAATAAGTGTAATGGATAATTTGAATAATTATTTTATTAATAAATATAATATATAAATTTATACTATTATGGTTTAGATATATAACCACTTATTACACCAGCATATGCCCTAAGGGTAAGGTTTGTGATGGTGGGTCTTTATTAGGATGGTTTGGGAAACATGGTTTGTGTTGTTAGCTTTTAAATCCTTATATTATATTATAAATGGCTTCATTAAAGATTCGGTAATTGAATTTCAGTATGGGATTGATCCTTAGAAAATACCAGTGGTTCTATGTCCCTTAGAATCTTCGATTTACGGACATAATAGGGTATGATTCTACTTGTTGAGGCCATCACTACTTCCATTTTGGAAAATTATATTTTTTTCATAACCATTAATATATACTAATAATATTGGTCACTGTACAATAACATTATTATTAATGGTGATGATGATTTACAACCATTTAAATCTAACATTATATAAATTAAAACTGTCCAAAATAAAAAGTAGTGTATCTGTTTTCTATAAAATCATAATGTAATAAGGAAAAAATTAATTTGATAACTGAATTTCATATATAAAACACCAGGTCAATAAATTTCCACCCTGATCTAGTGGAATCATCACTAAATATATATTCTAGGTAAAATAATTAATAGCAAGAAAGAGGGGAAGAAACCAAGTAAAAAATTAAAATAGATGTCATATTTTACTCAAGATCCCCAACAAAAGAAATATCACTCAATTTTAACAAGAATCATGGAAAATAATTACCTTGAATTAAAGGGTAGGGTGTGATTTCCATAGCCAAGAGCCTAATATATACAGGCCATAACAACACACCAAAATCCATTTAGTAATTTTTTTTTCATATATTTAATATATTAGAAAAATATGGAAGAATTTTACAAATTCACCCACATAAGGGTTCATGTAAGGGTTCACATAATGGTCTACACATGAAAGGGGGTTCCCTACATAAGGGTCCACCCATATTGGTGTCACCTAATTTAAATTGAACTCCACTATGTAATGGTTTACCCATGTAAATTCACCCCATGTAAGAGGATTTCTACCACCTAAGGGGTTGCAATGTATGAGGATTCTCAGATCCCCTCTTTCAGTACTAGAATATACCATATTCGGGAAATTTTCTAGACATATATGGTTTTCTTAGAAATGAGTTAATTATGTAAGGGTCTCCCATGTAAGGGAAACTCATGTTAGGGTTATCCACTTATAGATGACCCATGTTAGGGTCACCATATATGGGTGAATTTGTAATGGTTACCACAGAGGGGCCTCCCAAACCCACTTCTCCAGCACTAAACATTGCAAAACAATTTGTGGTCCCAACCAAAAAAAGGTTTCCTATGTAGGGGTGACCAACATAAGGATCACCTAAGAAGGGGTTGATGACATATAGGTCACCCTATATAAGGGATTTATTTTACCAAAGGAAAGAACATAGATCATCATAAAAATACCACACCCTAGTACCCGAGTCATCACTTAATCCTAAAAACATATAAAAACACATAATCTAGAATCATACCAACTCTGATATCATTTATTTGAGTCTTGGTTCTCAAAACCCCCCCTCATAATTAGAAAAAAAATATATTTCCCCCAAAAATTTTCAACTTGTAAAAATGTGATACTTTTAACACCCTATACAACTTCTCCTCCTTTGGAATTTTTAGTGCTCATAAAATAATAATCCCAACCTATTTAATTATTTTATTTATCATTGAATCATATTATACTATCCACAAAAACCAAATGATATTCCACTTCCCAAGTCAAAAAACAAGTTTCACTATTCAACAAATTTAAAGATAAGACTCCCCAACACCACTCATTCACTGAGATGGTTCTTACCCATTATTGTATATTTAAATACAAGATGTTTTTATTATTTAATTCGTAGCTCATATCATGGTTCTCTCCACAACAAATTTCATTTCATAAAAGTGGATTACAAGACATTATGCTACCCAACATTGGAACCTATTTCTGAAAATTCATTCACAATGGTGCAAAAACATTCCTGATATAATTTTTATCTCACCATTCCCAATGTAATGGAAAGAATGATTGTTCTTCCTCTATCCAAACATTTATAAAAAAATTGACTTCACCCACTAATGTTCCATTATACTATTCGGTCATGATGTATAAATTCTCAATAGAATCATGAAATATTCCAAAATCCAAATAATAATTCCCCATACCTGATCCACTCAACATTTTCCAAGCCATGACCTCCACATTACCTCAAGAATTCCTCTTTGTATACTAATGGCTACTGACTTGCAGTGATGGACGAAGGTAGATGGTGAGGAGAAAATTTCCTTAAATCAGAGTCAAACAATAGTTGGAGAATGGATAAAACATCCACAACAAACAATCATATTATGAACATATTAATAAAAATTATTCTATAATAAATTCCATATGGAAGTTGTATAGTTATACATACACTGATCAGTCACAATGTCAAAAATAAATAAAACATAAAAAAATACAACAAATTCACATTGGCCTTACTTCCTTCCCCATTCACCAAAAAACCTATCTACAAATAAACATTTATCTACCATATCCTGGTCCACTACACATAATGTGATCAACCTATATACAGACATAAAGATTTAAATGCATTAGATTGTGCATATAGGTTGTGATAAATCGATCTCAGTAGGGTTCTACCAACTTCCCATTGTATAAGCTATCATATAAATGTATGCATGAGAAAAAAAATAAACATGTCATTGAAACCCCTTGTAAGTTGTATAAAAACCAAGCCACCCTAAATAAATTCACATCAGGATACCTAATGAAAATTAGGCCACTATAGTACTCAATCATACTTGCATCAGTGCCATGTATAAATATACCCTTTTTCAACCATGTGTATACATGTTGGGTTATCCTATGATAGCCAAGAAACATGGATTCCCAAACCTACACAGTTTATCAAATTTCAAAATTTGTTTGTCACCCCATGTCATTATACACAATGTCTATCGTAAACCTAAAGAATTAGTGTTGGGTTTCATCCAATCCTCCACCAACATCCCAAATAAACCATGAATGATCATACATCTATATATCAAACAACTTCCCTATAACTCATGGAAGGGTCTATCAGTCTCTTAACATGTCACAACACAAATAATCCCTCCCACTGGTGGTCCTCTGCCTAAGAATACATAACTAAAGGTTCAATTCACGCACATAACCACCAAATGGTAACCAAACCATGCATCCTAAAAGAAATTTCCATTATCTTCATGCAAAATCGTACCTCGATCGAGACCTCTCAAAGGTAGTCTATGACCCAAGGCTACTAATTAAAGTTCCACCTAGTACATAACTCAATCCTTAGAAGGAAATATCTTACAAAAAATGACCTAATACTCTAGGAATATGTAAAAAAAATTACATAGGTAGGGTAAATAATATATCTAACAATTAATCAATTAATCCAAGGCCACTAGTCATTTGAGACCCATCCCCTTATCACAAACTATCATAATTCACCCATTAGGACTCCCAATGGGTCCTCCAGAAACTTGAGAACCTCTTCTTGTCCATACCATTCCACACTAATTTCCCATCAATGAAAACACAAAACAATGTATAATCCTCACCTAGACCTCAATATATATTCAAACATAGTTACTAATGGTCTTACTTACCTAGGGATTTACCATGTCACCACTCTTTATGATCTTTGGCATCTGAATTCTATGTCCCAAAAAATTACCAGGACCCACACCTGGGTCTCATGTCAAATATATTAAGGGAGATCTCTCTACTTATCCCATTAAGGTAACACACTTTATCACCCCATATAATCCTAGAGTACTCTTCCAAATCAAAAACACTCCCCAAAACTCAACCAACCCTTAATCGGATGTCACTCACCAAGGATGAGATGTACATTCATCCCACCTATCATCATAAGGACTAATATTATTAAAACTACCCAAATAGACCTATGGGAACCATCTCAAGATACCTGAATAATTATTCACACATCAAGACACACCCAAGACACCAAATAATCTCAAATAACATCCATGCTCCTTGGAAACTTAATCATTGGGAAATCCCAGTTACAAAAAGTTCTAAATTGCATCTAACCCAATCCCAGGAGACCCAATGTCATCTTATATCTTCTTATCATCCACTACAAGTCCTTATCTCCATACTAAATCCCATGAAACTTGGATTTATAAATAAATCATAAAAATAATCATAATTTTTATTACAGGGACCACTGACTTGGAACACATAAATAAACCCTCATCGAGCTCCGTTGAGACCCACTCAAGACAACCAAGTCTTATCTAAGCTTCTAAACACATTCCTCATGCCATTAATAATATATAATTAATTATAAACATTTATAATCAATTATTTAGTTTAATTTAATTATCCATAAAACACTAAAAAATATATGGCAATATCAAATTGCTAAAAACTCAAGAAATGGGGTGTGGTCCACTCCAGACACACATCCAAACCTATTCCATAAGAAATAAAAAAATTATATACCTATTAAAATGGAAAATATTAACATATTTAGGTGAAAATCTTAAATAAATACATCTAGTGAAATAACTTCAGTATAACAATGAACAACAATGTGAAAATGTGATCTTGGAATGTCCTATAAACAAGATAAGTAAACACCTAATAACAAATAGGTTCTTCCACCACGATTCAATAGAATCGATAGAAAAACCGTAAAATCAAAATCAAGGGGTAGTAAGTAGAAAAAAATATGTAGAGAGGATATGGGAAATGATCCTAAAATAACATTCATGAACTATCACTTATCATAAGGGATCAAAGAGAGGAAAGAAGAGGGGAGGAGCTGGCTGAATGGCCATCCACATGCATGTATGGTTAACTATGAACAAGGGGCTCTGACACCCTTTTTAAAAATCCCCAAAACTCCTTTAATGGAGTTAACTATGGTTCATGCTGTGAAATCCTTTAGTATTCAGTGACACACCTTGGCCAGCACCATTCCTAACCTGAACCATGGTTCATGGAATAAATTGATATTGGATTCTGAATTCTAGCCCTTTGGGATGGCTGTACCTTCTCTGATTCCTTCCTAAATAAAAAAGCACTACATGAACGTAATTTTTTTTAAAAAACATCTTTTTTGAGATATATGAATTATCAAATTCCAATTCAAAATATTGATTCTAAGAAAGAACCTACTATCATATAATAATTTTAAACTTCCTCCAAAATATAATAACTTAGAAATATTCCCATCATTAAAACATCACTACCATAATTTATTCTATCCTTAAGATGTTTTGGTGGTCCTTGAACCATGTCTCCCAACCTATACTAGTTTCCATTTCACCGAAAACATCATATGTTACATCTCTAAATTCCAAACATTATTCATCTATATAACTCCAACAGTAAGGATAGATCCACTAGATTCCCTTATGAAGCTCTATTTTGATCCATGTACTACCTCAATAGTGTCCCATAAAAATCCCTAGACAGGGTCCCAATCTCAACTTATCCTTTTCCACACAAAATTTTTTGTTGGACCTACACTAGAAATATTTCTTATAAGAAACATGGTCTCACCCATGGATGTATCCTAAAAACACCTGATCATAACACCTTAACTCTCGAAGGCATCACTAGATCATTCAATGCCCATAATGAATTTTGAACCAGACTACTAGTGTAAATATATGGTTATTTCTCTAACCATAACACCAGTCCTCATGATTTCTCCCTAAGAACTAGAACGCATCTAATCCAACTCAATTTGGTATCACCTTAACTCTACCTCAAGCCCGATTCAAATGCATTGACTTTGAATATCACCACATCTACAACTCTAATATTGTATTCACTGAGGAACTATATAACATCTAATCATATCACACACCAAAAACCTAGTGCAACCTTAGAAATCCATTTATGGATATCACCTACGCTATAAAACTCTAATTATATTATTCACACATCATTAATAGATACAATTATCCCCCCAAGGGAGTATCATTTTAATCACCTTACAAAGAAGAATCCTAATCTCAAGAGCCCACAATATATCCATTACTACATGTAATGACTAGTTGTGATTGTCTCACTCATACCGAAGTGAACAAACGAAAAATCGACCTTTCTTATCCCCATTCTAGAAAGAATGATAATCTCCTATATCCATTGATGTGATCCCTGACATATGGATTTCTTTACAGAGATCATCACCAAGAAACCCAAAAGAGTCCTAAGAAAATGCCTCCTTAATAATAACTAATTAAGTACAAAAACTCTGGTCTTCCATGCCCATGATAATTTCATGACCACACTATCACTAAAGAACATTGTTTGTTCATTCCTAAACTATAAAATTCTCAACATACCCAAACACTTCCATTTAACTAATCTATAACTCAATTATTCACTATAAGTAAACGAAAAACACCATCCTTGAAACCCAAAAGTGTTTTCCATAATACTTCACCATTCCTCATTCTTCTTCAACCATGGAAAGTGATCCACCAAGAACCCTCTCACAATTTCTCAAATGATATCTTTCTCTGTCTCATGTAAACCCAATGGTTTCACACTCCCATATAACCCATCCACATGACCAACTCATGGTTACATGAGTTTCTTCCCATATAATTGATGGTCATGCACCTAACATGCTAATAATTCTGAACAACGTGTTAGGATCACCAAATATCCCAAGTCATCTCACTCATGGAAAGGCTCACCACATGATCAACCACCACACGAGAATCATTAAAAAACCATGATAATCTACCAATAATTCCACCAAATCTATAACTAATAGGCTAAGAATCCTATGAAGTTGTCTATATCAAAACTAGACTTGAAACAAAGAGATACCTCAATATCTATATCAAATCCCAAGGCATATTACTGATTATTTTTTGCAACCCAATCAGGTTTATCCACACAAATACACAATTTGATTAAGTAGAGTTCCACCAAGAATACATATGGGAAAAACCATATAGGTTACTGTGGATACATTAAGTAACAAAAACCATATCCTCCAGAAAATAAAGCCACATCCAAAAATCATCCCTCAGTTATTCTATTATGTCTCTGTGTCAACACACAAGCATGAAAAACCTACATCAACCAACTAATAGTCTCTATAAATCGAAAGATAAAGCCATTAAATTTTGGTTATTAGAGAACCTACTATCGTAATATCCATATGAAGTTCTATATGAGAAAATAACATGGTCTAGTTAAGTAGACTTCCACCAATATGTTATATTGGAAAGCATCATATAATTTTTTATTGAAACTTTAATCAACTATAACATATTATTAGAGGATCCAACCACACATAATAACATTAATGTCATGTGATTCATATGTTCCAAATATGATGTATATAAATTTCATATTTCTATCTATCAATGATCCAAAACCATTAATAACATCTTTGGTAAACCAATTATATTCAATAAACATCTCATCCATAACATTACAATAAAAAACCAATAGTCTTGTTATCGTAGGACCCAGGACTTCCCCCCAGAAAGGATTTCAGGACTTTTGGCCCCAATAACATCATGCCATGCAATTTTCAACATAACACATGGTGTGATCCCCAATCAAACAGAAAATTCGAGTTTGAGTAGAAATGTATCTCTATGCCTTGGTAAAATGCATGTTTGATCTCCATGTGTTGAATGATTACTCACACACTGATGGATAGAAATTCCTCAAAAATGTTTTCTGATCTGTTTATGTTGTGGTAAAAACCACCCTTCAGAATTGGTCCATGGATGTTATCAATTGCTGATAAAAAGAAATTTAGGGCTGTAAAATCAATTTTTAAGGTCAGTTGGGAACTTTTTAGCATAAACAAGAAACCTTTAATGATTTTTACACCATATATTGTGGATTTACTTACTTTACAAGAATCAATTGTACTAATAGTCAAACCAAATAAGACTTAAAAATCTGAAGTTGTGAACATTAATTGTCGATATGACATTAAAATCCATTCTCTTGGGTAAATTCTTATAATTTTTTCCCTTAGGTCACATTCCCATACCGGTGTAGTACACTAACTCTCCCACCCTACTCCCATTCAGCCATTTCCTTGCTAATAAATATATATAGACCCCCATTTCTAATTTTATCACACATACAATTATGGACGATCAAGGGTGGTAGGATATCCTATAACTCTACCTATTCAATATCCCCTCACTAGGGTGACCTGATATGGAGAGAAACTGAGGAATTACACTATGGTGAGACAATAGGGGAATTTATAAGTTGATCCATGAGGGTGAAGCCTCACTAGAATGATCCCCTACTAAGTTCCACCTCTACTTGGATTATACCTCACTTGGGTGACCCCCACTTCAAAGAGACTCCACTTGGGTGAAACTTTTCCTAAGACTCTTGACTTGGGTAACCCTTCACCCAAGGCCCTTGAATTGGGAGACCTTTTTTCCAAGGCCCTTTACTTGCATGAATATTCTTACAAGGGAACTATAGTATAAAGAAAACTCCTCAGTGAGGCCTTACATGTGTGAGGCATCATGCAATCCCTATACTAGGTTGAAACCTCATGGTAGCCCCCCTGTAGAGATAATAATATTCAATATCCCTAAAAAATGATATGAATATTACATATCCATCAATATGGTTAAGAATCCTTTCTAACCATCATTAGGGTTATGCATAATCTCTTTCTATCAGTTGGGCCAAGAGTACTTTTTATCCCTCAATAATTATATGAATCTTAGATATCCCTCATACGGGATAAAAATCTTTATTGGCCCAATTTTAGTCTATGTATACCAGCTATCCTTACATAGCATTAATCAACATAGTTATCCCTCACTAGGGTTATGAAAAATTTCACCTAGGTCTCACACCATGGCACAAATTCACCCAGGTCTCAAACTTGACTGAATGAAAATTTGTTTTTATTGGATTTTCAAATGCCTCTTTGAGGATGAGCGGGAACCAGAAACAAAAGAGCCCCATTACACATTTCAAATTTCTAAAACATCTACAAAACCCGATGAGATCAAGATTTGAACTACCCACATCTTCATAAATGAGTACCACTATTTCCATCACCGTTCAACATCATCATGAGTACCACTTTTTTCATCCATTACCATGTTGTATTCACCATCCTACCACCACACCAGACATTGCAGACCATCGGAGACCACTAGTTTCACTAAAAAACATCGCACCATGGCATTATACACCATTGAGTTAGTAACAACCAAATCAGCAAAGCCAAAATAAAGAAATAACACCAACTAGAAAATCAAAATCCATCGACATTCCACCATGGAGAAAAAAAAAACAGAAAAACCATCTCCTAAAACAAGAGGAAGAAAATAGAAAAAACATAAACCAACGTTGAAGATTTGTGTCTGGAATAGTGGTGGCTGCTGAACAAAACCTCCCAAAACCTAGTTGTTACCACTGTTCCGACTCCAATCATGAGAGGATAAATAGAACATTTGGTCAGAGTAGTTTTTCAGTGGCCGATAGCTCCAAACAGTGACAATTATAATGAGGAGAAAAACTAGGAACAAACAAAAAAGGTGAAAGTGACCTAGCAGCACCTTGAGATCTATCAATCACCAAACCAAACAATCCTAAAACCACCTAGAACTACCGCTCCATAACCGACCTGGAGAGGCGTAGAGAAACAGGAGGTCAGAGATGTGAAAAGGGTGTCTGAAGGCATCCGTAGGAACCTTAGGACCTCCTTGTATAATAATCGTTGTCATGAAGGAAGGAACCAGAGAGCCTTCATCAGGGCTAAAGTGATGCATAGGGGTAAGAAAACAAGTAGAGCTATATCATCTTGAGGGATAACCAGTGCTGAAGGAGGAGAAACCCTCAAAGAGGGTGAGGGAGATGTGAAAGCACCAAATATCAGGAGAAATAGAGAGAGAACCATCTCTGAAGGAGGAACCCTAGAAGAGGGAGAAGGAGATGTGAGAGGAGTGGGAGAACTAATGCCGACAGAGAAGAAACCCTAGGAGATGGTGAAGGAGATGTGAGAGCATCGAAGACCTGGGGAGAACATAGCCATCAAAATCTTTATTTACCTGCCTCTGGTCTCACACCTACGAACCCAAACATACTGCATACACTTAGAGATGAGAAACTAATCTTAGTTTACTTGGGTATCCTCAAACACCTTGATTCAAGATACTCCTCTTGGTGTCTAAAAATCCTTAGATTCAAGATACTCATCTTAGAACCCAAAACATAAATTTAGTTAGATCTATTCCCATATTGAACCATACATGCGCCTCTGGGTAGATGTAATCCTCAACCTTAATATTATCCTTTAGCTATCATATTTCTAGAGGATAGCAAGTAGGAAACTATATTTCGACCACCTACTAGTTTTAAGAACCCAAAATATCTCAATGGACAACACTAATGTGTATTCCCCAATCATACTCATATACTAACCCCTTTCATGATACATGAATCCCACTAGGGAAGCTCATATGTAAGACCAAATCAACCCCCTATTGTGTGATATGATACAATATGGTTTTCTTCTATTATATCTTATTTCTCACTCAAAGAATGAACTATGTGGTATTATAAATTTACTCTATCATTCTATTATCATAATTGAGATACATAATAGGAATTTCCTCAAAGTCCCCATTATATGACTCTGAACAGCATAGTGAATGTCTATACTACATTTTGTTAAACTACATAGACTATTCCTTACATATGACCCCTAAAATGTGTCACTAAAACTATGTGGGATTTTATATTTATTATTTGAAACATAGGAAGACTCTTTGAGGTTAAAAGTTTATATTCTAAAAAAACATCTTTTTATGGTACAAAAATAAGATGAACCTCTCTTCCTACATACCTTGATTCAAGATTATCTTCTTATTTCCTCATATTCCATGCGTAAATATGATCCTCTCTATTTATTCAAATATACCTCAGGTTGAGGTACTCCTCTTTTTTCCCATATATGGGGTCCTATTTGGTGTAAGCTCCATCCTGATGTAGCTAAATCCTATGTGAAAAACATAGTACCACCTTATGTTGATCAAAATAAAAAGAATAATATATCTCTAATGAAATTATAAGGATTCCATTGAGGATGATATTGGGATTATCCATCATCTCTCATGTGATAGGATTGAAATTCCTTCATATCCTTATATTAGAAAGATAACATGCGTTTCCCACCAGGTGTAATCCCTAATCACACCATCTCATGTATAGTTATTGAATAATATGATAATATAGAAAGGTCATGTCATGTGTATGTCTTTTAATAACTATTTCTAGTCACCTATTGTCAAGAAGTCTTTACTGCATATCATTAAACTTCATGGATTAGTCCTGGTCATAGGACATTAAAATGAATGATGTGTCTGTTGAGTCAATAAGGTTTTCCTTATGAATTTTCCATTTCTTCTTGTTTTGAAAATCACAAACACCTTATCTTTATGAAGATCACTTTTATAAGAAAAATTGATTTTATAAGGAAAATTGCTTTTGTAAGAAAAATTATCCTTATCATATTTTCATCCATATTTTTCTTAAGTATAAAATTCGGATTCATTTCTGTTTTCTCGGATTTGTTTGAAACTTTGATATAAAGTATTCTGTTTTAGGATCCGAATTCTGGATAAGAACTGTAATAGAGTTTCACTCTGAAATCCAGATGAGAAATGTGATAAAGTTTCATTCCGAACTCTGGATACAAACTCTGATTAAGTTATACTTCAGATTCAGGATACAAATCCTTATGAAGTTCGACAACGAATTCTCATTACGAATTCAGATGAGGAATTATCATTACGAATTTAGATGAGTAATTCTCATTACGAATCCTAATGAGGAATTCTCATTACGAATTCGTATGAAGAATTGTCATTCCGAATTCTCATTCCGAATTCACCTATTAAACAGAATCTGATCATCTTTGTTTTATACCCTCCGTATTTGTTTAGACTCCGAAAAATTATTTTTGTTTACACTCTGAACATTCATTCCGAACATTTGAGTAAGATTTTAAACAGTGTCGTACATTTTGTTACACATGTTTTATTATAAAATGATGTCGTATATTCTGTTATAAACTAACTGTTGTCTATGTGACACGTGTACAGGTCCCTCTAATTTTTAAGGAAAATATGACCGTTGGGAAGGAGGCCGACCTTGCCTATAAATAGGAGCTCATTTGAAAGAGCTCACAACTGATGAATAACTTCTTCAACATTGTGCATACATGCTGTTAAAGTGATTTCTAGAGAGAGAGGCTATTATTTACTCTCAAATATTTGTGCGACTCCGAATGTTGGTGATTACATTCGAGGACTTCCGGGGATAGAAAGACAGAGGTGCCGACTACCTTGAAGTTCGAGGGCTTCCTTGCTGAGGAAGACAGAGGTGACCAACTACCTTGAAGTTGAAGGCTTGCAGGGATTGCAAGGCAGAGACTCCGATCTTTGTATCGAGGGCTTACCCTAGTGTGGGTAAGACAGACTTGCTTGAAAGTATAAATCAAGGGACCTCTATCCACGGTTGTTGGATACCCTTCTCTTTGGGTTAAAAGACTTATATTTTGTTACTTGAACTTTTACTATTTGTTTATTTCCGCTGCATTTTGTATTATAAGGAAAGTATAACTTTCTTATACTTACATACTTTTACTCTATTTCATTTAGATTCTATATGCTTTAAGGTTGAATCTCATATTGTAATCTTTTGTTAAGTTTCAATTTTTGGAACCTACTTTCTGAATCTCTTTCCAGGTTTTCATTTGGTATTAGAGGTGTTGTGAATGTTCTTAGTGTAAATCTTGTTAAACTTAGCCCTTACTTTGCTTAAGGAAACCATAGTTATTCATAACCAACTTTAAAGGTTCCAAAGGAATTTTTAAAGTTTACAATTCACCCCCCTCTTGTAAATTGAGCATCTAAATCACTATTTCGATCCTACAATTGGTATCAGAGGAGGTCTCTGAAATTCTTATACTCACGTATAAGTTTTTCTTGCTCACTTTATCATTCCGAACATTCTCATTCCGTACGTTCCAATTCCGTACTTTCTCATTACAAACATTCCCATTCCGAACATTGTTATTACGAACTTTTTCTACTAACAAGTTTGTGTGCTGAAGGTTATTATAAGTATGGAAGGAATTAATGTTGGTTCTGTTGATAATCTAAATCCTACAAGACCACCAATCTTTGATGGAAATGACTATGAGTAATGAGGAGATCGAATGAAGACTTTTGTTATCAATACTGGAGTAGACAATATTGTTATGCTTACTGGAGATTATAAAATTCCTAACAAGGAATTTAGAACTTTTACTAACCAGGAAAAGCAAGAGTATCAAATCAATTATAAGGTACGCAATACTCTACTTTGTTCAATGACCAGAAATATATATAGCCAAATTTCTTCTTGTTAAGAAGCTAATTGTATCTGGAAGAAGTTAGAGGTTACACACTTTGGAACTTCTAAAGTGATTGAGACTAAGAGAGCTATGCATAGAGCTGAATATCATGGATTCTATTTTCCTTATGGAGAACCAATTTGTAAAGTTCAACAGAGATTTATGACTATCATCAATAGTCTAAAGTCTATGGGAGAAAAAGGCTTAGATGATGAAGGTCCTTTGGATAAGATAATTAATATCATGCCCAATGAGTGGGAAACCAAAAGAACTGCTATAGATGAGATCATGAAAGTCACTCAAATTTCTCTTGATGAGTTATTGGGAACTCTTCTCCAACATGAAACCAGAATGAAGAGAGATGCTGACAACATCAAAAAGAAAAATGGAAATGGTACTATTGCTTTTACAACAACATCAAATCATAAGAAAGCTAAGACTCCTGAGAAAGTAAGCATATCCAAGTCTAAGAAGACGGTAGTTCAGTCAGATTCTAGTGAGAGTGAAATATCAGAAAATGAATTAGCAAATCTTGATCGAAGGATGAACAAGATAGCTGGCCAGAGAAATTTCCAATCCAAGTATAAGAAAAAGTAAAGGAAAGATAAGAAAGTTGGAGAAGTTACTTGTTATGAATGAAAGAGATCTGGACATATTAGACCAGACTGACCTTTGCTAAAAAAGAAAGAAAGGAAAGAAAGGCATTCAGACAGGAACAACAAGAAGTATTATAAACCCAAAGCTAAGAATGTTCTGAAAGCTAATGACACCTAGAGTGCCAGTGGTGGTGACTCTTCAGATGAATATTCTGATTAAGATCTTCAGGACAGAATAATCTTGGTCTTATAGCCAGATTACCTATTAATAATCATTGTTTTATGGCTAAGGTACAAAATGCTGAATCATTGACCAATGTTTCTTTAAATTCTAATGATAGTAAGTATTATAATTCTTTTGATGAAGAATCCTCTTCTAATGAAGAAAATACTTTACCTACTTATGAATAAGTCTCTAGGTTTGCTGAACTTCTTGAGATTGAGAATTCTAAACTCAATAAGAAACTTGATAAGGAAAACTCTAGGAATAATATTCTTACAAAAGAGATATCAGATCTTTCTAAAGATCTTGATAAGAAAAATGCTGATTTTGAAATTATTTTAAAAAATCTTGAGGAAGTAAGTTCTGAGAAGAACAAACTTTCTAAAGAATTAGAAAAATTAATTTCTAAGAAAAATGTTTTTGAGCCTAGCTCTAGTTCTAAAACAAATAATTTTGAGGATAAAAACTTGGTTATAAAACTCAAGTCTGAAATTTTTTCCTTAAAGAAGTGTTTATCAAACTTTACCCATGGTAAGGAAAATTTTGATAAAATGTATTCCCAAATACGACCTTTAAGAAAAAAATCCGGATTTTGTTATACCCATGCAAAACCAATTTTTAGTAACAATTATTTCGTTCCTCAAAGTGCCCCATTTTGTACCAAGTGTCAATGTGGTGGTCACTGGGCAAATAATTGTTCTTTAAACAAAACCCAATCTCTAGGATTTCACAAAGCTTATTTTTCTAAGAAGATGTGGGTACCTAAAATTTTATTATCTATAAATCTCAGATCAAAACAAGTTTAGATTCCAAAAGTCTAATTTTCTTCTTGATTTCAGGAAAATAAGGAGAATACCAGCAACAATACATGGTACATGGACAGTGGATGTTCCTTGAACATGACTGGTAAAAAAAGCTATTTTGAAAATATTATCAAAACAAAAGGAGATATTATTATTCAGTTTATCAGAACACAAGATCAACTTGCCGATATTTTCACAAAATCTTTTCCTTCTGATAGATTTGAATATATTAAACAGAAGTTAGGAATGATAACCATAAGGTAATCCTTCTTAATTAACTTTTTGTTGAAAAATTCTCCTTACAGCAATAAACTCTTTTCATAGGGGGAGTAGATTTGATTGTTAGATTAACAAAGTTTTTCAAAATTTGTTTTCAAACTTTTTGGAACTAAAATTCTGGAATGGAATTTCCGGAACTAAAACTTTCCAAAATGGATATTTTCGTATAGAAAACTTCTGGAATGGAAATGTTCGTATTGAAAACATCCGGAATAGAAAATTTCATACTGGTATTTTTATAACGGGATTTTCATACCGAATCTTCTATAATAAGTTTTTCGTTTTCAAAATTTTGTAATGAAATTTTCGTACTGAGTTTTTCTTACTGAGTTTGTTTTTCGTAGTGATTTTTCTGATTTTTTTTCTTTTCGTAATAAAGATTTTTTCGTAATTTTTGTAACAAGGTTTCCAATTATGAATAATCTTCCTAATCCAATCTGAAAGGTATGATTTCCTTACTCAATTTTTCTTAATCATAATTTACTTCCTAGAATTTTCTTATATTTTGTTTTCAGATTATAGTTTTTCATAAATATTTGATTTAATAAAAACCTCAAAAGATCGGATTCAATAGAATTGGTTTTCGACCATCAGATCTGATCTCAGCTTATCACAACCGTTCGATCAACCGTTGATGTTGAACCGTTTTTTCATTGCCTATATAAAGGGGACCCCAAACGGTTGTCCCACATCGGTTTTCAAGCTCTAGCATCATGAAGCTCTGCCTCTCTGTTTTAAGACCGTTCCGAACCTCAGCTTTATCCGTTCCGAACATCTCAGAGGTCTTCAGATCTGAATGTCTGTGGAAGTAGCTTCTCAAGACATGTCTTCCCCTAAGACGATTTCGAAGTGGTTAGTATATAGAGAAAGGCTGGTTCATCCGGATTTCATTAACAAGTATGACTCTCTTATTTCCAAGAATATTAAGCTTAATGGTTGGGAAGATGTTGCAGTGTCAAAACCCGGGAATCAAGATGAAGTATATTCAGACTTGCTTATAGAGTTCTATGAAACAGTCTCCTTTCTTAAGGAAGAGGGAAGGGAGAAGTTGTCTTTTATGTCTTATGGTAAGACTTATAAGCTTTCATATGCCAAGGTAGCCAGCTTGGTAGGGCTGAATAATGAAGGTGAAGCTGAATTTATATCTCATGTGTTGCCAGATTCAAAAGGTAGCTTCGACAAGGAAAAAGCTTTAGAAACTCTCGGACTGGAAGATGACAAGGATCCGAATATTGCTTCTCTATCTACAAATTTCCAGATTCTAGAGTTATGGGTACAAGGCCTTATCGTACCGAGGAATGGTGACAAAGATAGCTTAAATAAGAGTGAGATCTATATCCTATATTTTCTGATAAATCTGAGGAAGTTTAATTTGATGAAGCACATTCTTATCACTCTTGAGAATGTGAAGAAAGGAAATCTGAGATCTCAGATTATTATGTATCCAGCAATCCTCTCAAAGTTGATAGTTTGGTTCCTTGAGTCTTTCAAGGAGGCTTGCAAGTCTAAGCCAAGAGTTTGAAAAATTATGCTGGTGAGTGATGGTACACTTAAAAAAATGGATGTAGCTTTTGACAAGAAGACTGGTCAGTTTGTTGATTCACCTGCTCAAGAAGAAACAGTTCTGAAAGTTTCTGATCCGGAATCCTCTAAGCCGGTAAGGAAGAGAAAGTTGAAAGAAGTTGAAGTATAAGCAGAGAATCCCAAGTCTAAAGAAGTTTATTCCACAACTCCAAAACCAAAGAAGAAGAAAGCGTACCCAGATGAGGTAGCTGCTAAACGGAGGGAGAACAAAGAAAAAAGAGTGCAAGGGGTGCCTCAGTTTGGCTTAGAGCCTGCGGAGGCTAAGGCCTTGAAGGAAAGAACTGTGGATGAGCTAGAAAAACAAGAAAAAGAATAGAAGCTCAAGAAGAAGATGACTGAAGCAGAGGTAGCTCAGGCATTGTTGAAGTTCAATGAGATGGTTTCAGCAAATATTCCTGTTCCGAGATCCTTTTCCTTGGACTATCTTCTTGAGACTCCAGGAAGAAATTTCGTCACTCCGGAAGAAGCTGTTGCTAAGACTGCTGAGGAAGTAGAGCAAATTGAGCGAGTAGAAGAAGAAGAAGCTGTAGCTGAAGGCAGTGGTGAAACTAGAGATGTTTTAAAACAAGTAGATGATTATAAGGGGACTCCTTCCAAACATTTTTCACTCCGAACCTCAGAAGATGAGTCTTCTAAGCTAGTAACTTCGGCAATGGAAGAAGAGAAAGGAGAATAATAAGTATCTTATCATGTAGAGGAAGAACAACTTTTGAAAGATATTTCTCAAATGGAGAATGTAGAGGTCGGTGCTCAGAAAGTTCCTGATGAGGAAGACCATATTGTTCAAGTTTTTGATAGTGAAAAGAGAACTCCGGAACATGATTCTATTCCGAAAAAAGACAAGGGAAAGAAAATTCCTGCTGATACTCCGAGCTCAGTAGCGGTGAAGAGAAAGGAAGTTGGTAGTTCTTCAAAGAGAAAGCTTGAAGTAGTTGAAGAAGAAAATTCTCCAAGAAGAGTCTCGGATTTGGAGTCATCTTCGTTGGGACATGATTTTGTTGTTCAGTCCTTAAAGAAGCTGGTAGGTTCTATTCCGACTTTCTCAAGCATTGATTCAATATGTCAGATGCTCCAACATGCTTTGAATCAGAAATCAGACTCCGTATCCATGGTCATGGATAAGTGTGTTGAGATAGAAGCTCAATTCAATACTTTCTTTATCGGCTATGAAGCCCATAGAATATCTTGAAAGAGGATGAAAAATTGGTCGAGAAAAACTGTAGAAGAGATCAGACACATTGATGAATTTCAAAACAATGTTAAAGATTCTTTTGAGACTGAGGATAGGAAGATAAATGAGCTGACTTCTTCCTTTGAAGAGAAGCTGACAGATAGAATGAACTTCCGGATTCAAGAAGCCAGAGATCTAAATGAGAAGCTGAATTCTGTTTCTCAAAACTGGAATTTTGAAAGGGATCATCAGATTGAGTTTGAAGAAAAGATGAAGGCTCAGGAAGAAAAGCTTAAAGCCCAGGAAGAAAAGCTTAAAGCTCAGGTAGAAAATATTTAAGCTCAATCTGCAAGAATAGTGGTCTTAGAGAAGCAAGCTGAAGAATATCATAAAGACTTAAAGAAGATAAAGACTATTATAAAAGGTCTCATGGCAAAGGAGAAAGATCCCAAATAGACAGATCCTATCTTTTTTTGTACCTTAAATATTTTTTTGTTGAAATTTTCAAACTTAATTGAAATTGTGCTTGTTGATTTTTTTTGTTACTACTAATTTTTTAGGTACGTTGTTATATTTCCCATTCCCTCAAATTCTTTTTTAAAATCACAAAGGGGGAGAAGGAAAAGATTCTTAAGAAAAAAGAACTCTAATAAGAGCTTATCTAAGGGGGAGTTTTTCATTAAAGAAGACTTTCTTATTCATAATGAAATGTCACTCTGGAAATCTAGAATATGATCCTTAGATTTTCAAAGCCTAAGGGGGAGTTAGTCATATTCATCAATATCCTTAAAGCAAAGAGAGATAAGCCTTAATGTTTTTATTTATTCTTAGAATTTATTTTTCAAGGATGTTTGTGCTTTCCAAAAAGGGGGAGATTGTTGAGTCAATAAGGTTTTCCTTATGAATTTTCCATTCCTTCTTGTTTTGAAAATCACAAACACCTTATCTTTAAGAAAATCGATTTTATAAGAAAAATTGATTTTATAAGGAAAATCGCTTTTGTAAGAAAAATTATCCTTATCATATTTTCATCCATATTTTTCTTAAGTATAAAATTCAGATTCATTTTTGTTTTCTCAGATTTTTTTGAAACTTTGATATAAATTATTCGGTTTTAGGATACGAATTCTGGATAAGAAATGTAATAATGTTTCACTCCAAAATCCAGATGAGAACTATGATAAAGTTTCATTCTGAACTCTGGATACGAACTCTAATTAAGTTCTACTCCAGATTCAGGATACAAACCCTTATGAAGTTCGACAACGAATTCTCCTTACGAATTCAGATGAGGAATTATCATTACGAATTCTGATTAGTAATTCTCATTACGAATCCTGATGATGAATTCTCATTATGAATTCTGATGATGAATTGTCATTCCGAATTCTCATTCTGAATTCAACTATTAAACAGAATCTGATCATCTTTGTTTTATACACTCCTTATTTGTTTAGACTCCGAAAAATTATTTTTGTTTACACTCCGAACATTCATTCCGAACTTTTGAGTTAGATTTTAAACGGTGTCGTACATTTTGTTACACTTGTTTTATTATAAAACGATGTCGTCTATTCTGTTATAAACTAACCGTTGTCTAAGTGACACGTGTACAGGTCCCTCCGTTTTTTAAGGAAAATATGAACGTTGGGAAGGAGGCCGACCTTGCCTATAAATAGGAGCTCATTTGAAAAAGCTTACAACTAATGAATAAATTCTTCAACATTGTGAATACATGTTGTTGAAGTGATTTCTAGAGAGAGAGGCTCTTATTAACTCTCAAAGCTTCGTGCGACTCCAAATGTTGGTGATTACATTCGAGGACTTCCGGGGATAAGAAGACAGAGGTGCCAACTACCTTGAAGTTCGAGGGCTTCCTTGCTGAGGAAGACAGAGGTGACCAACTACCTTGAAGTTGAGGGCTTGAGAGGATAGCAAGACAGAGACTCCGATCTTCGTATCGAGGGCTTACCTTGGTCTGGGTAAGACAGACTTGCTTGAAAGTATAAATCAAGGGACCTCTATCCAAGGTTGTTGGATACCCTTCTCTTTGGGTTAAAATACTTATATCTTGTTACTTGTAGTTTTACTACTTCTTTATTTCCGTTGCATTTTTTATTATAAGTAAAGTATAACTTTCTTATACTTCCTTACTTTACTCTGTTTCATTTAGATTCTATAACCTTTAAGGTAGAATCTCATATTGTAATATTACGTTAAGATTCAATTTCCGGAACCTACTTTCGGAATCTCTTTCCAGGTTTTCATTTGGTATTAGAGGCGTTGTGAATTTTCTTAGTGTAAACCTTGTTAAACTTAGCCCTTTCCTTTTCTTAAGGAAACCACAGTTATTTGTAAGCAACTTTAAAGGTTCCAAAGTAATTTTTAAAGTTTAAAATTCACACCCCTCTTGTAAATTGAGAATCTAAATCACTTTTTTGATACTACAGTGTCCTGATATTTGGAATAGATCTATGTAGGTTTTGATTCATGATCTCATAGGATTCATTAACACTTATTTGTGGATGAACCCAAACATAATAATTACATTGTTCCTCCTAGGAAGTTGATAAAATCAATATTTATTAGGTCTTTATCTTTAACCCAAACCATCATGAAAATAAAAGGAAATATAGAGAACCTATAATATAAAACTTATTTTCACATATCCACAGGGATTCAATCAGATCATCATTATAATGGTAACTAGTCCTATCCTGATATTTGGGAAGGATTCATGAAAACATCTTAAATCAATAAGAGAGTATCTGAGTATAAAATAATTCCCCTAATAAGATGATATGATCCTAACCTCTCATCCTATTGCACAATACAAAATCTGAATATTTGTTCATATGAAACCCCTATTACATCATGTATGTTTAAAATAAATTCATAATGACATTCAAAACTAATATTTATCAATTAAGGATCCATAATAGTTTCTATCAGAAATAATGACTCTCCAATACAAGGTCCATCACAATCTCATAAACATTCCAAGAGTAAATGTCAACCATATCCCCAATAATAAAACAAATGAAGAACTTTGATACCAATTTGTGACTCCCATTCCCTAGTCTACTTAGCAGTTCCCATGAATAAGTCACCCCATAACCTTAATACTACCTCAATATATGCCATAGGATACTGACTAGGGGAATAAGAATAATACATACAATATAGATAATATTCTCTCCAATCAGATTCATCCAATAATGGGATAATAAAAAAGCATCCACATCACATAATTAGAGTATAACAAATAAATAAGAAAAATATTATGACAGATTATATGAGGATTTCATATAGTTATACAGATAATTATGACCCACTAGGTTAATACCAAATAAAATATAAAATAAAAATAATACACCTTCACACTAATCATACAACCATCCATGGGCCTCCCAAACCCTATGTCCAAATAATTTCAGATCTTCCACAGTGCAATCCACTACATGTTATATATTCCAAATGAAAGAATACATAAATTCATCATGCAAAATAATTTTCCAATGAAGGGTATAAGAAAAAAATATTTATAGGGACTCACCAGGATCCCCTTATAAAGGATAGAATGCACATGTATACATGAGAAATAAATTAAATAAGTCACCCAAGTTCCTTAGATATCATGTTCTACCCTATATATTATGATGTTTTGGAGACTAGTTCATTATGTGATGACTATTCCAACACATCACTTAATAATACCTTATTTGGATCTATACTAGATTCTAACTAATTTCCACCATGTGTATACCCGTCGAGTCATTGTGTGCTAGCCAAACCACTATGATGCCAAACCCTATCTTCTTCAACCCAATACAAAATATCACATTCATCTTGTGTCTTAATACCAAATTACCAACCCATAACTAGAGACTAAGGATAGTTAAGTGTCTAAACCATGATTAAATACCCATAAGAATAGGAAAAAATCATATGTATACATTCTACCCTACTACCTTATCACTCAAGGAAGGGTCCATATTTCTTATCAGGCATCATAGCATAACCCAACACTCCCATGGGTGGTTTTAGACCCATGAGTTGAAAAGAAAAGGTTCAATTCATGAAAATCACTCCCTATTGTCTTTTACCCTAGGAATAATAAAGGAAACATCTATCATTTTCATCATGTATCGTACAAGAAATTGAACCTCTCACCAGTGGTTTTTGATGAAAATATCTAAGGAAAGGTCAACCAAGAACACAATCAAACCCTTGATAGAGATTTTTCAATAATAAAATGACCCATGACTCTGAAAAAAGTTCCCAAAATAACATTTATCATAGAAATTAACCACAACCCATCACCCAAATCATTTAATAATCCCACGGTGCTAGTCTCTCTAAACACAACCCCTTATCATAACGCATATCAATTCACATGTTAGGGACACACTGGGTCATCTATACTATTCACAATATCTTCTCATTGATGCCATCTTTTAATAACCACTTAAAGTTTAAAATTATTACCAAACACTTTTCTTGGACAAAAAATCATTGCCCAGTCAAACCTCACAACTTCATGTTCCACTTCCCTAGGATTATCCCAACTAACCATTTTCTAGGCCCATTTTCATCTTGATTCCTTGTTTTTATAAGTTCTTAAGACCCACCACTAGGTTCTTTCTCACATATCCAATGGGATATATCTCAAAAAACCAACTTGAGGTGACCCACTCTATTATACATTGTCTAGTCCTAGAGGAATCATCCTTCTCATAATAGTCACCAAACCTCAACCTATACATAAAAGTCTATCACATGCCAAGGTTGAGACGAATATCTATCCCATCAATCATAACTATAACTAACCCTCTTTCACCAACCCTACTATACCTAGAAAAAAAAACCTAGGCTGCTAATAATATCATTCACACCTTGAGGCCCACCTAAGATCTCACTTTATCTCAAACAATACCCTCTCCCCTTGGTGACATAGCCTTTTGGTGATCCCAACTTTTGTTAGTACTAAAGAGGACTTAACCTGATCCAAAGAGACCTAATGTTATGGTATATATTATTTTTTTCTACCTTGGTCTCTATATCTATAAAATATACCATTAAAATTTAATGTATCCAAAAATAATTCCTAACAAGTATATGGATTTGTATTAAAGTGACTGTCAACCTATACCAAAAAGTTAACCCTTCTCTAATCTATACTGAGCATTATCTACACTCTAAAACACCAATATCATTACAAGAATCATGAATAATTGATTATGAACATTTATAATTAATTATTCCATTTAATTTAATTATGAAAAAATGGCTAAAAAATCACTGAGCATCATTCTCTCATTGAAACCTCAAGCAATACAATGTGGTCCACTCTTAACAAACACTATAACTTATGATAAAATAAATCTGAAAATTAAATGCCTATTTCAATAAAAAAATTTATCAACTTCTAGAAAACCATATATAAATTATATTTAAAAGGCTCTTTAAAATAACTATGAAAAATTAAATAAATACATCATATCATGAGATCCACTATGAAAGCTGAGAAAAAAACCAATCAATATCTACTAATTCAACTATGATATGGTGTAATCAGATATGAAACCATAAAAAATCAATACAAAGAAATGGATATAAAGGAAAAAAATAACAAATAAGTATAGGATATGAAAAATTAACATAAAATCTCTACCAATAACCATACCTAAGTGTATCATCATTGACCCAAACAGCCACCCATACAGTACTAATGGGTTGGGTGCCACTATCACGAGGCACACCTCCTAGAATACCAATGGATGATGACTAGTAGGAAGGGTGTAAAAATGTATAGTGGAGAGTCTATACCCTCTAGGAATAGCTAATATATTAGTTCAACCATAATAAGATAACATGCAGTGGAAATAAATGATTCAATAGACTTCGAACCAGACCCGTAGAGTGGAACACATCTTAAATCAATAAATGGCAGAAGAGATAAATAAAAAGAAACAAAAACATAAGGTAGAAATATCATCATAACAATCACCACTTATAAACACTACTAAAACAAACAAGGTATACATCCATAGTAGGTCATACATGTCAATATACAAATGGTACCCACGGATAACTACTATAGCTCCATAAAAAATAATTATACTAATATAGGAGTGAATGATAAACAAAAGTAAAATTTCATCTAGGAAATACCTCATGGTCCATGCCAATATCTACAAAAACTATTACTATGATATAGATCATTAGGATGATCCTTTACATATACGCAAATCCATAAAGTCCACACATATCCCTAAGGGCCCATGTTGGGTGTGAGACAAATCTCAGTAGGATATAAACCAATGGTCAATAACTAGTATATGTGTTTAAGAATACATTAATCTCTAAGAAAAGTAAATAGTATGATGTAATAAATAAACACAACCTCCAATGGTGCTCAGCAGCCACTAAGAAGTGGCACCTGCTTCGGAAAACGTCAGAATCATAGAAGCAAAGAGAGTCCTTGGCCCATGGCCCAAGGTAGCCATGTAGTCACAAAGTCATGGTGAACCCTAAAGTTCCACCTCAATCAGATATCCTGGAACCACGACACTCCTTTCACCTCATGTCACAAAATACCTATGTTACAAAGGAATTCCCAAGTAATAGTATCCCAGTCTCTCAGACCCCTTCTCGGAAGCTCACGTCAGCCTATGGGATGAAAATCAGAGGAACTGTGATGTTTGTCCTCAAATAAATATCTATGACCATGGACTCAAGTATGATGAGCCTCACATCCAAACCTAATAGCCTCATCATTATCAACCAATGGCTCCTCATGTTCAATTTGGATTGCTATAGAAAGAACCCCCAAACCATAAATACCTAATCCATAACTATCAGATACTATACCCACACGAGTGGTCAAAACCACATCAACAAGGAGACAGAATTTTTTCACATGACTTAATCATCAGATTTCCTATCACGAGTGAGTGGATATTACCAAATAAGAACCTAATACACACCATATCTGGCCCCTCATGCCCCTATGACATGTAACTGAAATACGATGGCCATGCCCTCCAAGTATCACATGCCTAGCCCAACCTGACAACCTCACCTCCTAACCTAATGTCCACAATGACCAATAATAGGGTAAAACCACTTAAGAACATCCGGGATAATCCCAACCAGTGATCAGCATCACTCAATCTAGATGACCATACTATACCAACCTCGGGCCAAGACCGTCACAACCCCAAGGGTCTCAGCATATGTAATCTCTAGTATTACATAAATATAAAACACATTTAATCACATTTAACATGTAATTCAATTTAGCAGATTGAATTACACTAGCTTCCATCTATAGAAAATTAGCGCAGAGGTCTTAAATGCCCAAAATTTTCTTAATCAAGATTAACCAAATTAAACATACCAGATTAAATCAAAACAATTAAATTAAATTTTTTTGGAACTCTTATAAAAAATATCCAAAGGAGCGATGACCTATCGGCCGACCTCGCTCAATCATAATAGCTAAAGGGAATACACACAGAATACTTCATGGTATAATAGTCAAGTTAATATTCTATAACCTGGTTCTTCTCAAAACCCACCATTGCGCTAAAAAATCCACAACCCCCGAATGTATTAAAAGCTCAAAACAAGGTATGAACCACCAACATTAGACTCATAGTTGTAAGAATGTTTGTTATCAAAGTCCAACTCAAAGTGGATATATGTTTATCTGAGATTACATCTTAAACCCTAAATTTGTCTTTGATGAAAATAGAGTTTCATAAGATGAAGGATCAATGAAGAATAGGTATGCGTGGGGTTAGACTTACCGATGCGATCCTATAGATTCTGATGAATCAAAGAATGGAAAATCAAAAGATAAGATAGATCATGGAGGATAAAGGGTGGCTCACCCCCTACTGTGTCTGTGAAATAGAAGAAGAGGAGGAAAGGAAGAAAAGAAAAAAAGGAATTAAGGGGAAAATGGTAATTTAGACTTCTTTATTGGGCAACATCATTTACCTACACAATTTACCAAACTGTGTGACAACCGTACAAAAGCCACTACTTAGGAACATATGGTTGCATAGTCACCCCACATGGTACACCATACCATGCGCAAACCATGTGGTAACCCTCTACAGTGTTATAGATGCATCCTTATGGCTGTACTCCATGACTTGCATGGTTTCACTAAACCATACGCCTGCACCTTCTTCCCAATAAACATGGAATTTGGGCCTCTGATGCTCTCGAAACCATTACAAACAATCGAGGCATTCTCCTAGACTCCAAAAAAACCCAAAAAACCATTTAGGGTCAACAGATCTTTCAGAATTGAGTTCCTATCAAGGAATCAAATATTATCGTAGCCACTAATTGAAAAATTACAACCAGGTGAGGATTTTGACCTATTCCAAAACCTATGTCATTACAATCTCCCCACCATATCATTGCTTGTCCCCGAGCTATAAAAAAAACATATAGATGGTACTAAACATACCCATCCCATTCGAACAACCTGGACTACCCCGGTCCCATGGGTGTAGGTCAAATTCTTCACAGGTCCTCCCCACCTTAGAAATTTCCTAACCTGGTTAATCCTAACCCAAAGATCAAATAACACAAAGTTACATAGACCTATTTTCAGACCCATGGTTATTATTTGATGCATTAACACCCCTACACCATATTAGCTGCTCCCGTGCCACTCCTAACACCCAATCACATCCCGCACTGCATCAGTTCCCACCTTGAGCCCATGAAACCCATGAAACAACGAGGTCCCACATCCCATGTATGCTCAAAACAACCAAGTGCCTGGCACCTCAATCACAATCGCGAATCCTTGATGCCATGATGCCCAAGGAAACTTATGTAATTCTATGTCCCTCAGATGCCTCGATGCCCAAGGCACCACAAGTAACCCGCTTTTAATAACGAATCGATTCCAAGAAACTCAAAACACACATTAAACAATTCTCCTAATGCCAAAACAACACACACACACACACACACAGATATATATATATATATTCATGGACCTGAGATGGTTATATCCCACTAACCAACACCTGGTCAGTCCATATACAACCTATGAACCTCATGCACTAAAAACGGACATGCCTCAATAAGCCATGCGAAATTGGACATCCTTCATCAGGCCACGCCAAATAAAAAAACAAAAACTATGGACATGACCACATAATACCTCTGACCATCATTGGATCTCCATCCTGCTCAGTCCCTAGAAGCTCCATGGTATGCACCTAGCTTGACACATGGATTCTTGAAGCTTGTCCTCCCTATGGTGTTGCACAAGTCACGCACCGTTGAATCTACAGTTTGGTGCCATTGCCTTTTCCATGTCCCCCATGTGTAGCTAAACCTCATCTACCCTCTCCTGGTACTAATACTAAAGGATCATATGAATCCTACACTTACCTTAGTCCCTATTTTTAAGATGTCTAAGAAGGCTACCTGTAGAACCTCTAGAGATGATGGACCTACCCACACGCCCGACACTCATTTAGAGGACTATCACATTGTGTCCTTACATGGCCTAGTTTCCCACATTGAAAGAAAACCAATGTTGAACTACTATGAGGTGGTCTAGCTATTTCCTAATCCTAGAACTCATCACAACATTGTTTCCTGACATCTAAATCATCGACTGAATCCATCAACCAGTTCAAATGGGAATTGACCATCAAGTTAACCATAGCTATGAGTGCTTGATTCACTACCTCTAAAAATGAGGTCAACCTAAAGATGTTTACCTTCACTCGTATGGCATGCCATAATCCATCTTCAATGTGCCTCACCATTAAGATGTCATTGAATACCATACCATGTGCAAAGAGAGACAACTCAGTGAAGGTAGATGCATAGTACATGATGGACGTGTAACCCTAATAAAGGCTCAAGAACTCCCAAGGTCTCTTAACTGTTAGTGTATCAAGGAAAAAGTTCCTGAAGAATATTTTCTCAATGTCCTTCTAGGATAGTACCTCAGTTCAACATGCCTGCACCTGTACATCCCACAAGTGCTTAACGGTACCCCTAAGCATATAGGTTTCTAGCTTGACCCTCCACCTAGGAGGCATCTCGATTTAATAAAAGATCATCTACATGATCTCTATCTAGTTCTCAGCTTCCTGTGGACTACCTTCACCCTGAAAAAGCATCGGGTGTTAAAAATAGAACTCTTGAGTGAGATATGACATAGAGGGCTCCGTTCCATGAGAAAATCTTTTAATCCCCTACAAAACATGTACAAGACTAGATCAAAATTGCTTGTCGAGACATGACTTGAACATAGACAAACCCAGTAGCTACCTTGTCAGTAAAGGATCCTAAACCCAATCTTATCCCTGATCCTACACATGCGGATCAGGTTATGCGTGAACCTCAGAGGTCTAAACCTGATCGCGATCTTGCGACACTATACCATCACCCACCTGACATTCCATATGATGCATCTAAGAGGAACCCACTAACTAACATCAAATGGTCAAACAACCCATATATATCACAATATGTAATGAAGATAGGGAAAACAGTAAATGTAGTGCATAACAAATACCGTTACTCTCCCCCATCACAACATGCCTATTACATCCTGACCTCATGACCTCCTTACCTGCCCTTAATAGAGCCAGGTATCAAAAAATCCCTGAGCTATGAACATCCTGACAACAACATTGCCAAAAATCGACGATCGATTCGTCCAATATGGGTGAACAAAATCACCTCAACTATAAAACCTTCCTGCTCTTATGAGAGGCAAGCCCAATTCCCATGCCACATGAAATTTTACATAAAATTAAATCAAGAAATATCACATTTCATAAAACAATAAATTAGATCCTGAATTTTTCCTTTTCATTTGTAAATTGACATATCACATGGTATTATCACTTTAAAAAGCATATGTGCATATATGAAATTGAAATACCCAAAAAAATTCCATATCAAAAGTCAAACAACCACTCCTTGCCTTACCGGGATAAGGTCTAATTTTACCTCTTCGCACAGGGTCAAGGGTCACATATCACAACCAATAATAATCACAAACTGAGTGACCCACAATGGTTGAAATCATATAAACTATAATCTTAGTAAATGAAGAATAGTATAATCCACCCAAGGTAACTCTATCCAGCTCTCATACATAGGGCTACATGCACCCAAGAATTAGTTCAAAATCTAGTTTTGACAACAACCTATCTCCATTACACCATAGTCCCAAATAGTAATACCAAGAAAAGAGGTAAAAGAAACTCCTCTGATACCATTTCTAGCATCCCTGACCCGGAATACAACTCGTACAATGCTAACGGGCTGGGTGCCACTTCCCTTTAGCGCACCTCCTCAAATTCCAAAGACTACTAACTAGTAGTGAGGGTGTAAACATGTATAGTGGGGAGGCTATACCCTCTTGAAGTTTATAATATACTAATATGAGCATAATAAGATAACCTGTAGTAGAAATAAATGACTCATCAAACTCGAACTAGACCTGTATAGTGGAAAAAATCTGAATTAAATAAATAATAGAAGTGATAAATAAACCAAAATAGTAGTAGAAATTAAACAGATCGTAAATCCAAACACCACTTATAAATAATGATAAAACAAATAAGGCATGTGTCTACAGTAGGTAATACATGTCAATATACAAAGCGTGCCCATGGATAACCACTGTAGGTATATAACCAATAAGCATACTAATACAGAAGCGAAAGCTAAACAAAAGTAAAACTCCAGATAGGCACGACCTCAAGGTCTTTGGCAATCTCTATGCCAAATAGTACTATGATCTAACTCTTGAGGCTAATCCTTCACCTGCATGTAAAACCCTAAAGTTTACACATATCTTGATGGGACCTTGTAGGGTATGATATGAATCCCTATAGGATACAACCCAATGATTCATACTTAGTATATGCATTTAAGCAGACATGCATCTCTACGAAAAGTAAACAACACAATGCAATAAATAAACACAACCACCACTGGTTCTCTATAGACACCAGGGACCGTCATATACTTTAACCAATTCCAAAATCTCAGAATCAAAGAGAGTCCCGGTCCCATGGCCCATGATTCTTTTGTAGTCACAAAGTCCGAGTAAACCCTCAGGTTCCACCTCAATCACATATCCTAAAACCACGTGCCTCTTGAAACCTCATGTCTCAATGTACTGACATCCCGAAGTCATGCCAAAACAATAGTACCCTAGTGTCTTGGACCCTTTCTTGAAATCTTACATTGGCTCATGGAACGAAAACTAGAGGAACAAATATTCCTATCCAAAAATAAATATCCATCCCCATGGACCCATGTATGATGAGCCTCAACTCCCAACCTGATATCCTCATCATTATCAACTGACAGCTCCTCACATTCAATGTGGCTTTCTATTGTAAGAACCCCAAAACATAAATACCTAAGGTAAATCTATCTAGGGCCTCTACCCACACAAGTGGTCAAAACCACCTCATCGTGGAGTCAAAGTCTGAACACATGAATCAATCAACACTTCGACCATCAAAAGTGAGTATAAATAACCAAATAAGAACCTAAGTCACACCATCTCTGGCACCTCATGCCCCTGTGACCATGTTGTTCAAATCCGATGGCCACACCATCCAAGTATCTCAGGCCTTTCCTAACTTGATGGCCTCACCACCTCAACACAATGTCCATGGCGTCCAATCCTATGGTCAAAACTAATCAAGAACATCTGGGACAAGCCCAACCAATGATCAGCATCACTCAATATCTATGGCCATTACATCCCAACCTCAAGCCAAGCTCGTCACAACCCCAAGGGTCTCATAATTTGTAATATCAAGCATTACATAAACATAAAACACATTTAAGAAATTTAAAAAAGTAATTCAACTTAAAAAGTTTGAATTACACTAGCTACTAGCTATAACACATTTGCACGAAGGTCTTGAATGCCTCAAATTAGCTTAATGAATATTTAACAAATTAAACATACAAATTTAAATCAAAATAATTCTAGTAAAACCATTTTGGCACCCTCTTCCAAAATATCCCAAGGAGGAACAACCTCTCACCCAGGCTCACTCAAGCATAATAGGTATAGGGAATTCCTACGACATCCCTTATAGTCTAAAATTCAATTTAACATGTTATAATATAGTTTTTCTCAAAGCCTTCCACTGCACTAAAAATCTGCAACCCCCAAAAGTCCAAAAAAACTCAAAACAAGTTTTGCAACACCTACCATAGACTTGTAAATGTAGGGCCATCTAATATCAAAGTCCAACTTGAAGCGGATCAACATAGTTCTAAGTTTCTATCTTAAACCCTAAAATTTTTTCGAACAGAGACAATAGTCTATAATATGAAGTATCAAAGAAGAATAGGTATGCATGGGGTTAGCCTTACCAAGGCAATCCTATAGCTTTAAAAGGATCAAATAATGGATGAACGATAGAGAAGATGGATCAAAGAGAAGAAAGGGGAGGTTCACCCCCATGCTATGCATGAAACCAAGAAGGAGAGTAAGTAATGGAGAAAATAATAAACAAGAATGTAAGGTAAAAGTGGTAATTTGGCCTTCTTTACTGGGTCACACAGTTTACCAGCATGGTTTAACAAACTGTGTGAAAACCGTGCAGAATCCACTGCCTAAGAACCTAGGATGGAACGACCACCCTACACGGGTTTCCTTACCATTTGCAAATTGTGAAGTAACACTCTACAATTCTGAAGATTCATCTTCACGACCATACCCCATGAATCACATGGTTTCCCTAAACCGTGTGTCTGCACATATTTCCCAAAAAACAAGCCTTCAAGACTTTGATACTCCTCAAATATTTCCAAACACCCAAGTCACTCCACTGGGATCCAAACCAACCCAAAAACACAATTTATGACAAAAAAACTCTCAAAATTGAGTTCTGATCCATGAATCAAAAAGTAGCATAACAAATAATTAAAAAATTCAAACCAAGTCGGGATTATGATCTATTCAAAAACCTGGGTCATTACACCTAGTATGGGGGAAAGGGAGAGATAAAGTGGTGATGATCCAAATAAATTTCCCTCTATTTGTGCAATTGTTTGACCAATAATAAGGTGGTATAAACCATTTTTTAAAACCCCCAATGACACTATTCATGTTTAGAACATTAGTTCACACTATTAAATCCTCTAATAGAGGATCACACCCATTAGGAATCCCCATTCATGGTTTAAACCTTGATTGACATCGTGAATAGCTACATGCTATACCCAATTACTTCCCTATGGGTCACCCAAACCTTCTCAGATGCCTTCCCAAACAACCAAAATAACACCCAATCCTTAAAAATACATCTGAATACATCATTTTGAGATGTCTAAATCCTCATATTTCTAATATAAAAATCAGTTCTCAAAATTAACCAATCAACCTAAAAAATTTAAACATCCTTCAAAACATGATGACCTTGAAATTCATGGTCCATTTTACCCTTGGATATCCAAACACCACATTCAATATAAGTCAATGGTTGGATCCCTAACAAATAAAAATAGTCATCATGATCTCCCATAAAGCACTAGGACACCTTTTATATATCTCAAACTTAGATCACGAGCCTAATGCAAATGCATAAACTCCATCCAATACCTTCCAACTAACATTTTGTTGCCATATTGATTTTGTAATGACTGATATCATCAAACCCATGAACTTACCCATATAGGGGTCATACCATCAAGTCCCATGCTCAATATATTACCACAAATATAGAATATATGTGACTATCTTTCTCACACCTTTGTTTAAAGATGAAAAAAATAGTTACCACTTATTCCTAAATCACTAGAAACATTACCCCAGTATCCAAAAAAATTCACATTTGTAATGAGCGTCACAATACCTAATATACCCAATGGGATCAAAATATATGGATTTCATTACAACCCTCCTCGATCACAATATAAAAATGTTCCGGCAAAAAACCTTCTTGATAATTCGTGTCAGGGAACTCACTCATTATAATAGCTCCACAACACCCTGATATGTCTATGACATCACATATCACTATATAGGAACATTACCCATTTCATCAAAACTATTAGGAAACCATTTCAGAAAGTATTTCCTCAAACTCATCGACTATAATCTAGTATATAACCACTAAAAAATAGATAAAAGTAAGCACCATAAAAATCCATCATGAACTTTCACTCAAATAGCAATACATTTCCCTTAAAATGTCATGCCAAAACACCTACGGAAAAGTGATATCTATAAAACCTGAAAGAAGTTCTATTCCACTATTCAACCTAGTCTCATCCAAACCCAACACATGTTTTCCCCTATAACACATATTCACACAACCCAAATCATGATCTTATGAGTCCTATTTTATCATACTAGGCTCAAACATTCAATTAAACCACTAACCATGCCACCCTAGATGTCAACTGCTCTAATCAGCGGCATCGAATATGCTACCTTATAATTATCTTGACATCCCCAACATGTTTAAGCTGATTTCATGATATCTTTCCACTAGGGAGTCTCTCCAAAACTAGAAGAGTCAAAACATGTATTATCCATCTTATATAAAACCATATGGGGTCTCAATTTTTCATTTCATCAATAACCACATTCAAAATCAAAAGGTTCATGTATTGATTGATCATTCCCTCAAAATATAATATTGTTACCAAAGTACCACAAATGATTCACCAAAAAAAATCTCAATGTATCTTAATTCTTATACCACATAACCAGTAGCACCTCATGTGAAATGATATCATAATATGAAGCATCTACCCATTATTCTCATCTCTATGTCACACACAAGTTCATCCAGACCTTATCTCCAGTAAAAATCATGTATACCACTTATATCACCGATATATAGAGATACATCTTAAAGGAACTATGTTATCCAATATACCTTGTAAGTCACATCTCACATGGATCATAGGTCATGGGAAAATATCACTTATCCTATCTACAAATATCATAAGGAAAAAAATTCCAAAACACCCATTATAGGGTTCACACATATATATACAAATGAAAACCCATATCATAAACCTATCAGGGAACTGATCCTCACTAGTCATCTATATATGACACTATCCCCTTAGGAACCATGATCTAATCTATGTATATATAATGATATCACCTAATAATGATTTTTATAATGTATGTAATAGTCAATAGAAACCTATATGGAGTATGAATTTCATCATTTTTTCCAATACGGTGTGGTGTAACCCTAACTTATTGAATGGTGATTAAAGTTTCCAAGGAGGGTGTGGGTGTACCCTGAGTTTCCAGATGTTGTTATATTTTTCCTATAAGGGAGAGCTCTACCATTGGTTCAAGATAATTAGTTACTTGTTTCTTAGGAGGGATATTCCTACCCTATGCTCTGGAGAACAAGTTACTTGATTCTAGGATAGGAGTTTCCTCCCCCTGATTTCAAGATGCTGGTACTTTATTCCTAGAAAAGATCATGTACATACTTGGGTTCTAGATGAAGGTATTATTCTTAGAGACATCTAATAATCGAAAAATCGGGTATGGTGTATCTAGTGTGTCATGATTGAATGCAAGTATCAATGTGGATTATTTTATTATGATTTAATTCTATATGTTTTATTATGAAAATAATTGATGTATATACACTAATTTTATTGATATGTATGGGACCACATTTTTGGTTCACTAATGAGTTGTATTCAAAAAATTATTTTCAGGAAATAGAATTTGGGTACCCAATGAGACCTCACTGATTATCGGTTTAGGTAAGAGAGATACAAAAAATTATACAATCAAGTAGGATAAATTATATAGTATTGGTTTTTAGGATGTGATGAGGAATAAGGATGGTAGCATATATTCAAAGTATTTTTATTCTATTATTTATCTTGAATATTTGATCACACCTATGGGAATTTAGTTTATGAATATTGGAATGACCATATATATTTATGAATTTATACCTCTATATTCATTTGGTATAGTGTCTTTATGTTGTTTTATCTACATAATATTATTATTTGTGATGGATTTTTTAGTTATTCCGATTATTTTTTTCTATGACACGAGGGTATAATCTACCAACAATAATACCACAAACCCTCACTATTATTTGATAGTAACTTAAATATGTGGATAAATTCTTGAGGTTATCTATTACCACTTATTGAGACATTGATCAATGGTCCATGGCTAGGGGATGTTACAAAGTGGGATAAGAACAACTTTTTTTGTCTTACTATTTATGAAAATGGTAAATAAGTATTAGGTATATGTTAGATCATGTAATAGATCTTGTACTCATGCATCATAAAAATATTTCTCAAGTAAAATTTTGGGTTATTAGGGATATGATTGGTTTATTCATGGTTTATTCTAGTGTAGTTGTTTATTTCACATAGCGTGACACACTTGTGATTTTATATTTATGATTTATGTGTTTTATCTCTTGGCCCATTGGTGAGAGGACAATGTATATGCATAATCTTTAACATATAGGATTAAAATGTCTTTTTCATTCCTATGTGTGATTGATATCATTAAAAATAAAGGTTTAGTTATTTAAAGTGTTAAGAATTTCCTATATTATTAATTGGTGTCATTATAAATAATTGAACCAAGATATATTTTCTACAACAATATGACTAGTGGATTCTATGGAGGGATACTACTTGATGAGTTCTATTTAGATCCTCTTGTAAGGGATGTATATGGACCCTTAGGGGAAGACAACACTATTTTTGAAGAATGAGGAAGATCATGCACCTTGGAATATCCTATCTCCCATAGACAATCACATAAAACACATCATCCTCAGATGGGGTTTACACATACCTGAACCCGTCACACATCTCCTAGGTTAGAATATTAGTAAAACTTCTTATACTATTATCATTTATTCCCAAGTTATAAGGGGCCAACCAAAATAAATTATACAATATCCCCTGAAATACCTCTCTTTAGTTGAATACAATCTATGGAATCCACTCAGATCTCCTAGCACAAACCATTTCACATACACCCTATATGGGAACCCTCATCTAAATCTCAAATAATGGGTTAACCCCATCACAAATATAGAAAAATGACCCTCATCTATAAAATGATCATCTTATGACCTCACAAGAATCAAAGGATAACACTATCTAGAATCACTCTTAAGAAATGTAATAAGGACTATCACAATTCCCAAATTCATCTTAGGTTAGTATACTTTTTCAGCCGATCATAAATCTACTCATGGTATACCCACTCGAGTGCTCAAATGTTTGTGGGGGTGGAACACTCACCATGATCCATAATAATCTACCCCAAAAACAAGAATCCATCTCACATCTCTATCATAGCATACTCTGTTTAATCATCTCAATCCAATACTCTTCTATATAAGGAGGTGTTTAGGGGAACTTATAATAGGGACATAATGTTCATTTATTTACTATAATTTTAACCACTTAGGGTCTATAGTACTGAAGGTATACCTTTTATAAGGAATTACTCATCAATCGATGTTTCCGGAACTAAGCATGTGTCTAAGGGAACACATTGGCCCTAAAAACTTCTGCCCCTTCTTAAAATTAATTTAAAATGATTCATTTAATTTTAATTTAAACTTTCCTTAAAATAAATGATTGATCTCCCTTGGGGGAAAGATAACATATCACGTGCATATGAAAATATGGAAAAATGACATCGATATTCCAAGTGTCCACCTACCTCATATGAAACTATCCCCATTAAATAAATCTTATTCAACCACACCTACTATCTTCTAAGAGTAACCAACCATCTACCATCAACATGAGCCCCTATATCATCAAAATACATCTGAAATAATAATAAACAACCATTAATTAATTAATACATAAAAAATACACAATTAATTTTAAATTTATTTTATAGGTAATGATGAAGAGAATAATCGTCAATAATATTTTGTACATTAAATGATTGAAAAAAGTAGGTGAAACACCCCATCCCCCCGTTTTACCTATCTGTGAGTTTATTAAAAGCCCTTATTTATTCGTTCAAAATATTCTTCCATTTAAAAAAAATTTTAATACCCATAAATAAATACTTATAAGAAACATACCTATTTGGATCTGCATAAAACATAGTTTTATCACCCAATAAGAAATAATTTAGAGAAATCAAGAAAAAAGAACAATTTTATTAAAGAGATTACACCATTCTTTGGTGGAATCCTCTTCGAATCCCTATTCTAGATAAATCAATTTAGAATTAAGAAACATGGAGACAATCCAAGTAAAAATTGATGTGTTTTATAATATTTATATAAATATTTCAAATAGGCCAAAGGGAAATTTATTTTGATAAGAATCAAATAAAATAATCCACACAAATGTAAAAGAGAAGAAATATCCCTATATTCATGAGATGACTATGTACAAGTTTTAAAAACACCAAAAAAATTATTTTATCCCTAATTTAATATGTTGAAAAACATTAAACACTATTAACCCTCATCCATTTAAGCATTAAAATAATGATGCACATAGGGGTTTTCAAACATAATGGGATTCCCCATATAAGGGTCTACACATGTTAGGATCACCCCATATAAATGTTTCTCCCCTCTCTAAGGGATCATGTATTTAATGGTCACCCAATGTTAGGATATTTCTTACATATAAAGGGATATCACATAAAGTGATTTCCACACCCCCTCTTCAAACTCGGAATATTTAATGATTTTGATAAAGAATTAGTCAAATATTGTTATCTCATCTAGTGGTTGATGGAGATATTCCCTATGGACTGATATAGATTTATATAATATATATATATATATATTTCAATAAAATTATGATATTCATGAAAATAATGGTATTTTATATTATAAAATATTTTCTTATAGAGAACTGATAAATTGTTATCATTTATTTTTTCTAACATGAGATATAATTTACAAAACCATTTTATTTGATGAAATGAGTATTAGTTGAATTCATTCATTCATATGAGTAATGAAATATCTGATGAATTAATACATGTGTTATAAACACAATAATTAATACATACACCAACCAGAAGTGTCCTTAAGTACTATATAAACTATACTGACATATGATTGTAGGATGTATGATCAATTCTACATGATTTTATGAAATTTCATAATATCGAATCACTTTTATATTCCTCCTTTGAATATAGAGTTACATGCTTACTGTGCAGAAAATATGGATCTCATAAAAACAGCTAATGATTTTGCACAGCCCATGGATACACTACGGAGGGGGGAAGATTTTTTTTTCACATTTTAATCTCTATCAACCTCATTAAAAGGATATAAATATCAAACACAGTTGATATTTGGAGCAAGGTATGCTGTTTTTATTATATTTATTAATTTCACTTTTATGTGTAGTGTCATATTTCTTGGATTGATATTCTTGGGAATAGGTTTTCATCACTTACACAGAAATTGATAACTTGTAATAGATATGGGAAAAACCCTTTAGTTTTATTATAGGGGTTTATGATTTATATTATTTAAATCATTATTTAAATTATGAATAATTAAAAATATAGTGTAGTTATGTAACACCCCAAAATTCTAAACTAAATACATTATATAAGATATCATGTATGACACGAAACACCGAGCACATAAGGGAAAATAATATGCCAAAACATTATAATATATTTAATATTTTAAATATAATTAACATATGATATAGCTTGAAATTCACTTGATAATTAGTTAGAGTGTGTCACATAGAACAATGAGTTTCTTTAATGGATTATGTTACATGCAAGATTGAGTTTTACAGAACACCAATATATTATTTAAACATTATTATTTAAAATAATATGATATATCCTTACCATTAAATTAGAGCTTCAGAATAGTATTTAAAAACTTATGAAAACATATTTTTAAAAAAAATCTTTGATAAATTATTTGGTTATCAAGTAATTAGAAATTAAAATATAAACTTATTGAATATAAAGGATATATTTTTAATTTTATGCTCCCAAAATAATTTTTTATAAATAAATTGAATTAATTAAAATTATTGAATGATATCAATGACGTTTATATATTATAAATACATTAAAATACTTTTTATATTCATCCAATAGATTTGATAGGCATAAGACGAGAACAACCCATTATTACGCATAAAAACCTATATTTTTATTTCATGAAGGCAGTTTTTTTTCCTTTTAATGGAGAAAATATTTTAAATATAATTTTTGGAAAATTTATATATTTTATATGTAATGAAAATAACTATTTTAAATTGTCATATAAAAATTATCTTTGGGTGAATTTTTGGTATTTTTCTGCGAAGTTTCATTTTTTGATGAATCGTAAAAAATACTGAATTTTAATTGAAAAATACTTTTTTAATATATTTTTTATAATTTTTAATTAGTTTTTATTAAATTTTAAGTTAAATTAGATTTAATTTTCATAAAATAAATTTTTTTTTTAAAATTTTAATCAATTTGAAAATGAAATTTGATATTAAAACTTCAAAACTATTAAATATTTTTACTTTAATACACAATTTGGTCAACCATTCTGTATGATTAAATTTAAATTAATTTAAACCACTTATGTGATTTGAATTTGGAAAAATAGATTCCATATTATTAATCATAATAATTTATAATTTATATTAAAGTCAATTTTTTTTACCAAAATCATTAGTGAATGTAATTAAAATTAATTAAAATGTTTAAGAGAAAAATTATCATAACAAGGGACTAAACCTTATTCTTAAGAAACAACATTACATAGAAACATTTAAAAAATCTAATTTATTTCCATATTTAGACCATATAATCACTTTTATAGAATTTTTACTATTATTTGAGTGAATTTGAATGGAAAAAAACCGGGTGGAGTTCCCATTCCAAAAAGTTACTAGAATGCCACTCCTCCTCCACAATAAAAGGAACTCACCCCTCCCACATCCTCACACCCCTCAAGGTAATTTGTATCAACCAAGAACTTATAAAATAGATCCTAAGATTCTATATAATTATTATTTAGTCCAACCTTTTTATATAAATCTATACAAGGAATCCCTTTGGTGCAAACAAAATAGAGTTACCGAAATAAGAGGCAACATCCTTCCTCAAGTCATTTTCTTTTATTCTTTTATCTATAACTCAATTATTATTATTAATTTATTATATAATAACCTTAGTATCCTAAATATATTTAATTTTTTTTATAAGATATATACCTACACTTACACACACTTTCATATAATGAGTAAGGAACTTACGATTCAGGTATGGCGAACTACCGTCTCACGGAATGATGATTGTTAATTTTTTTCCTTTACCACCTATCATGGTTGTGAATAATCATGTAAATAATGGTTATATATTATATAAATTATATTTATTATATATATTATTTTTTAATTTTTAAATAAAACATAACTTCATTATATATTTTTTATGGGAATATGATAACACCGTTTGTGGAAGTGTGGACTACCCCCTTCTCAAATTGATGTGATTTGTTCGCACCATACATGGAATGTACAAAGGATAGTTTTAATAACCATTTTTGAAATATATGAAATAAATATTATTATTTTAATATAACAGACATATATATATATATATATATCAATTACTTTTCATTCTTTTAAATATGACAAAGAATTAAAGTAGCATTCATGTGTACGTATGACCTATCGTCTCTGTGAAAACCGCATTACATTTCATATATCCAAATATTATATATTTTCATAAGTACATATATATTGGATATATATTATATTTAAATAATTTTATACATTCTTTATATGATTAAATTATGATATAATAAATAAGAACAATAATTAAAAAGTTAAAACATACTCAAAAAGATAGGAAATTAACAGTTGAAATTCTGAAAATAATGACTGATTGTTAACAAACCTGTAATGAGATATTATAATAAGATCATATATGATATTATAAATAGGATTATGGTTATGGTAGAAGTTATTAACTTGATAAAATCATTATAAATGAGGTTAAATGTTGGTCACCCAAAAAGGAAATGCAAAGTAAGTTATTATTGTCTCACTTTTAATTTCATATGGCAAACATCATAATCACAAATTATTTATTTTGTGTGACGTATATAATTACACTTATGATATATTATATAATGAATTATTTTGTCTTCATGTTATTTTTATAATCAAATTGAATAACTTATTTTGAGGGGATTTGAGTTACAATTTACCACGTGGTAATGAATTTCATGACTTGATTCCTTTTCATTAGGTTATATGTTACTTCCTCAATGTCGTTAATATTCTATGATTGTGTGTATAATAAATTTTAATATATATTATTTTATTTCAACATAATTATGTGTACTTACTTTTGATACACATAATTTATTAATTCTCACTTCAATGTTATAAACTTTAAAGGTTTTACATCACAATCTCATTTTATTCAGGATTGTTTGTACTTGAATTTATATTAGAAGAAATTATTTGATAAATATTAAATTAAAACATTAATTTTATTCTCATGAGCTTATTAATATCATTTATTAATTAATATAACCATTTTAAATCTCTTTTGAACTCAAAAAGTTTTAATTTTTTTAATACAACTTGATTTATTTCTGTATTTAGTTCGAGAACCTTTTTACTTCTAAAAAACTATTTTCTAAAATTGTTTTCAAAAATGTTTTTATGTATTCCGAAAATTTTATATTGTATAAAATTTTACCATTTTTTTGTTTAAATTTATTTTCAAAGAAATATTCTTTTCATTTTTTGAACAATGCATATTTATAAAATTTTTACCATACAAAAGGAATTTTCTTTTTACCTTGTATGACATTTATAAATTTTCCCTCCATTATTCCTTTAAATATTATTTTTAATGTTTAAAAGTTTTATTTTTAATTATTCTTTTTGAAAAGTTATTTTCAATGAAAAGGATTTTTAAAATGTTATTCAAATTAAAAAGGATATTTTCAGCATGAATATTTTTAAAATAACTTTTTATATTATTTTTATTCATCAACAAAATCAACCATTTAATATTACTCCACTTGGGATATGTTGTATTAACATAATAGTTATTCTTCATCTAGATGGTTTATGACTTTTTTTGGCCAAGGACAGTATTTACAATCACCACCTTTATTCCTTTTTTAGTCCCCTTCAATATTTAGTTTTCTAAGATCGTTGAATTTCCCTTAATTATCCATATTATTTATATGGTGAAAATACTACCATTTGACATGTTATATCATGAATCTAATTATTATCATGGTATTATATGTTTCATTTAATGTTTTTACTTTAAGGGTATTATTATTGAAATGTTTTAATGTTTTAAGAGACACTTTGGAATGTTTAAAGATTATTATCCTCAAGAATGTTTTAATGATCTTTCAATGGAATTTCCATTCATCAATATCAGAAACTCTTATTGTTACTTATCCTATACTAAGAAATTATTGATTAATAATTATTATCTATTCAATACAGATATTTTATGAAAAGTAATATTGTTTGTTAATTAAATATATTACTCAATATGAGGCATTCTTTGGACATGTAGTGATGGGTGGGGACCAAAGTTTATATAGTCCCTCGATGAATCGACAGTTTCTCTTGAGAAAAATTAGATGAGAATTATAAATAGGTTCATACATGTAGTTTTTAACTATATGAATGCTAAATATTTATAGTAGAGGTTTTTATGTGCCCGATACATAACACCGAAAAATTATGCATTTATTTCATTTTAATCATCATTTTTATCCATAAGATTTTAATGTGATAAGATCAATTTAAGTATTTCATTCTAATATTATTTATTAAATGGAATTTTTTTCATTTATTTAAAATTCCATATTTATAATTACTTATCTATTTATTTAAATTACATATATTATTAGTTATTTATCTTTCCATAGTGTTCACACACTTTATTCTTAGTTTATTGATTACATGGCATGTTTATTGACTTATAATCTTTATAAATGGACTATTCTCAACAATTCTTTATTTATATCAGTTTATATACCCTTATATAGAATTTCAGCTTACCCTTATTATGTTTCCTTTCCCCTAATATTCCATGAAATGAACTACGAAATATATGCAAGGATATAGTATATAGAATGAAGGTATCCTCAAAATAAATTATGTTATAATTTTAATTCTTTTATATATCTAGTTTTTAAACACTAATCATGTTTTCAATCATTTAGGACATGATTTACTTGAATATTATAAAAATGTAATGGTAGCGTGACACCGGATCTGAGCTTTCTGGGGTCGAGTTGCTATAGTTGGTATCATATAATGTTTAGTATCAATGTTGAGATCTATATTTAGGAAAAAATAGACTAGGGAATATATCGATAAAGTATAATTTGAGGATAAGTATCCAATAACATCACAATATTTTGTTTAGATAGATATTATGTGGTTTTACTATAAATAAATACTTGTATAGATAGAAAAAGTGGATGTTGTTCTCAAAAAAAATGTACATATGGGTAACAACACCAATAAGGTGTATTAGTTTTGACTCGAGCATAACTTGGTACATGACAATGGACCTTACTACGCTCTGGGTTTAACACTCTTATTGGATACACATAGGATAATTCATATTTTTTTACATACCATTATGGAGGATTTTGACAATGAATGACCTTGGATAAAATGAAGGTGTGTTATATTGAAGATAAGGTGTCACGATTTAAAAATAATATAAATGATATTATGGATAAACCATAGACAAATGAAGGATCTATGTGGAAATAAATTGAAGAATTATTTATGTATTGGGGCTGTATAAAAATTATAGGCTATTTAATAATTATATTTCATGAATGTCCATCATATTTATTTTGGAAATTATATTAATATAGTTTTATAAAAGGAAAATATGTATGTTGGGTTACAAACCATCAAGTTCAGAAAGGTCATGGGACTTGAACCAATTGTTGAAGGATAATATGGGTTTCACCCTACCACTAGCCTACACAATGTTATGGTAAATATTTAATTGTTTTTAGTTAAATAGTTTGATGAATATATATTAATAATGAAATAGTCATCTTATGTTTTAGGTTTATAGATTAATGTGTTAACCATATTAACTTTTGAGAATAGTTAGAAACAAAAAATTAGACATTTCACTCTTTTAGGGGCATTAGGATTCATTAAAAGTGTATTTTAGTGCTTCACACAACAATTTTAATTTTTCCATATCCATTTCTTGAAGTAATTTATGAATTGGAAATTTATCAAAGCACAACTAAAGGATGAAGCTATGTTTGTAGAAATATATGACGTAAGTATATTTCTTTATATATTTTAGCAGTAAAATGATTACTCAACATTAGGAAAATGATTAGAAACAAAAACAATATTGTGACAATACCTTAATTTTTTTCGAATCATTGACCTTCTAAATCAAAATAGATTTAAGACTTTGAGTCCCTCAAATTTCCATTGATAATTCACATGTTTTTTATTTATAACCCCAATCAATACCTATAAATAATTATTCTTATAGTCCATTTATATATCTCCAGTTTCCACTAATGTTCTTTTTCTTATAAACATAGTAATATGTTAGTTCATGTGACATTTATACTTCCCATTCTATATTTTTTAGAAGAGTTTTTTCAAACCCTTCTCCTGATGTGATGTTTAAAAATAGGAAATATAAAACAAGATATTACCAATATTGAGTTTAAATTGTGAGGTTACAATTTATCCACGGCAGGGATAATGTAAAACCTTGAAATTCTAATGTAAGAACATTGTATTTGATTGAGTTTATGACATGAAACACCAGGAAAATAAGGGGATATAATATCTATAGACTTTATAGTATATTTAATATTTTAAATAGAATTATCCCATGATATTGCTTGTATTTCATGTGATACTGAGTTATCATGTGTCGCGAGCAACAACGATTTTCTTTAATGAATTTTGTTACACGCAATATTGAGTTTTACTGAACAACAATATATTGTTAAAATAGTATTATTAAATATAATACCATATAACCTATCCATTAAATTAGTAGTCATTAATGTTATTAAAAAAAATTTAAAATATATTTTTTATAAAAAACAATGACAAATTAATTTGTTACCAATTAATTAGGAATAGAAATATTAACCAATTGAATATAAAAGAGATATTTTTATTTTAATGCTCATAATGGAATTTTTCATTAATAAATTAAATTAACTAAAAATAGGGAATTATGTTAATTAAATATATATTTTATATATCGAATAAAATATTTTTTTATTCATTCAATATATTTTATAGGTATAATATGAGAACAAACCAAATATTATACATAAAAACCTATATTTTTATAAAGGCACTTTTTCCACCTTTTAATGGAGAACCTATTTTAAATACAAATTTTTTCCATTTTATAAATTTTATATATCATAATAATATTAATATTTTAAATTTGATCCTAATAATTATATTTGGGTGAATTATCATTATTTTTATGTGAAGACACATTTTTTGATAAATACTGAAAAATACTAAATTTTAATTCAAAACTGATTTTTCGCCAAATTTATTTATAAGGTTAAATTATGTTTTTGGCTGGTTTTAAAGTTAAAATAGATCAATTTTACATTTTTAGATCAAATTTAGGTTATTGGAATCAATTTTACATAGAAATTGGATATAAAATCCAATCAATATTTCAAATATATTTACATTAAAAACCTGCTTTGTCATCCCGCCTCTGGGATTATATTAAAATTAACTTAACATATTTATGTGATTGGAATATGAAAAAATCAATTCAATATTTTTAATAAGATTAATTTATAATTTTTAATAAGGTAAATTTTTTTTGAATAAAAATATTAGTGAAAGTAGTAAAAAGTAATTACGATGAATAAGAGAAAAATTAGCTTAATAAGGGACTAAACCTTAAGATTAGGGGCCAAAATGCCCTAGAAACTTGTAAAACAGTTATTTTATAGAAATATTTAAACTCTATAATAAAATATATTTATTTTATACCATTATTGGATCCAATTTAAATGTAAACAATGTAGGTGGAATTCCACTTCCAAAATTATACAAGAATGCCACTCCTCTTCTACTATAAAAGGCACTCACCCCTCTCATTTCTTCACACCCATAAAATAACATTGGATCCACCATGATATTAAAAAATAGATATGAAAAATACTTACCTTGATCATATATTCATCTATTTGGGAATAAATACATCCAAGGAAGGCTTTTGGTGAAAACGAAAATGAGTTACCCAGAGAACATGTAACATCCTTCTTCAAGATCTTCTATTTTATTTTTATTATACAACCCTAAATTATTATTAAAAATTTATTATATAATAACATAAGTATCATATGTACATTTATATTTTGTTATTATATGGTTTAGACCTACACATATACAAACTTCCATTATATGGGTAATGAACTTATAATTCATATACAGCGAACTACAACCTCGCCAAATAATGATTGCTCATTTAGCCTTTACCACCTCCCATGGTTGGGAATTATGAAGTAAACTCTATATACCTAACATATATAAAATATTTATTATTTATTTATTATTATTTAATTTTTATATAACACATAACTTCATTCTTTCCATTTTCTTGGAATATGATAACACTATTAGTGGAAGTATGGGCTATTGCCTCCTCAAAATGATGTGATTCGTTCACACTATACATGGAATGTATAAAGGATATTTTTAAATAAAAAATGTGAAATATATGACATAAATATGATACTGTAATTATAATATACATATACTTGTATATATCATTTACATTTCATTCTTTTAAATATGATAAAGAAATGAAAGTTTCATTCATGCGTACATACAACCCGCTGTCTCCATGAGGAGATCATTTCATTTCTTATCTAAAAATATTATGGATTATTATAAATAAATATATAATGGATATATACAATATTTAAATCATGGTTTAATTTATTTAGATGATTAAATCATGATATAATTAATGAGAACAATAAGTATCAAGTTAAAACACACTCGAATAACTAGGCAGTTAACACCCAAAATAGTAAAAATAATGAAAGATTGTTAACAAATAGCTAATGAGATATTATAATAAGATAATATAAAATATTATAAATTTGATTATGGTTTTTGTGTATGTTATTATATGATTGAAACCATTATATAGGATGTTGATGGATGTTCACCCAAAAAGGAAATACAAGGTAAGGGATTCATGTCTTACTTTTACTTTCATGAGGAACACATCATAATCACCATATATTTCTTTTCTATGGTGTATATACTACCCATTATGATATATTAATAATTAATTATTTTATATTAATTTTATTTTTAGTTTCAATTTGAATTATTTTTTATAAGGTTATTTTAATAAAAAGATACCATGTGGTAATGAATTTCATTAACCGATTCATTCTCATTGAATTATATTACTTCCTCATTTTTTTAACATTATACAATTACATATATAATGAATTTGAAAATTTATTAATTTATTTCCAATTATGTATGTGGAATTAAATTTTATATGATTAATCTATTTATTTATTGATTCTCATTTCAACGTTATAATCTTTTCTATGGTTACTTCATAATCTCATTTTATTTGGGAGTTTTTATATATGAATTTCCATTAGAGGAAATTATTTTAATTGTTTTTCAGTAAAACCTTTAATTTTATTCTCCTATGATTATTCATGGATTTTATAAATTAAAATTTCCATTTTCCCACTCTTTGATAATAAGAATGTTTTTGAAAACGTTTTAAAGAAAACCCAATAATATTTCCCTATTTAGTAGGAGAACCTATTATCTTCTAGAAACCATGTTTTCCAAAAAAAATTTCAAAAATATATTATCCTTTCCAAAATGATTTATAATGAAATTTATACAACCTTTTCTTTACAAATATATTCAAATAAATATTTTTTTCATTTTCCAAACAAGTCATTTTTCTAACCTTTTTACCGTGAGAATGGAATTTTCTATTTACCTTATACGATATGTATAGATTTTCCCACCATTATTACTTAGAATAATATTATAAATTATTAAAAGGGTATTTTTTAAATAGATTGTTTTCAAAATATATTTTTAAATAATATTATTTCTATAACATTTTTCAAAATAAAAAGGGCATTTTCCTCAAAAATGTTATTAAAAGATCTTTTTATAATATATATATTCATCAACAAAAAAATAATTATATTTACTTCACTTGGGATATATTGTATTGATACCATCCTTATTATTCCTATGGATAGTTTAGGATTGATTTGTACATTAATAATATTTACATTCACTACCTTGATTCCTTTTTTAGTCCCCTTTAAATATTCAATTTACTATGATCATTGAATTTACCATAATTATCCATATCATTTATATGGCGTATGTACTACACAATGAGAATTTATATCATGAATCTCTTTATTCTCATTATATTATTTGTTTTATTTAATTTTATTCCATATTGGGGATTATTATTCAAAATTTTCAAAGTGGTATGGGACACTTAGGAAGGTTTAAAGATTATTTTCCTTAAGAATGTTTTAATGATCCTTCAATGGTATTTCCAATAATCAACATCAACCGACCTATTTGTTACTTATCCTTTACCGAGGAATTACTAATAAAACTGTATTATTTATTTAAAATAGACATTTGATGAAAATTTAAATTATTTATTAAATAAATCAATTACACGATAAGAGGAATACTTGGACATGAAGTGTTGGGTAGGCCCAGACATTATATAGACCCTTGATTCATTAAAATGTTATCATGAGAAATAATAATTTTGAAAATTAAACATGTTTTTATGCGTATTTTTAAACTATCTAGATGATAAATCTTGAGAGTATAGGTTTGCATGTTCTTAAAAAATGGAATCCAATAACTAATAATTTTATTTATTTCAGTTATAATTTTTATCCATTATATTTTCATATAATAATATCTATGGACGCATTTCATTCTCATCATATTGATTAAATGACATGTATTTTCATTTATTTTTCTTTATATATTTATTATGCATTATCTAGTTATTTAAATGGAATGCGTTACCAGTTATGTACCTTTCCATATTATTTATGCATTTATTTCTAATTTTATTGATTATATGGCATGTGTATTCAGTTATAACCTTTAAATATTGAATATTCTCATTGATTAATTATTTATTCCATAGTTCTTACCCTTACAAAGCATTTTTTCTCACCCTTTTTATGTTTCCTTTTACCTGGGATTCCCTAAAGTGTGCTAAGAAAGGTATTCAAGGATATGGCACATTGAATGAAGTTATCCCTGAAAAAATATGTTGTAATTTTGATTAATGTATATATCTTTTTTACCAAAACTGTTAAACCATTTGGTCCTTTGTTGTACAATTTACTTGTTTCTTATGCCAATATAATGGAAGCATGGAACATAGTCTAGGATTTATGGGGTCGGGTCACCACAAGGTTCACATTTCTAGAAATTGAATTTCATAAAAGGGTTTACCCTTACATAGTTGGGGAACATAATGGTAATTAACACCACACCCTTATATGTATGAGATGTTTTATGGTAACTAAGTAATTACCCTTATAATGGGTGGTCTATATGAGGGTGATCAAAAATTACATTTAAGTGAAATAAGGGATGTATAAAGGTAAATAATTTTCTAAAAGGGATATGTGATGGTATATTTCCACTTACCCTTATGTAATGATATTTTTTGTAAATTTTATACCCTTAGTTAAAAGGTTTATCTAAGGATGACCTTTTTGTTACCATTACTAAAGTAGTTTTCATGAAAATACTAACATTACATAAAATGTTAACATAAATTTAATTTCTAATGGAACCTTATGTAGAATGTCATACGTAATGTTAATATTCAAATTAGCTTTACACGATTCCATAAATTTAATTTGTGTCATGGTAAGTAGTGACTTAAATTTACACATGGTCTTCCAGATGGCTCGTGTCAGGGTATTATTTTTTGTCTAATGAAGGAGTACCCATATGTGTGAGGGTAATCATAATTGTTTTAAAAAATTTCAAAAATATTTTGTGACATATGAAATTATTAAGATGGGTTATAAAATGTATTTTTGAGATATAGTAATAAATAAAAGGTTTTAAAATTAAGTAATATTATATTATTTATAATTAATTAAATGGTTATGAATCATTTTATTTTCCTAAATTAAATTTTAATATTTAAAATAACTTTTAACAAATTATATGGCATAAATTATGATCTAGAAATAAAAGTTTTTATTTATATATCATATGAAATAATTTATAAAGGGTTATAAATTATGAAATATGGCTAAAAATATTAACTATTTATATTTAAAATATGAATTATTCAAAATTTACTATATTGAATTGTTCAAAACAATGGGTCCTTTTTTGGATTATATTTAAACCAAATATTTTTTTGATTAATATAATCAAGTTTCATATAATTATTAATTATATTATACTTAGATTATATAAAATTATTACATAATTGAATTGAAAAATGTTTATAATTCATATAATATCATATATTTAAAATGGAACTGTCATATTTTAATTAATATGAATGAGTTAATTTTTGAATTAATATAATGTATTTATATTAAAAACTATGGCATGTAAATAATTTTAATGATAAAAATAATAAAGGGGTTTATAATTAGATTTAATTTACGAGTTGTTCATAAATGTTAATCTCATGTTTAAATATATTTATAGGTTATTTAATTAAAAGTTATTACTTGATTTATTATTGTTTAGTAAATTGTTAAAAAAATGAGAATATTATGGATACTTTAGTTTGAAAGGTTAAACTACCTTTATATATAGCGTTGCATTACATGTGATTTAATGTTAATAAATTTATTTTTTGATCAACCTTAATCCCAATTTATAAATGAATTTACTAACATGAATTTAGTTTTTTAACATATTTTATACATAATATGTAATTATAGTTAGGATCAATTGTATTATCCATTGAGTAATGTAACCATGGGGAGAGGAAATGGCATCATACTAGCTACTAATATGGAGGCCTATTCTTATTCTAGTAAAGTGAATGGGGTTTGACATCCATTGTTGTGTGCTAAAAAATGTGGAGATTATAAATCACATATAATTATAAATCATTTCATGAAGTGTTTAAGTACCTTAGTTATATTATTCATTTGGATATGTATGAATATACTCAACTTCTAATTTTATATTAGTTATAAAAACATGGTGGTTGTGTAAAGAGTTACACACCAATATGAATTGAACATATTGGTTTAGTGGAGGGATTATGATTCCAAACTAAAATACAAGAATCTTTCATACATGAAAGGGTTTAACATGAGATAATGCAGGGAGATAAAAAATACCCTTAAAATATTAAGTGTTATATTTTTTAAAAAGTATAACTTTTAAAAACCACAATCATCTAATTGGTTATGTTCTTCCATATAAGGGTGTCCTCATAATATATTATTTAAGGAAGGAAATTTATGGGTGTCACTAGATTATCCTCTGGTAGGTTTTTCCAGAGTAGGGTGACCCCAGCGTGTCTTTTTTTAATCAAATTTTGATTTTTTTCTTTAGGTTAGACTTAATAGGTAATCACTTATGAAGGATACCAATGGAATAAAGTTGAGTTTATCCATATGATGGATTGGATTAATTTTTATCTTCTTAACTATCCAATAAACATTTATTTTATGAGTGGGATCATTCCCTATCTAAATAACTATGTTGTCAGAGGAATGCCATTACAGACTCATTACTTAGTGAAATATGGATCTTGGCTTGATATTAGATGTAATGTGTTTTTAAAAGGGGTTATCATTTATGTGGGACACCATGTAATAAATTCCTTATTTACTGGTTAATAATTATAGAAAATCATCTAATAAAAGATTTTATTATAGATAATATCATCATCATCATCTTCCAAAACACTATTATGAACCCTTAATAAGATAAGCTGAGTGTAAGTAACTCTTAATACTAATAACATAAGAAATTCTCTAAAGAAAGATTAGTTATTTAAGAAAAATTATTATTATAAATTAAATTTGTCGGGTTAGTTCCTTCCTCAGTATCCAAGTGTTTATGTTATTCAAAAATTTAATCTAGATTCTTATGGAAACATAGAGTGATTCATTTAAGGTTTCAAAAGGATTAGATGAAAAATGAACAATAGAATATTATTCTACACTAATGTAATTAATATGATTAGGTATATAAATATTAGTATCAAATACTCAATATGATTTGTTATGTAAAATTATATTCAATTTAATTGAGTATATTGATGAATATATGAGACTAAGGGTTTCCCAAATGAATTATTGGTTATCAAATTCAGTACAATTGTTATAAAAGATATATGATACAGAATAAATTTTTTAAAAGTGTTTTAAATATACATGTGGTTAGCGAGATAGAAATAATTGATGTTTGGAGGATGAAGGGTTCTTTAAATTAATAGATAAAAGGAGTTTCTTTATTGATAAAATGGTTATTTCAAGCATGGATAAGGTTTTCATATGGTTTTTGTTTTTATCTCATTTATTTATTAAGGAAAGAATTTAATTTTTTTTACTAAACTGATATGTGGGGTTTTTGATACACATTATTAGGATATATTCAATTCTATAACAAACATTATGGAGAGACTAAAAATGGCTTGTTCTAGTTAAGGAATATATCTTATTTTCATATAGGTAAATGTCACAAAAATATGATTTAATTCAAACAATTTTTAACTGATATTTTCACACTACTAGGAAAATAAATATTAACAAGGAATGTGATGACTAAGATTTAAACTAATCTATAGATAGTACAAGTTTGTAAAAATTCAAACCATAAGTAGATTTATTTTAAAATGTTCAAAACTGTTTCTTCATGAAGACAATAAAGGGCATTAATACCTTGGGGTTTTAAGAAGGATGAGTAATAATTCAATATGTTTCAATTATCCATGATATAACTAAAAGTGTTTTTCAAACTATACGGAATGTCCATGTCATGTATGGATTTTATAGAGTTCAATTCATTCATTATTGAAATTTATTTGATATAGAATGTATACCTTCAAAACTGTTGTATATAAATAGAATTTAAAAGTCAAAGGATGAGTTAATTGATCTTGTATTTTATATTGACGATATCAATTAAATAGTTAATACATCAAGGGTTTGAATGTAAAGGATTTTATCAAGTTCAAATGAATCTATGTAAAAGATGTGAATCTTTATATCATTTCCCTTATGTGATCAGAGAATATTTCAAATTACAAAGAGTTGTTCTAAACCAGTATGAGGTGATTTATCATATACACATAATTTTTGATTCATCAGTTTATATAAGATATTTTAAGAAGAATTTTTGGATAAAATCATTTTATCCAGGACAAATTTTTTATCCATTTATTTTTTAAAACATCTAAGAATGTGTTCCCACAACCCATCAATGTTATTTTATTTAATAAATTATAATTATAAATGAAAATATCCAAAGCCCATAAATACCTACATACGATATGGAAACCATAGTTTATTATTTCCATATTCATACAGAAATGAAATAAATATTATTTCCAAACACAAAAGGTTTTTGTTTTTTCTTAATAAGATATAATGAAATGAATATAACATTTAAGAAACTATTATAGGTATTTTTTAACCTAGGGATGTTCAAAATTAATAAATAATAGATAGCATCAATATTAATTTAAATTGTTTTTCACTTTATCCTAAAAGGGTGTTGGAGGGCTAATACACAATAATGTAAGTAGTTAAATTATTTCAATGAAAATGTTGATGGAAGAGGCTACCAAAAATGATGATTATGGACTTATAAATAATTATAAATAGACAAAATAAGTTTTCCTCATTACATTTCATGTTGTAAATTTATGAAATATTATTGTTTTCAAAAAATTTAATCATTAAGAGTATGTTTCGTAAATCTAACATTTATTAAAACATGCTTTCATTATAGATATTTATGAATAAAGTATTTTCTGAGAGAGTTTTATTAGATGTACATATAGAGATATGTTATGGATTATATATGATGTAATGCGTTAAAAAAACCAAGAAATATAAAAAACACAAGCTTGGTCTAGTAGTTTTAAATATATGAAATGATAACATAGTGATTAGTTAGGTTTTGTTAAATATTATTAAAGAGATTAAGAATATTAAAGTGTATCATATTAATGGAAACCTAAATTTTATCACTCATTGAAATTGGATACCATAATATATATAGATATATATTTTAAGAAGTGTAATTATAATTAACATATGAGAGTATGACTTTGAGTTTATTCCCAACTATTGTTTATCAGGGGGTATTATAGTTCGTAACGAATGTTTAAGGTTAGGGTGAGTGGGATTATTTTATATAGATATAGACTATTTTTCTGAGGAACAAAAAAAGGATATGATTCTTTGTGTTCTGGGTAACCTACTATGTATACCACATGGAGTATCATAAGATATCTTTGGTATTCTAGCAGTGCATGAATCATATATGAGACCCCATTACATGATATTGGTGAGATAACTAGCATGAAAACCATTATCAATTGATACCCTACTTAAGCAAGTATATTTATTGAGTTAGCTAATATGGGGGTGGTTCAGTATGTTTCTAATAATATCATCTGTTAGAGATTAACCAATATGGGTTTTTCCTCTTATATGACCAGCATGACATAATTTCCCTCGACTAAGATAGACTGTGGGAGTATGCGACTACACCTTGATATTACATATATCTATTATGATAATGGACATGTGTTTTTATTCTTTATAAGGATGAATGAAATGATATGTATTCATAATTCAGTTTAGTCTATAATACAAGAATACCCAATTGATGAGTATGATATATGGGATATACTTGTTCCATGTCCAAGGGTCAAAAAATATCATGGTCAAAGGTAAAATATGATGATTCAAATTTTCATATGATATATATCTTTCAACATAAGTATAGAGATAAATGTGTATGATAGAGATTTTTTAAGATCCATTTATAGATTGAGTTGCATTGATTCTTTACTCGAGTATTATCATTTCTTACATATATGGATCCAAAGATTCATATTTGTTTTCCTTGATATAATGGAATTTAGGGTCACACATTGTGGTTGAATAAATATAGATTTTCTTCAACATAGAAAGATACTCCAAAAGTGTTTTAGAGTTAACCCAACAATGTTTTAGATGGTTATTCAAAAGCTGTTTCATATGGTATAATATAAGGTGAATTTAATGAAGGATTTCGGAAAAATGTTTCTAAATATATATAAAAGAGTTTTAGATGTGGTTTCATAGGTTATTGTATACAATACAATGTATAATGAATAAAAAATATTATATTAGGATTTTCTTCAAGTGGTAGATTGATTGAGATATTCCTTGATTCTTTATATATATATTATATTTATATTGCATAAAAATTATTATTTTCTTATACATAAGGGTATATTACTTTATATAATATGTTATTACAGAAAAATGATTTTTTGTCATTTATTTTTCCTATAAAAGTTATAATTTATGATAGTGTTTCATAATATAGAAAAATATGAGCTAAATGAATTCATGCATATAAAGCACGAATTATCTAAGACATTAATACAATTTTTATAAATGAAATTATTAATGTATACACTGACCAAGAGCATCCTCATGTTCTATATAATCCCAACAGACAAATGATTGTAGGATGTATGATGGCTTCCTCGTGCTTGTCCGAAACACCCTGAACCCAAAGAGCTTTCTTCTTATAACTTTTCATGTATAGGTAATAGAATACCCTGGATATAATATAGATATCATTTGAATGTTAGACGAATAAGTAGAGCCTATGGATACAATACAGATGTGGGAAAACTTATTCTACTACCATTTGATCTCTCTCAAACTTATCTGAAGGTGATAATGATTTGATCTGATGTCTCTTCTCTATAAGTATGACATATCTATAGTATTTCTTCATTTCAGTTTTATGCACAGTTTCATATTTCATACATGGTGATCCTTAGAAAATGGTTTTAATCTATTTTTATTCAATTGATAATTTTTTTGACTCTAAAAAACCCTTCATATGTTACCTAGGTAAAGGTCAAAAATGAAGGGTGGATCACATAAGGGTTACCCAAGTACACATGACACACGTGATTGGAACCATATATGTGTGAACTTATAATGGTCTCTATGAAGTGGTTTACAGGAACCACTTCGCCATAACTTTATGTTTATATGTTTCTACTAAGATCCTAACAACATTATGTATTCCCATATATGGGTGACCCACATAAGGGTGGCTCATGTAAGGGTGACACCACATAACGATTCAACTCTGCTGATGGCCAACCCATGGTTTTTACTAGAAATACCACTCTCGATCCCTTGGGTCATCAATATATCCTGAAAGCATGTCCAATAACATCATCTAGAGTTGTACTAACACTTAGATACTTGATCTAAATCCATATTATTGAAATAACCCTATCACTATGCAATTTGTTTAATTTCTATTGAAATTCATGAATTATAAAAACATGGGTCTTTACACAAGATTCCCTTTTATCCACTAAATTTATCTAAAAAAAGGTTTCAAAAACTATGTAGAGTTGGGAAATAAGATATTTAACTGTGTTATATGAATCCATGGTGTAGTTCTTGTCACAATGAAGTGTTTCATGTATCTTCTTAACATAAGTTAGGTTCTCTATGAAAATACATCCATTTATAAAAATATTCTCATATTATAATTTCAATATAATGTTAACTAGATAAATGGTTATATAACCATGATATGTTATTTTAAAAAAATATTCTTTTCAAATGGGAGAAAACCCTAGGGTTTTAATAGTTTCATTTGGACAAAATCCATGTACCTTTGAAATTTCAAATTTTATGCATGTTATCTTGACCTAAATATATTTGAGAGTAACATTTCATAGTGATTTTAATTATTATATTTTTACTAATATAGAATCAAACACACTATTATCTATGAAATGGGTTATTTATAAAATATAGAACACCAACATATCTATATGTAGTGGTTTTGGGATCCACTATTGTAAAAATTGGCATTATCATCCCAAAAGGATATTTTTAGTGCCTAAAAATAATTTATAATATCATTGATGATAAAATTTGTGGTCTTTTATCACTGAATTAGTAAGGGATGGTAAAATAAACGCTTATCAACTCTATAATTAACAATGATAAAAGGATCTTTTATTATCACTAGTTACCACACTGATTTTGTTTTCAGTTATATTTGGGTGATACTCCATGAATATCACAATTCTATAGAATAATATTGTTTATATTTAAAATAAAATTTTCATATAAATTGTAAATTAAAATATAAATTTAATTTATAAAATTTTAAATAAATTATAATTAAAATGATATGTGAATTTTATTAAGAACATTTATAACATTCAAGAAACAAAAAAACAATTCATATGATACTGAGTGGAACTACAATTTTCTCTCCTTGGGCCTCCTTAAAATTGATATTGATCTCAATACTAGTTTTCAAACACACAATGACCATATCGATGAACATTAGAGTATACCTATTATAATAAAATCGATGCAAATTTTAGTAATATTATAAAGAAATAAATAAAACATAAATATGATAAAGTAATTCATGAACAAATAACAATAAAAAGAATAGAACTAAAGATAAAGGTTAATTAATAAAAAAATAAGATAGCATAATAAAGTAATAAATAAAATATTTTTCAAATTAATATGCCCCTCATAGTGAATTTCCTCAATTTGAGACATTAATTTAAATTTACTCATACCAACTACATCGTTTGTCGAATTAACATCAGTTCAATTCCTAAATTTCAAAAAATAATTATAGATCATTTTACTAAAATATTAGAATAATTTTATGATGTTTTTCTTGTTTTGAGTATCTGACAGACATTTTGAACTTAGATGATAATTTTATACTGAAAAGATACCTATTCAGTCATATTGATCACACCAGGTGTCAAATTACCACGTAGTTGATTTCTAAATGTGAAAAATGAATCACTAATCATTTTCATAAAGTATCAAGACAATATGATCTCACTTTATTTGTTTGGATAAATTAATATGTGTTTTTAACTAAAATTAAAGCATATAATTTCAATCATAATGTACACATTGTGTGTATAATTAATGTGTAGTTAACTCAAACACATAAAAAATGAATCATGTGTCATTTTCCAAAAGTATTAAGAAAATTAGAGCATGTTTTCTAAAATTGGAGTATATAATATGCGACTTGAACATAAATTTTACTTTAAAATGAAAAAAAGAAATTTCAATAAAAAAACTACGTGTCATATTTGTGTAAAGTTTATTATTATAAATAAAAATTAATTATGGATTTTTCTTCTACTGAATCAAGAAAATCCTAGCATTTTTTCCTTTTTTGACAATGCGATTTATTTATTGAACTAAAATATCCCTTTTAAATGAATACACATTCTTGAAATTATATAGACCACACTTTAAATCAAATTAAATATTGTTTAATTAAAACATGAATAAATGTGGATCAAGGATCATTATCCTAATGTATCAGGACAATAAATGGATTTTTTTTATTTTTTTGAGTATGTAAAGTGTGTTTTGGACTAAATTGTCAATATTAAAAAGAAAAAACCCTTTCAATTATTATTGACACACAATGTGCCTAAATTATTAGAGGTTAATTCATAAAGATCAAAAATAAATCACTAATCATTTTCATAAAGTATAAAAATAATAAGATATATTTTCTATGTTTCAAGTATTTGATGCACCACTTCAAAAAGAATGACACTTTCAAATTAAGGTAGTCACTTTCAATCAATTTTTCCACACATTTTGTCCAATTTATATAAAATTACTTTGTTATAAATTAAAAATAATTTGAAATTCATTTTCCTAAGGTATCCAAACAATTCAAATTATCTTGTTTGGTTTTCACAATGAATCATGTGTTATGAGATAAAATATTACTTTTATTCTAATATTATACATTTTGAGTCATGTCGAACACACCATGTGTCTAATTGATTTATAATTTAATCATAAATATGAAAAATTAATTTTATATGGTTTTCATAAATTATCAAGATAATATGAGAATGTTTTCTTATTTTTCTGTATTTTATTCTTGTTTTTAACTTAAATATTACTTTTAAATGAAATGACACACTATAATCTATAATATACACAACACATGAGGGATTTATGCATGGTTTATTCTGAAATATCATAAATGAGTAATAGATTTTTTCCTTAAAGTATCCTGATAATGTATGGTTATTTATTTATTTTTATTTCCTGACAAGTGTTTTTAACTAAAATGATACTTTTAAATGAAAAGATACACTTTAAGTCATACTAGGAACACTATGTGTCAGATAGACATGAGGTTAATTCATACACATCATATATAAATTATGGTTAATTTTCCAAAGTATCCAAAAAATCTTATCACATTGTCTCCTTTTTGAGTATCTAATGTACAATTTTGGTCAAAATATAAATATTATTATGAAAAAATAGGCACTTTCAGTCAATATGGAAAAATAGTGCATCAAATTTATATTATTAAAATTCATAAACATTAAAAATTAATAAATGATTTTATTTCATAATTAATTGAGACAATATAAATTCATTGTTTTAGTATGTGATGGGGTTTTTAGACTAAATTGTCACTTTTAAACCAAAAACCAAAACATTTAGTCAATACAACCACATCCTTTGTCAAATTAATATGGGTTAATTCCAACAACTTAAAAACTCATCTATATTTTGCTTAATTTATCAAAATAATCTGAGCATGTTTTATTGGTCATGACTATGAAATGTATATTGTGAGATAAAATATAACTTTTACACTATAAACTTTCACTTTTTTCATACCATCCCCACCGTGTGTCAAATTTAAATGTAGTTGAGTTCTACACATAAAAAAGGAATCACATGTTATTTTCCTAAATTATTAATAATATATATATTTTCTTGTTTTTGAGTATGTTGTGTATGTTATGAACTAAAATGTCACTTTAAAATGAAAATATACGCTTGTAGTCATAAAAACCACATCATGCGTCTTATTGATGTATTGTTGATTCCTAAAAATAATAAATGATTCACCTATTAATTAAGAAGATGTTTTTATTATTAAAAATTCTCACCAAATTATATTTTCCAAGAAAAATATTTATGTTTTTGGGGTAAATAATTATGATGTCCTAGAAACATTTTCCTCATGGAATGTTTCAAAATAATTTAGTGTGTACTTTATTTGTCAATGGGACACCCAAATATTTAATTAAGTCACTATACTAAAAAATTCTAGAATAAGGAAAGTTATTTATCATTCAAAAAAACATGGATCTTAATGAAATTTTTTCATTTCAATGAGAATCATCAAATATAATGCTATAATGCCACATTAATTTTAGATCAGCAATCAGTGGATCTAAATAAACATCATCATCCATACCATATTTTCGGGGTATGGATACAAGAAGAGAAAACATAATGTATTTTTTATTAATGAATAACTAAAATGGAAATAATTAATTCACCAACATAACCGTCCATGTAATTTTTGTGATAATTTTTTCACCAAAAGGATGTAATATATCTTTATAATTGAAAGAGATATTTTTATCATCTCATTTCAAAATTCTGGATACTCACGATCATTTTTATTCCAATAAGGATAGTCTTCTAAGTGATACATTTTCCCATATTTAATTATTTTTTCTACATGAAACATCAAAATAATTTTTATATTCTCACTAATATATATTCATCTAAACCATGGAATGATTATAATGTAACATAAAAATTTCAAAGGACTAGATTCCTATTTATTGTATTAATATAAACCACACTATCCATTTTTTAATTGATTCCTAGTCCTTGGAAAAAAATATATTGTCCTTTATAAAATAATATATTCATTATGAGATCATACCAATTGAATATAAAATTTGTTTAATATAATATATCCCACAATGAAGTTCACTATCATCTAGAAACATATCAATCAACTCGGAAAGTATTTCTATAAATCTGGTTTCACTCTTTTATTTGTTATCATTAAAATAATATAGCTTCAATATTGTTGAAAATATTCAATATTTTGCATGGAAAGGATATAATGGAATATTTATATTTCTATTTAATATCACAAAAAATTTAGACAATATAAAAACTAATCCTAACCTTCTATTATATTTCCTTAACTTGATCTCTATCATAATTTATGGTTGTAAGAATATAAAATGGTCTATAAACTATAGCATTATCCAATTCACTAACTACATTCCATTATTCCCCATGTTTTGTCAAATATTTATATATTTGAGCTATTATGAGATAAATAATGTGTTCAGACAACTCTTAAAGAAAATTTCAACTTGAATAACAATAACATAAACATAGAAAAATGATTTTAGAATGTTCATTTCTATGTTCGGTTGCAAAAATTGATGAACTCCTTAACCACATTCTCATAATATTTTTTCATATGATTGGCATGAATCCATTTTAGATTCAAAAGAATCCTATTCGGTTAAAAAATTTATATATTTTACAAAAAAACATAAATACCTAGATACATATTTAATAAAAGTATTCTTAATATTTTAGAATAATATCAATTATATTATAATATTAAAAAATTAATTTTCTTATTCTTCTAAATACAATCACATTAAAAATTAAATAGTTGTCATATTTGATTTAAATTGTCGTTAAATAAACAAATTTTCTAATAATATTAAGAATAATACATATTTTAAAAAATACTATAACAAAACAACCATTTTTATCATAATAAGACACATATCAAAATTCATTATATATTTTTTAATTTGTTCATAAAGGGAGACATTTTAATTTAATATAATGAAAAAAAGAATTTTTTATTATTAGAAAAACAATTAATTATAATTTATTTATTTTTTTCAACACGATTCATTTTTTTAATTTTTTTACATAAATATGAATCTATTTTATTTTTAAAAAAATAAAAAGCAGTTTAAATTTTGGCTCATATAGACTATGATGTTGATAGATATATTTTGAATAAAATTTAATTATATAATATATAAACTAAATGTATAACCAATATTTATTATTGGTAGAAGAACTATCTTGCGTACTATTGAAGAAAATATACATTTATGTATGGGGTTGAAATAACTATTGAGTAAGTGGAAGTAATGTTCTGAAATTATTTAAATGTCATAGGTTTATAAAATTGAGATTTAAAATCAATTTAATAAAAGTATTTACACTTAAATTAGATGGATATATGTTTGAAACAATTTAATTAGTTATGTATCAATATATAATAATATGAATAGTTTCATAATTTAATCAATAAGTCCTTATGTACTCACACTAAACTTCATTTCATCTTAAGAAATGTAAAAGTTACCATTTGAGATTTCTATTAGCGCTATTCTAATTTCTATTTTTAAAGATTTGAGTAAAGAATGTGTAAAAAATATAAATTACAGAATTATTTATTTATTTTTATAATATTTCAAGATGATTTTTCTGTCTTTGTGGTATGATATAGGTAAATGAATCATTTGAAGGATATTTTGGAGAAGATATTGTTTGTTATATGAGGCTAGCTTGGTTTTATAACAAATTAATCATTCAAATATAGAAGTAAATCTTGATTAAAATATTTTTTTGTAATAAATAAATTTTTTAGGTTAATTTTTTATTGGTGATGAAATTATTAATATTACCCATCGTATTTGTGGGTTTATTAAGAAGTTTTCATAAATATAAGGGTTAGTTAACTATGTTTCAGGTATTAAATGGTTTTTTAATTAAACAATAGGGAAATTTAATGTGTTTGAATTTTAGAAAGCAATTAAATCACTCTATTAACATTGTTTTATTAGAATAATATATGTATAATACATGATATAGTGAAAAATATAATGAAATTGAGACATAGTCCATATGGATATGGGGAATGTGTAACACATTGAGTTTTTAATGATTTTTTTCAAATAAATTAAATTTACTTGATAACTATCATAAAATGAGAAAAATGTTAATCTTAAAATTGATGAAACACCAAGATAATATTACACTACATGAAATACAAAGTTAATATTACGCTATATGTAACATTGGGTTATCTTGAGTTAAACCAGATACCGAGTTTTAAAAAAACAATGACATTTTATCAATATAATTGAAACTTGATCATTATAACATAGCTGTTTAATAAAGATATATGAATAATAATAAATAATTTTTAAATATTACATATAAATTAATTATATAAGGAAAATATTTTTATAATAAAATTCATAGTTCTGATAAAGTGTTTATATGTGTAAAAATATTATTTTATCAAAAAATAGATTTTTTTGTAAAAAAATATAATTAATTTTTTAAAATTTTATAAAATTAATTTCAAAAAAAAATTGTTTTTTAAATCCTCCTGTAGAAATAATCTTAGCATGAATTTATGGGTTTTTTCTAAAATGATTCAATTTTCTATTTATAGTGGACAATATTGAATTTTAATTTAAAACTATATTTTAATATAAATTTTTCATAATGTTAAATTACATTTTAAATTGATTTCAAAGTAAAATTTGTTAAAATATTAAACCATTAATCCAATTTAGGTAATTTTAATCAATATTGTATCAAATTTTGATATAAAAACTTTGTAAACTTTTGAACAATTTATCGTTAAAACCTGGTTTCTCATCATGTCTATAAGAGTAATTTTAAATTACATTTTTCAAATTATTTTAATAGAATTTAAAAAAATGGATTTCATATTTATATTTAGAATATTATATATTATATAATAAGGTCAAATTAATTTTTTACCAAAGTGAATTGTGAATGAAATAAAGGCCAATTATCACAGTTAAGTAAAAATTGGGTTTACCAATGGTTAAATTAAAAACATAAGGGTAAAAATGATGGATATACTTGTATCAATACTATTTTAAGTAAATTATTCGACCCTTATACCTATATGGTTTTATATTTTCCATTCTAGGACCCTTGTGACATATAATAAATGTAGAATCACTCAAATATTTTCAAAAATACCATGTGTGTCCTCTTCCCCACTTATAAATGGCCAACAACTATACTCTCTCCTTAACACCTTCAAAACCATTTGGTTGGAAACATACTTTACCAAATAACTTAATATATTCAAAAATATAATTTTAGAAACCTTATTTTTGAAATTAAATCCAACCATGGATGGATTTTCGTGCAAAATTAAGTAGGATATGCAAAGAAGAGGTAATGTTCATCAATGAGCAATTTTGTTTTATTTATTAATCTAGATGACTAAATAATTATTATAACATGATGATAAAATAACACCATTATGTTACTTATTAATATATGTTTTATGATAATTTAATTACCTAAAATCACCTCCACCTCTATTAAATGGATTACGAAATCATCATATGTGCGTATAAAGAACTACAACCTCGTGAACTGATGTCATTTTTTTTCCATTACCACCTCTAATAGTAGGGAAAAAAATATAGTGTTACTGTTTATATATTATATTTATGATATTATTATTCATATTGGAATATTATATCATACATAGCTTCATGATTTATATTTTTTGAGAATATGATAATGTTGCATGTGTGTACGGTGAACTAACACCTCACGAAGCAATGCGATTCATTCACGCTTTCAATGGAAGGGAATAATGATTATTTTAATTATAATGTAAGATAAATATAGAATAAAAATTATTATTTAGTGAATTAATATCAATATAATTTATTTTATTCAATTCAACAAGAAATTGGAAGCATCATTCATGCGTACATATGACCTACCATCTCCAGGAATGGTGTATTTATTTTTTATCTCTAAATAATATGGATTACTATAAAAATTTATATAATTAATATATATGATATTTATATCATGTTTAAAAAAATTTATATGTTTAAAACATGATTTATATAAGAGTAGAAAAAACAAGGCAAAACAAAAAGAAAGAAGCAGTTATTACCCAAAACACGACATTAACATAGAATGGTTAATAAACAGGTAATAAAAGGATGAAATAAATACATATATGGTATCATATATATGATTAATTTTATATAATATATGTATAATAATGTTATAAATAATTATTGTATGTGTTAACATGAATGAAGTCAAGGCTTAAGGTAAGGTATTTCCATTTCACTTTTTTACTTCAGTGAGACACAAGCTATACTCCCCACCCAATCCTATTATGGTGTATATATACTTCACATGAATATATTTAATTACTATTCTAAAGAAAATTATTTGTATTTACATATCCATTTGAGGATCTATATTTCATGGGGGTTACGGTTCAAAAGATACCAATGTAGTAAGGGATATTTGCCTCAATTTTCTTTCTTTGAGTCATATTTTAGGTTACACACCCATATAATTTTATGGGGTGCATATACAACCCCTTTCACATGTAATATAATGAATATATTTACCCTCATAATATTTTATGTTACATTATTTATTATTCATTCATGTTTCTTGTGATTAAAGTTTAACAAAGTGGTAAATATTTTATGTTATAATCTTATCATTTATTAATATTTTTCATGATTATGATTCCAGTGATAAAATATTATGATTCATCTATCATGAAACATGTGAAATTTATTATCCAATTTTATTCATGATATTCTAATGTAATATTATCATATTTGACACTTTTTTACTAAAAATAGTTATGATTTTTTAAGAAAATACTATATTATATCTCTCTTTGATCACAAATCCATTTTAATCCAAAAGTATTTTTTTCTAGAAATGTTTTCAATTTTTTTATTACTATATTATTATTTTTAAAATACATAAGTACTCATGTTTTACATTTTTTTTAAAAAATAATAATGGAATGTTCATGTTGTTTTAAAAAAACGCCCATTTGTCTTTTACTGAACATGAAAGGAATATTTGTTATTTATATGTATGACATGAACAAAATTTCCTATAATTATGAAAATTATTTTCTTTTAATATTAAATTATAATTATTAATGTTATTTACAAAGAAATAAATTTTGAAAATATTTTATTTTTTGAAGTGTTTTTTAATTGGAAAGGTTGTATTCCTCAAAAATGTTATAAATAAATTTGAAAGCATCCATTGTAATTTTTCAAGAAAATTTACAAATAAAAGGATTTTTATAATTAATTTTGTTTTAAGAAATTGTTTTTCAAGGAAAATTTATTTTCTACATGAAACATTCAAAATTATTTTTCTTTAAAAATAATTCTCTATCAAAGATGACAACTCTTGAGGTTACTTATGTTTTTCTAAGAATATAATCCTAGGATACTATTCATATTCTTTATCTGAATGGATTATATTGACAATGATGTAATGTTTATAAAACCCATTTATCTTCCATGGGTTATACCATGATATAAATCTTATGAAACCAGCTAATTTTCAAGGGATATGCCTTGATGAAATGATGAAATTATTATCAAAATTATCTCTTTTCCACAAGTTATGATATAATGCAATGTTTATAAAACAAATTTATTTTCATGGGTTATAATATGATTAATGTTATATGATATTGTGCCACACGTACATATAATTTTTATTATGTTATTGGTGGGACCTATATCTCCCTCCAATTAATTGGGTAAATATTTATATCTTATGAGATAGACATAACTAGAAGGGAGAGTGCACCAAATACATTAAGGGACATTATCTGTTATGATGGTCTTATGAATGATACTTTAATACTATGATGTAATGCGTGGACCTATGATTCTTTTTTATAAAGTTATTCATGAACCTGATTACATGTTCATAATGTTATGTGTGGACCTACCTTTCAGGTCCATAATATTAAGCATGGACCATACTTTTATGTCCATAATGTAATGTGTGGACCTATTTTCGTGTCCATAAGTTTATATGAGTGTTTGATCTCATTTACTAAATAAAATAAGGGAACCTATTTCTATTTATACAAGTTAATAATGTTATATTTTGAGGTTTAAAACAAAAATATATTTCTTATTCCATTTTTTTACTATCATGACTCATGTTCATTTATTTCTTTATGACTCATATCTTGTGAACAACCATATTTTATTCCATGCCTTATACTTATGCTATTTTTTATAAGGCATAGATTTTAAATATTAATATCATGTTCACATAACCTTATTGTCATGTCATACTTAAGTGAGCATTAATATCTTACTTTATTCCCATTCTTGAGCATCTCAACTCACCGTTTATTATGTTTCCTTTCCCTTGAGTTATGAAGAAAAGTTTTATATAGGGTATGTTTGTCAAGAGTAATAAAGGGGAAGATATTTATGGGATATAATGAAGATATTTCTAAAATTTATAATATTTTGTACCAAGTATCCAAAGACACTAAACTATTATAGTCCCCAGACATGTATTTTTATAATTTATTGAGTATTCATCTAGAAAGATGTAATATTCAGGTATGCAAATCCTAGATATCTGTAGTTGGAATTAGAGGAAAGGTTTAGTAATCATTTATATAATGGGATGAGAAAAAATTAGTGAGATTCCTAGGTATATTTCTAAGGACATGTCTATGGATACCTCTAAGGATATGTTTATGGATGAGACAAAGTATAGGAAATTATGCTGTAATTTTGGTAAGGGATCGAGAGAATGATTTATAAGAAAGTGAATCCATATCAAGATTCTAGAAGTGGATGTGTCTATGGAACATAGGTATATTGGGGAAACAAATATGAAAAAAGGGAACATTGAGCAAGACTCGATCATCACTTGGTGTTTGAAAATGGGTCTTGCTGCACACCTGGTTTGACTCTCCCAGAGGAGATGCTTTGGAATTAAAAAACTCATTATGAACAATCATAAAGGATTTTAATAGATGATAACTATTAGTGGCCTTGTAAAAACCTACAGTGTAATATATTAAAAAGGAGTCGACTTGAATTAGACCACCTAAATAAATTTTTAGACCATGTGATTTTCCTTTATTATTAGCATTTCTCACCTCAAACATAACTTTTTTATTTTAAAAAACTTTTAAGGGGAAAGTGAGAACCCTAACATCTTACCTATTTAAAGACCAAAATATAGTACATATTTTTTGAAGAACAGTTTGAGCTGATTAGAATCAATCTCCCTAAAAAATATCCAGGGAATATAATTTACCTGGGAGTCAGGGTATCCCTTTAAGATGCCATTATAATGATTCACCATGTTGTCCCAAGATTATCTGTATTCCTCCATGGTAATCTTCCCCATCTTGAAGCCTCTAAGAAAAATGTGGGCTTTCTTATCAATCCACTCCTCTTTCTCCTTAGTATTGGTAACATGATGTGATCTTCTCATCTTCTTTATTGCTTTCATATCCATAACGTTTTCTACCATTTCTTCATCTAAGTGCATAAGTAGATCCATGTGTTCTAACACTAAGGCTATCTGTCTTTGAGGATCTTTAGTAGAGCTTTTCTCACGCTGCTTCCCAGGATCCATAATTTCCTTACCACTTGGGGGAGTGGTTGGGTTAGAAGCCTACATCCTGAAAATACTAGGTCATTGGAGGTGTTGGCCACCACATGCTTGTCAGAGCCATTGTACCTGCCCATGGGGGTGTTTCTAGTAGTAATAGGAGCCTTTAAGGGTAGTTTAATTTACTTTAAAATCTAGTAACAAGGGGGAATAAGTAGGTTAGAGTAATTCTTCCTATGTCACAGCCTTCGGTTGTTCTTAATAAAGTCGTCTGAATCCATAATATTATTCTTGCCCTTCCAGGAAGAGGATCTATGATAGTCCTCGGTAATGACCACTTCCTTGGAATCAGTAAGGGAGTCTGAAGCATCGTCCATTTCTTCTTGAGATACTTCCAAATCCACCAAGGGGTCCTCTCCATGGATAACCTCCACCCCATATATTTCCCCACTAGCATGGCAGTCCTCTTCTCCTAACACTTCAAATTAGTTTTAACAGTTCAAATTAAATCCCCCAGATTTAACCTTCTCAGCATAAGAAAGTCTAGTCTGAATGACCTGCATTGGAATATCTAAGACTGCTACAAGTTCAAAGCCTTGGACTATAAATTGGGATTGCATTGATGTGTCCTCTAGAACTAGACTCTAGGAATCCACACCAATGTCTTGTTCCTCAAGGACTCCCTCATCCACTGTAGTTTCTTTGGCTGTATTTGGTGGATCCATATACATCACCACTATAGCATCCAGGTGGACCTCCCTCTCTTTATCACATAGAGGCTTAGAGATAGCCTCAGAAGTGCATGTCTCAACCAAATCACATTTTAGCTGATGAAAAATGTCAGAGACTTTTGGGTTAACCTAAGAAGCCAGAGATGGTTTCAGAATCATGGCGTCTTCACATGGGGGCCCAGAAACGGGAGAGGTAATGTGAGACCCATCCTTTTCCTGAGGGGGAACACTTGAAACAGCATGGCCCGAGATACCCATAGATTGATTCTCATAGGGGATTAAGCTATTTTCAACCATAATTTAAGGAATTCTACGCGATTAATGGAAATTATATTGGAGATATCCCAAGATGAAGCATGATATACAAAAATAAAACTAGTTCTCAAATGACATTGGTTGAAGACAACAAAGTTCTTCAAAAACCACAATCCAAACTTATTCAATGGGAGGCTGTGAAATGTCAACTTACACACAAATCTGTGGTGCAATGGGATGGCATAAAGACCTCTAATGTTCATCAAATGCCAAAAATATCCCGATAAGGTTACCTAACATCTGAAGAGTTGTAGGATTTTGAAAAGGGATAGGAAGACATGGGAAGCTCACCAATATCACCGTGATGTGGGAATCCCACTTCCAATGAAAGTCGTAGCTCCATACAAGGTGGAAGAAGTGAAACCCTTTGTAGGAACGAAGGCCGTTGGACCATGTTGCCATGAAATCAACAGAATTTGTGAACTACAGAATAAAGTGGCATGGATCCAAAAGCCCTAAAATGACACGATCATTTAGGTGCCAAGATCTGTTGATGAAACGATCAAAGCTATATAGAGAAGGGCATCACTGACTGAACCGGGATATCAGAGACAAACCATGGAGGTATGTCACCTCTGAGAACTCCTGTAGGGAGAGAGGAAGCAAAGGTACCCCATGGTGGAGGTCCGACACTTTATGGAAAAGTTGAATGTGAGGGAAGTCGGGGAGGAGTGCTGGATCAGAGAACGAGGAGAAGGCCATCGGGACCCTCTTGCAATGCCAAAGGGGGGCGGCCGGATCGACCATCACCGCACCCAGTTGAATCCCTAACCCATTATTATTATTATTAGAATTTCTCAAACTATGATTTCTTGGTTTAGTAAATGGTGGGAATTATATGGAACTAGGTTTACATTGAATGTGAAAGAAAATTTGTTGATGAGCTATAAAATGGGATAATACATAGAGTAAAGGATGTTATTATTATGCCTTATAAGTTTTCATAGAACATGATTTACAATATTTACCAAAACCTTCTCTCAGACTCAATAAAGGATAGATAGAAATATTTCATTAGGAGTTTTTGGTAGTTGAGACCATGGAGAAAAAAAGATTCAATTTTTATTTTGTAGAAAATATAGTAAAAAACTCCAATGTGGATATCCTATATGAAGATAAAGATGTTTTGAGTGTGGAAATAGACATAATGAAAGTAATTTCTGAGGAAAAAGGAAAATTTTAGTTAACTTAAGTGATGTGAATAATGGTCCTTTTAATGTATTTTCAACACATGAAAATTTTAAATGTATAAAATATGGGCATTTTTAAATTCAATGTTCTTTCGAGAAATATTGTAAAGGAAATCAACAAGGTTTTATGAGAAATTGTTATATTATAGATGATGAAGAGGCTATAAATAAAATATAAAAGGAAAGAGGTATTCGTGAATAAGATGATGAAGCCTAGTTAATGGTTTGAGAATGAAGTGGAATGATTATTATGTTATGTATTGGAATTTAATAATTTAATCACGAAATATATATAAGGATTTTTCATTAAATGTTTTTATTTAAGGATTTTGTAGAATATGTTGAATGGTTCTAATGAACCCAAAAAATGATTTAATGGAAATGTTAAATTTTATGAAAATCAAATTAATAAGAGAAGATAAACTTTAATATATTCTTAATGTTGAGATAATGATGTCAGGATAAAGAGAGGATTTTTATGGATTACATAAATGGGATAGATTAGATTACCTTGGAACTGATTAAGGATTTTTTGACTATGTGGTTTATGCTATCATTGATGGAGTTTACAACATTTTTTGGTTAAAGGAATATATTCAGGAATATGTTAAAGGAATGATGAAGAATTTATATTTTCAATAAGGTTTTATTGTAATTCTAGTTATTAAATTTTATTTAAAGAGAATATATGATGAATACATTAACATTTTTGGTATGTGACAATCAATATGTAATTTATGATATATGAGGGATCAATGTTGATCATATTTTGAGAATTTTAGTAACCTTATATCTCATGTTTTGTATTTTAATATTTCAGATGGGTTATAAGAATAACCATTTATAAAACGTTTTCTGTTTAACTTTGAATGAGTTTGTAGATATTAATGTATTATTTCTCCATATGAAGATTTATTCATATTAGATAACATATTATAACAATTGTTTATTACAACTAGAGATATACACAATGAATTATCAATATTCATAGATATTATGATACTTTTGTGGTTTGGGTATTAAAATAATTCACCTCCATTTCATAGAGTAATATATAAAGTCAAAATTTATCAATGAACAACCAAAGGGTGAGATTGTGTTTATAAAATGAAATTAAATAAATTAAGTAAATCTTTTCGTGACAAGTTTTCAACATTGAAAAAATGACATTTAAATAAAATGGTGTCTTGTTATCATAATTGTTTATGATATCGATTACCTTTTTCATGCCACTTTTTTTCCTTTTTTCCATTAACCATCTCTATATCACCCACTTTCTTGTGAAAAATGTACTCTATTAGTCTCCATCAATATTTGGATGTTATTTTCCTGTTTTATGTCCATTTTTTCACATCTCACCTATGTTCTGCTCTCTGGAAACCTGATACGTGTTATTCCAGATGGTTGTGGTACATCCCTTTATCTTTTTCAAGAGAATGTTTTATGAAGCCATTTTATGATATGAGCTTCTATGAAGGAAATTTTTAATGATAAAACTCTACAAACCTAGATGAATTTTAATTGTAACATTTATTTTATGAGGGGAATAATGTAACACCCTAATATCTTTATGAATTATTATTTTTTGCACAAATTGTATTTATTTGATATATTTAATTACATATAACACCAAGTTAATCATTTATTACATGTAACAAAAATATAATATTTCACTATATGTAAAAAAATATAAGTTTGTGCTTCAAAAAATACTGGGTCAGCTTTCATTACATAGGGTACTAAGTTTAACAGAATAACGATATATTAATAAAATTATTCAAATATGAAAATTATAAACTAGAAATTAGACCTAGAGGTATGAATATTAATATATTTTTTAAAATATTATGTATAATTTTTTATATAAATAAAAAATATCTATAAGAAATACTTAATTTTTGGTACATTTTTTATATCTTTTGAAAATACTATTTTCTAAAAAAATAATTTCTTTTATTTCTGAAAACTATGTTAAAATTAAGTTTTTTACACTTTTATAAAATTAATTTTTTAAATAAAATTAATTTTTAAATAATATTTTCAAAATTGGTTTAGGGTTAATTTTTTGGTTTTTTATAAAAAGTTTCATTTCTCAATGAATTTTAAAAAATAAAACAAAACTAATTTAAAACTACGTTTTAATTTAATATTATTTATAAAGTTAAATTATATTTTAAATTTATTTTTAAGTTATTTTTTTCAATTATATATCTAATAATTAGTCATAGGTCATTGGAATAAATTTTATATTGAATATTGATATAAAAACATTATAAACTTTTGAACATTTTCTCCTTAAAACCTTTCTTTCTCATAACGTCTATAGGAAAAAGTTAATATTTAATTTTTCCACTTATGTTAATGGAATTTGAAAAAATGATTTCCATATATGGATTTAGAATAATATATAATATCTAATAATTTAGAAATAATTTTTGACCAGAATTAATTGTGAATGTATTAAAAATTAATTACCACAGTTAAGGTAAAAATGTGTTTATCAAGGGTTAAACTAAAAAGATGAGGGTAAGAATGACCTATAATTTTTTCAAAAAACAATTATATGAAATTTTTTATACCATTAAAGCTTTAAGTTTCTATAATGTCTCATTTTGGTCCCTTGTGACATATGGAAAATATGGTATCCCTCTATTCTTTTCAAAAATACCAAGTATATCCTCTCCCCCACTTATAAAAATCCAGCTACTATCCTTTTCTCTTCACACCATAAAATAATTTTTATTCAGAAAATACCTACCCAAATGAGTTCCCCAATTTACTAATATCATTATAACAGATTTATTTTGGATATAAATCCAACATAAGAAAGTTTTAGGTTCATACATAAGGATGACACCCGATGAAGAGGTAACGTTTATCAACGATAATTTCTATTTTATTTCATCATCTGCCTCCTTCAATTATGATTATTACATGATTATATAATAAAATATATATATATTAAATATATATATATTCTATTATTTTAACTTAATTACCTAAAATCATTCCCACTTTCGTCAAATGGGTTACAGAATATTTGTACCTGTGTACGGTGGAGTATTGCCTCGCGAACCGATGTCATTTGTTTTTACATTACCACATCTCATGGATGGAAATAATGATTGATTTATTGGTTATATATTTTATTAATGATTTTATTATTCTTAAATAATTATTATATCACATATAACATCATGCTCTATATTTTCTTGGAATATGATAATGTCTCTTGTATTTACGGAGGATTATCACATGACGAAGCAATGTGATTCATTCACACATTACATGGAAGGTAATAATGAAGTATTTAATAAAAATATGTGATATATACGACATAAAAATTATTCTTTAATGTTAATATATCATTTTAATTTATTTATTTCAATTAAATAAGAAAATTGAAATAGTTTTCGAGTCTACGCACGACATACTGTCTATATGAACGATGCATTTCATTTTTTAACTCTACATTTTATGGATTACTCAAAAAACATATATCGTGAATATATATATGATATTTATATTATGGTTAAAATTATATATATAATAAATCCATGATTTAAAAAATAGGAACAAAAAATATCATGAAAAAATTTAAGAAAAAGAAAGAAGTTATTACATGAAATGACACTTTTACATAGAATTATTAATAAAGATCTAATAAAAGGTCATAAGAAAACAACATATGGTATTATATATATTAATATGGTTCTATAATAGATTAATTATAAACCAATATTTATTATACAATAGAGTTTAATGTGTACTAACGTAAAGACCTGACCCTAGAATGCCTCAAGCTGGTGTCATACTACCATTACAATAGCATAAGATACAAGTAAATTGCATCAGAAAGGACAGAATAGTTTAGTTGTCTTGGTAAAATAGATACATACTATTACAAATTTATACACCAATTAAAAAATAATTTCTTTCTTTGAGGATAATAACTTTATTACATCTAGTGTATCCTGGCATATCTTTTATATTATATTTAATTGATTCTTGGGGAAAGAAAGCAAAATTAAGGTGAGATCAAATTTCCATTAAAATTAAATTATAGTAGAATAAATAATGAATCAATGAAAATAATAAATATGAAAATTTAATAACCGAACACACATGCCATGTAATAAATAAATCAATAAGGAATTGAGTAAATAATATGGAAATGTAAGTAATAGAAAACACATGCCTTTCAAAAAAATAGATATGGAAAAATCAATATGGAAAGGTAAGAAATAAAAACCCATTACATTTAATCAATGAAATGATAATGAAATTTTTTCATAGATATATCAATGAAAAATCTCATGGATAAATAGTAAATTGATAAAAATAAAGGTAATGTATAATTATTAGATGTCATATTTCTCAGGGACATGATTCCTTTACGATAAATACGGTTCAAAAGACATGAGGTAAAAACACATTAGCTTTGTATATCCAACTAATTTAGTCCCATGAGACCAATGATGCATCATGGGGTTTGGATTAACATTTCCCCATACCATAGATCTTATATTAAATGACCCTATCCCTTGTCTTTTATGTCCAAATCATTATCAATTAATCGATTCAAATCCATAAACAAATTGACTTATCAAATATAGGTACTGAATAAAGGATACATATTTATTAATATTTCCCTCAAATAATCATAAAACTTTGAAATTAAAAACCAATTGAAAATGGAATACCATTCATGTCTTGAACCAACCTAGGTTAACCTTGAAACTGTCACCTGAGCTGATCCGCCACATGGATAGAAGGGTATTCAATATCCCCACAGACTAAAAACTGGTATCGAACATCAAAAAATAAACAAGGGGAATTATTTTTTCAAATATATAATAAAGAAAATGAATAATGTAAAGATTCAAAACCAATCAAATATATAAATAAAATTGAACTTAACATCTTATATACATGAAACTGAATGGTACAACGAATTTAAAAATAAACCAACCAAACCAGATGACCAAACTAACTCTATGTGACACCATGGTTCACTATCTAACACAACGATCACTCATCATATAAGGCGATCAAACTAATGCTAAACCTTCACACAGGATAAAAACTAAAAAGAACAAATGCATGAGTATTAAAACTTAGTAGGCTAGCTGAATAATATATTTCCCAATGCACATCCCTTTGAATAAAGGAAAGATCATATTCATGCTTGAAGTACCATTTATAAAATAATATTTTCTATAAATTTTAATTTAAATAAACTATGGAATTATTTCCATTCTTCATTTCAAAACCAGGTTCATTACTAATAGAAAAATAAAAATTTTCATGGGGAAAGTGATGCTTACATTTTTAACATACAAAAAAGAGGATATAACACTTTTCTTTTATTTTTTTAAAAAGTCTTTTTAAACCAACACATCAATTTCCATGAAAAAAACCACACAAGATAGAACCACAAAGGTCACATAACAAGGGAAATGGAAATAAGTATATAAGTATCTCAATCATCAATAAAAGTAGCTATGTGCTAACAAACATGGGTGAACCTAGAAGATTATAAATAATCCAGAACATACTAACACATGAGACATCATCCCTTGTAGCACGCCACATATGATGAAACAAAAAACACCCTAAATACTCAAACACACTTACTCAGGATAGGTTGAGGGGACTAATCCCATAGAAATAAACACAAATATATCCACATACTATGGGACACTAGCTAGTGCATAATCATTCCAATAAAACAATAATTATCAAAAAATTATCTCACTATTCCAAGTTCCAATGTATCATGTATAATGTTGGAGAGCTAACTGATGCCATCCAAGCATTAAATCAAAATCATATAATAATAATAGTCCAATAACAGGCCTCGCCCTGAGTCACCACAAGTACCGATATCATGCCGTAGTATAAATATAACCCAAAGAGTCCAAACTGAGTAACTTTTATAATGGATCATGAGGCTTCTACAGTGAGGAAATATCATTCATTATATGTATAAAAGGCATGAGATATATCCCATGGAGTTTTTTATAATAAACACTTTCATCATTTTCATAATGTTATCAAATGGGCCTTTAAGCATTTCACAATACCAACATTTATCAATGTTACAAATTCAGATTTTCATAAAATATGTAAAAGAAACACAATCCATTTCATTATCATTTAAAAAATTAACATAAAATATGCACAATACACTTTCAGGGAAAAAAATTTCTTATAAAAGTTCAAAATGGTCCATTCATTGGCACAACATGTCAAAACACCCTAAAATACATTCCTAATTTCTCTATAAAACCCAAAACCACTCAAGAAACCCATATAAGGCACCCAAGAAATCATTCCACAGAATAACAATACATTCAAAAAACTAAAACATGATTCTCACATCATAAATTACTCATAAAATCCAACTAGACATTTAATTGAGCACCTGGTGTGCATTATTTAACACAACAATTCCATTTATCATAAACCAAGGCATAAAACACCATTTTTTTAACAAAAAATAATTAATCCATGGACATGAATCAATATTTATAAATAAAATAAAGTACAAAATTTAGGAAACTAATTATTCATAAATTAAAAAGGCATGTTCCTGGGAAAAATCTACCTTATATCCCTGGTGAAATGACAACACACCACTAAAAACACTCCATGAGGGTAATAAACCCTATATCTAAGAAGATAAACCCTCAATGAGAAAAACCAAAAACATAATCAAAGTGAAATCAAAACCATTGGTCAAAATGATCATGTGATAAATGAAAACCAAGATGGAATGAGAGGAGTATGAAGAGGGAGATGAGAGGAGGGGTTTACCGTGGGAGACCCAACCAAAATCATGAAGATTTTCATTATAAATCCCACTAGAAGAAGGTGAGAGGCTTGAGGAAGATGGGAGAGCCCTCCTAGGGTCGATCTCGACGCATCAGGGATGGAGTAATTTCAAAACCCCTAAAATTTTAGGTTTGGTAAAGGCGGATGGTTATGCCGTACAATTTAACAACCATACACTAACCATGTGATGACCACTAGCCATAGATGAATCGACCACACTGTTACCTGTGATTGACTACACGACCATGTCATAACAATGTGGAAGGTCACTACTAATACTAAATTTCTATACTTTACCCAAAAACTCCCAATCGAATTGAATGGATTCCATGGGACCAAAACAAGACAAAGTAACTCTTTCAAATTGAACCCACGTCACACCCAGAACTCGAGAGAAGGACTATGATTACTAATGAACTGGAACATAAGATAAGACTTGAAAAAATAGGTGTGCCAATTATTACCCCCATTAACAATTTCCACCTTCAGAATAACACAACACATTCCAGTTAATTGATCAATGCCTAAGGATTCCACATCAATATGATCCCACCTATTAAGTAGAGAATATTTTACACACCATTATTGGAACTCATTCCCATTGCATGAAAATAGAAAACAATCCAAAATAGTTTATGATAACCAATGAAGTATCAAGACACCACATCCAACACCAATCCAAAATCAAGACCGTTGTTCCTTCTCCCAGGAATCCCAATACTCACCCAAACCGAGGAGGAAACTGAAAAATAAACATCCTTAAAAGAATCCAATTCAAATAGATCAAACTGAAACCAAACCAGAAATATATCACTAGTAGAGGGGAGGCCCGAATGGTCTCCCCACCATTGGAAATAATCTATCATCTGATGAATTTTAAAGATAAAACTCAGTGATACACGTAGTAGGTCTCCCCACTATTAAGGACCAACTAAGATGACCAAACTAAAATTCTACTTGAACCAAAACCTAGCCTTTCCCACACAAGCCAAGAAGAACTCTTCCACCACGACCTACCAAAGCTATGAATTAAACTAGTTAAGAAAAATACATTTTGATCATCTAAATTACCCACTTCCGAATAGAGAGGATAATAACTGAACCAAAACATCCCATAGGGACCAAAAAAACCTTACTATACCTAGAGGGGGTGGAAGGGGATCAATGAATGGGCCACTAAAACCACAACAAATAACCACCCACCACTCTTCAACTATAGAAGAGTAAAATCAAATACCATAATAGATTCACATGGGAGGTCCACATAAGAACACTAAAAAAAACATCCATCTACAAAAGCATAACCGCATACACTATGTGAGAGGTAAGTATACCACGATCTTTACGACAGAGGAAATTCATAGGGATGAGAAACCATAATAGAACACTTGAATTGCCTCATCACAATGGTAAATTCATGAACATAGCACCACTACGTAAACCTGTGAGATTATAGAATACAAATCAGCTTCACTCCAAGACAAATGGTTATAACTCTGAAGTATGGAGAATCTACTTCCTCACAGTCAGGATCTTCTAATCCATAACCAAAAAAATTCTTCTTGTTCCAAATAAAGACACATAACAATACCTGGTAGAAAAAAAAGGATGATGACACACCATGAAACTCACCTCCTCAAACAAAACACTTTTACCCAAACAAGTACTAAAGGATACACATCACTATTCTCTCTCTCTGATCGAGGAGTAAAATTTACAAGGAACAAAGAGAAACACACCAAACATAACTAAACACCACTACTATAATAGAGAGTATTATCATAATAGGAAATAATTTTAGATTAATCCCAAACCGCTCTATATTCCAACAAACAGGGTATGTAATCCTTTAAAAAGGTGGATTTAACTTTTGAAACCCACAAATGAAATCTATAGGTTGATCAACTGGAATTATTGGTGTTGAAGAACCATTTATATTCATACCACAACATACATCACATATCTATACGGGTGACCATAAGACAATAAGGAAACTACAATCTCAGTCAAAAATAGAGCATGAACCAAAACTTTTACATAGAAATAACACCATCTTAGAGGGAAAACAGCTCAAAGACTTCCCAAAATATTTCTGAAAACCACACTAAGACAGTGCTTTAAGACTGATATTCCAACAGAATCTAATTGTAGGATACAACAAGAGTATCACTTCTAGATTATGAGGAATATCATACCATATAAACAACACTTCTAAGACATATAAAATCATTCCACATAACAAAAGGATTACAAAACACCATAATTTTTAGGTTAAAACACTTTTGGATAATAAAACAACTTGGTGGACTTTTCACACTTACAAATAATGTACCATCGAGTCTCACTCACACGAATATTTGCATTCCAACCCAAGCATCCATTCACCTCACCTTACTAGGTATCATCTACATTTCCTCACATCACTACATATGTGAGAACCTATAAGAACACCATGGGATAAAACAGAACAACCTTATATTCTAAAGTAATTCATTTTACCCATTTCAAAAATCATTAATGTTCCAAAGACTCACTAACCACCAAATTAGAAATTCAATTTTTAGATTCCTTATGTAACACCCCACGCTTCTACGATACGCTTCTCTTTGAATAATGTGATAGCGTGTGTTGTACGCAACACCGAGTTTTAATACACCATAACCGATCAAACTAGCCATTATGAATAGTAATACCTAATTTTTGAAATTATATATATTTTATATTTCAAAATAGACTTCATTTTTGGATTCGGAATATCGAATTTAGCCTAGGTTGAAATTTTGGAACTTTTCGGATAACACTTATATTTTGATGAATAATGAAAATTACTAAATTTTAATTAAAAACAACTTTTTTAATCGAAATAATTTATATTGATAAATTATGAATTTGTGTGGTTTTAAAGTATATTTAGAATATACTTTTACCATTTAATATAATTTTGGTTATTTTACATAATTTTACAATTAAACCGGACATAAACTTGTGTCAATCTTTTGATAGTTATTATCTCTTAAAAACACGTTTTTTGTTTTAACGGGAATTAATTTTAAATTAATTTCTACTAGTTCTGTGATTTGAATTTGGAAAAATGGATTCCATATTTGGAATCAGGATTTTCAAATTGTGTAAATAGGTAGCTTTTATTTTTAGACATTTTGAATAATTACTGCGGTAAATATTTTATTTACCATGGTTAGGGTAAATCCGGTAAATAAGGGTTAAACGAAATACTATTATAAATATACTAAATTAACCTAAAACGTGTCCTAACCTTATTTTTGGATACAGGTCCGACCATGGGCATCTTTGGGTCGATTTTGGGACCCCATAGAGCCACTTGTAGGTGACAGGGACACCTTATTTTAATTAAGTTAAAATGAATACAAAAATGACACAAGCATATATCTTTTAGGAAAGGAATTTTTACATAGGGTTATATATGATTGAATTTTGACTATAAATATTCATTAGAAATCTAAAAAGATTTCATACATAATTATATTTTATTTATAATTTTTAGACATTAAATAATTTAAATTATTTATTACACAATGATGATGCAGTAATTACCATAATAGTGAAATAATTAAAATAATTGATATTATAAATACCCAAATAAATATAATTTGAGACTTTTATTGAATTACACTAATTTTCTAGGTTAATATGACATATTAGTATTGATTTAATTAACTGTTTTCGAAGTAATCATTCTGTTATGAGTTTCACAAAAATCAACTATTGACTAGTGTCAAAATTGACATAAAAGTGTTTTTAAAACAAATATTATATTATTAATTGATATTAAATTCCTAAAAATCTAAGGTTCGACCAAGAGACTTATATCATGATAGGTGTATCATTAATGGACCACTTAGGGGTTGAATCGATGTATATGGTAAGTTTATCAACCATATAATATAAAAATACAAAGAGACATTGTAAAAGTGAAACAAATTAACATAAAGTTAATACTTAAAGATAAGGTTAATATAGTAAACCAAACCTATGTAAATTATATTGGTTGAATGATTTTAGACCTATCCCCACCTTAATATTTAAATAATAATCTTTGGATCCATTATAAACCGAATATGAATTTATTATAAATTAATATTTCTATATTTTCCAAAGGTGCCCCTCACCCCTCTTATAAAAGGGCACTCCTACTTCTTATTTCTTCACACCCTCAAAGCCTTTTGGTTCGGCCAAACCCTGCCCAAATACTCAATAAACTACCCTCAATAAAACCTAGAGGCATTAGTTTGATCAGAAAGCCATCCTAAGGATCCCTTTTGATCAAATCAAAAGGAAGAACCCGAAGAAGAGGTAATGTTTTCACCACCCCTTTTCAAGTTCCTTTCTTCTTCCAATTCTTATTTCTTTGTTATTACCATTCTAAAATAAAAACTCCAGTATAATATATATACTGTGATGTTATTATAAATATGGTACAACCATATTCAGTATTCTATCCACCCTTTTAATAACATGTCACCATATGTGCGTACGTACGACTTACCGTCTCCACGTCGTGGAGTGATTGTTATTCAATATATTATTATTTGGATGGGTATAATAATGATGTGTAACTCATGTAAATAATAAATATAATATCATAATGATTCTGTATATATGATATACCATCCAATTATATATTATTTTAATATCAAAAGAATGATATTGTCGCTCGTGCGTACGTACGGACTACTGTCTCCACGAACGTGATGAGATTCATTCTCCATCATACCCATTCAAGTATAATTATCATTTGATGATTTAAAAATAGTAACTAAGGACTTGAGATCATTTTGGATATGATTAAGATAGAACCTATCCATTACAAACATGGCTTATATAACAAAACATATAAAAGAAAACGAGTAAGTTAACATCCGAAACAACGATAATACTAAGATATTATTTACAAATCAATGTTAAAAGATCATTTATGATATCATATTATTGTATATGATTCTTGTATAATTTAAAAACAATTATTTCACCATTATACAGTAGTTTAACCTACCCCAACCAAGGAAATGTACTAGGTAAGTGTTATTTCACAATCTCTTCATTGTTCGAGGTTGTTTATACGTAATAATCTACTGGGATCTATATACCATCCACATCCATGTTTCTTAAAAATGTATTTCAAAACATTTTTACTATTTAAAAGAATATAGGTTAAAGTAATTTATACCCTTGTTTGACTTTTTATAAGAGTTTTATAAAGGAATATTTTTGTCATTTTCCAAACAAGGTACTTTTAACCTTTTTGAAAAAATTAAGGTAAGAATGTTTTTTTAACTTATACGGCGGGTGCAGTTATTTTCCACCGTTATAAAATCTTAGAAGCTTCCATTACAAGATTATAAGCATATTTTCAAAGAAAATGTTTTATTTTATAAATATATGACTCTTAAATTATTTCAAAATAGAAACAGATATTTCTCTAAAAAGAGTTTTTATTTCATCTATGTCAACATCATTTGATGGGTTTTACACTTATTTGAAGTTGATTTATTATGATACAAAAATTATATATTTTATAGAAGGTTTTGTGATATGTTTGATTGTGGATGTGCTATTTTTATACCATTCATAGTTTATGGTGAAAGTATTGACATTTTGTATGTTAGTTTTAATACGAATGTTTATGTTATCTTTAAACCTTTTCATATGGGAATGCATTGGACTTAATATATGACGGGTGGAGCCCACTATAGCTCCTCGATGTAGTGGTAGGTCTCATGAGACAAACTAGTGTCTTGGCACACAGATTTGGAAAATTCTTATTTGTATTCTTGGCACAAGGCCTTGTCTATGTGGTTATGATAGTCTAGCATTATGCATTCCATCATTATGAAAGTGGTTATTGATATTGCATGTGATTATTCGATTAGTAGAATATCAATGTGAATAAGTAAATGGAATTATTTCATTTTATTTTTGCCATATTATGTTGAAGTTCAAGTTTAAAAGGCTTTTGTTTTAGTTATATACTGCCTTAAATGTTTATTCTAATTTATGAAAGTTTCCGCTATATTGTTATCCTTACTGGGCATTTGAGATCACCCCTTTTATATGTTTTATTTTTCCCAGGATATGAAGAAGTAATTTATGAATGACCTGCAGGGATAGTATGTGGGGATATGAGTTTGGAATATGGAAACAATATTGGTTTAGTTTTCATTTTTATGATGTAATGTAAAACTTTATGAATATATCTAGTGTTTCCAAGGCTACTAAACCAATCGGTCTTTTGAGATTTGATCTTTCTTGTGATCATGACAATGTTATGTAATAATGCACCGACTCTAGGTAACTAGGGTCGGGGCGTTACACCTTTGAAAAAAACATTTTATAATGATTGAAAATGAAATCCCACATATTTCCATCAAAATCATGTTTTGTTTTATTCAAAAAAATTTACAATAATTCAAAAAAAACAATTCCTGTTTAATTAAAAAAATTCAAATCAAACATTCATTTTCAAACAAACATTTTCCATTTTAAAAAAAATCACCAATGCCTATTTTCATATTCTTCTTTATCAAAATCTGTGTTTTAAAAAAACAAACTTTCTAAAACCTTTCATGATGTAAATTGTAAAAATACATTTTCTACTTTTCAAAATACAACATTTCTATTAAAATCCGTTCCCACAATTCTCACATAATAATTTTCAAAACAATTTTTCAAAACCTAACAGTATTCAAGGAGACACACAATGTGAAACTAGTGTGGGTGGGTGACTTGACCATATGGTTAGAGGCTATATGAAAAACACCCCACAAACACAAAGAGTACTATATTACTGTGACCCTAGCTCCACATGTATTTCTAGGACCTTAGAGCTCATAGAGACCATTGGCCCAACTCCCTTATAGTATCCCAATAACAAAACATTCTCTAAATACTAATGAAAATATAAAAACCGGACTTCCCATGGAAAACTGAGGATTAGAACCAGAAAGAGTTCATGATGCTCTTCCCACACCTATATCTCAATTCTAGAAATCATACTCTATCTATATTTAAATCCCCAAGTAACAAATGACACTCTAAAAAGTAGGTTCCTCTAAGAGACAACCTCTTCTGATACCATTTTGTCCTGAACCATCCTGGGTTAACCCAAAAATAGTAACCTGATCTAATCTGTGGCATGCCCAGAAGGGAATTATTGATCCCCAAATGTTAGAAACAAGTAATTGGTATCAACAGAGTAAATAATGGGAAAAATTTATCACTATAAATAATTAAACAACCAAATAATAAATTTATTCACAAGTAGTCCAATATATAAATAAAATTTAACTGGACATCTTTTATACATGAAACTGAATGGTACGACAACTATAAAAATAAACCAAATGAACTAGATGACCAAACTAACTCAATTTGGCCCCATTGATCAATCTCCAAAACAATGATCACTCATCTACCAAGGAAATGAAACTCAAGATGATCCTTCACTAGGGATAAAAAAACAAAATAACTATAGGAATGAGTATTAAAACTCAACAGGCCAGCCTGATAATCTATTTTCCAATGCACTTCCTTTAGAAAAAAAAGAAACGTCAACATCGAGTTTCCAAAAGAATTTTTAAAAGTATTTATTTATACACATTTTACATAAAAAAACTATGGTCCATTTCCCTTCTTCATTTCATTACTTGGTTCATTAACAATAGTGAAAAATCAACATTTTCAAGGGTATAGTGATGCTTACATTTTAATGTTATATAAAATAGGATAAAAACCTTTCTTTAATTTTGTTTTATAAAATCTTTTTAAACCAAACATCACATTCCATGAAAAACACCACACAAGAAGGCACCATAAATATCAGATAACAAGGGAAATAGAAATAAGCATTCAAGTATCTCAATCATTACTACAAGTATATCCAAATATATCCACATAATATGGGACACTATCCAATGCGTAGTCCTTTCAGTGCAGTAAAACATCCAAGAAAATTCTCTCCCTATGCCAGGTTCCCATGTATAATGTATAAAGGGGTATATCCAATTGATTCCATCAATGCATAAAATCACAAGAACATAATAATAATAGTCTAACAACAAGCCTCACCCCGAGTCACTCCAAGTACTGATATCAGGCCATAGAATAAATAGAACAAAAAGGTCCCCAATTAAGGGACTCTGATAATGGATCTCAAGATTTACAAATCAAGGAAATTCCATCCATTCTATGTAGATTAGGCATGATAAATATCCAACATAGGTTTTCATAAAAAACACTTTGATCATTTTCAAAATGTTTCCAAATGGGCCTTTATGCATTTCAAAAAACCAACATTTATCAATCTTACAAAATCTACTTTTCAAAAAGGGGTGTAAACACACCACTTTATATTTCAATATCATTTAAAAAATACTCTTTAAATATTCACACTACACATGAATGGAAAACAATTTCTTATAAAAGTGCCTAACATGCCCTTTATCGGCAACACATTTCAGAACACCCTAAAAGCCATTCCTCATTTCTTTATAAAACCCAAAAACACTCATGAAACACATATAAGGAACAAAAGAAATCATTTTATATAATACCAATACATTAAAAAAACCAAAACATTGTTCTCACATAAAAAATTATTGATCAAATCCAAATTTGCATTTAATCGAGCACTTGGTGTGTGTTATTTAACACAACAATACTATTTATCATAAAATAAGGCATAAAAAACCATTTTTCACACCAAATAAAGTAATAAAATAATGAAACTAATGATTATTAAATAAAAAAGGCAAGTTCATGAGAAAAACTTACCTCAGATCCATGTCACAACGACAATGCACCACCAAAAACACCCCACAAGAGTCCAAAAAAACTAGATCTATGAAGATAAACCCTTAATGAGAAAAAAACACCAACATAATCAAAGGGAAATCAAAACCCTAGGTTAATATGGCCACAATATAAGGGAAACCAAGAAGTAATGAAAGGATAATTAAGATGGAGATGGGAGGAGGGGTTTACCTTGAGATATCTAACAAAAAATGTGAATATTTCTACTTGAAATCACTCTAGAAGGATATGGGAGGCTTGAGGAAGAGTTTGTATCCCTAATAGGGTTGAACTAGCCTCATGGTAGATTAGGAACTTGGAAAAACCAAAACATTTAAGCATTGGAACGACACACGGTTAGGCTGCATAGTTTATCAAACTAGGCACCAACCGTGCCACAACCACTACCCGCAGATGGATCGGATGCACAACTACACGGGATCAACCACATGACCATACACTTACCATCAAATAGCTCACTACCACACCAAAAGTTCCATATTTTCCCAAAAAACTCCCAAATAAACTAAAGGACTTCTACGGGACAAAAAAGAGACAAAGAAACACTTCAAAATTCAACCCTCATCAAACTATGAACTTGAGAGAAGGACTGAGATTCCAAACAAACCAGAACATAAGACAAGACATGAAAAATGGGTGTGGCAGTTTTGGTAATAATCATATCCATGAAAAATTATGTCTTTATTTAGGGGTAATTCAATGTCAAATGATCATAGTAAGTTGATTATTTCAAGGGGGATAAAAGTTATCAAGTGAATGTAAGTACCATCAATTTCCAAATCAATCATAAACTATCTTGAGTAAGAATAAGTATGGTATCAATACAATATATCCAAATAGGTGTAAAAATAATTTATTTTTGTCATTGATGAATATAAATACTATAAAAAGATTTTTTTAAAAACATTCTTGAGGAAGATATCCTTTTTTTAAAAAACATAGGAAAAACATTCTTTTAAATCACTTTTTAAACATTTTCATTAAAATTAACCTTTTAAATTTGAATATAAAGATTCAAATAAATGATGGTGGGTAAATACGTACATTCTATACAATGTGAAAAGAACATTCCTTTTTTATGGTAAAAAGGTTAGAAAAATACCAAGTTTAAAAGGTGAAATTAATATTCCAATGAGAACATTGGTAAAATATAAAATGGGTAATCATATATTAAATAAATAATTTGTAAAGGATTAAAAAATTATTTGAAAATTATTTTTAGAAAAAAGTTGTTTTTAGAAGAAAATATTTTTTTTAACTAAAATGAAAAATGATGTCGTGTTTTCTAAAAAAAAATTATTAATGAATTTTATCTACCAAAGAGTGAAAAGATTGTATTAATACATGAAAAAGGTCCTGAATAACAATATGAGAGGAAAATTAAATGTTTTATTGAAGAATGGTAATTTAATTTCATTTAAGGTAAATTTATGATCATTGAAACTATTCTTGAGGGAAATAATATTTAAATATTCCAAAGTGTCCCATACCACTTTGAAATTTTTTAAATCAAAAGCCTCATAAAGAAATAAAATTAAATGAATGTTTTAAATACCGTGAATATAAAACTATTAATGATATAATATATTTAAAGGAAAATATATGAATTAGACAAAAGAACTAATTGGTAAGTATGATGTTTATCTCACAGATCTAAAAAGTGGTATGAAAACCCCTTACATTGAGTCTGACTTGTCTCATGTGTCTTTATATTGTTGAAGGATAAACTTATTTTAATTATTTAATATCTTAATAACATTTTACATTTTTATCATTACTTTAATTTCACTTATTTTCATGTTGTATAAAACTACTTAAACACTGATGTACATGTTGGGTGTTTTGATGAAATTCAGTATATGTGTCAAATACAACTTTGGTAGGTCAATTATCATATAAGGGGTCATTAAATAACATCTCAAGAATAATAATAATAATAATGATATAATTATCATATTTTTACATCAATTATACAATAAAACCAATAATTAATTTTTTTATGAAAAATAATACAATGTTACAATCATGGAAATGACATGTTGTAGGTATACATGAGTAACATTCTTATTTTTAATGATCATTATGGATAGAAGGTAAGTAACATTAATCATTCCATAATGTTCATTATATCATAAATAAAATATTATTAAACAATATATACTTATATATATAATTTTTATGATGTAAATGGATTCACATCATGCCAAGGTGGCAGTAGTCTAAACGTCTATGAACGACGTTATCACATTTTAATTACGTTAAATGATAATAAAGAAAATTATATATTATATCTATGAAAAGGTAATTATTACATTCATATCATATATATTTTATATGTCTAATATTTTTATTTGAAACCATTCATTATACTGTCCATGTATAGCATGAATGGATCAAATCTCTTTGAGGAGGCAGTAGTCCACACTTCCACAAACGATGTTATCATATTTACACAAAATGGAAAGTATAAGGGAATATGGTATAAAATAATTGAATAAAAATATATAAATAATAAATATCATATAAAACCTATTTAAACAGAGTTTCCCGCATAATTCCCTACTATTAATGTTTTTAATGAAAATAATGAACAATCATCATTTCGCGAGGTGGTAGATCACCATACACATAAATAGTATATTCATTACCCATTTGATGGGAGTGTGTTTAATTGTATATATAAACCATAAAAGATAAAAATATAAGTATTTTTTTATACTGGTGTTTTTGTATAATAATATAATATGTAGATTTAAGGGGGTGGATAATGAAAATAAAACTAAGGGGTTTGAGGAAAGATGTTACCTCTTCTTTGGGTAACTCCTTCTGGTTTGTAGTAAAGGGATTCCTTGGATATACTTAATCTAAAGGTGAGGATTATAGATTTAGGTGAAGGAAATTTAGGATCTATTTGTTCAGAGTTTTTTTTTCAAGGTGGTTTTATAGGTGTGAGGAAGTGAGAGGCTTGAGTGCCTTTTATATTGGAGGAGTGCCACTCTTGTAAATTTTTTGAATGGGAATTCAAACTATTTTTTATCGATGAAAATTGGATAAAATAATTGAAAAAACTATAAAAAATTCACGATTAGGTATATATATTTCAATCCAATTCCTTTTTAACTAGTTTCTCTGCCATTTAGTTCCTTAAGATTAAGGTTTAGTCCCTTAGTAATCCTAATTTCACTATAATTATTGTAATTGATTTTAATTACATTCACTAATTGTTTTTGTACAAAAACATGTTTAAATTATTGGAAATTAGAAATTACCATGATTAAAAATATGAAATCCATTTTTTAAAATTTTAATCACATATATGGTATATATTAATTAAAATTTAATCCCGTAGACTGGACGACAATGCCAGTTTTTAAAATAAAATTTTGAAAAATTTTCTTGATTTTTATATACAATTTCAAAGAGAAATTGATTACAATGAAATAAATTGTATTAATAAAAAAATAATTGAAATAATTCAATATTAAAAAAGTTTAAAAATAACTTGACACTATAAAAAAATTAGATGAAAAACAATTTTGAAATAAAATTTATTATTTTCACTATAAATTAAAAAATGATCCTTAATAAAAAAAATATGAAAAATTCATCCTAAACTAAATTTTTATGTTTCTTTAAAATATAAAGTTTATTTTGACATATAAGATTTATAAATCTTCCAAAAATTTAATTTAAAATAGGATCTCCGTTAAAAAGAGATAAATGTTCCTAAATAAAAATATAGGTTTTATGAGTAAAATAGAATTTATTCTTTTCTCATGTCTAAAAGATATATTTGATGAATTTAAAAAATATTTGATTGAATATATAATATACATATTACATTAATATCACTAACTACTTTTAATTAATTTAATTTATTATGATAAAACAACATTGTGTGAGTAAAAATAGTTTTTTTGTACTATTTTTATATTCATTTGATTCCTATATTAATTTTAATCAATTTGAATAAATTTTTTAATTATATTTTTTAAACTAATTTTTTCATAATTTTTTAATAATATTTAAATAATATAACTTAATAGCTAGGTTATATCTTATTATATTAAGTTATATTATTTTAATAATATATTATTGTTCGGTAAAACTCAGTATTGTGCATAACACAATCCATTAAGGAAACTCATTATTTTTTGTGATTTATGATAACTCAGTGTCACGTACATTTCTAGATATAAAATGTATTGAATTTATTTAGAATAGTAAATATAATATAAATTCTAGGGGATATTATATTACCTTACATGCTTATGGTGTATTTCCTATATGCTATCGAATGTAATGTTCTTACTTTAAATCATCCAGGCATTACATTCATCTGACCTTAATTACATTTCATCCTCACAATTCAAACTCTACATTGGTAATATTTTTTAATTTTTATTATTTTAAAATCCCACATCATGAGAAGTGTACGTATGAAATCCTCTATAAAAGAGAGAATGAGAAGTAGAAAGACCGCATGGACATACATATAACTAGATCTCTATATAAGAGAACATAAGTGGAATGTAGAGATAAATACTTGGAGTAAAAGTGTAAATATTTATAAGAAGTACTTCATTTCATAAATCAAAAACAATTAAATGATCAATAGAAATTTTAGGTCCTCAAATCCATAAATTTTCAATGAATTAGAAGACAACTAATTCGAAAAAAATTAAGGTATTGGGATTTTTTTATTTTTAAGTCAATTTTCTAATGGTGGGTAATTAATTTACTACCTAAGAAAATAAAGAAATATTCTAACATGATATATTTATATGAACACAATTTCATCCTTTGGTTGTTATTTGACCAGTCTTCCAATTTATCTAAAAACTAGTTTTGATTTCTGAAGCACTAAGATACATTTATAAAGGATGGTAAGGCCCATAAAAGAGTGAAAAATCTAAGTATTTATCTCAAACTATTTTCATAAACTAATATGGTAAGGACATTAATCCCCAAACCTTAATGAAACACTACTGTTATTTCATTAATATTTATTTATCAAATTGTTTTAAAAAAAATAATGACATATAAACCCGGACATCATGTAGTGAAAGGTAGGCATGAAACCCTTAACGTCATTCGATCATGGGTTCAAGTCACATGACCTTGTTGGAAATGATGAGTTGTCACCTGGAATATGGGTTTCCTTTTCTAAAACCATATTAATAGAATTTACAAAAGAAATATGATGTACGTCATTGAAAAATGATTAATCACTAAATATCTTTTTTACTAAGGTTTTCAATTCAACCCCGATACATAAATACTTCATCCATTTATTTCCACATAGGTCCCTAATTTATCTAGAGTTTATCCTATAGAAGAGAGAATTGACTCAGGTAATGTCCAGTTTCCCTAAATTTATGGAAAAAAACTATAAACGGATCTTTAAGATGATTTATAATTTCTTCCATCATAATATTCATTTTTCCTCAACAATTATTTTTTTATGCCCATATTTCCCATAGATAAAGAATTTCTTCATTCAGTTGAGACACTTTCCTGGGTGTCTCCTTCAACATTTGTTGCATGTGGGAAATTATTACTTCTTCTCTCTATGCTCTCCATCAATTGAGATATTATAAAACTCTATAATTATCTTTTTTGGTGAGTTTTGGAGTTGGTCAAGGTATGTGTTGTTAATCATATTTTGTGAGAAAATATTAGGTATAAACATGATATCATTCACTCCTATGAATACCTCATTTGGTTTCTCATTATCATGACCTTGTCCATTATGTTTAAGGTTTTCTCGACTCCTTCAGGTTCGTACCATAAAATAAAAAAAGAAATCTTAGTGTGAATAACAAAAGACATAGTGATATAATCATATGATCACTCATAAGATATATAACTCATGAATATTTATTTTGAATTTTTATCACATTAATTGTAACCTAGGTTATTAATTATCAAAATTCTTCATAATTGGTTATAAATAAATTTTGAATTACCCTAAGAATATACTATGGGAGTTTCCAACTAGGTTCACAATAAGGACTATTATCACATAGCAGGTTATGCTAAGTCAGACCTGATGCACCTTATTTGAGTTGTTACACCAGTGTATAACTATTCTAGAACCAAATCAACTTGTAGTATCCAGAAAAGGATTTATTTTTATGAATACCGACATAATCTATACCATTCAAAAACTATAGTATATTCTTATATACTTATAATCATATTCTAACTTAGTTTTATGTTCCCTAATATATGTGTTGGTAAAGCTAGTTCTCATGGTTTCTACTAAACAATCTCTGATACCAACTATAGCAACCCAAACCTAAAATACATAGAGCCAATTTAACTCTACCATTACATTGGCATAAGATTCAAGTAAATCGTGACCTAAAGGACCATACTATTTAGTAGTCTTGGTAAACCATATATAAACATGGGTCTTGTATTAAAAATGAATACACTAATTAGAACATAATGTTTTTCTTGGAGGATAAAGAAATTATTCCATCTATTGTATTTTTTTATATCTTTCTTAGTACACTTCACGGATTCATGGGGAAGGGAAACAAAATTAGGTAATCTGAAATGCTTATTAAGGGTAAATTACAGTGGAAGTAACAATGAATCAATGAAAATAATCGATATGATCAGGTTATAACTGAACACACATTCCATGTAATCAATAAACTAATAAGGAAGTGAGTAAATAATATATAACTGTAAGTAACTGAAAAAACATGCCATTCAAATAACTAGATGAGGAAAAAATAGTATAGAAAAGTACAAAACTAAAACACATTCCACTTAATGAATGAACTGAGAATGAAATGAAACTATAGAAATTCCTAAGTAAAATCTGATGGATAAATTGTAACTAGATTAAAATGAATGTAATTCATAATTATTTGAGGCTATGTTTTATAGGAACATGATACCTTTACTTTGAATATGATTTGAAATATACTGGGTAAAACCCCATCATCTTAGGATAACCAATAGATTTTGTCATATGAGACTAATGATACATCTTGGGGATTGAATTAACCAACCCACAACCAACAGATCTTACATTGAAAGATCCTCAACCCATGTATTGCATGTACAAAGTATTATTGATTAATAAATTTATATTCATTAACATAGAGCCTTATAAAATATTCATATTGAATAAATGATATAGATTTATCAATATTTTAATAAACAATAAAATAAAATTCAAAGTAAAAACCATATGAAAAACTGTATACTATTCAAGAAATAATCATATCCATGAAAAATGATATGAATATTTATGGGAAATTCAATGTCAAATGATCACATGAAATTTAATATTTCAGGGGAACTAAAAGGAATAAAGGAAGTGAATGTCAATATAATCATTTTCTAAATCCATCATAAATCATCTAAAGGAAGAATAAGTATGGTATCAACACAATATATCCTAATATGAGTAAACATAATGGCTTTTTGTCATCAGTTAATTTAAAATACTAAAAAAAATATTTAAAAAAACAATTTAGAGGAAAATATCATTTTTTCTTGAAAAACATTTTTGATTTTTTTAAAATAAATTTTAAAATATTTTATTTAAAAGATATCATTTTAAAAGTGTAAAGGAAGCTTCACTGAAATGGTGGAAGATAAAATTGTACATGTCATATTAAGTAAAAAATAACATTCGTTTTGCATGGTAAAATGGATAGAAAAATTCCGTATTTGTAAAGCGAAAATAATATTACTTTGATAAATTTGGTAAAATAAAAAAGGGGTAAAAATATCTTTAATAAATCATTTGTAAATGTTAAAATCGATTTTTTAAAACATTTTAAAAAATGATATTTTTAGAAGGAAACATGATCTCTGACAAAATAGGGAAATGAAATTGGGTTTTTGTAAAAACAATTTCTAAAACATTTTGAGTACCAAAGAGTGAAAAAATGGTACTGATACGTGAAAAGTTTAATGGATAACCAGTGGATAGGAAAATAAAAGGGTTTATTGAACAATGTTTATATACTTTTCTCAAATGTAAATGATAGATCTTTAAAATTATTCTCGAGGAAAATAATATTTAAACATTCCAAAGTGTCCCATACTACTTTAAAACATTTTAAATCATAAGCCTCATGTAAAAATAACATTAAATTAATGTTTTAAATACTAAGAATATATAAGGATTGATGATATTATATATCAAAATGGGATCTATATACACCGCTCAAAATAATAAAGTGGTGAGTGTGATATTTTTCTCACAAATTTATAATGTGATATAAAAATCCATTACCTTGAGTCCTAAATGTCTTGTGTGTCTCTATATTCATGAATAATAAACTTAGGTTAATTATTTACATGATTCATATACTTTTTTATGTTTATCATTACTTTTATTTATTTATTACCACATTATATACCACTACTAAAACTATTAAATTTACGTTAGGTGTTTTGAATAAATTCAGTTTATGTGTCAAAATCAACTATGTGGGTCAAATATGGTAGAGGGGGTCACAACATAACATCTATATAACATTAATCATGTAATAATTATAATATCTAGGAAAATATTATACTTTTAATATTAATCATTAAATATGGTTATGAAAAATGAACCAATGTTACAATCATGGAGTTGGTAGGCCATACGTACATATGAGTAATGTTCACCTTTTTCAAGGATCATTATGGAAAGAAGGTAAGTAATATTAATATTTACTTAATTGTAATTATATAATAAATTATATTTTATTTAATCATATATACTTTTATGTATAATTATTATGATATAAAAATAATCACATCATGTTGAGGAGGCGGTAGTCCACACATCCATGAACAATAATATCACTTTTTACATGTGTGAAAGGGTAATAAAGAAAATGACATAATATATTTACATAAATTTAATTGTGTCATGAATATAATATATATGTTTTTATATCATATATGTTTAATTAAAACCATCTATTATAAATTAGATGTATAGAGTGAACAAATCATGTCTCTTAGAGGATGCAGTAGTCTACAATTCCATAAACGATTTTATTATTTTTAAATAAAATGGAAAGTATAAGGGTGTTTGTAAAAAAATAAAAAATAAAAAATACATAATAAATAACATATATAAAATATATAAATATAGTTTCCATCATAATTCCCATACATTAAAGGTGGTAAATGAAAAATGAATAATACTCATTTTGTGAGGCGGTAGTTTTCTATACACCTAAAGAGTATGTTTGTCGGCCCTTAAGATGGAAGTGTGTGTAATTTTAGGCATAAAAATTATCAAAAAAAACATATAAATATATTTAATATAATGGTTTTTTTATATAATAATATAATAAGGATAGGTTATGGGGTGGATAATGAAAATAAAACTAAGTATGTTGAGGAATGATGTTACCACTTCTTTGGGTAACTCCTTTTGGTTTTCACCAAAGTGATTCCTTGGATAGATTTATACCAATAATGAGTATTATAATTTTAGGGGATGGATTTTTAATACATATTTTTTGAGATATTGTTTGAGAAAATATGGATTGATATGTGTGAGGATGTGGGAGGCATGAGTGCCTTTTTATAACGGAGGAGGAGAATCACTCTTATAAGTATTTGGAAATGGAATTCCACCAATGTTTTTACAATGTAAAGTGGATAATATAACAGTCCCAATTCAATAATAGGAATTATATTGTTGAAATATGGTCATCAAACGGGGTTTTTATATGTTTTTAATTTATTTGGTGCCTTATGTTTAAGGTTTAGCCCCTTGTTAAGCATAATTTCACCTTAATCATTGTAATTAATGTTAATAAAATTGTATTATATTTTCGTCAAAGGATAAGTTGACGTTATTTTATATTATAAATTATGATGATTAAAAATATATAATAGATATTTAAAAAATAAAATCATAGTAGTGGAATAAGTTAATTTATATTTAATCCCACAGATGGGACGAAAAAGCTGGTTTTTAAAGTAAAAACATTGAAAAGTTTACTAGGTTTTTATATACAATTTCAATGTGAGATTGATTCTAATGACTTAAATTGGATTAATCAGTAAAAAATTATATAATTTTACTTTAAAACCAAATTAATATATAATTTAACACTAAAAATAAATTAGATGAAAACTCCATTTTGAATTAAAATTTAGTATTTTTCACAATTCAGTAAAAAATAAACCTTCACAGAAAAATACCAAAAATTCATCCTAAACTAATTTTACATTTCTATTTAAAATATCAAGTTTTTATATATGAAATATTTATAAAAGTTATTAAATTGGATTTAAAATACTTTCTCTAATAAGTGGTGGTAAAAGTGCCTTAATAAAAATATTAGTTTCTATATGTAATATTGAGTTTGTTCTTATCTCATGCCTATAAAATATAATCGATTAATATAAAAAATATCAAACTAAATAAAAAATATTACATTAATATCACTCAATAATTGTAATTAATTTAATTTATTCTGATAAAATAGTATTTTAATTCTAAAAATAGTTTAATCTAAAAAAGAACTTTTTATATTTATTTATAATTAATTTTAAACCAATGAAATCATTTTATATTTTGTTTAAAACATATTTTTTTAAAGTTTAGTTAATACTTTTCAAAACAGTTAATTTAACAATTAGGTTATATCTTATTTTTTTTAAACAATAATATTTTAGTAATACATTATTATTTGGTAAAACTCGATCTTGCATATAACACAATCCATTTATGAAATTCATTGTTGTGTGTGATGTATATTAACCCAGTTTTATGTGCGTTGAAAGATATAAAATATATTAATTTTTTTAAAATTGTAAATATATATTATAAAATTTTTGGATGTTATATTCCCTTTCGTGCTTGGGGTTGTGTGGAATACATGCTATTGAATACAATGTTCTTAATTTATTTTTTTAGGGAGATAGAACTGAGGAAGTCTAGAATTAAGGTAATGGATTTCTGTATCACTTTTTACATCCATGAGAAACATGCTATATTCATCCCTTATTTCATTTATGTTTTTTATATACCTTCCATGAATGTAATTTATGATTCCAAACGTGAATATTATCTGGAATTAATATATACATTTTTGTATCTCACTTTCATAGGGTGTACGGTTCAAAAGTTACCAAAGTGATAAGATATTTCTATCTAAATTTTCATTCATTGAGACATATGTTCTTTTATGAACCCGTATTATTTAATGTGGTGTATATAAAACCGCATTCACATGTAATATCATTAATATATTTATCCTTATGATATTTTATGTTTCATTTTATGTTATCCTTCACAGGGCTTATGATTCAAATTCACCAAAGTGGTAAATATTTTATGTTATAATTACTTCATTTATTGATATTTTTTATGATGATAAAATGTTATTTCCCATATTTAAAGAACTTTATTAATTATATTATACTATGGTTGTTGATGATATTTTAAAATAATAATACAAATTTTCACTCATTGGTACTTAAAATAATTAGGAAAATGTTTTTCTGAAATCTCACTTTATTTCATTTTTTTGACAAAAAATTTATTTTCATAAAAAACCATGTTTTCTAAAAATGTTTTCAAAAATAAATTTTTATTATCGTATGATTTTGTGAGGAGATTTTTACACATGTTTTACATTTTTCAAAAATTTTTTGGAAGGGATATTTTTCTCATTTTCCAAATAATGCATGCTTGCCTTTTACTGAAAATATGAAAGGAATCTGTATTTTATTGTGAATTGAATGAATAAACCTCCTATCTCATGACAATAATTTTATTTGAAGATTAAATTATATGATTTCATGTTTTTTAAAGGTAAAATATTATCAAAATGTATTTTTTGAAATGATTTTTTATGTGGAATGACTTTTTTCCTCAACAAATTTTTTAATTGATATTTGAGGCTTCTTTTATATGTTTCCCAGGTTATTTACAAATAAATGGTTTTTTAAAATGGTTCATTTTTTAGAAAGGGTTTTTCAAATAAATTTATTTTACTCAAGAAACATTCCAAATGACATTTCTTTAAATATAATTGTCTATCAAATAAGAAATCCTTTGATGTAACTTATGGTTTTTTGGGGATGTGATTCAATGATATCATTCTTATCCTTTCTCTAAGTGGTTTATACTTACGAATACATGATGATTATGAAACCTTGTTATCTTACATGGGTTATACCATGATAAAACTGTTATGAAACTAAACTATTTTTGTGGGATATGAAATGATGAAATGGTAATGAAACCTATGTCTTGGATATTTGTTATGATGTGAATAGATTTTTATGAAACCGATTTCATTTAAAGTGTTATGATATGATTGTTATTTCTTTGATCTTATATAAAAATTATCTATGATTATCATTATGTGATTTTTGGGACCTATATATCATTATAATGCACTAGGTTAATATATATTTCTCATTATATAGACAAGAATGGAAGATATTATGTACCCAATTCAGTATGCAACTTGGTCCACTATGCTGTTCTTTCTAGTAAACCTTGACTACTATGATGTTATGAGTAGACCAATCTTTCATGTCTATAATGTTATATATGAATCTAATTACAGGTTCATTGTTTTATGTATGGACATTTTTTAATGTCCATAATGTCATGCATGGACTTGTCTTTCATGTACATAATGTTTTGTGTGGACCTGGTTGCATATACCTAAGTTAATGTGGGGGCCTAATTTCGTGTCCTTAACTAAATGAGTGAACTTATATCTATTTAAACATGATAAAATTGTTATAATCTGATGTGTATGCCAAACTCTATATATTACGAGAATTTTTATTCTCAAGGATTTTATTCTTTGAGTTCTTTATGATTAATGTCTTATGATCTGCTAAGTTTTCTTCCTTGCCTCTAAATTCTGATCCTTTTTTATGTTATGGTTTTAAAATGTTATGCTAATGTTATCATATAATTATTACCATGTCATACTTATGTGGTAATTGATATATCACTTACATATCCTTATTGAGAATCTGAGCTCATCCTTTCTAATGTTTCACTTCCCTAGGTTATGAAGAATGGTTTAAAGTAGGGTATATTTGTGATGAGCTATAAAGGGTAGGATTTTTATAAGAGATGTTAAATATATTTCACCAAGTTAGAAGATTGTGTACCTAATTTTCAAAGATACTAAAATATTATGGTCCACAATATTATGTTTTTTTAATGTATTGATTATTCATTTAATAAGATGTAATATCCACATATGAAAATACAAGGTCGGTATAGAAGGAAATATTATAGAGGTCCAAGAAAAAAATCCATATATTCCCTTATATATATAATTATAAAAAGTTTCAATCCATTAAAACAAATTCACTTTTAACCCCAAGTGGTAGAAGGATACATTGAAAAGATAAAAAAACATCAATTATAGTCATACTAATTTTTTGATAAGAAAGAAAATCCTTATCCCTATGTATTTGTAGAGAAAATGATTGATAAAATATCAATTCCTTATCCCTAAGGTATTTTATTTGGTGTTATTTTGTAAAATAGAATATGGGCTGTGTACAATATTCTATTCAAGAAAAACAACAAAAAACATTAGAAAAATTTCCTGAAAGATCATGAGAAGTCCTTAAAAACAAGTTATGAAAAATACCATCTGTTTTGGGGAGATATTATTCCAAAACATTCTATATAGGATATTATAAAGTGTCATCTCTATTAGATATTGAACAATGTAGGGATAAGTTGTGTAGACTATTTGGGTTATTTTAAAAGATGTAATGGTTTTATCCGCACTAAAAAAATCTGTGATAAAAGTTATATTTATCATATCTAAATATATTTCCATGGATAAAGAAAGATTTTATTATCTCTTTTTAGCACCGGTAAATGCATACTGATATTAGAACTAAGAAAACTAATAAAACACCTTTTTGAGAGCTAAAGTTATTGATGATAAAGAAAAACTTTATCAGTGATAAATTTAGTAATTATAAACATCTATGTTAGAATCGTCCCCTTAGCCATGAAAAATGACATTATCTAATATAATTTTATTTTCTCGAAGAGTAATCATAAATAAATAAGTTAAAAATATATTATATATTAATTATATAAATTATAAACATACTAAAAATATTAGATGCTAATAAATATATACTTATTTATACACATATAAATTTAAAAAATGAAAACAGTAATGAAACATTATTCGAATATATTACAAAATAATATTACAAAAGAAAACATATTGAAATAAAAATAAATAAATTTATAAAATTTCATTTAAATTTAAAATATTTATAATTAAATACTATGTAAATACGAATAACTAAAATTTGTATAAATATTTAAATAAAAAAATATACAATAAAAAATATATATTAATTATAAAAATTATAACAATATTAAAAATATTAGAAATTAATAAATATAAATGTATAAATAATTATTAAATATGAATAAATTTGATTATTTTGAAAAATAAGTATTAAAATGAGTAAATAAAATAAAATAAATTAAAATAAAATAAAAATTTATTTAAGGTCAAAAAGGATATGAGAAACGAAACATCACACAAGTTCATGGGCCAACAAGGACATATTACACTCCCTTAATGGGTGGACCCACTTTATTGGTATCCCATTATATTTTTTATACCTAAATTCTCCCCATTTGATGGCCTAAAGGCCCCTTCATCCGGGCATGAATCCCCTGCCTATGTTATATGTTGTGCTAGTGTGTAATTATGTCATTATCCATGTCAGCGTTATCACTTGTGTTTCTGACTACACAAGTAGCCATAAATTGACAATAAATCCATTCCAAGAGGGTTCATTAATGTCTGGATCCTGACCACATATAGAATTATTATGTGACTTTACAACTCATGTAATTCCCCAACTACATTAGAAGAGTTAATATTAAAAATGAATAAAAATAAATGAATAAATAATACATTAAAAAATATTAAATATAAGAATAAATATTATTAGTCACATAAATTTACAAAAAAATACATCTTAATAAATATGAAAATTTAAATTAATAAATATAAAAAGCAAATTTAAATACAACAAATTTAAAATAATTTTCTATTTACAAATGAATAAAAAATAATTGGTATAAAAATTTATATAGAAAACATTAACAAATGAATAAATATTAATTATATAAATTATCACTATCTTCAAAATATTATCTATTTAAAAATGAAAATGAATAAATAAATAACAAAATATAATATATCACAAAATATTGAATTTATAATTATTAAAAAGAAATACATATTGAAAATGAAAAATTTTAAAAATATAAAATATGAATAAATATTAAAAATGAATAATTAACATCAAATGATTTTTTTAAACCATTAATAAAATTATAAAAATTAATAATATTTTAAAAAATAAAATTAAAAAAATAAAAAATATATTAAAAAATGAATCAAATATATAAATTATATAAATTGAAAAAATATTAAAAATGTTTAAAAGTTAAAAATTACATCTAAATACAAATTATTTATAAGAAATTAATAATTAAAAATGATTAAATAATAATTATATAATGATTATATTATAAAAATATTAAAATTATTATTTATAAATAATGTTTACATATAAATATTATTTTATTAAAATGTGTATATATATTATATTTCTTTAATTACTTTTGAATAACATCAATTCTTTGAATTAGACATACAGAAACTTGCATACATATATATATTAACATACAAACAAATACGTATATACATACATATACATACATACATGAACATACACATACATACACATACATATGCATACACATACATACACATACACTAACATACACGAACTTCTCTACACATATACATATGTACACACATACATACACATACATACATAAACAGACACATACAAACATACAGTTACATAATTTCATACACACACATACACATGCATATAGACATAAAGATGCATACATACATATATACAAAAACATTTACATATATAAACATACGTATAAACACATACGAACATATAAACATGCATATATGAACAGACACATATACAAACGTACAAACATAACACACAAACACACACCCATATATATATATGTACATACAGACATATATACTCATATATACACATACGGACATATATGTACACATAATCATACGTGCACATATATGCACATGCATACACAATTATACACATATATATACAAAAGCACACATATATAACCATACATTTACATTCATAGAAATACATATAAACATACATACATAAATACAAACATAAAAATGCATACACATACATACACATGCATACCAAAACACATATAGACATATATACACGTACATACACATATAGACACACACACATAGACATATTTGTGTCTATGTGTGTGTATATAAACACATCTATACATAGACATCCCTATATACATATATAAACACACACACACACATTGATATATATATATATACATATATGTAGATATTTTTTGACACCCAAAATTTTATTTTCATTAATGAATAATTCCATGTTTCCATATATAATCCTTTACTTTCTTTTTTTTCATTTTGGAGGAATCTATAGTTCTAGACTAGAACATTTCACAAAGAAACCATGGGAGGCCTTTTAGTGACATCCCATGGAAATATAGGTGTTTTTTTGGTGGTGGAGGTTATGGGGTGGGGGGGTACATCGTGTTGTGGTGAGTGTGGGTCGAATCATGACACTACCCAGGTAGTGTGCTTTATTTTCTTCAAGATATGCCATACCATGGAAGGGGAAATTTTATATAATGATGAGAGCCTGGTAGAGGGTCTTTTTCTGCCAGAATTTTGAAATAGTGAATTTACACCTTTTCTTTAACATTATTTTAATCCATTTCTCCTCATTTTCATGACAAAGGTGCTCCTACTATAGAAAGGTCCCCCCTGCATGGTTAATGGTTATCTCCCACTTTATTTAAGTGGTTTTTATAAAGGTAACTTTTTATTTCTAATGGATTTCCCATCCTCTCTCATTCAAGCATCATCTATTTCCATTTTAGTCATCTATTTTTGACTTAGACTAATGTGGGGGTAGAGTCATCCTATAGGGATATATTTACAAGAGGGTTATTTTGATTTATAAGATTATATGGATTAATTATTCCATATTTTTGTGGTATTTAATGAAAGTGACAAGTTTTCTTTGAATTAATGGTAATTGTATCTATATTAAAATTATTCCTTTAGTTTTCCTTTCATATTAGTGTTTTTTTACATTACTCTTACTATGACCTATGGATGATATTTTCTTGATTTATATTTGTTGTTATCACCTTATTTGGGTTAAAAAGATGTATTTACTTGTTTTTCAGCATAAAAAACATATTAAGAACTATAATGTGTGCAAAAAATCATTTTAATGGGAATTTGTTTTGAAAATGGATTTTAAAGTGGGTTTAAAAGATGAAATATGTTTTGAATGTTATTTCATTGATTTTTATGCCTCTAACTTTTGTAAATTCTTATTGATTACTTAACTATTAATGATTATTTTTTAGGAGATTCAACTTCTATGTGTTACACCTAGGTAACCCAGGCATGTGTTGGTAATGTAGATGAGTGTTGTTTCAACTTTGTTACTAAACTAGTAAGGGGTCATTCTTTGCGAGATTGTGAGAGCTCCTAGGAATTATTTAATTTTTCAAGATCACAATGGTCAACAAGTGTTCTGATAGCAAGTTTTTGTTACTTTTATAGACATAGGTTACTACTGCATGATGTGTATATTGTTCTGGTTTGTGTTTTTTATTTTCTTTTGGTCACATGTTTATTTGTGAATTATGTTGCAGATTAGGAATTATTTCACTCCTTTATATTTATATTCCTTTTTTATAATATTAGTGGAAAATCACATAATTATTAAAAACAATGGATTTTTCAAAATTATTTTTACTCCTCATTTCATAAAAAATGAATATTTATAAAATAATATTTTTTGAACTATATATCATGGTTTTCATGACCAAAAATATTATATAGATTCAATGTGATTTTCTACTGGGATTTTCCTTACACCCTGATATACATTTGGGTGTTTGAATATTTGGATATGTCTATTTTATATAAGGGGAAATGAGTTGCTTATTATGGTGGCACTTCCTGACACCTTCTTCATTCTTCTTGGTTTTTGATTAATGGTGACCACTAATGGGAAAATGATCCAAGGATTCATATATATATATATATATGAAATATATATATATATATATATATATACAAAATGTATGATGTCTTTCTTGTAAATGAATTTTGTATATTATATGGTATGGAAACCAGAATTATTCTCCATCAAAGATACCAATAAAATAAATGTTTCATAAGATGAAACAAAGAAGAGTCAATTGTATTTTCACAAATAATGCATTAATTAGATAAGGCATTAATATATACATAAAAAATGCATATATTAATGTATAATAAACCCAAGATCATCATCAAGATATATATAAACACTAGTACCACATGATTTTGGTTGGTGTTCTTGTTCGAGTCAAACTATAACTCAATGCTCTTTCATCTTATTACTTTTTATATAAAGGTACTAGAACACCATAGAGAGAATATTGGATCTCACTCAATGGTTGAGGGATTCAGATGACAAATTTGGATACCCCATAGAGGTTAGATTATTTTGTTTTCCACTTTAGTTATATTCATCAAACAAATAAAATTAAGATCAAGGGTAGTAGAATCTCTTTAAGGTAAGGTAATCCATCTTTATAATATTTCTTCATTTCAGTTTTTACATAGGTATCATATTATCTTTCATGGGGAACTTTATGACTGGGATTAAATCACTTATTCATGATATGATAATTCATAATATACTCCAAAAAACCATTCAATGTTATAAAAGTCAACCGATATTTATATTTATAAAATCAGTCTTTAAATGAATAAGAATCAAAAAAATAGTGGAGTTACATGTTTTTAGAAATTCTATTTCATAAAGGGTTTACCCTTGTGTTTCTGGGATATGTAATAGTAACCGACACCGTACACATACATATTTGAGACATGTAAAGGTAACCAAGTCATTGCCATTATATAGAATGGTTATCATAAGGGTTTTCTTTCCTCACCCCTATATATATTGGTCTATATAAAGGCCATTTCAACTTACCTTTATGGGAATATAGGTTTGCGTAAAGGAAGTTGTTATTTTTAAAGGGTTACGTATAGGTAACAAGGAACTTTCCTCATACGTGTGTAGGTAATAGTTCCACTGAATAAAGGTATTTGATGATTACCTTAAAAAAGGATATGATAATTAAAGATAACCAATATGAAAATGACACGAGTAAAGGTATTACCTATACATGAGGTGTGACATAAGGATTATTTACTCATTACCCTTATGAAATTAGTGATGCGTAAGTGTCTCATCCTTCAGTAAAATGTCTTTTTGAATACAGAGGGTAGTGATCCTTATTCATAATGTCTATTTAAATGTAAATAGAGGGAACCCTTATATAGGAATGGGATCCTACATAATGGTAAACAAAAAAATTATTAAATATTAGTTTTATCATATAAAATCGTTTAATGGTTTAAGAAATAGTTATAAACTATTATAAAATGTATTTTGGGATATTTTAATTTATAAAAGGATTATATATTAATTAGTTATAAGTTTTTTATAATTAAATAATTTTAAATAAAATATTGTTATTATAGAATATTAAATGTTAATATTTAAAATATAGTGTATCATATTTTATTAAATTACATATAATTTAAAAATAATTTCATTTATTTATAAATCATAAGAAATAATTTATAAATGGTTATAAATTATGGAAAAGAAAAAAAATATAATTTCTTTATATTTAAGTTATATATTGTTAATAGTCAACTATTATGAATTAGTAGAAACAAAATAGGGCCTTATTTGTGTATAATTTAAACCACATTGAAAATGTTTTCATAATTGATATTATCTATAGTTAAATAATGATTAACTATATTATATTTATAATTTTTAAAATTATTAAATAATTTAATTATAAATACTTTATAATTCATATAATATTAAATATTTAAAATCGAAATTCCATATAATGATTTGTATGAAAGAGTTCTGATTAGAATGAATAAAAAAATTATATTCAAAACAATTAAATGTTCATATTATTCGATATATAATTATTAAATGTTTATAAAAATATATTATTTATGAATGATTCAAAAATGGTTATATCATGTTTATATATTCTAATTCTTCATTTATTTAAAGGTTATACCCTTCTATATTAATGTTTAGTAAATTTTTAATGAAACTTGAATATTGTGAACACTTTAGTTTAAAATGAAAAAATGATTCTAGGATAAGGCCTTGTATTAAATGCTAGTATTTACTCTAAAATGAATTTAGTTTTTTCATCTATATTTACCTAGTTTTTTAAATGAAGTTATGAGATTGATTATATTTTCTAGGTATAGTTTTTTCATATTTTTTGATAGTGACATCATGAAATAAATTATATATTGAGTAAAGTCTCACTGTGAAGAGGGAATTAGGGTCCGAAAACCTACTTAACAAGAAGCTTGTTAGTTTAAAAATAAATTGAATGGGTTTGGATATCTATCATTTTATGGTTACTCATGGGGAGAATTTTAATATTGTATAATTCTAAACATTTACATAGATTTTTCATGTACTTTATTTCTATGATGTATTCAGATATGTATGAATATAATTACGTTCAAATTTTTAGGGGGAAACAAAAACATGTGGGTTTTGTAAAGAGTTAAACATAAATATGGTTTTAATATATTGGTCTCATGGGGGAAAAGGATTCCAAACTAAAATATAATAAGAATTATTTCACGAAATGGTATAACATGCGATAACATGATTAGATTAAAAATTTATCTGAAATACTAAGTTATAGATTCCATCCAATGAAAAACATTTCACTTCCTTAATCATCCAACAAGGTAAGTTTTTTTAAACCATGGTGCACTTATATTATCATTTTAAAGGATTGAAATTAATGAGTGACATTGAATCATCCCTGGGTAGGTTCCCCCATAGTAGTGTTTCACTATATTTACTTTTGTTAATCTATTTTTTATATTTTCTTGGGGTTAAACATAGTTTTGAAACCATTAAGAAATATACCAGAGGGATATTCATCTACATAATAAATTATTATTTTAAAATATTGGGATGTTACATTTTACCCCCTTTAATAAATGTTTTTTTCACAATTTTAATGTTTTCTTAGTAACCAAGGGTTTGACATTTGGAAATTATTTTGTGAAAAACCCACATTGTATAAAGTGTTATTTAAGAATCCAATTAAAATAAGAGAAAAATCATCACATAACTAGTTTTCTAAATAGGAGAAATTTTTTGTGAATTAAAAATATAGGTTTAGAAATAAGTTCCATTAAAGAGATAATATTGTAATTTTTTAAGAGATAAGAGACCATAGATTTATTGAAAATAAATAAAAATTTTATATCAAGGGAATTTTACTAAATTTGATGGATCCATTTACCATATAGATTAATAACATAATGAAATATAATTAATTTATGAGTATTATTTCATCCTTTTATTTTTTTTTACTATAATCACATTTGTTTCTCCAAATGATGAGTGTTCAAGATATTTTTCCCAAAATCACTAAAAATTAACTTCTAATGGATCACATGATTACAAAAATGATATAAAGATATTACACTTGTATATAGATATTAAAAAAACTAGAAATATGTATCATAAGGTTTAATAATTCCAAAATAGATACACCTTTCTATTAATATCAAAATACAAGGTTCAACATAAATCAACCATAACAAAAAAACCCTACATAAAAAATATCCTCAACATTAAGAGACATAATTGGGGTTTTCCAAAATAATATTTCATGTTAAATATCAAGTTATAACTAATGGTTAAAAATTCCTCAACCTAATGAAACATTTCCCAACATATAGTTAATCGCTTAAAAAACCTAAAACAATTCAATCATATTTGATCATAAAATGTGTTTCTCAAAATCAAAATAATATTTATCTAAAAATAATTTATGAAAAAAAAATTCATACAATCTAGTACATCACATAGTTCAGTGGTAGAAAATGCACCCTTATCACCCTTTATTTGTAGGTTTAAGCCCCACGACCTTGTCAGATGCGATGGGCTGTCACTTAGATTATGAGTTTTCCAATTTCTAAAATTATGGAAAAACAAATGAAATTATAATATTCATAATACAACTTTATCCTATAATATTCCCATGAATATTCTGAATATATTCAAAAATGACATTAGTACTTAAATCACTTTTGAACCACTATGGTTTTCTATCTAGGAAATTATTTTCTAAAAAATAAAACAATTTTAATTGATTATAATTACCTCAATATCAAGAAAATAATAAATATTATCTTTTACCCAATCATACATTTGTATAATATATCACCTTACTATTAAATCAACTTTTGATGTCATTAGTCTCATTCAAAATATTCTTAAAAATTTTAAAGTAAAACTATTGTATAATAATCCTTAGAATTTCATTACCCTTATAACCAGAATAGTGCTGATAAAAATACTTCAACAACATAATTCATGTGTTCCGAAATATACCTTTATTCAACAATGTAATTCAACAACATACTTCAAAAACTTGAATTATTTTTATAATATAATCCCTTAGGAATTAATCCTTATATTAGGATATAAACTCAGATAATGAATAAGTTACCCAAATATAAAACATTGAAATGATAGTGGTTCATTTGGTTGAAATCTATTTCCATGCATCTTGTTAAGTATAAACTTTATTTTTGTCCAAAAATTATCAACATTAGCCCCTACCTTTACATGATTAATTTTTTTACAATTCTATTAATAAATATTCCTTGGTTATTATTTCCATGTTTTTGACAAGTAGAAACACAAATTTTATTTTCCTTATCATCTTTAACACATGAACATTCATGGTACATTATCCTTATCTCCTTTAATTTGTTTATAAATTAAATTATGCTCAATTTATTAATATAATTTGATATATCTCATTTAAAATTATCACCAGATTTATAACATCCATTCCCATTATACTAGGCATATCATTTGATAAATCGTTATATTTCCCATCACATTGGTTATTCTCATGCTTTCTCCTACTTCCCTATATTAACTAAAAACAATAAAAGAAAAAAGATAATAATAATAATTTAATATACAAAATGGGAAACATATAAACCTATGAGGGAATAACTTATAAATGATAAGTATATCCTAAATTATGAGTCTTTAGGATTTAATCTAGTTTATCCACGTTAATGTTTTTTATTTGTTTTTCTCCCAAAAAAATTGGTTCAATTCCTTTGTAATGGTACATAAAGTGTTTGTGAATTTCAAACACATATCCTTAGGGAGTGTCAATCTAGATGTGAATTAAGTACCATTCTTTTATACTATGTGAAGATCAATTTAATCCATATACACCATTTTTATTGTTTTACCATTAGGTATAACTATGTTAGGGCCACATAAAATTGTAGTATCCATACATGGACATAATTGTTTTATAAACCACTCATTATATACTTCACCCAAATTCTAGGATATATTTTTTTATACTTATACTTTTCCTTATAATTTTTTGGAGGGTTCTCACTAAATTACTCTAGTCCTAATTCCTAAAATAACTTAACCTTTCTCTAATAACAAAAATTTTGACCCAAAAATTTTGAGAATATTATTAAATGACTTTTAAACTATAATACCCTATTATTAATACCCAATGATTTTGATTCCTAATGTATTTGGAAGAATAGAAACCTAAAACATCAAAAGAATCTAAAATATAACATCTTTATTTTTTTTCTCCTTTGTGAGATCCTAAATACATTTTAGATATTAAAATTGAAAAGGATAACCTAAGGAAATACATAAAATAATTGGGTAAGCTAAAAATGATTAATGGAATAAATTGGATAAGGGAGCATAGCTTGTTAGTCAAAGGAATAACATGGAATCATAAAAGAGACAGATTAAGAGAAATTACATAGATGAATAACATAAAGAACATGATATCATAAGAAAATGGAATCATTGGAAATGTGGTAGAAACATATAACATAACATAAATAAAGTCAAGGATAACTTCATAGATAATATCACATGGTGGAAAAATTTCCATATTAGATTAGGTTTACACCCCAATCACATACACGACTCATCAAGACACTGAAGATTTACCAAAATCATTTGAGAACTATCTGGGTATACCCACCGTAACATGTTCAGGATTTTGGTGTTCCATATAATGAAAATTAATAAAATTTCATAAAGATAAGAATTATCCTTGTAGATAAAATGGAATGCATAATCTTGTCTCAATTCACAGTCAAAGAAAATTTCATAATTAAGGAATTTGAGAGATGAACATAAGACACATATTACATTATATATTTAAGTGAAAATAAGCTAGGTATATATGTAATATAAATATATACATAATTTATAATAAATCTATAATATCAAAGGGTTTCATCATTGAAGAAAATTAATTTAAAAGACTAAATGGAATATTTTTTGAGAAAAATCGACATTTCACTTGAAAACACTTCTAGAAATATAAAAAAATATAAAACATTATTATAATAATTTTATTTAAAATTAATCATATAAAAATATAAAATTAATCTTATATTAATTGAGTGGTCATGATTTTGGGTAATTCCATACATGCCATATATGATTGAAAAACATTACTTTGACACTATAGTAAAAATATCAAAAAGTACCTCATTAGGAAAACTATAAAAATTTTCTTGTAAATTTGATTTATAAGAATTCAAACATATATAAAAAATTATTACATAAATCTCTTTTATACTATTGAAGTTATTTTTTTAAATATTTTTATAATTCTTGGATTTGGAAGGAAAATGATTTTCAAAAAAAGAGAGAAATGAATCCAAATTTTCTTAAAAAAATTGTATCAACCATTTTATGTAAAAATATGAGCCGAAAGTAATGTTACATTGAAATTTAATCAATAAATAAAGGATTAAAAATCAGATATTTTATTAAAAAATTATTAAAAAATTTCCTATAATGGAAATTCAGCATAAACAATATTGATTAAAATGAGATTAAATCAGAAATTCTTACCAGTTTAGTAACATTTGAAACATAACTCTAGTGAATGAAGTAAATGAATTATATATTAAAATATCATGAATTATAAAGGATTTGTGATATAATATGTAAAGTTTCAGTATATAAACCATTAAAATAAATTAGATGCATAAAAGAACATGTGTCTCAATGACTGATGTTTTGAGATGAAACCCTTACCTCCTGTTCAGACTTTGTTGTGTATGTCATATATCCCATGTATAATAAACTTATATCATTTTTTATTTCATTATATTATTTTTGGGATTAATCACTTATAATTAAAACATTTACATAATTTATTTAAAATTTAATTTAATTACTTATTAGTTTTTTCCACATTGATTTTTTTTGACAATTCTTAGTTTATAATTTCAAAAATGCATTAGTGTATTGACCATGATAAATTGGGTCATTATTCCATTGTATCCAGAATAGTAATAATACTATAATTATTATTTTTATAAATATTTTAATATTTTAAAGATTACTATTAATTGTGATTGTGAAAATTGAACTACGTTACAATCATGGATACATTATGTCTTGTGTATGCATGTGTATGGTTTCCAATTTTCAATAGTCATGATAGAAATAATGTAAGTTTTATTATATATTTATAATATGATAATAATATTTTAAATATAATATTATTTCTTTAAATACACTTATATATACCATCCATGTGATTCCAAAATAAAAAAATGTCTCACAATGCTTTGTAAGGCAGTAGTCTTCCATAAACATGAATGATATTATCATTTTTGCATGGATGGTAGGGTAAGAAAGTATATGATATTTCAATTTTATATAATGAATAATATTTCATTAATATCTTATATAATTAATAAATCAATCATCATAAATATATATGATATGTGATAATTGTAAATGAATTACATCAGTTCATGAGACGGTGGTATTTTGTACACATGAATGATGGTTTTATTTCCCATTTTATAGAAGAGGAGATAGATTTTAGTAATTATTTTAACATAATAAAATATATTTATAAGGTATATAATTATTTTATTTTATCAACATGATTGATTAATATTTTAAGGAGGTGGAGGAATAAATAATATAAAGATTCCCTTTAAGAGCAATACATCTTCTTTAGACCACCTCTTTAGAGTAACACTTAAAACCTCATTATATTAAATTTTGGATAAAAAAAGACTATAGAATGTGGTGAGGGAATTAATTAAGGTATTTGGGTAGGTATTTGATGAACTAAAAGTCTTTTTTAGGGTAAATTGTAGAGGATAGGGGGTTCTCATTTATATGTTTGGGAGAGAACATAACTATAATATTTGAAAATAAAAAGTTATAAACATGTTTTACACATTAAAAAAAGATATAAAATGGTTTATTACAAAAAATTATATGAAATAAGGTCTAAATATTTCCATAAAATTGAAACTTACCATGTTTTTATGTCCTTTAAACCCAATCTTTTTAGTTCTACCCCTAATAAACCTTTTTTATGATTAAAACTGTAATTAATATTAATAGTTTTACTATTCATTAATCAAAAAACATTAATATGAACATATTATATATTATAAATTATTCTTATTCAAGATATGGGATCAATTTTTAGAAATTAAATTGAAATAAGTTTCTAAATTTAATTTAAAATCAAACCCACTGGTGTGATAAAAATTATTTTTTCAAAAAAACAAATTTCATAAGTAAATTTTTTTATATAAATATTCATCATTGAATTGGTCTTAATGACCAAAATTTTATAAATAATAAATTTATTTAAATTAATTTACTTCTAAAACATTTTTCACAAAATATAACATTTTAATTGATTTAAATGAAAATGCAATTTTCAATAAAAACCAATATTTTCCACTATTCAGGTACAAAATTAAATTTCTTTGAATAAAAAAAATAATCCTAAGATAATTATTAATTTTTTTATTAAAATTATAAATTTAATTTATTAAAATAACTTAATTTTTTTTAAAAATTAATTTTATTATTTTTTCATAAAAAGTAATGAAAATCATTTTTCTGAGAAAAAATATATTTGAAACTTAAAAAGACATTTTCAATATATTTTATTTATCCTTAATTAGTAATTTTCAAAATTTTATTATTAATATTAATATTTAAAAATATAAATTCAATGTTATAATAGTGAGTTTTAAATAATAATATTTTAATAGTATATCATAGTTCGTTTAAACTCAATGTCGTGCGTTGTATACCCTATCAAACATAGTGTTCTTTTAAATCATTGGGCATTACAAGAGACCCTTACACTACTAAAAATTATCGAGGTTAGAGGGTTTACCATGATGTTACTGAAATGAACATATACCCTCATATGGGGATTGCATATACTTTTAACCACGTGGTGACTACTTAGTCACCCACAGCTCATCAATGCCCTCACTGTCACACCTTGATATTTTAATGTGAATTTCTATTTAAATAATTTTGTTTGAATATATTATTTATGTTTAAAAAACTAAACAAAATATAAAATGGTTAATGTTATTGGGGAAAAATATTATAGTCTAATAAAACTTTAATACATTATGAGAAGACAAAATGGAGCATCATTAAGAGATGCACACAAGTAGTAAATCCACATGTAAATAAAAATAACATGAACATAAAATCTGTATCCTCTTGGTTTTCCCTGAAGATAATATCCTCAGATGATACTATGTAATTAAGTTAGAAAATTACTAATAGAATATACAAGTTGCGAGAGAAGTTAATAAATAAGATGAATGATTCTAATAATATTTATAATGTATAGGAATAAAAGAAGATCGTTATATATATGGTCATCGGAAATATACTTGTTTGGAATATGGTTGTTCAAAATATAGTAATTGGGTATGAATGTATCAAATATTTATATTGAATCTATGTATTTTTTTTGTAAAAAATTGAAATTAATATAATTATAGAATGGAATAAAATAGATTCTATTTGTTCATAATATTTTATTATTAAAATAAATTTTTTATAAATTTCATATTATTATTATTATTATAGAATGATTTTATATTTTCCTATAATTATAATAAATATTTAAATATTAATGGATTCATAAAAATAAATGGTTTGAAGATGAATAATTAAATTTAGTTGTATGTGGTTAGAATTTATTATTCTTAAAAAAGATATTTTTCAAAGAATTCTTTTTTAAGTAATGTATAAATAAAAATAAACTGATCAATTTTAATTTTTCAATATAATGTAAATTTTAAATATCTAAATATTTGGTTAATAATTATAAATTATATGAAATATGATAAATAAAAATTAAAGTATAAAAACAATTTTTTACCTAAAAACTAATTTGAATATCTATTTTATGTTCCCTTTTAAAAGTTAATTTTTTTTATAGTTAATAATTGAATTATATTAACTTGAATCCAAATTTGGAATCATCACATAAATATTTGGTAATTTGGGTCACCTTATATTTTTATAAAATAAATAATTACCATCGTAAATAATTAAACATGGTAAAAGGGGTAAACATATGTAGATTATCATGGTAAGAATTCTTAAAAATTTACTTAATATTTATACATTATATAATTCGATAGTTTGGTGTGAACTTAATACTCAAATTTCCTGAAAAAAATTCATACATAACTCTTCTAAATCCATTAAGATTCAATCTTTACCCTTCACATAACTTAATATTCCATGATAATTTCCTTCATGTTGGTCTATAAAAGGATGTCTTTTAGAGCCACTCCAAACCACTATTACCATTGAAAATACATTAAAAAATTCCCTTTTTTAATCTCATATGTTCCTGTTCCACTTTTTTAATCATATAGTCATAATAAGGAATCTTAATAACTTCATATTCAGGGAAGACTACATGAGATTGGACGATTACATCAATATAAGTGATGATTTATTCTCTTTTCCATTTCATATAATTTCTAACCTTCACTCTTACTGAACCTAATTCAACACTCCAATTATGATCTATTAGCATCATTATTATTCTATAAAAATTATATTATCATAATATATTTCTATTTTGTTACTCATTCATTTGTTATAATGTGTTCTTTTTTTCATCGATTCAACCACTTACATGAATGGTGTTATAATTTTTATATCATGAATGAATAATAAAAATTCTATAAAAGTAATATTATATAATAATTATTAATTTATGATTTTTTTTCATGATTATATAATGTTAATACATATATTGTTTTGTACAATCGTTGATAAAAAAAGTTGTTTTGTTGAATTGAAATTCATAAAAGTGGATTTTATCTGCTCTTTATAAACTATGTCCATAACTTCCATAAAACAACCATTGTAGTTTATAAATATATAAAAAGAACTTTGTTACCTGGAATATTATTCAAGAGTTTATAAACACTTGATAAAACATCAAGGACTAGAACCATAATGCTAAAGGTAATACAAATCGAAAAAGGCAATTGACACCCAAATATCATTTTTAACAAAAATGGTTAATATTGGAATAAATATAAAATTAAAATGAATGGAATAATGTAAAATATATATAAATATGGTTATCATATCTAATAATAATAAAAATAATTTGAAAATATACATGAGGTAAGAGAATGCATGACTAAACGGGAATCCAAGGTAAGGGTTTTTCATCTCAATTTCCCTTCATTATGAATTATTATATAATATCAAAATGAACTCATTTACATGGTTCATATAATTTATATTATACATATTATGTAATATTCTGAGTTTATTAAATGAAATTCTATGATAGATAGTGTATAAGATACAAAACAATGAGTTTAGGCGAACACAAAAATATTATTATTTAAAGACGATCGTTATAACATAGTCATTAAATTGGACGGTTTAAATATAAATAAATAATTTATAAAATATATATAAATTATATAATATTTAAAAATTTATTTATTTATTATTAGGAAATAAGAACTCAATTTTTAGTATAATAATTTTATTCTCCATAGATATATTTTCTTCAAAAATGGTTTTGATTGCGTTTTGTGAGAAACTAATTTAATTATTTATCAAAATTTTAGAAATTATATTTGATAAAATAAATATAATATTTAAAATCAACATATTAAATTTATTATATGGTAAAATTTTTAGATTTTGTGAAAGTTTGATTTTATACTGAATAGTGAAAAATACTGATTTTTACTGAAAGTATTATTTTCATTTAAAGTATTCTAAAAATAAAATTTTATTTTGGTGTAGTTTTGAAATTTTATGAGTTTTTAAATTAAAATAATGAGATTATGGTTTTTGAAATGAACTTTATACTTGAATTTAGTATAAAAACATTTTATAATGAAAATAAGAATTTTGCAAAAAAAAACATTTTTTATCAAGTTTTACAAGTTTAATTTCAAAAATAAATTCTGAAACTTATTTGACTTGAAGTTTTTATAAAGGTATACATATTTTTAATTAGTTTTTATAATTTTTTTAAATATTTATCTTTTATTTTTGGTTAATATGAGTAGGAAACATATCAATTTATCTTATCATGGTGAAGGGTAAATTTGGTAATTAATGTTAAAATTAAAATTACAAGCAATAAAAAATAACTATAACACATTCATTAATTTTATTTGATGATTTTATTTATAAATACATATACATTGTTCCATTATATGGCCTTTTGTCCATTTGGATGTAATTATTACCAATATAATATTTTATGTGAATAAAAAGAAAAAATGTCACTCTTATTTTTAATAATTATATATTTTTTAACATGGGGATAAATAGATGTTATGTTTTATTATAAATATAAATCTAAAATATAAAATATTTATATGAATCATAATAATTTTTAATTTTTAGAAAATATATAATTACCTTAAATGTTTACAGAACATTGACACAATAATTATTCAATTAATGGAAACATAAAATGAAAAAAATTAAATAAATTAAAAGTAGTATAATTTGAAATAATTAATTTGATCTGTGAATTATATATTTGAAAATATCATTTTAAAGATTTATTAAAAGATCTTTTTGTAATTTAATTTTTTTCTTGATATTATAAATGTCAAAGTAAATGAATAGTTCTAAATTTAATATTAATGTTATTTTTGAATGTGATATTTTATTAGATTATGTAAAATTCTTAAAAATCATATACTTAGAAAAGTGATTTTCATATGGTTTAAAATGTCCTCAATGTGCTATTTATGCTTTATTTTTGTAATGGATTAGATTTTCTCTGGTTTTATTTTTAAAAAATTAATTTGGAAAATTCTAAGACTAGGTGCGGAGACGGTGTGAGACTAAGAGCCCCAGTGTGACATGAATGCTTTGGTTAAAAATGTTACGTTTTTAATATATCATGTGGCCTATTTCTTATTTAAATGGGAATAAATTCTAAATGGGAGACTAGATCATAAATATGAGGGCACCATTATGTTCAAAGTAGTGACTTTACCTTAGGCGGGGCCTAACATTGACCGACGCAGGTCAACTGTGAAAGTTAGATATTGGACGTAATTGTCATTAAAATATTTTATTTGAAGCTGTATTGTTTCTTTTAATTAAGTTATTTTTTCAGGAATCCATGGTTATCACAGTAACCCTGAAAATTCCTATAATGCAAGGAGATGAAAAACACTCTGAAGAACAATGAGGAATGATTGCTAATACGTGATCAACGGTGATAGGGAACTATATTCTTCATCAATGTCACATCCAACCTCAAGGTAGGATGTTTATCTCTTTGTGATTTTCTCTTTTTCCCATTCTTTATTTCTACAACGAATGTGGCCTAATCCTCAAAAATATTATCCTTGGATCGATTGTATGTTACCAGAGGGAATATGTTGTGGGTTAGCGGGATTAGATGAAATTTATTTATATCCCAAATTCCCCAGATTTAGTTCGTTGGACCAGAAATCTTGGACAACATTGTTAAACCTATGCTATATTCATTTCTACCACATTCTATATGTTCTTCACCATTGGAACCCTATGGTTCTAGTATTGAAATTCCAAGGTGGTTCTGAGTATGATAGGACCCCATAACCATGACAAGACATATTAAGCCAAAATTAGTTGGGATTGAAAACTGATGATTGTGAATATGGATTCATTTTAAAAAATAGAGAACCTGAGCAACGAGCGCGACCCATGAATGTAGGGCCACCAGTGGCGCCTGGTGGCACACATCAGTGACTCCGTGTAAGTAAGGCTGATGACAACGGTCTCCCCAGTAATGATCTCATGAACATGTGGTAGTTGATGGACCGCGCTTGCGGTGTTGTCAGACCCCGTAGAGCCCTTGGGGGAAGAAGCCACAAACGGTGACCAGGGGCCGTTGTGGTAGAGGTCACATTCTTGGAAGGTGGACCATCTATGAAAAACGTTGGCCAGTTACACATGGACTAGGGGAGCCGTTTGGCTATGCGGTTGGGAGACCGAGTGTACTAGAGGGATGTGGATAGGGTAGTCCCTGTCTGGCTAAGAAATTACAGCCTACAAGATGTGGGCCAGGCTGCTCTGACAACCTATTGGGATGGACCATATGGCATTGTAGCCAATTGGGTTAGGACAGTTCATTCCAGACTAGACATACTTGGCTTGGTTGGTTTGGCCAGATTAGATGAGGTTGAATTGAACATATTGCGTCAGGTCAGGTAGCACGAACCGGGTTAGGATGGATTGGTTGGACCTGGTAGGGTCAAACTTGGACTGGACTAGACCTATTTTACTATATTTACCATATCTTTCAAATGAGATGTTCGTTTGACAAGCCATTTATATGTGAGTTTTTTTTGGAAGTTGGTTTACGACCTAATGGATTGAGGAGTAGGTTCTCCTGGAACAAGCGTGCTATGAGAGAAATTCTACGGCAGACTATGACTATGTGATCTTGGTTATTATGTGACTTAGGGGATGCATGACTGAGTTACTCTCTACATCCCATTGACTATTTATGCTCTATCAATGTCATATACTCCATCAACGCTTCGTGCACCATTGATGACCCGGGTGCTATCATCGCTCCAGGCACCACCGACGCTCCATGCACCATTGACACTCAGTGCACCACTGATGCTCCGTGTGCTATCGACACTCCGTGCTCTATTAACACTCCATGTTCCATCAATGATCTATGTGCTATCAAAAACTATAGTGTCATGGAGACTGTGAGATATGTGGACTATAACTCAAAATCCTTCTCTTCATGAATTAGACTTATACCTATGTGAGCTGACCATATTGACCAAATTTTGTGTGTTTATTTTTTTGAGTACTTTGTCCATTTCATTTATGGTATACATTATGTATTTCTTAGTGGTATTACCTATGGTTTTGGGGTATTCTACTGAGTATTTTTTTACACACCCTTGCACGAGCTTTTACCACATGTGTCATGTCTTGCAAATACAATTGATACTTTGATGGAGTCCTATGTGGACCTGGACCAGGGGGAGCTTAGAGTGATTAGATAGGTGAGGTGTGATCCTATGGCTTCAGACAAATTTCCTATACCGACCCTTTAAGTAGGGGTTTCTACAAATGAGTTTCAAGAAATCATGCATTCACTTCGATAGATTTTTCTTTTGGTGGGCTTGTATTCTGGCCCTCTTTTCTTTCTAGTTTTTCTATTGTCTCACTCTGTGGTTTCTATCATAGTGTATCCATGCATTATTTAATTATTGATTTTACATTTCATCATTTTTGGTCTTTGATATGTGTGAGTGGGTACATGTACTTAAAAAAATGTGTCCCATTTTTGGGATATGTCTACTTAGTGCTAGTCTCCATCCCCTGTTCTATCATAGATGGGCATGGGGTAGTCATGACATGAGCCCCTCTAGAATTGGTCATGATAGAGTGGTATCATAGATAGGTTATACCTAATGAACCAAGAGTCTATAAGAATTTTTTAGGGTAAATAATGTTAAGTGTTTCAAGTTCAACTTTTAGACCAGGGACTCCAGTATTGGTGAAGCGGCCGACATATCCATACACTGAGACTCTAAATTATAATTTTTAACTAAGTAATTTAAAACATTAGTTGTAGGTAAAATTGATGGTACATGAATCATATATTATTTTGAGTGTTTTCTCCTTTACTTCCTGAGTCATCTCAATAGGTATACTCAATTGAATGTGGTATATTGATCTATTTCCAAATGCCTCCATGCATCCAGCCAGCTAGGATTCCGATGCATGATAATGAGGATGATCATCCTAGAAATGAGGCATCAGAACATGGAATAGACCCAAATATAGCACCCCGAGTGGTGTACCAATGATACCACAACCTGAAGAGCTGTAGTTACTTCCAGTTATACCATTATAGGATACACTCATGTTGAGTGCGTTGCATTAGTTCTAGAGGAAGAAATATACTAGGTTTAGGGTGAGAAAGACCCCCATATAGATGAGGATTGGCTGGAGGTGGTTATTCAAAACTTCAACCTTTTGATGATGCCTTCTATCCAGATGGAATTTATAACCTCGAACCTTCTTCAGGGCTTAGTGGGGTGATGGTGTAACTTAATGATCCAGACGCATGACGAGATGAATCTCTCTTCAGAAGAAAATGAGTGCCACTTCAGGGAGGAGTTCTTTCTAGTGATGTTAAACACAGTAAACATACAAATGCATCTACATCAGTAGTAGCGTAGTCAGACAGTAGCAGAGTACTTGGTGATATTTACAGATCTTTCTCTCTACTCAACAGATATGGTACATGACCCATTCTTCAAGTCCTAGAACTTTGATCAGGGGCTACACCAAAAGATAATGGCATCCATGATAACCATTAGCCTCCCAAAATATGATGAGGTAGTCTAGAGATCCCTGCTAGTGGAGATCTTTCTGGCGGAATAGACACCAGTAGTAGGAGATACTAGTAGGCACTAGGCAATTCATTCATCCGATGTGGGTAGCTGAAAAAAGATGCAGGGACCCAGGATGGTAAAAATTTCCAAGGGATAACCCTAGGAAACATGATTAGTGGTGCGAGGCTATATGGATAGAGAGATTCAGCTAAAGGATAGGCTTTGTTACACATCTGGCAGTCGAGGACACATGTCTCTTGATTGCCTGACTCGCCGTGTGGATGATCAATAGATAGTCAAGGGACTACTGAGGTAGAAGAGGATTTATGAGTATTTTGGTCCATAGGGAGGTGGAAATGGAAGAGGAGTAGGTAGAGTAGTATATGGTTGGAAAAAGTCTACATACCTCCACCACCACACCTAGGTGGTCTACCATGGGCTAAGGGAGCTAGTGGATAGGGACGAAGCTAGATTCCGGCGATAGAGGGATATGACCTCGATGATCCATATATTATTTTTGGTATGATATGTTTCTTTTCGAAACTTGCTATTGTTTTGATAGACATAGGTTCCACTCACTCTTTTCTTACCACAACCCTTATTCAAGACATATAAATTCCAGTTTAACTGTTGACTCAATACCTATTCTTAGAGACTCTTGCGAGGGAAGATTCAATGACAAAACACTAGTGACAATAGTGTTTCATTACTCTAGTATGAGAGAGTTTCTTTTTGGATATCTTGGTAGAAGCGTTGAGGCCTTATGCCATAATTCTTAGTATGGACTGGTTATCTACAATTAATACCCAGATTGACTGTTTTAGGTGAAGAGTATGGTTTTTCCATTGATATGGGATCATTTTTTCTTTTGTTGGTGAAAAGGAAACACATGAAACAAAAGAAAGACTGGAAAATATAATGTTTCAAGCAATTAATCATTAGTTGGTTAGTATGACCCTCAACATAGTATATGAGACGAGTCCACAGTTTCTTATAGTCTTGGTGGAGTATGAAAACATCTTTCATATGGATGTATTCGGATTACCTCCACACATGGAGTTAGAACTCTTCATTGATCTATACCTTGGGAAGACACTGATATATACACCATCATATTAGATGGATCCCATAGAGATTCATGAGTTGAGGGTAAAACTAGAGAACTCTTAGATGAAGGGCTTCATGAGACCTAGTGTTTTACCTTGGGTGGACCCAGTTTAGTTTTCCATGAAGGAAGATGAGATCTTGAGACTATTTTGGAAATCCAACACTTGAACTAGGTAACCATGAAGAATAAGTACCCACTACGGAGGATTCAAAACCTCTTCAATCTGCTAAAGGGAGTGAGGTGGTTCTCAATGATAAACCTTAGATCTAGATATCACTAGATTCCTGTAACAGATGATGATGTTCTAAACATAGCCTTCATATATTGGTACGACCACTAAAATTACATAGAGATTCCATTTAATGTTAAGGACTCCCCTTCAGTGTTCATGGGACTCTTGAACATGATTTTTTAGCCTTAGACCGGCTCATCGTGGTCTTCATTGATGTCTTCCTAGTGTACTCAACTTCTGAGGAGGATCATGAGATAAACATAAGGATTTTCCTAGACACACTTTGAGAGAACCAGATTTATGGGAATATCTTGAAGTGTCAGTTATATATTCAGTAGGTCCCATTTTTGTGACACATCATTTCATAGGCTAGAGTTTTAGTAGATCTTGTGAATATTGAAGCAGTGCATGATTTGAAGAAACCTAGGACTGTTACTAAGGTATGGAGTTTTCTGGGATTGGCTAGGTACTATAAAATATTTATACCTAACCTTTATAGAGTAGCATCACCCATAACAACCTTGACATGGAATGGGAATCCATTTGTTAGATACAAGAGTGCCATTAGTGATTTCTAGAATTGAGGCAGGGATTGAAGTGCGCCCCCATATTGAGATTACCAGAGGAGGGTGTTGAGTACATGGTTTTCAATGATACATTAGGGACCGGACATGGTTGTGTCCTGATACATGGGAAATTGTTGATTGGATATCGTTTACTCTAATTGAGGAAGCTTGAGTAGAACAACAAGACCCATGATCTTGAGATAGTAGAGGTAGTCTTCATATTGAAGATGTGGTGAAACTACAAAATGGGCTAGTGGTTTACTATATTATATGACAACAAGAGTCTCAAGTATATCTTCCCTCAAAAGGATCTGAACGTGAGATAGGGATTATGGCTAGATTTCTTATAGGATTACGAATTTGATAATTTATATATTCCTACGAAGGGGAACATAGTAGAGGACACACCTAGTAGAAGATCCTTTTTGTAGTTTCTGAGTGAGGTGTTTGAGAATTTGGGCGTGTTGGAAATATCCTTTGTGGATGGATTTGGAGAATTTTACCTCTAATCGATGGTTTTCATCCCTCCACTCTTACAATGATCCAGACAGGCACATCTCAAAGACACTATCTGTGAGACTTTAAGTTCCAAGATGTCCATAGGGAATGACCCTAATGGATATTCTAAAGGTTGGAAGCACATCATTCTATTTAAATGATGCATAGTAGTACTAGTGAAGTTGTGGGAGGAGGTCTTGAGGGAGTTCTATAATTCCCCTTTGTCAGTACATCCAAGAGTGGAAAAGATGTATGAGGACCTTTGATGTCAGTTCTGGTGTAAGGGATGAAGAAGGCGGTGGCATAGTTCACTTATATATTCCTTACTTGTCTACAAGTGGTGGTTGAGGACCGGGTTCTAGTGGGCTTGGTCCAACCACTTGAGGTACAATAGTGGAAGTGGGATAGGATATATATGGACTTTCAGATGGTTTACCATGCATGTCCATGGGGAATGATACCATATGGTTGATCATTGACTGACTTACCAACTCATCCCACTTCATTTCAATTCGTGAGTAGAGTTCAGTAGAGAGCTTGTGATGCCTCTACGCGCAGGAGATAATTCGACTTCATGGAGTCCCATCTATGATATTTTGAAGCCATGATTCTCATTTCACATCTCAAATGTGAATGGGATTGTAGGAGGTGTTTGGGACTCAATTTTTTTTGAGTATAACGTTTCATCACCAGATGGTTGTCTAGATGGAGAGGTCCATCATGGTTCTAGAGGACATGCTACATTATTGCATAATAGACTTTGGCAATAGTTGTTAGGACCACCTAACTCTGGTGGAGTTTTCCTATAATAATAGTTACCAATCCACCATTGGTATGGTTCTATATGAGGCCCTCTGTGGTTGACCTTGCCAGTCACCACTATACTGGACAGACCTAGGAGTGACAATACTCATGGTTCCAATGTTGGTACTAGATACCACATAAGAGGTGTAGATCTTCCAAGAGAGGATGAGGACTGCACAAGGCCAACTACAATTATATGCTAATAGGAGAAAGAGGCCTCTAGAGTTCTATGAGGGATCCCATGTGTTCCTTCATGTCTCACCTCGATGAGGATTGCAGAGGTTTGGATGGGTTGGCAAGTCATCTTTAAGATACATCAACCCTTTTCAGATTCTGAGTTGAGTTAGCGAGATGGTGTACAACCTAGATCAACACCCACAGTTTCACCAAGTGCATGATGTATTCTATGTTTCGAAGTTAAGGAGGTACATGAATGATTAATCACAATTCATTGACTAAAGCAAGATTGATCCTTTGTGGGTGGTCGATTCCACTAGTGCGCGTTCGATGGTAGCATGGAAATCTCAAAGAGAGCACTTGGGAGTGGGAGACTCAGAGTTGTGCTCAGTACCATCATTTTATATAGATTAGCCCTTATTTTGAATTTTAGGTATATAAATCAGTAAGGTGGGGAGAATGTAAATACTTGTATTTTCTCTAGTTTTATTTTTATAAATTAATTATAAATTTATGAGACCACATGATGAGATAGCGTGAGATTCCAAGCCCTGGTGTGCCTAAAATGTTTTGGTGAAAAATGTTATGTTTTTAATAATTCACTTGGGATGTATCTTCTTTATAAAGAAATAACATCTAAATGGGTTACAAGATTATAAATACAATGGAACTGTTGCATTCAGTGTAGCGACTTTACCATAGGCAGGCCTAACATCGAATGACGTAGGTCGACTGTGAAAGTTAGAAATTAGACGTAACCATCATTAAAATATTTTAATAAAAAATATTTTATTTATGCTAATTTGGTTTCCTATAATTAACACCTTTTTTTAGGAATTTGGGTTTATTTCCATAACCCTAGAAATTTGTCACGACCCGACCCAACGGGGCTCGAGCCGCGACTCCCCAAGCCCGCCTCTAATAGGCCAGGGGCTGGTGACCAGCGCCAAGTAGGCTAACACACACATGGGAGGCATTAGCCTAAGGTACCTATACACACACACCCACAAACACCTCCATGCAACAGTGCAGAGATATAGAAACATAAATGCAAAAGCATTCATACACTTTCCCACAACTAGAGTATAGCAGAAGTACAAAGGGAAAAACAGGGACCACCAAAAGAAAACTACAAAAGCGCGTCCAACCTGCTCTGAAGAAGGGGAACACTGCCACAAACACCTGCCAGAAACTCCCTCGGCACAGCTCTAGTAAACACCCCGGTCAACACGCTCACTAAGCTCCGCCAGCTCCAGGTCCTCCTAGGACTCCGTCAAAAGGCCTGTGGTCTGCACAAGACACAAACATGTGCGGGCAAAGCTCGTGCAGGGGTGAGTATAAACATACTCAGTGGGCACCCCAAAACCAAAACCAAAGAGACCAACTGAAAGGCATCAGTCCGCTCAACCCAGCCAGAGGGAACCCAGACGAGAGAGAAACTCCATCTCGTGACCATCTTCGGCTAAACACAACTAGTCAGCTCAGCTCAGCTCATGTGTATGCCCATACATACACCTTGAACAATCCAGATATACTCAGCTCACGCCACAAGCCACAAGAGGTACCAAACTCATCACCAGCAACTGTCCCAACCAGGAGAGTACACAACACTATCACTGTCATCCCAGATGACACTCATCCGAGAGATACACTCCATTGGGTTTCTCACAAACCTCTCTGACGCTCAACCGAGAGATCACGCTCGTCGGTTGACATCACTGAGGAAAACTCGCTGAAACAACAGAACCACCAAACTCCTCGGATAGGGGATCCCCGCTAGGGTCTGCTAGGGGATACAAAAACCCACTCTGGTATACGTAGCTCATAGATAGGGGATCACTCCCAGGTTCAGCTGGGGGATACCACGACCCGATCTAGCATACGTAGTTCTCACAGATAGGGGATCACACCCAGGATCCGCTGGGGGATACCACAACCCGATCTGGCACTCGACAGAAGCTTTACACTCAGATAGAGGATCATCGTCCATATAAAGATGGTCACGATGATACCGAAACCCTATCTGGTATAACTCACGATGTAGGGGATCGAACCGATGATGCCACAACCCTATCGAAACCACGCGCTGAGTAGGGGATCGCATAACAAACGATACCGTAACCCTACTATAAACCACATGCTAAGTAGGGGATTGTATACCCGACGATGCCACAACCCTACTGAGCACGGCCCACCGCATAAGGGATCATATTTCCGATGATGCCACAAACCCTACGGGATTAACCTGCTAGATAGGGGATCACCGCCCGTAAATAAGCGGTCACAGCGATACCAAGAACCTGATCTAGGGTAAAGATGCTAGAGGATCCACTCTGGGCCCACCGGAGGGATACCACAACTTTAACAATTTAAACATCTCATCGAGAGGATCACAAACCCATACGAAGGTTGTGATACCACATGAACCCTCGTAGGAACGAACCAAGGGAGAACCCTCAACCACTACTGGTCCGAACGTTGCTAACCCGAGCGACTCGCCACAATGCCACATTGCGCACCTCTAAAGCCAAAACCGAGGCCACCATCGCTTTCCACGCGGAAAAACACGCTGGATAGGCTGTTTACTCGCCCGAAACGAAGCACCAATGAAAAAGGAACTATTCACCGTTGCTATCTCGCGCGGGGCCCACACAACGATACCAACACTCATCAAGCGGACCATACCACGATGATCCCCTCGAAAAAACAAGCAGAATCGACTACTCGCTCGTCCAAAACAGACACCCGGTGAAAAAGGTACTATTCACCAAAGGCCAACTCGGGTGGGGCCCACGCCTGGATTCCAAAACTCGTCGAATGGATCACACCATTGCGATCCCCTCGAAAAAACACACAGGATCGACTATTTATCCGCCAAAATCGGACTCCTGGTGCGAAAGCAGCGTTTCTCCACAAACGCCAAACCCGGCCTCGTGGGGCCCACACCCCATTCACAGTCCCAACACCTAGAAACCATCTCAACAAGTTCGTCATACCATCAGGGTCTCAACGCCGCTGACGACACGTCAATTGGACGCTCCGGGTAGAAGTTACAACGGCTCGAAGTCGTAAAATAATAAAATAATATTATTTTATATGACGTTTCTAACTCCTGGGCCACGATCCCAAACCCTTAAACCCTCAAACTGAGTTCAAAAGGTCTGTCTCGACGCACGGAGTGTGTCGCCGCAAACAGCTTGCAAATCGGAGTTACGGTTTGCGAGTAACGTGGGTTTAAAGAACCCCCGGAAAATCCTGGCCGGACCACCGCCAGCCTCGCTGAAAACCACCGTGCCGCCGCCGGATTCCGCCGCTCTGCCGCCGCCGCCACCGGAAACCGCCGCCGCGCTGCCGCGCCATCGCCGGATTCCGCCATGGCCGCCGACTGTCGTCGCCGGAAAATCGGGTTTGCGCCGGAAAACATCTGGGAGCCACCGGGAGCACCCCGGTGCTCCAAATTCAGATCCGAAACATGTTTTGGAAAGATCGGGACCCAAACTATAAAACCCATACAAAAATTTGAAGGAAAACAACACTAAAATGGGATCCGGGATTGAAAAACTCAAACCGCCTACCTCGCGGGTGAAATGCTGACGTTCTGCCTTAGATATGCGCTCCAGAGCTTCCGCTGCGCGCTCCTGGAACGTCCGCCGTCGAATTCCAAGCTCGTGGGCTCTTCGTTTGCTCGATTCGGCGGAGCGGCGACGAAGAATGGCGAAGAACGTCGAGAGGAACGATAAGGGGGGCGCTGATATTTATATCAGCCGCCCGCCGGTGCCAAACCAGCCTCGGACCCGACGCCCAATGCGAACAAAAGTAAGGTCACCCCTAGGGTAAACGCGCCGTTCTGAACGCAACGACGGACGTAGATCAAGGATCAACAACGACACAAAACTCCATTCACCATCAATGACAGATCCAACATTGAGGTATGACGTTGATCTCTTTGAGATTTCCTCTTGTCCATTTCTTGATTTATATAATGAATTTAGACTAATCTATGAATAGATTAGTAGCAAATCGATCATATCTATTGGGGGGAATATGTTGCTGGTTAGAGGGAATAGATCTAATTTGTTTCTAACCCAAATTCCCCAGATTTATATCATTGGACCAAAAAACATTCCTATTGATTTAAAAACTTTTCTATGTGCATTTATCCATCTATTATATGAATTCATCACCATTGGAACCCTATGGTTCTTTGCTCGATGTAGTTGGGTGGTTCTGAGTATGGTCAGATGCTAGGAGAAATTGTATGCCGGATCAAGCCCAAAGCAGTGAAGATCACGACTTGAGGATTGTGAATATGGATCCATTTCAAAAAATGAAGCCCTAGAGTAACAAGTGAGACCTGAAAAAAATGGTCTACCGTATACGGTGACTAGTGTAATGTAGAGGCGTCCATGTGCGGTTGTGGCGAAGGAAGGCGATCACCCCAAGAAAACTGTGGGAGCATGCGACAGTGGCCAGATTGTGTAGATATTGTGATCGGACCATGTAGGGAATGTAGAAAAGGTATTCATGACCAGAGGCCATAGGGGAAATAGTAGGGACACGACCTAGTGGGGACGAATGGGAAATGGGTTACGACAGGGGGCCGTGTTGCTGACGGGGATGCAGTATGCGCAGGCTGTGTCCACACTAGGTGGGTCGACTCCGTGAAACCCAGTCTGATGCCAGATTGACCTGGGGAGCCAGTAGGCCACATGGTCAGGTGACTGTGTGTACCAAAGGGACATAGCCAAGGTGGGTTGTGCCTAGGTGAGAAATGTCGACCATGTGGTTGGGAGACCATGTGGACTATAGGGACTCAACCAGGGGGCCACTTCTGACAGAGAAAAGTCAGGCCACATGACATGGGCCAGGCTGATGAATCAGAATACTCCAGTGGCCTAGCAGGCTAGGCCATGTGGCCCATCGAGCCTGGATGGTTTGAGATAGGCCATACTGACTAGGTCAGGTCAGGTCAGGTCAGGTCGACCACACTAGGTCGGGTCCGACCCAGACCTGACCCTTTTTACTAAATTGTCTATATCTTTCAAAAGAAAGGTCTCTTTGATGAGTTGTTTGCAGCATTGTGAAAATTTAAATGAGGTGGTAATTTTTAGATACTATAAGCGAGGATTTATGGAAGTTGGTTTAAGACCTAATGGCTTGAGTAGTAGGTTCTCCAAGAACAAGCACACTATGAGTGGAATCTTGTGGCTGGCTGTGACTATTTGATCTTGGTGACTATGTGACTTGGGGGCTGCATAACCCACTAAAGATTTGTGCTCCATCAAAACTCAATGCACCATCGATGCTTCATGCACCATCGATGCCCCTAGTTCCATTGCCACTCAGGGCGCCACTAATGCTCTGTGTGCCAATGATTCTCCTTGTGCCACCAATGATCCATGCTCCATTGACTATCCATGCACCGTCGCTTCTCCTTGAACTATCAACAATTCTAGTGTAATGAAGATTAGGATATCTGTGGACTACAACATACAATAATTCTCTTTGAGCATTAGACTTATAACAGTGTTGGTTGACCATGTTGACTATACATCATGTGTTTTCTCTGTAGTGTACTTATTTTTTTCCATTGTGGTATAATTTTTGTATTTCTCAGTGGTATTACCTTTGTAGTTTGAGGGTGTCCTACCGAGTATTATTTTACTCACCCCTACACAGGCTTCTCCCACACATGTTGTGTATTGTACAGATGATAGATTCTTTGATGGAATCCTAGGTGGACCAAGACCTGGTGGTTCTTATAGTGATCAGATAGGTGGGGTGTGCTCATATGGTTTTATACATCTATCCTACACCTACACTTCAAGTAGGGTTTTCTACTGATGAATTTTTGGTACTCATTTATTCAATTTGGAAGAATTGTCTTTTTTATGGATTGTATTATGGCCCTTTTTACTTTCTAGTTTTATTAATGTCATACTCTATGGTATCTTAGTGTATGCATGCATTGTTTACTTAGTGTCTTTACATTTCATCTTTTTTGGTCATGGAGATGTGTGCGTGTGTATAGGTACTTAGGATAATTCCTCCCATTTGTGGGATATTCGAACTTGGTGCTAGTCACCAACCACTTTCCTATCAGAGGAGGGTTTGGGGTAGTCATGGAACAGACCCGTCTGAGACAGTTCATAAAAAATTTCCCTTATATAGTAAATATTATGACCCCTAATGTGTAAAAAATATTGTTGTCATTGAAGTACGAAAAGGTAAACAAAGGGTTAAAAAAATAAGGGTAAAAATGTGATCCAAAATTATAAAAATTTTATTTTATGAGATTATTTCGATTCATAATAATATTTTATTTTTTTGTGATCAATTTTATCAATTTTAACATAAAAATTAATTTATAGTAATTTAATATTTTAAGAAATTTCAAAAGTGAAAATCCCCTCTCTTTTAAAAGTTAATACATTATTATCATTTAATAAAACCAAAAGAACCATTTTGTTGAGAAAATAACTACCCAAATACCTTTATAAAATTCATTTTAATATTCTATAGGCCTTATTTATTGCATAATACCAATTTTCCAGGTCCTAAGGTGTAAATCAATGGAATATTTCTGAAGAAGTGGTCTAGATTTTAATTGAGCATATTTGTTTTATTTCTTCTTCCAAATCCTCCAAATATTCTCTAGAAATAATGAGATAAAAAAATAAGTATCTTATATAAACTATGATTTTTTTATGTTAGTTATATAACCTCTATCTATCCGTGACATCCATAAAATGAGAAATGAATCCATCATTCGTGTGTATGGCAGACTATCACCTCACATATCAATGTAATTAAGTTTTGATCACCACTACTCATGGATTATTATAATGATGGAATTAATATTTATATATGATATTAATGGGATATTTTTTATTATTAAAATATAACATATCATTTACATTATCACATTTTTATTCACTAAAAATTGTAATGTCGTCCGTGAGTACATTTGGATTATCACCTCAATTAAGTGATGTGATTCATTATTCATCACTACATCACATGGATGACATATATAAGTATATTTAAAGAATTAATATGATATATATGACATTATTACCATTATGGAAAGATAAAGTAATTTTTACCTCATTTTCATAATGATCATGGAAAAATAAAAATGTTTCCTATACATATGTATAACATACTGTCCTCCTGATTAAAAGGCAGTTCTTTTTCATATCCATATTTAATGTTTCGATTTAAAAGTATAAATTTTTTTAAAAATTAGAGTTAACTATTTATTATTATTCTTGATAAGATGAATCAATTATCGTTGACAGGACCTTGAGGGAAACATTATTTCCCTATTGGTCTAATCAAAATATAAATTTATAAAACTCATATCAATGAAATTAGTTAACCATAATGTAGCATTTTGTAAGAAAGAGATTGATCCCATAGTGATGTTCAAAATATTTTAATTCGGTTATTAGTATTTTATTATTTTTTAGATTTTAATAATGACGGTGAATAATAAATTTTGATTTTAAAATCTATTTAATAAAATAAAGAGACCGAAGAAAATATATTTGGGTTTTGAAAATCATCTTTTGAAAGTGTATTTTTGTGTTTTAGTTTTATGATTTTAGATTAATTTTATTTTAGAAAATAAATTAATTAATCCATGTTTTTTGTCAATGTTGAGATGGGGTGGATCTAATAGTTATGATATGCTCTCCTTAACTCATAAATCCCCATTTTCCCACGGTCAGGTTATTTAGAGATTTTATGAATCGAGTTTGTATCAATACCATATTTAACCCTAGTTTCCCTGAATGTGGAAATAGTTATACATTATTTCATAGTAAATAGTTGTGAAATTTTACTTTTTCTTTAATATTCAATTATCTATGGTCATTAAATAAATAAAAGAAAGGTATTGGAAGCTGATAATCAAACTATAGCAATCCAAATTCATGATTAAGAATAAGAAATATATCCAATGTTAACTCTGCACTTAGGATACATAACTATATAAAAAGGCATGAATTAAAAAATAATCTTTGAAATTATGGAGTAAGGGGGAAGGATGAATGAAGAAAAATAACATAATGAAAATAAAACAGAAAGTGGTACAGGATCAAGCCGCAATGAAGCTTCTGAAGCTAAACATTGGTCTCCAGATCTGTCCAAGAAAGTAGAATCTCATTACTAGATTTATAGAATTATATGGGGCCATGATGGATTTAATGTTTTATAAATATTTTCTGTTATGATTCTTAGGTCAATATGTGGTGTTGGGAGATATTTTGGGTTTTCATTTTGTACAAAATCCTGTCAAAATCCTTATTATTCTGGGAATGCTCAGCAAATTTCATAACCTATAATATTTTCACAACCTGTAATTTTTTTATATTGTGAAATAGATTCATAAATTTTAATAATTTTATTTCATGAACTATAATCACACCCTATAATGGATTCACTTCCTAAACTAAATTTATGCAAAGTAATAGTTCCATGTCCTAAACTACATTCATGCCATATAATGGTTAATGGCCCTAAATTGGTTACATTACCTGAATTTCTAGTTTTTATATCATGAAAATCTATTTTATACCCGTTACACCATTTCAATTGTTGGATGTATCCCATTGACATCCTTCCCCATGGGAAACCATTTTTTTAGTATAAATCATGGTCATTTTCACTCATTTTCCATATTTCCCATAAATAAATGAATATTAACAATTATGAAAAAGTAAATTAAATATCCATGAATTAATTATATGGTTATATATAAAAATATATTTATTTTAATATAGAAAATGTACACAATAAATTCATATATCATCCCTGTTTAACACAGTCAACATACTGAGGCCGTTTGGGAATTATTGGACCAAACCTCAAAACAACTGATGTGGATTTAGTTGAGTAAGTATGTTTATATTTCAATTAAATAAATTAAATAAATCATTTAAAGGTACTTTATTAATCCTATAAAAGGTTCTTAATAATTAAAATAATTGAAACAATATTTTTTTACAGTTGAGAAAGGGCATACATAGATAGTTTGGACTTGATGTAAGGGATTTCATCTCAATTTTCCTTCATCGAGGCTTATTAATTTGGTATAATCCTAATTTGTTTTTCATGATGTATATATGACCAGTTTTACATTTTATGTCAGAAATCCTTTATAATCATGTAATTTTATGTTATAATTTGAATTACTTAATCTAAGGGAGTTTTTCTTAAAGTTACCAAGTGGTAAATGGTTTATTAACTCAATTTCTTTTCATTGGGTTATAAATATTCTTTGTTGAATTTTTTTTATGTCATGATTATTTTTGAATTGGTTTTTGAATTGATTTATTATTATTTTCCCTTATTTTTTATATTTATATTTGTTACACATAATCTCTTCATCAATTAAAACCCAATTCAATGATATGATCTTTGTAATGGTTGTTGGTCTCAAATACCTTTTCCTTGTAAATTTGATTATGACATGAACCTATATGATTATATAAGGTGTGTATATGACCTCTTTGACATAATATATCATGAGTATCATTATTTTAATGATATTTAATTTTCCATTTCATGTTATTATTTTTTTTCCTTAAGATTCAAGAGTTACCATAGTGGTAGTGGCTTTATGTTAGAATATTCTTTATTTTTGAAATTTTTTATGTTCATGGTACCATTTGGATGAAATTATATGATATTAGTTTCATGAAAAAAATCTATTTTATTTTCATATGGTTATAAATGAGGATAAATTGTTTAAATTATATTTCTTCCCTTATTGATTGAATAAACATCATGAAAGTTGTTTGTAAGTGATACTAATCTTGTATCTTATTTTAGATTGAGAATATTTCTCTTCCATATCCATGAATTTTATAATTTATTTAAAATATTATTTTATTTACATAAATGATTTCTTAATTCTATTTCAAATGGTATATTCCATTATTTATAATGGTCTTAAAAAAATAAATTTCTTAAATTTTTCGAAATGGGTCACTTTGTAATCCATTTAATTTTTTTTAAAAGAATGTTTATTTTTAAAATTTATAATTAATTTTACCACCATCATTGCCATTATTTTATTATAATCTCCCTTTATAATTTTATAATGTTATCTACAATTTTCACATTATTTTCAAAGTGAAATGTTATATTTCCTCAAGAAATAATTTAACAATATTTTAATGGTATTTCCATTAATCGACAATAAAAACCTTTTATGGTACTTATGATACACTGGGGATATTTTTTATTTATTCCATGATCGCTATTTCTATGGATATATAATGATTATTTCAATGATATTTTTATGGAACTCATTACTTTTATACGTGTTAGTCAAGTTCTAAAAAAATAATGGATGCATCTATGAGTTTTATGATAAAAAGAAAGATATACAAACTTTATTTATGTTAGTTTTATTGGGAATTGTTTTTGATGATGGGTGGTTTTATTATAAACCATGGTTGGGTGATCCCATTATAACTCTCCAAAGCATTGGGTAAAGGGATGGAGTTAATCGAATTGGTTTATCCTTAGATATTATAGGAATATACTCTGATGTTATGTCTAAGTATAATAATTATGGATATTTGTAGTGTAAATATGATTGTTACTCTATGTTTAACCATGATGGTTACTGCATGCATGACTATGATGTTTACTCCATTTGTAAGAGACAAAGATACATATTTTAATTGTTTTTTTATTTCTATAGGATTTTATGAAAATATTATGATTTCATCAGGTAAATTAATGAGTTTATTTTTAAAGAAAAGTATTTTATTATTCTTATGGGTGAAAATATATGGGTTTTTAATGATTACATTAATCAATATTAACATTACATTGAACATTATAATTGATTCTAATGAACTATTCCATTGTTAATTCATTAGTCCATGTTCTATAATTGATGATATGGGTATTTATGGGTAAGAATTACATTATGTTTTGATTATTCACTTTTATTATTCTATAATACCCTCAAGCTCATATTATTCTCACTAATGAAATTCATTTGTTAATTATTATGTTTACCCTTAATAATAATTTGAGGTCACCCATATTATGTTTTATATTTCTCCATGATATAATGAATTATTTTAAATGATTTGAGTCTAGAATGGTTTCATATGTGAAGATTTTTTTGGGAGATTTTTAAGATGTAATATGTAAGATTAAATGCAAGGTATCGTGGGAGATAATGTTGATCATTAAGAAATAGCTGTTTATAAATCCATATTGTTAAGATTTTATCCTAATTCCATAAATCTCTAAACCTAAAAGGTCCTTGTAAATGTAAGTTATCCAATAGTTACTTTATGTCTATAAGTTTCAAATGGAAAAAATTGGGTCATGTTTATTGGTATAAAATCCAAAAATTTAATTTTTGTGTTTTTAGAAATGGATATGGAAGTGTGGGATCAGGGTTTCTAAAATTAGTATCAATGTTCAGTTTAAATAACATTAGATATTAGGTTGTTTTCATTTTATGTTATCTTAAGAGTTGTATATATCATCATGGGTTTATAATTTTGACATTGATCATAATTTTATTGTATTAAACAACACTTTTTAGGTTTTATGTGAAGGAATTGTATGATGGATAATGATATTTGGGTAGATGTTTTTTTGGTTGGGATCTATGTTACCCTTAGTTTTAAGATGAAGTATTATTTAGGAAAGAATGAATTTAAAATTTATGAAAATAGTTTTATAGTAATTTTTAAACATTAGGGTTTATATGGTATTTTATGATGAAGGGGAACATTATAAGAATGATAGAGTTTTAGAAAAAGGACAACATGTAGGCTGGGAAACAACTTGTCACAATCGGAAAGGCTATAGGGTTGAACCCACAACTTAAGTGAGACAAGGGAGTAACTCATAACACTGGCCTATGTGTAGTCCTAGTTAGTAAGGAATTTTTTTCTATATAAATTATTTGGAAAAGAAAGATTAAGCTGATTTTGGGAACTTGTGTTTTACTATGTAAATAACCATGAGATTGAAAAGTTATTTTGTGATCATGTGATTCCAATGTAAGTTCACTATTTTATGAAAATTATATTATTAAGCTAAATAGAATGTTGTGAAAATTTATTTGAGGAATAATGTTTAATTTTTTTGAAGGAATATATGATCTTAGTATGTCTTTGTAGGGATTCAGTATATTTTTTTAAATAATTATCATATCATATAGATTATATGATTAGGATAAATACCATTTTGGTATTTAATTTATGAATAACTAATTTTATTTTGAGATAACTATTAAATTTATATTTGAATAATATATGGTAAAATCATTGTGATTTTTTTGTTTCAATCTTAGTTTGTAATATTTTGATGAATTTTAAGAAAATTTATTTATGGAATTATTTACTTTAAACATGGGCAGTATTGTTAAATTTTAAATATTTATGTCATATTTCATTGTATGGAGGTTTATTCATTTTGAGAATTGTCTTACATTTTTCTAACTATTTTTTTACTCAATGAATAAAGACAGGGGAAATATAATTTCATTATTTTGTGGATTATGTGATCCATTATATGTAAATTTTAGAGCTTTAGGGATAAAAAATCAACTTGAATAGTTATTATTTGGAAAAATATGAGAATGCATTGAAATTGATCAAAGGTTGAAATTACACTTAGAATATATGTATATTTATTTATGTTAATATAATATATGGCAATGTAATTCATAAAACCGAGGAAAATGATCCTAAACAAATTTATTCATTTACATTTCTTATTGAAAAGTCAATGGCCTTTTAACCCTTCAAAGATTTATTGTTTTGTGATAGTTAACTTTATCATGAAAATTTTCTCTAGAACTATCTATTAATTTTTTTTCTATTATTTTCCTCTTCCTTATACATATTTTATATTCCCACTAAAGTTCTATTATATGGAAACCTTGTAATATGTTACTTCAAATGGACTACAGATTTCACTTTTCTATTTTGCAAGATACAGTTTGTAAACAATATTTTTATCATGTGGTATGTCCAAAAAGGTATTATGATTACTCAAAACAATTTCAAATTTATATGAAAAAAATTAAATAAAAAGATATAATATAATATATTGATATTTTTAAAAGAAATACTATGATCCAGATCATATAATATACACAACACCGAGCTTAAATGAACCCTAAAGTATTATTATTTAAATATCAAAATTATTAACTAATCATAAAATTGGTGAGAATCAATAGGATTTTTTTGAGATATATATAAAGTTTATATTAAATACAATTGTTTTTATTCATTCTTGTGAAATATGAATTTAATTTTTAGTGAAACCATTTTATTCTTCAATGCTATGGTTTCTTTAGAAATGGGTTTTGATTTCTTTTTATAGTATAATATTATAATGAATTTAGTAAATTTCACAAATTATATTTTTCAAAATAAATATAATTTTTGAATTCAAAATATCAAATTTAGTCTATGGTTCAATTTTCATATTTATCGAAAAAGATATCGTTTTCCCATGAACAGTAAAAAATACTGATTTTTTGTAGAAAAATGTATTTTATTTTAAATTATTTATAAAGTAAAATTATATTTAAAATTAGTTTATAAATTTTTAGCTACATTTTATTTAAAATAATCCAATTATGGGGGTTTAAATGATCTTTATACTTGAATGTAATATAATAAAATTTTATACATAAAATAATAAATTTTTTGAAAACCTGTTTTTATAGTTGTTTTTTAGTTTAATTTTAAATTTAATTCTAATTTTTTTAGTTTGTAAAAATAAATTGTATATTTTTAATCAACTAGTCTAAAATTGGAAAATATTTCACTTTTATTTTTTGTTAATATGAATAGTAAACTAAATTTCTGTTACCTTGTTAAAAAGTAAATATGGTAATTAAAGTTAGAAATAAAAGTATAAAGACACCAAAATAACCCAAAATCGTTCCCAAACATTATTTTGTGATCAAATTTCATACATATTCATAATATATTTAGTGATATGGTATTTCACATGTGATTATGATCTTTATAATATTCTTTGTATGGAAAAGTAACAAATATAACACTCTTTCTATTAATTACTACAACATTTTTAACAAGGGGTCAAAAAGAATATATTTTAGATTATAAACATTAATTTTAAATATAAAATATTTATTCTTATCATGGTAATTTATTTTTAATTTTTATTTAATAACTAATTAAATTAAATGAATAGAAAATACCATTAGAGTAATAATTAAATTAATGGAAAAAATAAAATGAATGATATTCAAAATTTGAAAAGTGGTATAAATTTTAATATTTAATATGATTCAAGATTTTAATATATAAAAATATCATGTTTGGTATGTATTAAAATATTTTATTCTAATTTATTTTTTTTCTTGATGTTATAAAATTCAGTCTAATTAAATAGATCTAAAATTGACATTATTGACATTTTATTAATATAATATTTTAAAAAAAGTTTTCAAATTACAAAAAATACTATTTTATACCATTTATTATGATATGGTTAATATATCAATCAAGGGAAATTTATGTTCCAATTTGTCTTTTATAGTAACTATTATGACCCTCAAATTGTAAAAACCTTTACTATCACAGTATGTGTAAAAAAGGTTATGGAAGGGCCAAAAAAGATAAGGGTAAAAATGTTTTACATACTATTAAAAATTCTATTGTATGATATTATTTATAACCATAAATATAGTATCCTTTAATATTATAAAATTTAGTCGATTTGGACATAAAAATCAATTTTTATTAATTTAATATTTCAATATATTCGAAAACTGTCATTCAACTCTATTATAAAAGGTCCCATCTTATTCTCATTTAATCACAACTAAAAAAAACTTTTATTTGTAAAATTTCTTAAAAAATACCTCCCAACATTATAGAGGCCTTTTTTTGAATACTGACTTTAGAGGCTTTATGACTCAAAGAAAAAAAGGTTGTTAGAAGAAGAGGTATATTTATTAATTGAGTGTTTTTGATTTATTTCTTCATCCCTGACCTTAAAAAATTCTCTATATATGACGAGATAAAAACACCATTATATTAAATATACTAATATTTTAATAAGTTAGTGAGATAACCTATATCCATCTCCAACCTCCATCAAATGGGAAAGGAATCCATTATTCATGTCAACAACAAACTACCACCCACAGACCAATTTAATTGGTTTTCCATTACCACCTATAATGGTTGGTTATAATAATGGAATAAATATATATATATGATCTTAATGAAATATTTTTCATTATTAAAATACAATATACCATTTACTTTCTCAGCACTATATCCAGTAAAATATAATATCATTCGTGCATAGATGTGGACTACCACCTTCATGAAGTGATGTAATTAATTTATCATCACCACATCACATAGATGATATATTTAAGTATATTTAAATAATAAATATTATATATAATATATTATAACCATTATCTAAATATAAATTAATAATTTTATCCATTCCATAGTGAATGTTGAAAAATGGAAATGTTACTAATGCGTTTATATGACGTATCATCTTCATGGTTGTAACATTGTTAATTTTTAATAAAAAAATTTAATTGTTTTATTTAATATTAAGAATTATGTATATTTTTTATAATTATTTCACTATTATTATTCTCGAGATGATTTATCAATTTACCCTATGAACAAAGTTCAATATACTGAACCTGTTTTAAAATTATTGGACCAAACGTCTTACGTGGATTTAACTAACTAAATATTTCATTATTTGCATAAAATAAATAAAGTTTTTCTAAGGATAAGGAATTAATCCTTTATAATTTTATTATGAAATTAAATAATTTATATATATTTATTATATATGTTTTAAATTGAATACAAATAAATTCTAGACTCAGGGTAAGGGGGTTTTTTCACAATTTTCCTTTATTGAGGAATATTTTATTATTACAATTGATTTATATTATATTGGTTATGTACTACCCATTTTAAATGTTATATGATGAATAATTCATAAATAATTACATTTTAATTTTTAATTTAAATTACATCATCAAGTTCTATTTTTTGTGAAAGTCACCATGTGGTAAATGGATTCTTAACTCAATTTCCATTTTTTGGGTTATTACTCTTCTTCATTGAATTTTTTTTTCAATGATTATTTGTGAATGGATATATAGATTTATTTATAATATATCTAAAATTATTATTTTTATTTACCTTTTTTATAATAAATTTATTCATTGATTAAATCTCCAATAAATGTTATCGTCTTTGTAAGGGTTATTCGTCTCAAATTCCTTTTCCTTGGGATATGTGTTTAAGATATGAACCAATACTATTTGATTATTTGTTTATAATAACCATTAGACATAATATATCATTAATACCCTTATTTTCATTATTTTTAAAATTTCATTTGATGTTATTATTTCACAGGGCTTACGATTTAAGAGTTACCAAAGTGGCAAAGGCTTTACGTAACAATGTTCTTTATTTTTTGAAATGTTTTTGTTTGAGGTTTATTTAGTAGAAATTATAAGATTTTATTTTGTTGGACCAAATATATTTTTTTCGCCTTTGGATATGAATTTGTTTCACCTGTTTAAATTACATTTCCTCCCTTGTTTATTGAATAAACATCATAAAAGCCATCGAAAGTGATATCGATCTTATATATTCTTTTAGATCACGAGTCGTTATCATCCATATCCATTTTTTGTAAAAATATTTCAAAATATATTTTATAAAAATAAATTGTTTCTCAAATTTATTTCACATGGTATTTTAAATTTTTTATAAAGGATTTAAAAAGATAATTTATTAATATTTTCCAAATAGGTCACATTAGGCTCCTTTTATAAAATGATTGAAAATAAATTTATTTTTAATGTTTAAAAAATTAATATACTTTCCTAAAGTCATGATAATTATTTTATTTGAATATTAATTTATAATTTTCCATGGTTATTTTCTATGAAAATGATTTCCAAACTTTTTTATAAATTTTTAATGTTATTTTCAAATTGAAAATATCAATTTCCTCATGACTGGTTTTAATGATCATTTAATGGTATTTTTGTCCCAAAAATTCAACAACCCATGATAATAATTTTTCTTCACAAATGATATTTTATATTGATACCATATTTATTATTTATTTGGATGGATTATGATTTTTCAAAGAGATTTTTAAAGGAACCCATTCCATTTTCATGGGTTAATCATGGTGTAGAAGAGAAAATATTATTTCTATATGTTTTATGATGAAATGAAATATCTATATACTTTTTTTATATTATGGATATTAGAAACTATTTATGATTTTAGTGGGTTCTATTATACACAATGTTCGTGTGATCGCATTATGAATCTCTAATTAATTGGGTAATGAGATGAAGTTAACCAATTAGGTTTCTACTAAGAGATTATGGGAATATACTACAATGGTTATTCTATGTATAACTGTGAAGTTTATTTCAAGTGTAAATATCATAGTTACTCCATGTGAAACCATGATGGTTACTCTATGTTTTAATGTGAATGTCACTAAATATATAAGAGTGATATAAAAATTATTACCCAAAATAAATATATGATTTATCCATGCTTGATATGGAATTTTATGGGAATATAATGATTTCACATAGAAAGTAGATAGAGTTATGTTTAAAGAAAAACATTTATTAATATTAATGGGTAAAAATATGAGTTTATAATGATTACTTTGATCAATATTGACATAAAATTCCCCATTATTATTGATTACAATGAACCTTATATTTTTTAAAACTGTATGAAATTTTTCATGATTGATGATCCATATATTTATGGTCAAGAGTTATCTTCTTTTATGCACATGAATTTTGATTATGTCATCATACTGTCATGCTCATATTATTATCTCTAGTTACATTCAATTGTTAATCCTTAATTTCACCCTTAAAAAGGATTTGAGATCATCCTTATTATTTTTTATATTTTCTGTGGTTATGGAGAACGATTTTAAATTATTTGAGTCTAGAAAGGTTTCATATGTGATTATGTTTTTGGAGATATTGAAGACTTAAAATAGAATATAAAAAGTTGGGTATATTGGGAGATGATGTTGATATTCATGAACCATATTTTTATGAACCCATGTTGTTAATAGTTTCTCTAATTCTCTAAACCAATAAACCTAATAGGTCCTTGGGTATATATGTGATCCAATTGTTTCTTTTGATTTTTTATGTTTTAATGGAAAAAATTGGGTCACAATTATCAGTATCGAAGAAAGAAATGTAATATTTTGTTTTTATCACTAGATTTGGGAGTGAGGATTTGGGGTTGATATATATTATATCATTATTCTTTTTATATTCATGATATTTAAAGTTCTGTTTCAATTTATTTCTTCAAAATACTTTTGATTCAAAATTTACAAAATCTGTAGTGGCTTTTGGTCACTTGGTAAAAATTATTATTTATTAAATATATTTTTATAAAATTATTATATTATATAATTAAATGATTAATTAATTAACTTCATTTTCAATCTGGGGAAATTTCATTTTCCTATCAAAATATTCTTTTTTATAGATTTGTTTCATAATAAATATGTGGGATTATTAAGAATAATTCTCATCCTCTATATTAGTTTTTTACGCCATTCCCATATTTATTTTTTCCAAAAATGTTTCCCACTACTTATTTTAAATATAAGTATGTATTAAACCATATACTCTTCATTTTTATTTTAAACACTTTTTAAGAATAAGTATTATAATATTTTCAGCCTTATGGGGTTTTCTCCAAAATTAACCAAACATAATAAAAGGTATTTAATTTCAATGTTGTATACTTTTTATATTACCCTACGTAATTGATAAATTTATCATAAATTCATTTCAGGGTACCATTATTGGCCATTCATTAAAAATAACTTTTTTTAAAAAATTATTCTTATCACAATCATGAAAATGATTTTTGAAAGTGTCTCTTAACTTCCTCTATTTACGAAAATATTAATAATATTTTTATGAAAACATTTTTTTATTTAATTTGAATTTTAATCTATATCCCAAAATTATTTATCACTGATGGGTAATACTTATAACCACTCTATAAATTATCTTATGATATAATTCTTTTGGGAAATTGAATTTTAGGTATCAAGTAATCTAATGCTTGATATCATGTAATGCGATATCTTCTGAATATGTTATGTAATCCATCTTCCTTCAACGTGTATTAATGATGAGATATATGATTTATATAATGAGTCACACTAATATATGGTTTATTATTATGAGATGGGTGGGTCTTGCAGATCCCTCTAATGCATTCGGTATGGCTTTATATCTCATGAGATAATTTCTGGAAATGAGTTTTTATGCTTGATACACTATAGTAAATTAGTTTTGATTCTCCATACACCATGTGTAAACGTGTATTCATGATTAATTAAATATTGTAAATGGATTTTAATTCTTGATTAACCATGGGAAAATTTTTGTGGCACGTGATCCACTATATTATGGGGAATAAATAGCGATTCTAGATCGAATATGTTATAATGGCATTGGTATCTAACCTTGAATTTTTTTGTTTTACTGTGATTATTATGGTGGTACATTTATACTCTATATTTTATATTCCATATTTTTATGTTTGTTCACATGCCTATGTTATGCCCTGTGGCTCATGATTATTGTCTAATGTATCCAAATTCTTATTACAAGTAATTGTTATGATCTTTTGACTCAATATATAATTCAATCACATATTATATAAATCTATAATGATTTCATGTTATTTTAATTATAAATTTATCCCATATTAATGTTCTATATCATGCTGAAGATCTAACTATTTTTGTCCCATTGATAAGTTTTTCCCTTGTTGATTGTTTTACACCACTCTTTGTTATTTCTCCCTTTTACCTAGGAAATTATTTGTATGATTATTTCTAAAAGGAATTTATAATGACTCAACTTTTATTACTTGACTAATACATCATTTTTTATATAAATAAAAAATATTAACAAATTTCACAATCCAAAGGTTTAATATCTTTTCTAAATTTTATTTACACATCATTAGTACATGATAAAACATAAAAAATATTTAAATCCTTCTTCATATTCCTCATAAAATATCTCATCTTCTCTTGAGTACATGTATTCAACTAAGGATATGCCTCAAAGAAATGGGTGAGATAAAATCCAAGTAGAGGTAGGAATATCATAGAAGGAATTAGAGACATTAGTCAATAGTATATAGCTGAGAATAATAATCATTAACATATCATAAGTATACAATTATAATCAAAATATTTATTGAATAATTTTAAATAGGAATGTAATGTGGTATATTATTATTAATTAAACAAAATAACAGATTGTTCAAATTCCACATATAAGTTCTAAATAAAGATAATATAATGTTCACGCTTAACATAGGTGTACAAATCATAACATCATAATTGTGAAGAAAGTACATTCATATTTACCCATAATACATATAATATCATAAGATATATCACATTACCCAATGAAGCTAAAGTTTATATAATTTTGGGTCCTCCTATCTCATTATAAAATACTCCTAAATCAAGAGTTCCACATAAGAAGTAATCATAAAACAATCTCAATCATGAAATTAACTAAGGGAAAGAAATACGTTTCATAATAATATCACAAATAACATATCTATTAATAATATTTAGAGTTACAAAATTAATAATTGAGATCATATTTATTCATAAAATATCATTTTTATTTTATTTAAGTAGAAACAACTAATGATGAATCAATGTGAATTTTTAGAAAATAAAGTATCCTTAAAAAATATATGTTTTTATCTTAGAAATCATTTCAAAAAGTTAAAAACTTGTATATCTTAGGAAAAAAGACGGAATATAGTTAAAGGAAATTAATAATATATTATAGAAGATACAATTTTTAAAACAAAAATAAATATTTGATAACTCAAAATGAATGAGTTGGGTTTAAGAATTGTCCTTGCATTATATCTTGATTTTATTCATCATTGTTTTCTCACTATATTATAAAATTATTTTTATTAAAACCAAAAAATTTGAAATCATCATTATCACTATTTATCAATTATAATATTTGGATTTCATACGGTAATTTCATTTTATAAATGTAACATCCCGGTTTTGGGTGCCACCCAATGGGTGCCCCGAACCTGGTTCGCCACATGACCTTAAGAACATTTCCCCAAATGCCAGAGGCTGCCGACTAGTAGCGAGGGCCCAGGTCTGATAGTGGGGAAGCTATGCCATCATTTGTCAATGTGTGGCGCAACGGAATAAAATAAAAAGAATACAACATTAGCAGAAGCAATAAACTATACACATCTAAAATAAACAACTACAGTAAAAGATAACCAATAGTTATATAGATGACGATGCAACAAGTCTCAAGTTCTAAGAAAACAGCTAGAAAATTTTATACAATAATACAATAAAACAGAATACAATGTACAGAAAAAAAAAACAAAACAGCTGGTAGAATCGCAAGCCTAAGCTCGGTCCCATGCTTCCCTACTCCTCAACAGCAATCAAGTACATGTATAGGGACCCTTGTCCTTATCAAAACCTATAGAAATGTAATCTGTTTGGGCCGAATACATGACCCAAATAGGGTGTGAGAAATAAATCACAGTAGGCACCCACCAAAGGCCTATGCCCAACTGTGTGAAAATATGCAACAACAGTGTGAAGTAGTAAAATGTAATAAACTAAATAGTACTCAAAAGTAACTAACTTAACCGGTTATATTGCCCTTTTATTATTCATTTAATTATTTAGTATAAGGAAAACCACCACAGTGAATTTTCAATGTAAATAGTCAGAGCCTTCAGACATGTAAACCCTTACCCTCAGGTAAAGTGAATCCAAACACATGAATATGCCCACATGGATATGGAATATTTCCCACAGGCATACAAGGTGTCACCCACAGGCACAAAATCAACTACCCATAGGCACTGAAGAAGTTTCCCACAAGCCAAGTAGTACATTTCCAACAGGAAAATCACAACACTTCCCTCAGGCTAAATAAATAATTGGGCCATTCCCAATATGTAAACAAGCAATATACATGCAACACAAAATGAAATTCCTCTCAAGGCAATTAGACAATCATTATTATAAAGGCATTCCCTCGGGTATCTTGGCCAAATGGCTAAACAGAGGAACGCACCCCCGGGGTGGTCCTGGATCCAAGCAGCGATCCCAAACAATAGTTTATTATCACATTTAAATTACCTATTAAATTATAGTTATTTAATTTAACAAGGCCTCAGCCATACTACACCCCATTCATGGGTGCATATCTCAACGGTACACAAAATGCACAATAGTTAGAATTTAAACACCAAGCCACCCACCTTAAACACCCAAGAACGGTATACCCAAACGACGCCTTCTGAAACATTCAAGAACATCATAGATCTGAGGTAAAAGAATTCTCATTAAACCTCAAATAACTTCCATTATAGGAATAATTGGCAAGAACTACGCAAGGAGGTGGGAGGGCATACCCGTGCGGTTCCAACGTGATCGACGGAAGCAGAAACAGATTCTTGATTCTCGATTTGGAGATCTATGAAGGATAGGCCATCCTCTCCCAAGATCCAATCCGTTTCAAAGACAATCCTATGAACAGGGTTGGCTACTGCCCATTTTATGCAAAAAAAAAACAAAGTACATGACATGTACTCACCTAATTTAATTTTTCCTCTAGCGAAACCGCCAAAATGTTCATCCGTCGATCTGAGTACATGATATGTATTAATGACTACACGGCCTATACAGTCACCCAGCTAGTGGCTGCACCCACCGCCTTACTGTTTTGCCTGCCAACTGACTACACGGCATGTAAACGACCTCTACACAGCATATAGTCAGTTTTTACACCCTTATTCACCAACAATGCTACACACTATGTGTACTCTTCCCACACGGCCAAAGTACATGGCGTGTAGTCCAAAAATTTAAGATTTTCCCCCACTTTCCTTATTTTCTCAAAAACACTTAAGGAAAGGAGAAAAGAAGAAACCTGTACCTCAAGAATAAGTACAGGGTTATTAAAAACATCCCCGGATTTCCCTTCCAAGAGTGGTGAAGATATAGCCGTGAAAAACTCTAGCCACTGAGCACTTATGTTGGTCTCCCACTCCCAGGTTTCGTCCTGTACTTGACCATGATTTCATAGCACTCGTACGAGAGGAACTGACTAGCCTCGGAGAACCTTCATGCTCCTATCAACGATATGAATTGGATGCTCCTCAAAGGACACATCTACCTAAAGCTAAACCTCCTCGGTCTGAAAGACGTGAGACGGGTCTGAATGATAGCGACGCAGCTGAGATACATGAAAGACGTCGTGCATGGCTCGGTACCTCTCTGGTAACTGTAACTAATAGGAAACTGGCCTGACTCACTCCTGAATCTCAAATGGCCCTACATACCTCGGTGAAAGTTTACCTTATATCCTAATCCACCTTTGTCCCAACCTCGGTGAAACACGCAAGAAAACTCGATCCCCGACCACGAACACCAAGGGTCATTTGCGGCGATCAGCATAAGATATCTAATGAGAATATACTGTATCCATCCTTTTCTGAATCAATTGGACCTACTCAGAAGTATCCTAAATGAGACATTGTCCCAATAAAGCTGTCTCACCTGCCTCTAACTAGCCTAAGGTTGATCAGCATGGCCTACCATATAAAGCCTCGTAAGGTGCCATCTCAATAGTTTCCTAGAAACTATTATCATATGAAAACTCGACTAGGGGTATATGCCTCTCCCAAGAGCCCCCAAAGTCTAGGAAGCATGCACGCAACATATCCTCAAGCACCTGTATCGTACGCTCTGACTGACCATCGGTCTGAGGGTGGTAAGCTGTTCTCAGAAGCACCTATTTACCCAGTGCCCTCTGAAAACTCTGCTAGAAACAAGACTTAAAACGGGAATCCCTATCTGAAATGATAGAATGTGGAACCCCATGAAGACGTATGATCTCTTGGATATACAACTTTCTGAGCTCGTCAACTCTGAAGGTCTCCTTGATCGGAAAAAACTGAGCTACCATTGTGAGTCTGTCCACAACAACCCACACAACATCATTGCCTTGAGGTGAAATCAACAACCTAGTCATGAAGTCCATCGCGACATCATACCATTTCCATGTCGGAATGGGTAACTGGTGAAAAAGCCCAGCTAGCCTTTGATGATCCACCTTCTCTTGCTGACAGGTGGAACACCTCATAACAAAACCAGATACATCCCTTTTCATTCCCGGCCACTAGTACTGACGTCTCAGGTCTCGGTACATCTTGGTAACCCCGAGATGAACTTCCCAAGCTGAAGAATGAAACTCCCGCATCATCTCATCGCGTAAATCCCCTGTAACCCACACAACTTCATCATTTCCTATTGTCCAACCAGGAGAAGGGTCATCAATGGTCACCAAATCCCGTAGAACTAGGCCTTCTGAATTAGATAGTTGTATCATCCTCACTCTATCCGGGAGGATAGAAGTCACAACTAAAGATGAAAGATAGGTCTGCCCCAGACTATCGTGCACCTACAAATGAATCTCAGAGAACAAAGCCATTAGCTACCATTGACCACTGGCCTCTTGCACTTCCTGTATCTGAGTCTTCCTTCACAGTGCATTAGCTACAGCATTACCCTTAACAGGTGTATAGGCAAGATCAAAATCGAAGGAATGAAGGTATTCAACCCACCTTTGCTGTCTCAAGTTCAAGTCACTCTGTTTAAAGATGTACTTGAGACTTTTGTGGTCCATGAACACCACAAAATGTTTTCCCAAGAGATAATGTCTCCAACAACGCAACGCGTGAACAACTACAGCCAACTCGAGATCATGTGTAGGGTAATTCCTCTCATGTGGCCTCAACTGCCGAGACCCATACACAACTACTCGATCGCCCTGCATCAACACAACTCCTAGGAAAATACCTGATGCAACATAGTAAACAATATAGCTCTTTACCTGCTCTGGGAGTATCAGGATTGGTGTTGATGTCAACTTTCCCTTCATCTCCTGGAAGGCTATCTCAAAAGCTTCTGACCAAACGAACTTCACACCATTTTTAGTCAAACCCGTCAATGGTGCTGCTAAGTGGGAGAAGTCCAGTATGAGGTGTATATAGTAACCAGCCAGCCCCAAGAAACTCCGTATTTCAAAAATGTTCTTAGGCTGCTCCCAGGAAAATACTACTCTCTCCTTCTTTGGGTCTACTATAACTCCTTCCTCTGAGATGATATGACCGAAGAAGTGTATCTGGTCCATCCAAATGTGGCAGTTTGAGGGCATAGCATATAGCCTATGCTCTATCAGTGTACCCAATATGATCTCAAGATGGGTGGCATGGTCATGTCGAGTGTGATAGTACACCAAGATATCTTCCAAGAATACTACCACAAAAGAATCTAGATAAGGATGGAACACATGATTCCTCAAAGCCATGAAAACTATTGGTGAATTCATGAGTCCGAATGGAATAACCATATACTCGTATAGACCATACCTACTTCTAAAATCTATGAGAGGTATATCAGATGGTCTAACGGGTAACCGATGATATCCTGATCTCAAGTCAATCTCTGAGAACACTCGTGATCCACAAAGTTTATCAAAAAGATCATCAATCCTTGGCAAGAGATATCGGTTCTTAACCGTCAACTGGTTCAACTTTCGATAATCCACACAGATTCTGAGGGTATCGTCCACCTTCTTCGCAAAGAGGACTAGAGAACCCCAGGAAGAAGTACTAGGTTGAATGAAACCCTTTTCCTGTAACTCCTCTAACTGTCTCTTGAGCTCCTGAAACTCTGGTGTAGCCATCCTATAAGGAGGAATGGAGACCGGTGCTGCTCCAGGAACAAGCTCAATAGAGAAATCTACCTCATACTCCGGAGGAATACCTAAAAAGTCGTTCGGGAAGACATCCTAGAAATGATCAACCACTGGAGGGAAATCCCTCTGACAAGTCCCCTGGTCATCTAGATATAAGCTCGCAATCTAGGCTGTGACTCCACCTCACCCATGATGCTCTGGTCCAACTCAACGTGCCTGAACATCCCACTCACCCTTGTATAGAAACTCTCTGCCCTCTGGTGACATGAAACTCACCATGCGACGATAGCAATCCACAAAGGCTCTAAAGGGAACCAACCAGTCCATCCTGAGAATGTCATCATAGCTCGTCATCTCTAAGACATAGAGGTCCAAAAGGAAGTGACAGCCACCAACCTCAAGGGGGCACTCCTTGCACTGATGCACACTAGCCGTTCTAGTCCCCAACGGAGTGTCTAACGTCATAACAAAAGAAGAAGAAGAAACACAGAGCTCAATGCTCTTTACAAAGGGTAAAGATATGAAACTATGTGTAGCGCCTGTATCAAAAATCAGTACAGATAAAATAGAAGCTACTAGAATAGTACCTCTGACAATAGAAGGATCGGGATTCTGCTTCTGCTAGGTCTGTTGCACTGCATATGCCTGCCTAGTGTCGCGGCTCTATGACACAGCCTGGCTACCCTAAGTTGTCCCGCCCTACTGCCTCTGAGATCCTAGTGTCTGGATACCATGGACACATCCACCATCACTGCCTGCACGCCCTGATGTGTTACAGTTCCCCGACTGGTAAGAAGCTACTGGTCCTGCCCCTGCACGTGAAGTCTGCATAGAACCCCTCTCACTACCCACTGGTGGAAACACCCTGCAAAGTCACTGTAGATGACCCATCCATCCGCAATCTTGGCACTCTACTGGGTCTCAAGCACACTGAGGTCTCTTGTGCCCTTCCTTAACACACTAGTAGAACATGACCTAGCCACCTGAAACATTTTTCTAACCCATACTTCCACCCTGATAAAAGTCCATCTGTGTCTTCCTCTTACCAGTATGAATAGTACCATAAACTGGTGCTGAACCGCCCTTGCCCACACCATTAGCTTCCCGCAGGCTCCTCTTTGTAATCCATGCCTGGTTCACAATAGCATTTACTGAAGGCAACCTGAAAACATTAATCAGTGCTTAGATGTTATATTGAAGACCATCCTCAAAGCATTTGGCTCTTAGCGTCTCATCACACACCAGAACGGGTGCAAAATGCAGAATCTCGGTGAAGCGAGTAGAATAATCCATCACCAATATAGATCCCTATTGTAGATTCATGAAATCTCGAGCTCGATCTACCCTCAGCGTCTCTAGGAAGAAGAAGTCATAGAAGGCTGTCTGGAAATCTTCCCATGCCATGTCTTTTTGATGATCTGACTTGGTGGTAACATCCCACCACTTCTTGGCGGAATCACACAGCTTATAAGTTACGAGATTGACCCTCCGCCCTAAAGGTTTCTCAAGATGCTCAAAAATAGTCTGCATATACCCCAGCCAAGACTCCGTAGCCTGTGGTCCGCCATCCCCTAAAAATGTAGGCGGATGATGCTACTGGAATATACGAGTCAGATTGGCAATAGATGTGGTAGCCGGCGGTGATCCCTGAAAGGTCTGCATGAACTGCATAAAGCATTCACGGAACTGTGCCTCCGTGCCTATGTTCGGTATTATGGCTGGCACTGCATCTGGCTCTGCTGGAGGATCAACTAGTATCCCATGTCCCACCATCTCCAGAGTATACTTGTTGCCGCTCCCCTGGCAAACAATGCATGAACGTCTCGGTGGCATGACACTACAAGGTCAAACACACACTGTATATCAAGATTATCATAGTATGAAAACGAAGGAACAAAAAGGGGAATAGGAGGAAGGTGGCATTTAAGATTGAACAACAAGACTACATGGCATGTACACTGACTACACGGTGTGTACCTGACTTCTCTTCCCTACCTGGGTCATTTTACATGGCCAAGCCACACGGCTCTCATTGAGAAAAACTACACGGCGTGTATATATTCTACAAGGCATATATGGTGTAATTTTCCAACTTCCTGTGTTGTTTGTGACATGGCCGACTAATCGGCTTGATACAACACGGCGTGTTACACCCACACATGGCGTGTACACTCCCCCGTTTCCCAGCCACATGGCTAAGTCCACACGGTCGGTCCTCATACAAGACTACACAGCGTGTCCCATAGGTACACGACGTGTACTAGACGAGCTTCGTCGACCAATATTGTTCATTACACGGTCGGATACACAGCTCCAACTACACGACGTGTACACGAAAGGATTACACTGACCCGTGTTGTTAGTTACACGGCTGGATCCCAGGCCAGACTACACGGTGGGTTCCACAGTGGACACAACGTGTATATATTAAGGTCTCCCCTATCCATGTTTTTAGTTAAACGAGCGGACTCCGGGTCAACACTACATGGCGTGTACTTCCAGTACACGGCGTGTTAGCCCCAAGAATTTCCCTTCCCCATGTCCCCGCCCACACGGTCTATGACACATGAAGAGACTACACGATGTGTACTTAGACTACACGGAGTGTACTCAAAAAGTTATCTTTTCTTCCCAAATAGAAGAACATACACGACATGTTTAAGGTACTACATGACGTGTATACCGGGATTCCAGATAGTATGCCTCAGAAAGTTCTCCAGATCCCAGAAAATACTGAAAACAACACCTACGTACCAAATTCTGATCCGTGAGGGCCCATAATCCCCACGAATCAAAGTTTGGCATCTTATATGTGTTATAACCGGATAAACAGCTAATGAATCACTAAATTTCGGTCAATGAGGGAATATACTCCCCAAAAACCAAAGTTTGGCATCCATTCTATAAACAGGCTCACACAATAATACCCTATCAAATAGAAGGTATCTATCCAAGAAGCTATCACAACAACATGATTTTACTAGCACAACATCTATCACAACAACATGAAATTTCTAATGCACCTACATGGCATGGAAACTATGCATGACATGTGATTTCTAGCATATGCCTACTGATTCATGAGATGAAATACCATCATCTCATTGGGTTTCAACTAAATGAAACCCATGAATAAAATATAAATATCACTATACAAGTGCGTCACCATTCGGTGAAAATCGATTCAACTGTAAAATTGAAAAATCAGAAAAATTGAAACACTAGGTCAATTGGATTTTCCCTGTACACGGGATAGCTATGCCCAAGAATAATTTATTACCAACTACCATTCTTGTCCTATCCCTGAATAAGGCTTGAAATAGTAAGTCAAAGAAAATAACTCTTTTGATACAACTTTGCAATGTCCTGATTCTGGGTTCCACTCAACGGGTGCCCCAAACTTGGTTGGCCACATGACCTCAAGTGCATTTCCCCAAAAGCCAGAGGCTGAAGACTAGCAGTGCGGGCCCAAATTTGATAATGGGGAAACAATGCCCTCATTTTTGAAAGTACAACATAACGGAATAAAATAAAAAGCATACAACAACAGCGGAAGCAATAAACCATACACATTTAAAATAAACCACTGCAGTAAAAGATAACCAACAGTTATATAGAAGATGATGCAACAAGTCTTACATTATATGAAAAAAGACATAACATGTTACACACCAATACAGTACAGTACAATACATGGTACATGAAAACAAAACAAAACAGCTGGTAGCATCACGAGTCTAAGCCCGGTCTCATGCTTCCCTACTCCTCAGCAGCAATCAAGTACCTGTATAGGGACCCTTTCCTTTATCCACACCTGTAGAAATATAATCTGTTTGGGCCGAAGACATGACCCAAACAGGGTGTGAGAAATAAATCCCAGTAGGCACCCACCAAAGGCCCATGCCCAACTATGTGAAAAAATGCAACAATAGTGTGCAGTAGAAAAATGCAATAAACTAAGAAGTACTCAAAAGTAACTAACTTAACTAGTTATATTGCCATTTTATTATTCATTTAATCATTCAGTATAAGTAAAACCACCACAGTGAATTTTCAATGTAAACAGTCAGATTCCTCAGACACGTTAACCCTTACCCTCAGGTTAAGAGAATCCAAGAAGAGGAATCTTCCCACAGGCATATCGAATATTTCCCACAGGCATACGAGGTGTCACCCACAGACACAGAATCAACTGCCCATAGGCGTAGAAGAAGTTTGCCACATGCTAAGAAGTACATTGCCCATAGGTAAATCACAACACTTCCCTCAGGCTAAACAAGTAATCGGGCCATGCCCAATATGTAAACAAGCAAGGTAAATGAAACAAAAAATGTAATTCCTCTCAAGGAAATTCTACAATCATTTTTATAAAGGCATACCCATGGGTATCCTGGTGAAACGGCTAAACAGAGGAATACACCCCTAGGGTGGTCCTGGATCCAAGAAGTGATCCCAAACAAAAGTTTATTATCACATTTAAATTACTTAGTCAATTCTATGTATTTAATTCAATAAGGCCTAAGCCATACGACACCCCATTCATGGGTGCGCATCTCAACAGTACACAAAATGCACAATAGTTGGAATTTAAACACCAAGCCACCTACCTTAAACACCCAAGAATGGTATACCCGAATGATGCCTTCTGAATCATCCTAGAAAATCGTAGATATGAGGTAAAATAATTCTCATTCAACCTCAAATATCTTCTATTAGAGGAATAGTTGGCAGGAACTATGTAAGGAGATGAGAGGTCTTACTCGTGCGGTTCCAATGTGATTGACGGAAGTGGAAACGGATTACCGATGCTCGATTTGGAGATCCACAAAGGTTCAGCCATCCTCTCTCAAGCTCCCATCTGGTTCTAATCCAATCCTATGAACAGGGTTGGCTACTGACCATTTTATGCGAAAAACACAAAGTACACGGCGTTTACTCCCCTCATTTAACTGTTCTTTTAGTGGCACCGCCAAACTATTCATCCGTCGACATGAGTACACAACGTGTATTCCCGACTACATGGTGTGTACTATCACCCAGCTAGAGGCTACTCCAACCGCATTACTGTTTCATCTGCCGACTGACTACATGGCGTGTAAAGGACCACTACACAGCATGTCGTCAGTTTTTACACCCTTAGTCTCCAACAAGGCTACACAGCCTGTGTACTCATCCCAGACAACCAAAGTACACGGCATGTGGAAAAGTACACGGTGTGTAGTCCCAAAATTTTGGATTTTCCCCCATTTTCCTTATTTTCTCAAGAACACTTAAGGAAATGATAAAATAAGAAACCTGTACCTCAAGAATAAGAACTGAGTTCTTACACTAAACAAGAATCATTTTAAAATTATATATTATTTAAAATATCTCGTCAAGCTTCTCCTTCGAAATTTTATTTTATTGATGTTTATAAATTAAAAAAAAAACTAACTCCATAATAATATAAATAAATATATTTATACATTTATATAATAAAAATAATTTTTCATAACCATCCACAATTTTGGTTATGAATAGAGAGTTGAAAAACTCATTGTTGTTGGTTAACCAAGAGTTAGCAAGACATTATCAAAAGAGGGGGTGAGAGATATATAACTTATAAATATGTTGTAAATACAATCAATACAGTAGATTAAAAACATTAACATATTTATAAACATAAATTTAATTAATTAATAAGGGGTTTAGGTTAGAAGATAATAGATTGGTTGGGGAATATAAGTGAGAAATGAATGCAAAATATGAAATAATATTACGGCCTTGTTAGTGTTGCTTATTTTCTATAACCCATAAATATTTGATTGATTGGAGTTCTGTGAATCAAAAATTTTCACAATTATTATATGTTATTAAATATAAAGAATATGGGTAGTTTATTTTAAAATTACAAAAGAAGTGGGTTTTCATGTGGAAGGAGATGGTGTATATATACTATAGTATATGGGTGTTGTCAGGATAAAATATTGAATAAAATACAATCTCCAATATAAGGATTATAATACTAAATTTTTTTACCTTATGAATTATATTTGATTAAAAATATATATTTTTAGGGTATTCAAACCTTTTATAAACTTAATTCATTAGTCTATTAAAATTGAAAGTGGAAAAAAGATAAATAATTTTATAATGGAATAATTTATACTTTAGACTTTCAAAAACAATTTTTATGTTTGTATTTTTAATTTCATCAATTATTTAAATTATTCAATATTTTTTGGATGATACTCAAATTTTTAAATTTATTAGGTGATTATAACATAATTAATGATGTAATTATATGGTACTTGTTATATAAAAATTGTATTTTTAACTGTTCACCTAAAAATTGAGGTATTTTTAGAGAATTAATAAAATATCAACCATAGATAATTTCAATGTGATGATTATAAAAATTAACTTAATTTCATAAAAATAATTATCTAAAATAGGTAATTCCAATTAGTAACATAAATACTATGATTTTTTTAATATATATTAAAATAAATTTTATTAAAAAAAGTGTGTATAATTTTTTTGAGTTTGCAATATTTATATTTATTTTATAGCATTAAAATATTTATAATTTATTTAATTATTATATTTAAATATTATTTATATTACATTTTACTATTTAAGGTCAATTTACTATTCCAACAGTCATGGTACTATAATTAAAATTATAATAGTCATATTACAATAATTATTGGAGATCAACATGATCCACATTTTCTAGTTATAATTATTTTGTTTTTCTTTTATTTATTTTTATTTATTATCCCATTATACTAGTTTCCATTTTTAATTATATATTTATTATGTAAATCAAATTCCCCCAATTAATGAAATAAATAAATTTTTTGGGATTTTATTACGTGATTCATATGTTAATACTATACTATATATATATAATTAAAAATAACAATTATTTATTATGAAGGATAATTATATATATATATATATATATAAAATAGTGGGTTGTTACCGAAGTTGTGTATGGAGAATTTTAAAGGACATGTTGATAATATAATGTGTGATAGAAAATTTATGTAATTAATCACCAAAATCATTAACCATTTTGGTTTTGGGTTTGTGATTTTATTTATGATATTTAATGTTTATATTATGGAATTGACGTAAAATATATATATTTTAGGTTTTAGAGGAGTCATTTGGTATCAAATAATATGTGTAAAGTCAGCATTTGTAGCATATGGTCTTGGAGTATGGGTGTGATATAGATTAGTTGGTATCATTCGGGGGTAGTTAATTATGGGTACTTGGTAAAGAAGTATTATAGAACCAAACATAATGAAACCAAGTTCAAACTAAAAGTATTGTAGGAAAAAATTAAAGTAACATAGAATAAGACTTTATGAGGTTGACTTTTCATATGGTTGTTTACACTGATTATCTTAAGATATTCTTATTTATGACCCATGATAATGTTTTTAAAATGAATAGATCCAAGAGAAACCTGGTTAAAAATAGCTTTCATATATAATGTAGTGATTTTACAAATGATAAAACAAATGGGATGAGATCTAGAGTACATAATCACATGAAATTCCCACCTAACATTCTTTGGAAATGAATAATAACATGAATAGTTTTGATCTCCAAAAAATGTTATTAATGGAATAACTACCCATTGAGTACTTAATATGGAAACAACCTCCATCCTTTAGTGGAACTTCTCATCCAATATTTACCCATAAGTGGATCAATACAATTTAAAAATCATTTTTTGTTCTTTAGTTCTGAGAACTAAAAAAGGGTTTTTAGGCATTTATCATTTAGAAGGAGAACTAAATGAATGGTGGAATTTTATTATAAATAATATGAAAAATAAAGAAGTTAAATCTATAAAATTGGAGTATTTTAAGGAAATATTATTTAAAAAACAATCTCCCCAAAATCATAACACTAAAATAGAGAGAGAATTCATAGTTCTAAAAAATAAGGAAGAAGAATCAACTGGTTCCTATAAAGAAAACATCCTGAGATGGATAAGGTATTCATCCAATTTTATTTTTGACATTTCACATAATATTGAACTTTTATTTAGTGACCTAAAATAAAAAATTTGAAAGGAATTATTTATATGACACTTTGGTATATATGAAGAATGTTTTTCATTTAAAATTTAGGTGGAAAAGGAATCTAGAGAATCTCAATATTTCAGTGGATTTATAAATAAAAAAAGGAAAATAGGTTTTCATGGAATCTCAAAGAAAAAATCACAATGATAAAAGAATTTTTTATAACCTAGATGCCAAAAGGTTTACAAGAAAAACATGAGAAAAATCATTAAAGGGTTGGGAATATGTTTTAAATGTGTTGGCTTTTTTACATCAATTGCATAATAGTCAACATGTTATGAAGATGATAATTAACACAATTTAGGATAAGAAGAATAAAAATAATACACCACATATACTTCAATGATTCAAATTAAAGGAGTTTGAACATTATACAAATTAATTCACCAATCCCATTTATAATAAATATAATAGGCATTAAATTCTTCTAGGACCGATGGAGCATGGAATATAAAATTAAATCACTACCATTGATGTGTATCAATATAATTGGTTAGTGAAAGTTACAATTTTTATCAAATCTAGAACTTTTAATATCTTATTTGATTTTTATTCTTTATATTCTCCCATATCATTCACTTTTTATAATAATATTAATCCATCTCCTCAAGAATCATATAATTAATTATTAGTAGAAAACAATTGGCGATGTGATGCTTTTATCCATGAAATATAAATCTTCTCTGATCCATATTTGTGTAAATTATTATGTCTTTTAACTATAAAATTTCCAAAGAAATTGGATATTTTCTGTTTTGTAGATCGGGAAAAATTATATACCAAAATTTTAAATGTAAATATGAGTTTTGAAAAAGTTAAAAGTTTTGTTTTTATGGTGTTTAGGGGTGGAAAGGTTTATTAGGTGTTCTGTTGAGTTTAACATGTTTCAAGGATCAAAAGCCTAGTTTTTGAAAGCCAAAGGGAGGTTCATGGTTAGTGTATAGTTAATGATAACTCTATATCTCCGCCATGTGGGTCTTTGAGGTAATCACATCGATTGTTAAACAATATACCTGACACTTCATAGTCATTAAAAGTATTTAAAAAATTGAAAATCCAAACAGCACAGACCTCACATATATATAAAATCTATGCACCTAGCTTGCATGATTAATTTAAAATTGGCAGTGAACCCATATAGTTGGTACACTTTTTAGTGAAACCGAGTGGAAAAACCTTGTAGATCATTTAAAAGGGTGAAATTATTCATTTCCCCTGCCTCCTCTAATTTATGTTCCACTTTCTTCTTCCCCCATTTTAATTCCATATAACTAATGGAGCTCTCTTTTATCTTCCTCCCCATGCTTCCACGAATCTACCTCATTCATAGTCTAAATTTAATGTCTTTAGGTGCGTTTGATAGACCTCCATTAGTCTACAATTCATCCTTATTCTTTTCATGTTTTATATTTTCATACTGAATGATATTTCATTGTGATCTATTATTTACTTTTTGCAGGGTATTTGTATATTCTTTGGATTTCTGTCAAACTAGCTTGAATCAAAGATTAATAATTGATGATGAAATTTTTATAAGTAGTATGTATGTGGTACATATATTTTCCCAGAATGTATCATTGTTTTATAAAATACATCATTATATCATACATAAAATTTTATATGTGTCTCCTTTTAAATGTGAATTTTATTACTTAGAACATAATTCCTGAAATTGGATAGCTATTTCAATTTCAATTGAACCATTTTAGTTTTTTACTGTATCTCAAACCACGCTGCTGGGGTGATTCTGTTATACCTCATACCCCTTATTCATTAGATATGGAATTAAATTCATCCATTGATAATTTTAACTTTCTTTTTATAAATAAAATTATAAAATTGGATTAAATGAACAATAAGTGCTATGAATGAATATATTAGCTTACAATCATTATTTTTAATATTCTAGATCCATATTTTATAAAATAATTGGATGATTAAAATTTATTGGTATTATTTAATAAATAATTTTCCCTCTTCTATTACCAAATAATTAAATTTAAGTTCTGACTCCTTCACTCATATGTAAAGTGATAAATAGAATTAATTGGATTATTATATATTATGTCAAATGAGATGTTTCATTGTCACATATGTTGGAATAGATATTTCTATTGGACCTATAGTTATTTAATAGTAAAATGGTCCAATTATATTATTTTAAATATTAAATGGCATCGAATTTCCCAGGGCATACTTAATTAATTATAAATGCAATTGCACACATTGAGTAGTAGAATTGTGATATGGAATTCTTTTGAACATGGACAAATCATTATTCATACACAAATTCTGATAATGTAGTGACCCATCCCTATATATCATATATCCGATGAGTGTTTCTAATTAAATTAGCATGATTACGAGGAATCAATCCCAGAAGGACTAACCAATTTAGTAGACTTGGTGAACCAGATACACAAATGAGTGTTTAATTAGAAATGAAAACACTAAATACAACATATTTTTTTTTCCTATTTATAAATAAATAGCTCCATGGTTAACTCTAATAAAAATATAAAATTCGTGTATATCTTTAATATTATACTTCAGGGATTCCTAGGAAAGGAACCATAATAAGGGTGATCTCAAATGCTCGGTATGGAAAAAATATAGCCATAGTAATAATGAATCTATGAGAATAGTCAATATGTCATGGTAAATAACTGAACACACATTATATATAATAAATAAATTTAATAAATTTATATAATAAATATGTAAAGGCAATAACTATAAGTACATTCCATTTAAATTACTAGATAAAGAAATACAGATATGGAATGTTAGGAATCCGGAACACATGATATTTATTCAATAAATTGAAAATTAAATGCATCTATTGATATGTTGATTCATTATATCATGGATGAGTAATATCTGAATATAAATAAAGAAAACGATTAATTATTGGAACCATGTTTCCTAGGTACATGGTACCTTTACCATCAAGACCTTTCACAAGTTGGTTTAGAATAGGTAGGGGAAAACCCATCTATGGAAGCTAGTCAAATGAATCGTTCCATGAGTCTACCGATGCATCGAGGGGCTATCTATAACCGAATCCTACCCATGTCATACCAGTCTAGAATATTCCTCATCAATTAAATAATTGATTTAATAATGTGCCTTACCAAATATCCATATGGTGTAAGAGATATAGATTTATCATTAGTAACATAGATATTCAAACAACTATCAATGTAGACACCTTATGTAAAATTGTATATAGTTTAGGCAATAGTAATATCCTTGGTAAATGAAATGGATAACTTTATGGAAATTCAATGTTCAATGATCATAATATATTGAATATTTCAAGGGGGATAATAAATCAAGGATGTGACTGTGAAGAAAACCCATGGACAAATAAATCATAAACTATCCAGAACATGATTAAGGATAATATCAATACAAAAAATCCAATGAGGAGTAAAAATATAGTGCTGTAGTCATCGCTGAAATAAAATAATACCTTTTAAAAATAATCTTGAGAAAACTATCCTTTTCTTTTAAAAAACCTTTTGAAAATATTTTTCATTAGAAATAATCCTTTTAAACATGAAAAGGATACTTCAAAAAAATTATGGTGGATGAATCAGTACATGTCGTATGAGGTAAAATAAATATTCATTTTCTATGAAATAAGGATAGAAAATGACTTGTTAGGAAAGGGATAAGAATATTCCATTGAATAATTGGGAAAAGAAAAAATGGGAAATTTATTTACGAAATAATTTTAGAAATATTTTTGAAAACATTTTAATAAAACTGTGTTTTTAGAAGAAAATATGCTCTCCGACTAAATAGAGAAATAAAGTCGGGTTTTCTGGAAAAAAAATCTAAAATATTTTGAGTACCAAAGAACTGATGATTAATACTAATAATTGAAAATGTTCATGAATAGATAGATAATAAATTATAAGGTATATTGAATAATGGTTATATAATTCCCTAGAATGTAAATACCATTGAAATATCATTAAATTTATTTTTGAGGAAAATAATCAATAAATATCCCAAAGTGTCTCATACCACATTGAAATATATTAAAACACAATCCTCATGAAGGAATAAAATTATATGAATGTTTAAAATATCATGAGAGTAATGATATTCGTGATATATCATGTAAAGTTCAATACCTACACCATGTAAAATAATTTATGTGCATAACAACAATTAAGCCTCATTGGAATGTAAATTGTGACGAAAATCCCTTACCTTGATTTTCCTTTCAAGAGAGTGTCCTTAAAATTATTATTTAATAAAATTTTGTTAATTTTATACTAGATTCACAACCTTTTTCATGTTTAATTTAATTTCAATTATTACCAAATTTTTTTCAACTACTCAAAAAATTAAATTTACATCGTGTGTTTTTGACCAAATTCGGTTTATATGTCAAAACAACTATTAATGGTCAACTATGGGAACACGGTTCATTATAAAACATCTTCAGAATAATAACCATGAAATAATTATCATATTTATACATGAAATATAATTTTGAAATAAATTATTTAATATGGTAATGAAAATGACAATATGTTACAATCATGGATATGATAGGCTGTACATACACATGAGTAACACTCTCATTTTTATGTTATCATTGCGGAAAGAAGGCAAGTAACACCATATAATTCCATAATTATCATTATATAATAAATAAAATATTATATAATCATAAATACTTATATAATGAATTAATTGGTGTAAAAGGAATCACATCATGTCAAGGAGGTGGTAGTCCACCCGTCTATGAATAACGTTATCACTTATTAAGTGTGGGAAAGGGTAATAATGAAAATGATATATATATATAGATTATATTTCCAAAAAAGATAATTATGTAATTAATATCCTATATATTTATTTTATGTCTCTTATATTTAATTAAAACCATCCTTTATACGTTCCAAGTTTAGTGTGGACGGATCACAATGCTTTGAGTGGGCAGTAGTCCACACTTCCTAAAATGATGTTATCGTATTAACATAAAATAGAAAGTATTAAAGGTAGGTGAAATAAAAGTAATATATAAGTATTAAGAAACAATAATTATCATATATATTATATATAAATTGAGTTTCCATCATAATGGCCATGATGAGAGGCAGTAGGAAAAAATGGAACAATCCTCGTTTCATGAGGCAGTAGTTCACCATACATGAAAAAATTATGTTTATTACCAATTAGATAGTGGTGTGAGTAATTTTATGTAGAAATGTTATCATAAAAATATACTAGTATATTTTGTATCACAGGATCAGGTTAATGAAGATTTTAGGGGTTGGAAAATGGAAATGAAACTAGAGAGATTGAGAAAAGACATTACCTTTTAATCAAGTAACTTCTTTTATTAAAAGTAATCCATGGAAGGTATTCTTCCCAAAGGGATTATTCTATGTCTAGGTGAGGGATTATGGGAGACTATTTGGGTATATATTTTCCTAAAATAAGAGGTTGGAGACTTGTGAGGAATGGGTAAAGGTGGTGGCCTTTTAAAGGGAAGAAAAATGACTCACTTGGTATTCTTGAAGAGAAGTTAGTTTTAATTATGTAATTAACTAAAAAGTAATAAAAACACAATAAAAATTTTAATTTATGGTTCAAGCCTGACTTATTACACGCCAATGAGTGTTGCACAAGTGGATAGGTCATTTTGTCCCATAAACATAGGGTTTTAGTCTATTTTAAGCCTAATTACACCATAATCACTCTAAATAGTTTTAATCACATTCACCTAGTTTTTTTTTCAAAAATTAAGTTGATATTATTATACCCAAAATATTATCTTGATTAATGTAGTGTATTTAATATTTTCAAAATTGAAATCACAGATGTGGAAAAATAAGGATTAATGTTAATCTCACAAAGAGGCAGATTATCTAGTTTTAATAACAAAATGTTCAAAATATTGTTATTTTTATACATCCAATTTAAATTTTAAATTGATTATATAGAAATAAATTTTATTAATATATAAATAATTGATCCAATGTGAATTTAAAATGAATTTATAATATAATTTAACATTAATAATTATTTAAACAAAAGGCCAGTTTTAACTAAAATACAATATTTTTCACTGTTATCTAAAAATGATCCTTCATGAAAAAATTAGGAAAATAATCCGAAGATAATTTTGAAATAAAAAATTTAAAAATATTCTTTATTATATCAATTTCAGTGGATAATATTGTCAAAATTATTATTTAAAATGTGTTCTCCATTAAAATGTGGAAAAATTGCCTTCATAAAAAAATAGGTTTTTAGGGAAAACATTGGTTTTGTTATAATCTTATTTTTATCAAATATAATAGATGAATATAAAATGTATTTTAATGAATATATAATATATACAATTCATTAAAATAATTAACTAGTTGTAATTACATTTATTTATTATGTTAAAACCGTTTCATGATCATAGAAATAGTTCTCTATAAAAATATCCTTTTAAGATTCAATTTTTTATTATATTCATTTTTAATTTATTTTTAAACAAACATTCAGATGTATAAATCTTATATTTTCATAAGTTCGTTAATACTATTCATCATAGCTACTTTATATCTTATTATATTAAATAATTATGTTTTAGTTGTTTTCCAGTAAGAGTCAATATTGCGTATAGAGAATGACATAGAAGAAGGTCTCTTTTTCATGTAATGAAAGATATAGAAGAACATGTTTGTGGAGTATGATGTACGCTAACTTAGTGTCACATGAATTGAAATCTAACTCAGCGGTTCAGGGATTTAAATATATAGAATATATTTTAAATAGTAAATATATTATAAAGTATACGAATATTATATTACCTTATGTGCTTATTGTCTCATGTTATACATGATATAGAATACAAGATTATTACTTTAGTTTTTTGGGGCGTCTAAATCTCCCAACCTTATTAAAATTGTGTCCTCAAAATTTAATCTAAATCTTGGTAATTGATTGTTTGATATTTCTTACACTAGAATCCTACATCGTGAGAATTGTTCCTGAAACATCCTCTATAAATTAGATAATTGAATGTAAAATGGTCACATGCAATACCATGTAACTAGGTATCTTTGTAAAATATCATCAGTGTTAAATAGAGATTAATACATAGAGGAGAAGTATAAATATTTATAATAAGGGAATGATGTCATTAATCACAAACAAGTTAGTGATCAGTGGAAAGTTGGGGGCATCAAAGCCAAAAATATTTGATGATTTAGAAATCAATCGGTTCCACAAAAATTTAGGTATTAGGACAACAATTTCATTTGTAATACATTTTCCAAATGTTGGATAATTCCTTTATAAACCAAGAATATAATGAAATATTCTTACTTGGTAGATTTCAAATTCAAATGAAAAATCTAATATTTCAGTTTTGCTTCAATCAAATTCTTTTTTATTCCTTTAGTACTAGGAATTAATTACCAATAATGATTTTTTTGTGCCTAAATCATTAAAAGAAACTTTTAAATGATCATAAGAGTAACAAGTATAACTATTTGTCCCTAACTATCTTCCAAACCAAATTTTATATTATATGTATACCAAATCATAAAAACTGATACCACTAGTTCAACATTGTCATTTATTCATTAAATTGTTTAACTATAGACAACAAAAATTAACGAGTATATTGAATATGTCAGTGTTTGGAGTGAAACCCTTATCATTATTTTGTCATGGGTTCAACTCCCACAACCTTTTTTGATTTTATTGGTTGTCACACAGCTTACATGTTTCCTTTTTCTAAAACCATATTAATATAACTTCCAAATATAAATATGATAGACATCTTGAAAATTAGGAAAATATATAAATAGTATTTTAACTAAGGTTTTTAATACAAACTTAATACATAAATACCTTATCCATTTTATTTATACATAGGTCCTTTATTAATCTATGTTTTATCCATAATATAATTTATATGATTCCAAATCATGAAACCTTATCTTCAATCTAAAACACATTAGGTTTATCATTGATTATTATTTGTCAAAATCTTTTCATATTCTTCATAATGTTTAGTAAAGAAAACATAGATTATCATAAGTATATCCCCCAGGACTGTTAAACCAGGTGCGCAGTAAGGCTCATTGTCCTGTACTAGGTTACCCCAAGTCAAGCCCGGTAAACCTTGTCAGAGTTATTACTCCTAGGTATATCTTTGTCATAACCACATCCACCTGTCATATCCAGACATGGATGTATTTCTATGAAGACCCACATAATCTATACATTTAAAAAATTCTAAGGTTTTCATCTATACTTATTCTAAAATTCGATATTAGGGTTCTGCTATATAATCTAGGATTTCCAATATCTAGTGCAAAAATGTAGCTACTAAACAACCTTTGATACCAAATGTAGTGACCTAACCTTAGATATCCTAGAGCCAATGTCTTCAACATAATAAATTGGCTTGATTACATCGAATCAAGAACCAAAGGAAAAATTATTTTAGTAGTCTTGGTAAACTAGATACATAAATGAATATTTAATTTAAAATGATTACACTAATTAGAAAATATTTTTTTCTTCTTTTTAAATGAATTTTTCAATGGGTAAATATAAAATATATATTAAATTCCTTAATATATTTCATTGTATGATTCATGGATTCCTAGGGAGAGAAACATAACAAGGGTGAGCTCAATTTCTCAATAAGGGAAAAGGATAGAAGAAGCACTAATGAATCAATGAGAATAGTCAATATGGAAAGGTAAATAATTGAACACACAGACAATGTAATCAATAAAATTAATGAAAGTATATAAGAAATATATAAAGGTATTAAATGGAAGAGTCTTCCATTGAATTAACTAGATAATGAAATATCATTATAGCATGTTAGGGAACTAAAACACATTCTATTTATTCAATGAATTGAAAATGAAATGCATCCAAAGATATTTCAATGAAATTTCTCATTAATGAATATTATAAGAATATAAATGAATGAAATTTTTAATAATTAATGCCATGTTTCATAGGTACATGGTAACTTTACTATCAACACCTTTCAAAACAAGGTTTAAAAAATTTAAGATAAAAACCCATCTTAAGGCGGCTATCCGAATGACTCGTCCCATGAGACTATCGTTGCATCGAGGGGATATCTATAACTAATCCCTTCCCGTGATGTACCAATCCAAAAAACTCCTCATCTATGAAATAATTGATTTAAAAATGTGCCTTATCAATATCCATATGAGGTAAGGGATACAGATTTATCAATATTAACCCAAATAGTTAAATAACCTTCAATGTAGATACCATATGTAAAATGGTATATAGTTTAGGAAATAGTAATATCCATGATAAATGAAATAGATAATTTTGTGGAAATTCAATGTTCAATCCTCATAAGTAATTTAATATTTCAAGAGGACTACTTAATCAAGTAAGATAAAGTGAATACAATCCTTGGACAAATAATTAATAAACTATCCATATCCAGATTAAGGATATCATCAATAAAACAATTCCCATGTGGAGTAAATGATAAAACACTATTTTATTGAATATTTTATTGATAATAAATGAAATATTTTCCTCACATTGTGTTAAATATGTTTATTTATAAAATATTTGGGATTTGATCATTCATTTGAAAATTTGGTGAAAATTCCAGTTTTACCCTTAATAGTGCATTGTAGTATTTCGAAGATAAATATTTTTATATTTATTATTTGAATTTGAAATTTTGTAAAAAGGTTCCTAGCTTTATTTTATACAACTTTCATGCAGGACACTAGAGCTAAATAGTGCATTTGGATGGAGTAAATGATCAATAAATCTAGTGGTGGGCTGGACTCGGCAGAATGGACATGGGTTATGTATTTGGGCCATATCATCTACATACGGGCTTGGATGGAGCCCAAAATTTTAGGAAAGCTCGGGGACACGATTTGGCACAAATCATCCTTCTGGAAGGCCGGTCAATCCACGCGTTTTGGAGGTCAAATTGGCGGTGCAACGTGGAATAAAATATTTGGGCGAGATTTTCATTTCACACTTAAAAAGTTATGTATCCCTAGCCCTCACAAACTCTATTTAAAGGGGGTTTTAACTCTTTTAGAGGGCTGGTAGAGGCTTTGTGAAGTTGTGGCCGAAAGGGTGTCTCTTGAGAGACCCTCACAACTCTTGGAAGAAGTAAGCCTTTGTGCAAACCTCACTTCCAAAAAGGCTCTCCTCTCTCACCTCTTCTTTGTATTTCTTTTCTTTCATGTTTGTTTCTTGAATTTTTCTTCAAATAATATTCGGTGTTCATCCCTCTTCTTCTTATCTTAATCTTCTTAATTGATTTGGAATCAAGAGTGGATACAATATTGGGTTCTACCCTTTCAATCCGTTACTTATGCAAAACGTCTCCACGATGACTACACCACCCATGGAAGAGTAGTTCTTTTTAGTAATCGATCGACCTCTATCCTTCTTCATTCATTTATTTTGAATCAATGAGTGACTGTAATTCACATATTATGATCTATTAATTGAGTTTTTAATTTAAATGAAACTAATCAAGCAATTGAATAGTTAACACAAAACACGCGAGGTCGGGAATTGTGTGAACTGTGAGAGCGCAACCTTAACCGGTAATTCAAAACCACATGGGATCAATTTGTAGAGTTCAAATATAATCCCTAAACTCAATTAATCCTCATTTCCAGAGTGGTTATGTGCCTTAATTTACCACTGACCGTAAGCTAATTTTAGAACATCAATCAAAGCAGGGTGTTGCGATTGCATGTTCCGAAGTTAGCCTAAGGTTAAAATTCACTTCAATCTTCGTGGTAAAGTTAATTCTCGTAGGGTTCGGGATTTAACAAATTAAGGGATCATAATTAAGTGAATATTAATTTAAATGATAATGATTAATAAATTATTGAATAGGTAGAGTTAGCACGATTACGTCTTTTAAATATTGTCTAAACAAACATCTTTTTGTTGTGCCATTCTAATGGAAACTTCATTTCAAAACTAAAAACAAAAAAAATGCAATCTTCTTCCAGCAAACTTCTTCTAGATTTACAAACTATAAACAACCACCCCCATACTTTCAAGTATTGTTTTTATTACCTTTTATTTTGTTTCTAGAATACCTCTGAAAAGTTGTTTTAATTCACTTCCTCCTTTGAGAGATGACCTTGGTCAGCCACTCTGGTGCACCTAAGTACCCCAAATTACACTAATCATTTGAGGGCGCCCACGACAGCGCTCTTTCAAATTGGCGCCGTTGCCGGGGAGGCAAGTAATTATTTCAACCAATTAGAGTTATTTATTTTATTTTAAATTTTATTCTCTTCCTCTCTTCTTTCTTTCTTCTTTACCCAATCTGAATTTTATTCTTCTTCTTTTATATTCTTCTACTTCTTTTTGGACCATCAACTCAAACTTCTCAGTTTTATTTTACTATGGTCCACTTTCATTCTTTTCATTTTTATTTGATCTATGACATGAACTAATCCTGAAGATCTCTTAGATCTTGACCCTGAGATTGAACGTAGCCTTAGGGCACGAATCAGAAATTCTCAGTCTACGGGAAGTTTCAATATTCAACCAGTTGGTGAATTCCTCTCTTCTGGAAACATTGAAATTGGAAGCTATTCAAATTCCAACATAAAAGTGGAACCAATGGCTGAAAACAATGGAAATGAACTTAATAGAACCATTCGATAATTGGCTGCACCTGATATTAACTATCAACCAAATTGTATTGCATACCCAAATCTCGAATCGGACTTTGAATTGAAATCTGGATTAATTCACCTTCTTCCAAAGTATCATGGCTTATCTGGTGAGGATCCCAACAAACACCTTAAGGAATTTAATGTGGTTTTCTCAACTTTAAAACCAAGAAATGTTTCTGAAGATCAAATTAAATTAAGAGCATTCCAATTCTCACTTGATGGAGCTGCAAAAGATTGGATGTATTATTTGCAACCTGAAGATGTAACATGTTGGAATGATTTGAAACGTCTTTTCTTGCAACGATTTTTTCCAGCATCAAGGACCACATCCATTCGAAAGGAGATATCGGGGATCAAGCAAGCCAAGGGGAGTCAATGTATGAGTACTGGGAGCGATTCAAGAAGTTGTGTGCAAGCTGCCCACATCACCAAATCAGGGAGAAATTACTCATCCAGTACTTCTATGAAGGACTCACACCCATGGAGAGGAGCATGGTGGATGCTGCAGCTGGAGGAGCATTGGTGGACAAGACACCAGTAGCTGCACGAGCATTGATCGACAAAATGGGCCAAAACTCTCAACAATTTGGTGATTGGGGTACACCACATGTTCGAGGAGTACATCAAGTAAGTCCTTCTTCTCTTGAAAGTCATTTGATTGATACTAAGTTAGAAGAATTGAAAACTATGGTGAGGCAGACTGCATTGGCACAAAAGACATCTCTACCCCCTCCTTCAAGGCCTTGTGGTATTTGCACTGAGACAAGCCACCCAACTGACTGTTGCCCACAACTCCAAGAAACAGAAGATTGTGCAGCAGTGTTCCCTGGGAGACCATTTCAGTAGCAACAACAACAACCATATCCCCAAAAGAAGTTTCATCCAACATAAAACCAAGGGTGGAAAGATCTAGCAGACATGAGGTATGGCTCTGGACAACAACAAAGGCCCCCTTTTCAACCAAACTTCCAGCAGCCTCCACCTTACCAACAGGGTTTCCAACAACCCCAAAGGAGATTCGAATCTCAAACATCAACGAGTCAGCAACAAGGGAATATCCAACACAAGGTAGACTCTAACACTGATGATCTTTTGAAACAAATTGTTCTTAATCAACAGAATGAGCTGAAGAGTCAAGGTTCGGAGCTGAGAGAGTTGAAGACTCAAATGAGTCAGATTGCCACCGCCCTCCATGAACTTGTGAGTAAGAATTCTGGAAATCTACCTTCCCAACCCACTCCAAATCCAAAGGGGAATGTTAGTTCCATCACATTGAGAAGTGGGAAGCAAATGAACGATACATCTGCACCTACCATTCCACAGGGATTCACCTCAACTTCAGAGAAGCCGCATTCCATACCAACTGATGAGCAATCCAAGGAGAAAGATAAAGGTAAGAAAAAGATTGATGATGTTCCTCCTAAACCCCTTCCTTTTCCAAACAGGGTTGTTCAAACCAAGAAGATGGCTGAAGAAGCAATGCAAAAGGAGGTTTTGGACACATTCAAGCGTGTGGAGATCAACATTCCTCTACTTGAAGCCATTAAGCAAATCCCAAGGTATGCCAAATTCTTAAAAGAACTCTGCACCAATCGAAGAGGGCTCAAGGGGAGTGAGAGGATCAACCTTGGAAGGAATGTCTCAGCACTCATTACACCAACTCTAGTAATGCCAACAAAGTGCAAGGATCCTGGGACATTCACCATCCCATGTACAATAGGGGAGTTGCACTTCTCTGATGCTCTTTGTGATTTGGGAGCTTCCATAAATGTGATGCCTCACTCTGTATTCTCTTCCTTGCAGGTTGGTGAGTTGAAGCCAACAAGAGTAGTGGTACAATTGGCGAATAGAGCTACAGCATATCCAGCAGGAGTCCTTGAGGATGTACTTGTCCGGGTAAGAGACATGATCTATCCAGCGGATTTCTATGTTCATAACAAGGAGGACGATCAGGTAAGTTCTCATGCCCCCATTATCTTAGGTAGACCCTTCCTCAAAACTGCAAAAACTATCATAAATGTCAATGAGGGTACACTTTCCATGGAATTTGGGGATGAAGTTGTGATATTTAATGTTATGGATTCCATGAAGTACCCCTCAGAGGACCATTCTGCTTTTGTTATCTCCCATTTTGAACCACCAAATAAAAACTCCATAGAATTTTATTGTCCTATGCTTAGGGAGATTATGAGTATTGGTTCTAGTTTGATGTCTAAGAATACTTCTACACCCATTTTTAAGTAACAAGACTCTCTAAGATTTGATTTTGAAATGGAATCATATTCCGATTTTGATCATGTGAACTCTGATTATGACATGGCTATTGAGTATGCAGATGGATTTGGTGCTTTATTCTCTGATTGTGATGATTTTTATTCTGATACTGATGTTCATTGTGCAGATATGTCTGTTGCATCAATTTCTCCATCCATACATCACCCACCTACATTGGAACTCAAGCCATTGCCCCCAAATCTCAAATATGCATACTTGCTCAGTGGTGATAGATTACCTGTCATAATTGCTAACAATCTATCTTTTGAACATGAAGAAAAACTTTTGAATCTTTTGAGAGATAACATTAGGGCAATTGGTTAGACATTGGCAGACATATCAGGTATTAGCCCCTCCATTTGCGTGCATAGGATTCTCTTGGAGGATGGGGCTAAACCGGTGAGACAGTCACAAAGGAGACTTAATCCCACCCTCCTAGAAGTTGTTAAGAAAGAAGTTGAAAAATTACTTGAGGCGGGTATCATTTACCCTATTTCTGACTCACAATGGGTTATCCCTGTTCAGGTTGTACCAAAGAAAACCGGTTTCACTGTTATAAAAAATGAAAATGATGAGTTAGTTCCTGTGAGAGTACAAAACAGTTGGCGAGTGTGTATCGATTATAGGAAACTAAATCAATCCACTCGTAAGGACCATTTCCCACTTCCATTCATTGACCAGATGCTTGAGAGTCTAGCTGGGAAGACACACTATTGTTTCTTGGATGGATTTTCTGGCTATTTTCAGGTTCCCATTGCAGCATAGGACCAGGAGAAGACAACATTCACCTGCCCATTCGGTACCTTTGCTTACCGGAGGATGCCATTTGGACTTTGCAACGCCCCAGGTACCTTCCAGAGATGCATGGTGAGTATTTTCTCAGATTTCATTGAGACCTACATGGAGGTATTTATGGATGATTTTACAGTTTATGGGTCCTCATTTGATGAATGTCTCTCTAGTTTGGGTGATGTGTTGCATCGTTGTATTGAGAAGAATCTGGTCTTAAATTTTGAAAAATGTCATTCCATGGTCGAAAAGGGAATTGTCTTAGGTCATATAGTCTCTCAACATGGAATTGAAGTTGATAAATCTAAGGTAGACAATATTTCATCCCTCCCATATCCTACATGTGTGCGTGATGTTTGATCATTCCTTGGGCATGCTGGATTTTATCGACGCTTCATCAGAGATTTTAGTAAGATCGCTCTACCCTTATCTCGATTGCTTCAAAAAGATATTGACTTCAATTTTGATGATTCATGCAGGGTATCATTTGATGAGATGAAGAAGTGTCTGACCACTCCACCAATCATACAGCCCCCACGGTGGGACCTTCCATTTAAGCTTATGTGTGACGCCTCCAACTTCGCGGTTGGAGCTGTCTTATCTCAGAGGGTGGAGGGACGTTCACATATCATCGCCTATGCATCGAGGACACTAGATTCAGCCCAATAAAACTACACTACCACAGAAAAGGAGTTTCTTGCTGTCATATTTGCTTTAGATAAATTCTGTTCATATTTATTGGGCTCTAAAGTAGTTGTTTTTTCTGACCATGCAGCTTTGAGGTACCTCCTAAAGAAGCCAGATGCAAAGCCACGACTTATCCGTTGGATGCTCCTTATTCAAGAGTTTGACCTTGAGATAAAGGACAAGAAGGGGTCATAGAATTTGGTGGCAGACCACATGAGTAGGCTTACTCACACACTAGAGGGTGACACCTTGGACCAGGTGCCACTTCGGGACACTTTCCCCGATGAGCATCTCTATACCATCTCAGGTAAGCATCCTTGGTATGCTGATTTAGTTAATTACATTGTTGGCTCTGAAATCCCAGTAAATTTGAAGAAGCATCAAGTCCAAAAATTAAAAAGTGAGTCTAGGTATTATGTGTGGGATGATCCGTACCTCTGGCGCATGTGTAGTGACCAAGTCATTAGGAGGTGTATTCCTGATCATGAGTTTGAGTCTGTTTTTTAATTCTGTCATACACTTGCATGTGGTGGACACTTTGGACCCCAACGGACAGCTAGGAAGGTTTTAGACTCTGGATTATATTGGCCTAGCTAGTTCCATGATGCCCATTTGTTTTGTAAGTCATGCTCTCGTTGCCAACACCCTGGGAACATTTCTAGGAGACATGAGATACCCCAACAACCCATACTATTTTGTGAGATTTTTGATGTATGGGGCATCGAATTTATGGGTCCTTTTCCTAGTTCATTTGGATTTTTCTATATTTTGGTTGCTGTTGATTATGTGAGTAAATGGGTGGAGGCCAAGGCCACCAGGACTGACGATTCTCATGTTGTTGTGGACTTTGTTAAAGCACAGATTTTTTGCAGGTTTGGAGTACCAAAGGCCATCATCAGTGACCAAGGGACACACTTTTGCAATAGGAATTTTGCTTCCCTCCTTCGAAAGTATGGGGTGACACACAAAACACCCACACCATACCACCCCCAAACAAATGGCCAGGCTGTGGTTTCAAATCGTGAGTTGAAACAAATCTTGGAGAAAACCGTGCAGCCAAATAGGGTGGATTGGAGCAAGCGCTTGGATGATGCATTGTGAGCTTATAGGACAGCATACAAGACCTCCATTGGTATGTCCCCATTTCGGATTGTTTTTGGGAAAGCGTGTCATCTCCCCGTGGAAGTCGAGCATCGGGCATATTGGGCTATAAAGAAATGTAACATGGATTTGGCCCAAGCTGGAATTCAAAGGGAGTTGCAAATTCAAGAGCTTGAGGAGATTCGACTATCATCATATGAGAACTCAAGGCTCTACTAGGAAAGATCAAAAGCAGCTCATGACAAAATGATCCAACAAAGGGAGTTTCATGTTGGAGAGAAAGTCCTTCTCTATAGTTCACGACTGAAGTTGATGCCTGGTAAGTTGCGTTCCAGATGGTTAGGTCCTTATATTGTGTCTAATGTTTTTCCTTATGGTGTAGTGGAGATCACACAAGAGGACACTGGAAGGAGCTTTACAGTCAATGGGCAACGTTTGGAGAGATACATTGAGGGACATCCTACTGATGCAGTGGATTTTATCACACTGCATGACCCCATCATCACTTGATCACATCAGGCTGTTCCTAACCCTTTCACTTTTATATCATTTGTCCTATTTAAAAATTCTGCATTTCATGTGAATATATCATCTCATGGGTTCACATTGAGGACAATGCAATATTTTAGTTGTGGGGGAGGGAACCTTTTAGTTTAGTAATTTCAATTGTTTTCCTGTTTTAAAAAAAACACCAAAAAAAAATTGTATGTTTTTCAAAATTTGTGTGTTTATTTTACAATTTTCTGTGTGTTTTTGAAACTTTTGAGCTGAAATAATTCTCATCACCATTTTTAAATCCATATCAATAAGTGAAACAATTTACCCCCTGAAACTAAGCTTAAATGAATACTGAAATGACTTTGTTTCAAGTTCAAATATTTAGTAATTTCATGGAAAGAACACCGAATTTTGAATCTCATGCCACATATCACTATCTTTATATTTGAAATCACTTTCCTGTGAGGCTTCTGAACCATTATTTTCATATTCTTTACCTTCACCTCACTTCTTGAGAGAACCAAACCATACTTGAATTAACCAGAATTTGATCTATTCCTGTCAAAACTTGAGGGTTTGAGGTACTTGTGTTTAAATGATTGAGGCATTTGTTTGGTATTAAAACTCCTATTTCAAAGAATCCATTTTTATAATGGCCTACCTTGAATATTTAATCCTTGTAGCCCTTAGAATCCATGCACAGCCTGTTAGGTTAAGCCACATTACAAGCCAATTTTCCCTATCCAACCAAATCTTGAAGTGAAATTGCATAATCTAGTTGAGCTTAAGTGTGGGGGAAGTTGTCTTGGGTTTTTCCACCACATTCTGTGATACTTTGGGTGGAAAATTAAATTCTGAAGAGATGTGTTTGCTGCTAAATAAAGTCATTATATTGAATGTTGTTCCTTTTCTGGAGCTTTCATGAAAAGTGAAGCTGTGCCTTTTCTGGAGCTTCTAAATGAGGTGGAAAGCTGTGCCCGTCTGGAGCTTTCAAGAAAATCATGTTTGAGAAGATTGACATTTTTTATGCTGAAATGATGAATGGTGTAAACCTTTCATGACTTTTCATGATGATGGAGCTTAATTGATACTATGGGGATTGAAGAGAAGACCATATTTAAGTGAAAATTAGATTAATGCAATTTTGCTTCAAAAGAGTCAAGCCCTCCTCATTCAGCCTCAGAGTTTTTCACATCTTAATCCTACCAACCGAAAGCCACAGAACAACCCTGAAAATTCCTCATGATAAACATATGTCCTTGACTCACATCGGGTAGCGATGTAGGAATCTATCAAGCCTATGGTGACCCTTGTATGATTTTGGATGAGAAAGACATTGCAAAAAAAAATTGATATTTGAGTGATGAGAGAAAATTCAAGCGAGGTAAGTGTTTTGTGCATGGGTGGATAAATGAAGTTGAAATATATTGAATGATATAAATGGAGAACTTGAAATAAGGTTTTTTATGAGGCATGATATCTTTTGATTCTTGGTGTGAAATTGATTGATCTTAAGGATATGTGTTTCAAAATTGGTTTTGATTTGATATTGATGTTTACTTGATATGAGGTTTTGCCCAGGTGTGCAAAATGGTAAGTGTGGGGGAGTTGATAAAACATTATTTTATTGAATATTTTATTGATAATAAATGAAATAATTTCCTCAAATTGTGTTAAATATGTTTATTTATAAAATATTTGGGATTTGATCATTCATTTGAAAATTTGGTGAAAATTCCAGTTTTACCCTTAATAGTGCATTGTAGTATTTCGAAGATAAATATATTTATAGTTATTATTTGAATTTGAAATTTTGTAATAGTGTTCCTAACTTTATTTTATACAACTTGCATGCAGGACACTAGAGCTAAAGAGTGCATGTGGATGGAGTAAATGATCAATTAATCTAATGGTGGGCTGGACTCGGCAGAATGGACATGGGTTATGTATTTGGGCCATATCTTCTACATACGGGCTTGGATTGAGCCTAACTTTTGAGAAAAGCTCGGGGACATGATTTGGCACAAATCATCCTTCTGGAAGGCCGGTCAATTCACGCGTTTTGGAGGTCAAATTGGCGGTGCAACTTGGAATAAAATATTTGGCCGAGATTTTCATTTCACACTTAAAAAGTTATGTATCCCTAGCCCTCACAAACTCTATTTAAAGGGGGTTTTAACTCTTTGAGAGGGATGGTCGAGGCTTTGGGAAGGTGTGGCCGAAACGGTGTCTCTTGGGAGCCCCTCAAAACTCTTGTAAGAAGTAAGCCTTTGTGCAAACCTCTCTTCCAAAAAGGCTCTCCTCTCTCACCTCTTCTTTGTATTTCTTTTCTTTCATGTTTGTTTCTTGAATTTTTCTTCAAATAATATTCTGTGTTAATCCCTCTTCTTATTATCTTAATCTTATTAATTTGGTTGGAATCAAGAGTGGAGACAAGATTGGGTTCTACCCTTTCAATCCGTTGCTTATGCAAAACTTCTCCACGATGACTACACCACCCATGGAAGAGTAGTTCTTTTTAGTAATCGATCGACCTCTATCCTTCTTCATTCATTTATTTTGAATCAATGAGATACTGTAATTCACATATTATGATCTATTAATTGAGTTTTTTATTTAAATGAAACTAAGCGAGCAATTGAATAGTTAACACAAAACACGCGAGGTCAGGAATTGTGTGAACTGTGAGAGCGCAACCTTAACCAGTAATTCAAAACCACATGGGATCAATTTGTAGAGTTCAAATATAATCCCTAAACTCAATTAATCCTCATTTCCAGAGTGGTTTTGTGCCTTAATTTACCACTGACCATAAGCTAATTTTAGAACATCAATCAAAGCAGGGTGTTGCGATTGCATGTTCCGAAGTTAGCCTAAGGTTAAAATTCACTTCAATCTTCGTGGTAAAGTTAATTCTCGTAGGGTTCAGGATTTAACAAATTAAGGGATCATAATTAAGTGAATATTAATTTAAATGGTAATGATTAATAAATGATTGAAGAGGTAGAGTTAGATCGATTACGTCTTTTAAATATTGTCTAAACAAACATCTTTTTGTTGTGTCATTCTAATCGAAACTTCATTTCAAAATTAAAAACAAAAAAAATGCAATCTTATTCCAGCAAACTTCTTCTAGATTTATAAACTATAAACAACCACCCCCATACTTTCAAGTAGTGTTTTTATTCCCTTTTATTTTGTTTCTAGAATACCTCTGAAAAGTTGTTTTAATTCACTTCCTCCTTTGAGAGACGACCTTGGTCAGCCACTCTGCTGCACCTAAGTACCCCAAATTACACTAATCATTTGAGGGCGCCCACGATAGCGCTCTTTCAGTAAACATAGTGGGTTGTTGTCATTGATGAAATAAAATAACATCCATTAAAAATATTCTTGAGAAAAATATCTTTTTCTTATGAAAAACCTATTGATTTTTTTGTTTAAAAATAAAACATTTAAATTGGAAATGGAAATTTCAAATAAATAATGGAAGATGAAACTATACATGTTGTATAGGGTAAAAAGAATATTTCTTTTGTATGGAAAAATGTTACAAAATGAATCATTGGGAAGGTGACACGAATATTCCTTTTAAACATTTAGGAAAAGGGTGAGATTTTATTTACCAAATGAGTTTAGAAATATTTTTTTAAAACCTTTCAATAAAAAATGTTTTTAGAAGAGAACATGTTATCCCACTAAATAGAGAAATTATATCGGGTTTTTTGAAAAAAAATTCTAAAATATTTTTAGGAAAAAAGAATTAATGATTGGTACTAACACATAAAAAAGTTCATTAATGAACAAATAATAATGAAATTTTACATTGAAAAAATGGTTATATAAATTCTTATAATAGAAATAACATTGAAATTTTATTAAATTTATTATTGAAGAAAATAATCTTTAAACACTCCAAAGTGTCCCATACCACTTTAAAATATTTTATAACATAATCCTCATGAAGGAATAGAATTATATGAATGTTCAAAATATCATGTGATTAATTATATTAATAATATATCATTTAAATGGTAGTACATACACAATGTTAAATAAAATAGGTGCATAACAATAATTAAGCCTCAATAGAGTGTAAATTGATATGAAAATACCTTACATTGAGTTTCCTTTCGGGTGAATGTAATTTAAATTCTTATACAATAAAATCATGTTAATTTTATACTTTATTCACAACATTTTTAATGCTTATAATTAATTTAATTTCCCTTATTACCATGTTGTGTACAACTACTCAAATTATTAATTTTACATCCGGTTCTTTTTAAAAAAATTGTTTTATGTGTCAAAACAACTATTATTGGTCAAATATGGTCATAGGGTTCATTATATAATACATAGAGAATAATAATCATGAAATAGTTATCATAATAATACAAAAATTATAATTTTAAAATCAATAATTAAATATGGTAATGAAAATGAGAATATTTTACAATCATAGAGACGATAGGTCGTACGTACACATGAGTAACATTCCCATTTTTAAGATATCGTTGTGGAAAGAAGTTAAGTAACACAATATAATTCTAGAATGATAATTATATAATAAATAACATATTATTTTATCGTACATACTAATATAAAAATATTTTGGGGTAAAATGAATCACATCTTGTCAAGGAGGCGGTTGTCGACAAGTCCACAAATAATGTTATCACTATTTACGTGCGTGAAAGGGTAATAAATAGAATGATATATATATATATATATATTATATTTATAGAAATATAATTATTTCATGAATATAATTTATATTTTGTGCATGCCTTTTATTTTTAATTAAATCCATCCTTTATAAGTTCCATGTTTAGTGTGAACGAATCACAACGCTTTGAGGGGTTGTAGTCCCCACTTCCTCAAACAATGTTATCATATTAATATAAAATAGAAAGTAGTAATGGTAGGTGTAATAATATGATTATATAAGTATTATGAAACAATAAATATCACTTAATATATATATATATATATATAAACATATTTTCCATCATGATGTCCACTATGAGCGGCGGTTGGGAAAAATTGAACAATCATTTTTTCACGAGGCAGTAGTTCACCGTACAAAGAAACATTATGTTAATTAACTATTATATGGTGGTGTATATAATTTTAGGTTTAAATATCATAATAAAAATATCCTAGTATACCGAGGATACATTTTTTGTTATAAAATAATAGAAAAACATGATTCTAGGGGCTGGAAAATTGAAATAAAACTAGAGAGATTGAGAAAATACATTACCTTTTAATCAAGTAACTTCTTTTGGTTTAACCAAAAGGAATATGTGGAAGTCATTATGTATAAATAAAGGCTTCTAGGATGAGTTTAGGGATTATTGGAGACTATTTTGGTTGATAATGGCCAAACATAAGAGGTTGGAGAGATGTGAGAAATGGGTAGAGGTGGTTGCCTTTTATAGGGAAGGAAAAGTACTCACTTGGTATTCTTGAAAAGATATTAGGTGTACACTTGTTCTTACCTATAAAATTTCATAAAAAACCATCCAAACTCATTAATGGATGTTTTATGAATGAAATATTTCCACGAAATGAGTGTTGCGCTTGTGGATAGGTCATTTCATCCTAAAAATTGGGTTTTTGTCCATTTTAAGACTAATTACACCTTAATCACAGTAATTAATTTTAATAACATTCACTAATAATTTTTGTAAAAACATTAGTTGAAATTATTATAAAAAATTTTTTTATTGATTATAATTGTGTATTTAGTATTTTTGAAATTCAAATCATAGAAGCATAAAATTTAGGATTAATGTTAATATCACAGACAGACAGATTATCTGGTTTTAGTAGAAAAATATTCAAAAGATTGTTATTTTTATATATTCAATTTAAAAGTTAAATTGATTATAAATAAATAAATTGTATTTATAGATGAATAATTGAACCAATGTGACTTCAAAACAAATTTATAATATAATTAACATTAATTATAATTTAAACAAAAAGGCAGTTTTTAAATAAAACATTCTATTTTTCACTATTCACAAAAAATTATTTTTTCTTAAAAAAATCCAAAATATTTATCCGAAGGTTATTTTCAAATTATTAATTCGAATACTATGTTTATTTCATCAAAATTAAATTGATAATAGTTCAGAATAAATATTTAAAATGGATTCGTAATTAAAAGGCAGTAAAATTGCATTAATAAAAATATAGGTTTTTTGGAAAAAACATTGTGCTTATTCTTATTTTATATTTATCAAATATAATTTAAGAATATAAAAAAATATTCTATTGAATATAGAACATATATATTCAATTAAAATAATTAACATATTTTAATCACCTTTATTTATTTTGGTAAAATCACTACATGAGCATAAAAATAGTTTTTTATAAAAATATCCTTTTAATATTCAATTGGTTCTTATATTTATTTATAATTTATTTATGAACAAAAATTAAGTTTTCTAAACCATATATTTTCATAATTTATTTAATATTGTTCATACAAGCTATTTTTTATCTTACTATATTAAATAATAATGTTTTAATTACAAATTGTTTCTTGGTAAGACACAATATTGTGTATAAGGAAATCCAGTGAAGAAGGTTTCTTTTGAATGTAATGTAAGCTATAGAGTAAGGTAATTGTTTTGTATAATGTAAACTAACTCAGTGTCACATGCATTGAAAGCTAAAGCTATGTTTCATGCATATAAATATACAGAATATATTTTAAATAGTAAACATATTATAGTGTATACAGATATTATATTACATTACACACTTGCTATCGCATGTCATACATGCTATAGAATACAAGGTTCTTACATTAATTTTTTGGGATGTCATAGATACTATATGGTTACTAAACTTTGCTTCTTAATTACATAAATTTTAATGGTTAGATTAAGTACACTACACCTTGAGTGAACCTTGGTTTCCCATATAGGAACTCCTTGGATAAGCTCTTCGGTGAGATTAATTGTATTATAACATGATAAATACATGGTTTACTTATATGGAATACTATTGAAAATATCATAGGTTGAATGAATTATTTATTTCTTGAGTGATACTCATGTTTCTTAAGATGAAATTCTTGGATGAGATCATAGACCGATTGAGACTACATGTACCCAGAGTGAAATTAAGGTTCCTTAAATTTAACACCTTGGATGCCCTAAGAGGTTAAATTATTTATGTTAATCCTTGGGTGATACCCATGTTTCTTATTCCTAAGATTATCTCATTTTTCAAATTATTTATATTACACCTTGAGCCATACATAGATTCCCAAGTAGTAATTTCATGCATGGGATCATAGGACAAATGAGTTTAATATATTCTTGATCAGACTTATACATGGATTCCTTGGGTTTACCTTGAATACTATATGATTGTTAGAGTTTTATGACCTTATATATATTCCCTAAATGAGATGTTTTTGGTAATTACTTAATTAAATATGTGCCTCCTATGCTAATATTGTGTGGATGCCTTGGTTTTACACATCAGTTATTATAGGTTCATGAATTTCTATGCATATGTTTGTTTTTATATATACATATAAAAACGATGGAATGTCATTTATATTCTATCTTAGTTTAAAGCAGGTATAGTATTCTAGGTTGATATCGAAGAACCTCATCCTGATTTATTTAAATTCATTTATTTACTACCTTATTGATACAAATGCACACTATTGCTTATTTTATTTTCATATAATAGAGATTTAGACACCATTGGAGGTGGCCTATTATGTATATCTGACACCATGTATAGGATTCCATCTGGTACCTAAATAGATCGCATGGTTGCAGGTTTAGGATCATGTATTTTGATTGTGTTGTTACTCTCATGCATGGGATCTTAGAATCATAAGAATGACCTGGAGCATAAGATTCTCATGTTTATAACATTTGGGGATTCCTTTTTTCATTTTTTATTGTTTATAAGATACTTTTTGTATATGTTATGATTATATATTATTGGATTACATGGACATGAATGGTTGTATTATTTTCCATTTTCACGTTATATGATTTATTTTCGGTACATTTATTTTATACTACTTCAATTGTGGAATTATTTGTTCTATACCACTATGATACTTTGATCATGAGGGTATAGTCTACCCCTATTCTATATTTGGAACCTTAATCCTAGTTAGTAGCCTTTGTTGTATACAGAGGCATGCTTGAGGCCTTGTGACCTACCTACTTGTGGGATCAGATTAGTGGTTCTAGGTCAGGACATCGCAAAGTGTCATCTTATATTTCTTTTACTTTATTCTACAATTTTGGGATGGAATATGGGATAATAGGAACATGTTTTCAATTGATAAATAGCTCAGGTGTGGGACTGATAAACCTATTCTTTATGGAGCAATCATGTGTCCATAGATTGGACTGTTGTTCACTATTACGGCTGATTATTTTTTCACCTTGAGTGACTGATATACTTTCTATTTCTTATTGATTTATGAGATTTATGGTATTTTACCCATGGCCTGGTATGTAAAGGATGTATTGTTAGAGTCACCATTATACTCACATATATATTCACATTCCATGTATATTCCAATCTACATAGATTGCATTGGTTTACTAACTAATGTGATTATTTATCATACTTTTCATATATACAATTCTTCCATGGTTTCCAATTTATATGTCTTTGTTCCTTACTAATGTGATGGTATTACTTTTAATTATGATAAATCGATTGGTTGTTAATGTACGTACATCAACCTAAATGGGGTTCCCATATATCTTGATGGTCAAACTTTAACTAACGAATTATTCCACATTGGAGCCATGAACCATTGTTTGCTTGGGATGAAATGTTATTTATTGAATTTAAATTCGGGTCAGTTTTTCTATTTATATACTATATGGTCCATTATAAATTATAGAATGGTGACCCCTATAGTTGAACTATCACATAAGAATTTATTATATTCTGAGGATGATGTTGAAAATTGGATTGAGTTATATAAATTTAAATTGTAAATTATAAAGGAATGTAATTTTATAAATAGGAATGGTAATACATCTAATTGAACCCCGATGCTTATATATGTTTAATAAATTTTAATTCTAATGGAAAAATATTTACAACAAAATATAGTGTTTTTTCACTTTCAAAGGGTTGTACCTGTATAACATGGACACAATGACTCATATGACTATATTTTTAAATTCCTAACTAGGTGAATTGGAGCATGTTTCTTATTTGATAAACCTACTAACATTTTAATTAATATTTAATGAAAATAATTTTATTGGTTTCACTTAGATGAACCCATGTGGGTAGAGTGATGGGACCCTCACATGTTACCTTTATTTTAATATCCAATTGTACTTAACCCCATGGTGGAATACTCATACTATATAGTGATGGTTATATAAATTTTCAATAACAATGTATATGATGTTACATTTAAAATAATAGTGGAATATCACTTGAATCGTCCCCATAATATTTTCAAAATCCTTTATAGTATATTTTGAGATTAACTATTATGAGACTTTAATTAATTAAAACTCCAATTTCAATCTAAAGGGTGATTTCGTCTATACAATGATATTGAAATTTTCATTAACTAATCCCAAAAGTGATAAATTTATGGATGAATAATATAGAGAAAATGAATTCATTAGATGAATTACCTAAATTTTTATAGGATTTCAAATAAATAAATTTTCTTTAAAAAGAAGCATGATATAAATTTTCTATTTATATTTTGTAATTAGCTAAATAAATTCCAAGTATAATGTTATTTTATAACATGTACTTGATGTTATTAACAATGAGCCTCTATAATGTTTCAAATAAATGTAATTGGTGAAGATTTCAGAAATTATACCTTTTAGAGGATTTTATAGAGTATGCCCCCATGTATTGATAAATTCTAACATTTAATTGATAGTTTCTTTATAATGGAAACCTAAGAATCTCCTGTAGTCTTCTTCTTTTATCATTTGGACATAAATGATAGGTAGTACAACCTAATTAAACTTTTATTACGACTGTAATTTAAATGTATATTCCCTTTCTAAGAGATTGATTATCCCAACTTAGTAGCACCCTTAGGTGTAATATATCGACTATTGTTTTTAAATAGTTTCAGATCAGAGGTTCTATATGGGTGTTTATTGTCATCAGTGAGAATATTAGTCTATATAACGACACACAGTATGGGTGGTGGTTATGTACTAGTTGATCATTGTTGGAATATTTACCATTGTGTAATTATCTAGTATCGTGGTTAGACAATATTATGTTATGGTGGGACTCTTAGTAGGTGATGGGACCCTTCTTCATTTTCATCTTCAGTGATGGATGACCTGAGAGTTCATCAACCAGATTAATAGTCGTATGAGATAAGAAGACTCTAGGACAAATCTTTTACATGGGACATGAAATATTGGGATTAATATTCTAGTAGTAATATGGATAATATTAAATTATAATCCATTGAGTTGATAAAATCATTGGGTAGTATGAAAAAATACCCATGGCACACATCGAGTTGGTAAAAATGATGTGGCGAAGTATCAGAGTATTGTGAAAATAATCAAATTCTTAAATCCTGACAGTATGTTCATAGGTTTTCTTCATATCAGTGTGACATTAGAATTTGAGGAATTTGAGTTGACCTAGTACTCAAAATTATGTTACAAAGGAATCACATGTTATAACACTACCAATCAGTTTAGTGTGGGATTATATGCTTGATGAAAATGAATTGTGATAGCGAGGCTCGTGAGAGAATCACAAATATGTATAAATAAAATTGAATCTAACAAACTTTTATTATTATTATTTTCCTATCCTATGAATTAGACCTTGATAAAGGTGTATCAACCACATCTATAAATTTATCATAGTGGAGTATAGAGCATGTGGTTTGGGATGAGTTCTCATTCTTAATAAATGAAAACTAGGAAACTCATAAGGTGGGGAACATCTTATTGTAAAGGGAAAAGTGTTTCTTTCCATATAGAGGTAGAAAAACTATAATAAAAAATTTGACAGTGGTTACCTTTTCTTCTGGAAGTTGGGAGGCTAGTAGTTCAAGTTATCTAGTCTTTGAGATTATAGTCAATATAAAACCTAGTTATGGGTTGTGATCAATCATGGATTATAGATTTAGACACCAGGTCTAAAAGAAACCCAAAAATTATTGATTCTTACACATGTTGGTAATATCAAGGTAGCATGATGTTAAAATTGTAGGTTGTGTACACAAAACATAAGGATACTATGAGTCAGGGATGGACTACGGTGGGGTTATTGAAACAATCAAAAAATGCCTTCGTAATAATGCATGAAGGCCAGTAAATAATGATTCATCAGAAGGTCGATATTAAATATTTTAATTGAAGTCAACTAGAGGTGTTTTTACTATTCATTCATATGTGTACTTTAATATGGTTGGTTGGAAACCATGTTGGGAACTTCTTCTAGAATTATTGGAGTGTCCTGAGTCTAATTTGATTTTCCAATATCCTCTTAGTGTACACACGATTCAAATATGATCTTGTTACCTACCTTGACATCATCCATGGAATATTAAGAGATCATTATACACAAATCTAATGAAAGAAATTAAACACCTTATTGTCTTGATATTAGACTATCTCAGATTATCTCTATGGGAGAATGGTTAATCTTGGAGGCATGAACTATCTAGAGTGATTCTAGGATTACCATGTAGAAAGGCATTGGATGAACTCATGGACACCATCAAATTATTGACTCAATCACCAACCGAGATACCATTGTTGAGATCAATCATTTTTCTTGATATGTAGATATATCTGATATGTATTGAGTGATTCATCACTAGTGTAAAAATCATTTTTTACAGTGGTTATTTTTTAATTTTTATGGAGGCTTTTAGCCAACATTATTACAGGAGACATTATAAACATTGTTTTTTTACGTCGGTTATTTTACAACCGACATAAAAAACACAAATCCGAAGCATATTTCATGTCGTTGGATAAAAACCTGACATGGAAAATTCTTCGAAGTCGTCGTTTATTATGTCATTTATTAAATAACCGACATGGTATATAAACTTTCACATCGGTTATTATATAACTGATGCCATAAATGACTCCTTCGAACAGTTTATCACATCGGTTATTTTTATAACCGTTATGATAAACCTATCTGCCAAGTGGTTTCCAACATCAGTTATATAATAACCGTCATGAATACATATCTACTATGTCGGTTATTTTATAACCGACACAAAAAACTATTCATTTCCATTTATTACATCAGTTTTTAAATAACCAACATAAAAAGAATTTCCCATGCATTTATTACGTCGATTTCCAAATAATCGATGTTCAAACTAATCCAAATGCATTTTTACGTCAGTTGTGAAATAACAGACTTAAAAAACAATTTTTTTAAATAAAAGCAATCAACCACTTCTATGCACTACCAAAATACCTGAAACAGACCAAAAATAGACCAAAAACATACCAGACCCCCCACCCCACTGGACAACGCTCACTGGACAACCCCCACCACTGATCACCCACTGCTATGCCCTGCCAAAAGACATGAAACATACCCAAAACATACCCAAAACATACCAAAACCCGACCAAAAATAGACCAGAACCCCCCACACCACTATACAGCCCCCACCACATCCCTGGACACCCACCCACTAGACACCCCCAGACCAAAAGCAGACCAAAACCTGACCAGACCCCCCCCCCCCCCACTGGACAGCCACCACCACACCCCTGATACCCGACACCCCTAAACTACCCCCACCCCCTGGACAGCCCCCCACACCCCTGGAAAACCCCCACCCTCTTGGACACCTCCACCCCTGGACATCCCTCCCACACCCTGGACAACCCTCACACACCCCTAGAACCCGCCCTCCCCACTGGAAAACCCCCACCACACCCCTGGACACCCCCACACCCCTAGACCTCCCCCACCCCCGAAACAGCCCCCCACACCCCTGGACAACCCCCACCCTCCTGGACACCCCCACCCCCTAGAAAGCACTCCCACACACCTGGAAAAAAATCCCACACCCCTTGGAACCCCCACCCTCATGGACACCCTCACCCAACTAGACATCACTTCCTTGGACATCCCTCTCACACCCCTAGAACCCCCCACCACACTAGACTACCCCTCACACCCATGGACATCCCCCCACTCACCTGGACATCCCTCCCACCCTCCTGGACACCCTCCCACCCTCCCACCAAGTGGACAGCCCCCACCACACCCCTAGACACCCCCACATCACTAGACACCCCCATACCAAAAACAGGCAAAAAACAGACCAAAACCCAACCGAAACCAGAGCAGAACCCCCCACCCCACTAGACAACCCCCACCACACCCCAGGACACCCCCCACAACCCTAGACTACCCCCACCTCTGGAAAACCCCCAAACCCCTGGACAACCCCCCACCCTCCTGGACACCCCAACCCCCTAGACAGCACTCCCACACCCCTGGACAGTCCTCCCACACCCCTACAAACCACCCCACCTTCCTGGACTCCCCCACCCCACTGGACAACACTCCCATGGATAGCCTTCCCACTCCCCTAGAACCCCTCACCCCACTAGACTGCCCCCCAACACCCCTGGACACCCCATGGACATCCTCTACTCACCCGGACACCCTCCCACCCTCCCACCCCACTGGACCTCCCCCAACACACCCCTGGACACCCCCACCTCACTGGACACCCCCATACGAAAAATAGAACAAAACCCAACCAAAACCAGAAGAGAACCACCAACCCCACTGGATAGTCCCCACCACACCCTTGGACACCCCCACACCCCTAGACTGCCCCCACGCGCTGGAGAACCCCTGGACAACTGGTGTTGGGAGAGGAGGCACTGCCATCACTCGGGGGGGGGGGGGGGGCTAAACGCCACTAGAAGGTACTCATCACTCTCAAATGCGAATCTTGAGCTCTCAAAATGTTTAACAAATGATTTATTCCACTGTAAATATCATTTATTCTATCAATTTTATGCCTGTATAACTAGGGGGAAATTTCGTCATGTGTGACTAAAATACCTAGATATTGGCTGTGGAAATCTCTCAGATCTTGCTGGACTGGAAATGATGCTCCTAAGGCTGCCCATGAGATGCCTAAAATGACATTAACAAAAATCCCAATGATGGGAAGAGGGCACAAATTTAGTTGGTGGAGAGGGACATGAAGAAAATGACCGCGATGATCTGAAATAGACCCAACAATTACATGTAAGTGACTGTTTAGTTTCCCAAATTAGATTATTGAACAAATATAGAGCTGTTTGTGTCTTTTTTTTATGACAGAAGGGATATTATGGTAATGTTACTAGACCACCATTTCTTGGAGGAGAACAAAAAAACTCACAAAAAACCCTATATTTGTTCAAGCATCTAATTTGGGAAACTAAACAGTCACATATGTGTAATTTTTTAGTATATTTCAGATCATTACAGTTGTCTTCTCTTCATCTCTCTCCACCAACTGAACCAGCGCCCTCTTCCCATGACTGTACTTTTTGTTAACGTCGTTTCAGGCGTCCCTTGGGCAGCATTGGGGGCATCATTTCTAGTCTCACAGGATCTGGGAGATTGCCACCACCATGATCCAGGTAATTTAGTCACACATGATAACATTTACCTTGGTTATACTGGCATCAAAGTGATAAAATGAATGATGTTTATTGGAGAATAAAGCATTGGTGAATCATTTTGGGAGATCAATCTTCGCATGCGTGAGTGATGATTACCTTCCAGCGGCATTCAATACCCCAAGGGATGGCGACACCTCCTCTCCCACCCCCTGGACTTCCCCCAATACCCCTGGACACCCTGGACACCCCCACCCCACTAAACCTCCCTCCCAAAACCCTGGAAACCCCCCTCACCCCACATGACACCCCCACACCCCTGGACACCCCCTGGACATCCCCCCTCATTGGACAACCCTCCAACCCTCTTGGAAACTCTCCCACCCCTAGGACTGCCCCCACTCTCATGGACACCCGAGACACCCCACCCCACCGGACAACCCTACCACACCCCTGGATACCCCCACACCAATGGACACCCCCACACCCATGGAACCCCTTCCCCCAGACCAGAATCCATACCAGAAAAACCATCATAAGTAGACCAAAACAAGAAGTAGAGAAAAATTTAACATTCTCATATATAGCACTCAAAACATAAAATTTCAACTTAAAAATAACTAAATCCAACATAAACGACTACCAAATACACAATTACAATGGAAATATTTAAAATTACATTTTACACTACAACCAACTAAAATTCAATCAAACCTGTAAATTAATTTGACCATTCCACTTCTATGTGTTTGACCTCTTGATCACTACAGTGTTGAGGTTCATCAAATAGCTTCAAATTAAAAGTATAGTAGGTAATATGTAAAATGAATAAATCAAATGAAATATTACGGAAAAGATGAAAAGGAAATCTTACTAAGTGAAAGTTCACAACTATTCCAGTTGTTATTATTTCATATATAAATCTTAACATATATTATCTGCATTCGATGACGCCTTTTTGTTCATGACAATTCTATTTTAATGAGTGTAAATTAAATATATTATTTTTATGTAATAAATCAAAGGCACAAATTATAAATGGATATTTACCTTTAAATTTAATTTTTTTTCTTCGCACTCCTTTTCATTGTGTTTTTTTTCGATTGTAGACCCATCCCCTATTAGAAAATAATAATAAAGGGATAAATTTAAAATTCATTATAATATATAAAACTATTGAAAAATTTAAACTTAATTTTCCAACATTTTCTTAAAACTTTCCTGCACATCACCATGGACAGAGCATATCCAATAATGTGATTTGTCCCTTGGGAAAAAAACACCTAACATCCAATGATCACCGATAAAAGAAAATTTAATGTTAGTGGTTTATTATGTTAAAAGATAATGAACTCTTTGAGAGAAATCTATTTTATACCTTTCACAAAAAGGAATCATCTAACATTACACGAGTATGTTCTGTTCAAGTCTTTCAGCAATATAAAGCATTCATTATTCCTCATCCAATGCACGTGCTTCAGGGGAAATCAAATGCGAGTCCATGAATATATATACATATGTCTTCTCATTCTTATCACAACTGTTATAAAGATACCTAATACAAAATATACATAAGTATAAATTTTTAATAAATATAATGCTGGAAAAAATTGTTAAGACTTACATGGAAAAAATTTACACCACGTTGATGCCTGACTTATCTCCTGTAACAAGCTACATGATACGAGTTTTCGCAATCCCCATAGTTATTTCAACTCCACAAAAATGATCTTCCATTGGAAACTCATAATGATCCGCCAATAAATTTGAATATCTTGAAAATCTGTTAAGACTATGGGAATCTATATCTGATGTCATATCCATTTGACTTTTTTGTTGTCTATATAGTATTTCTTTACCTTTTAAGTATTCCTGTAAAAATAATTAGAAAAAATATATTAGTTTTCAAATGATAAAACAAATTTAATAAAAAAATAAAATTAAATATATAACATACATACCTCTATGGTAATGAGTCGTAGAATTCATGATGGACAAATTAAAAAATGGATGATACTATGTCTAACTGTCATCACCTCATCTATAGGTAATGGTCCTCAAGCTGATCTATCTATAATATCTTGTACAATGACCCTATATTCTCTACCTCTAATTGTCGATGATGAACTATATCTCATATACAATATACCATCCCATATGCAAATATATGATGTTGAGGATTATCATAATACAACTCGTAATAATTAGGAAGCTGCGGCGGAGGAGTAGGATAAAAAATGGGGTCCACAGGCTGAGGTGGGGGAGTGGAAGCTACTGGCAGAGATGGAGGATAAAAAATGGGGTTTGTAGGGGGAGGATGAGGAGTGGGATCTGTATTTTGAATTTTTTTTGCATGTATGCAAACATAGACTATACTGACGCTCTAATATTTTCCTTCATCATTGCATTAATATTTTGAACTTCAACCTCCAAGGATTATATTTTTTTTATAAACACCCTCTGCATAAAAAGTTGAACAATGTGACAAAACTTTTCTTACCGATACACCTGCTGGATATCCTCAAAAACAACCAGGATGTTTGGGAATTCCCAATGCTACAGATAAAATATCTGGCCTCCCAGTAGCCGTAAATACCCCCTATGAGCTCTTCTCCTCAAGATAATCGTATATTAATTAATTGAACATTTCTACAATTATTGAAATTATATGAAGAAAATAGTTAACTTAAATAAATAAAATAGATATCTTATAATCCACTCAGCTATGATTCTCTAATCTCCTGAAAGATATTGCCCTTTTTTCCCATCTGAGCTCTCTTCCATTTTTCATGTCTAGATGGAGGGGATTGAGGGGCCACCTCCCTAGAGCTTGAAGAGTTAGATCTTAGTTTTTGTAATTTTTCTGCCATCATTTATTATTCTAATAATGTATACCCTCCCCATGATAAACTATGAGGGTATACATTGTTATACTGGATCTATTGGTGATATTTCCTTGTTTTTTGTAAATTATGAATAATAAATCATTAACAAAACATTAATAAGATCATTTATATAAGAAATATTATAAATGTTTACATTGCCCTTACCAAATATGAATCTTTTCTCCTACTTTAAACAAACTGTCTCCACGTGTCTTCATCTATGAAAGGATATATATGATATGTATTTTCATGACTCCTATGACCAAAAATGAAATCAAATGAGAGGGTTGATTTGAAATCCTTCCATCTCATGGCAGCCATCGATAAGCATTTCTTCCAGAATCCTCCAGTACTAGGAATATCAAATTTCATATGATAAAGAAGAGGTTAAACATATTATATATTCTATAAACATTTAAAGAATAGGAACTAAATAGAAAAAGATCGTACCAAAATCGTCTCCCACAACTAAGAGATTATCGCTTTGTCCACACTTCTCGAGTCATCATACAAAATTCTTACTTTTCTCTTACCCCGAGTTGATACAAAACTCTTAAAATCTTATTCATTTGGACCTCTAGGAATATCATTCTAACCAAATCAATGAGTATCCTCTGATCCTACGTACATGAAAGTGATAATTTTGGTAAACGTGTGAACCCACGTTTACCAACTCTTGAACTCTTTGTCGTAATGGGAGATCATGAGGATGATTGGAGAACATCAAGAGGAGCATGTGAATGTTCCTCCCCAGAGGTATGACCAATATTCTCATCTCTAGAATCATCTGGTTGATCAACTAATTGAAATGTCATTATCCTTCAAATTAAAAAAATATACATTAGTTCACAAATATACAAATTCAAATATTAAAATACTAATGTAAATAGAAAATAGAAAATTATACTAAGTTACGTAATAGTAAACATGGTTAATATGGTAAGAATGTCAAATAATGGTAAATATGGTAAAGGTGATAAATGTCATGCCCCATCCTTGGGGCCCGTGTTGTGACTACCCCAAGCCTGCTTTCCATAGGCCAGAGACTAGAGACTAGCACCAAAGGAATAAATCCCTATGCTGGGAAGGCATTGACTTTATAAAAGTAAAGAAACAAAATAGAGTTTGCAACTAAAGTAAGCACTATGTAAAACTGAGTAAAAAGTAAGTGTTGAATAGAAAGGGGCAGGAAATACAAGCCCAAAAGTAAAGTACAGTACAACTAGAAAGAAAGTACAACTGGAAAAGGGACAATAGCTAAAAAGGAAGTTCTTGGAATGTCAACTGAGAATCATACATGAAGGGTAGGTACAGAGGTCCACCTCCACACTCCACATCTATCTGTCCGCTCCGTGTACCGTCTCACCGTGTGGTCCACCTCTGGGTACCGTACGGTCTTGGCTCACTCTCGGCCTCTGTCAATGATGTCCGTCATTTACAACTAATACAACGAAGTGCAGGCAAAGCCCGTGTAGAGGTGAGTATAATGATACTCAGTAAGGACCCCAAGACCCTCGATGGAATTCCAGAATCCATGAAGGATAAACCATAAAGAAAAGATACAGTCATGAAGTATCACCCAACTCTACTTAGGTATATTCCCATACATATACCTAAGTCATCAATCCTAGTTCGGTTCCAACTTTTGACCCCAATCACAACCCAGTCCACACAGGAAAGAAGTCAATCACACCGTTCGTATTGATTGAAAGTCAAGACTCAGCTCACACAGGTATACTTCTCAGGAAGAGGGGTGGAGATGATTAGATGTAGCATCTAAATTATCTCCTCTGTTGAACCCATGTAGGATCCTAGTACAGAAGTCATGACTGTCGAACACACATAGGATCGAAGTAAATTCATCACCGCTACCGAACCCACGGAGGATCCAAGTATAGTAGTCGTCGCTCCAAACCCACAGAGGGTCCAGGTACTGTAGTCGTCACTGCCGATCCCACGAAGGTTCCAAGTACAGTCATCATCACTACCTAACCCACGGAGGATTCTAGTATAGTGGTCATCGTTGTTGAACCCACGGAGGAACCCATCACGGTAGTCGCCGTAGTCGCAGCCAGCTCTAGGGTTCCCACACAAAACACACTCAATTCCATGAGGGTCCACTCATCGAGCCAAAGGTGTTGATACATCAATTGTCACGAAGCCCATAGTTGATGTATCTCTACATTTCGTCTCGTCAAAAGGAAGCCGATGCGATAGACAACGCGTCAATCGGACGCCCACTCTGAAATATATTGGCCATTTCATTCTAGGGACCTGGTTGGAAATATGCTCGTTCCAAACCCTGTCGTTTTCCAAAAGTCATAAAAAACTCACATAGAGTATCACAAAAGGACCTCCACACCATGAGGGTCCCAGTACTGCATACGGCACATCGATCAGACGCGTGGTATTCATGTTATTCACCCTTTAGTGAAAACAGGCATGGACGTTAATCCCAGTGGGCTAGCGGGTCGGGTCAACCCAGTTTTTGAGGGTCTGACCCAGTACGGGGCCGGACTGGCCAGATGAAATGCGGGGCCCAACCTATAGGGGCGCGGTCCGGCCTGAGGGGGTGTGGCCCGACCTGAGGGCGGCGCGGCGCAGCCCGACCGGCTGGCCGAGCAGCTTGGCCCGAGGGGGGCTGAGTGGTCCAACATGGGGGGGGGGGGGGTGACCCCCCAGCTGCTCGAACCGGTATCGCCGCCCTCCCTAACCAGACATAAAAATATGGCCGACCTTTATGGAGTAAGGGGCCCACTTGGGCGGGCTGTCGATCTACTGCGTGGCACCTTCGGGTGTCGCGGGCTTCCTTCACCCGTCCGGCCGTCGAGCTGGTCGGTTCTTCTGCCAAGTGGTCCACCCTTTGTGGGCTACGGTTCTCTATAGCGCAGCGCTGTGGGGTGCTACGGTTTCTCCCTTCGTCCCAGCCCACTATGGCCAGCCAGTTCTTCCTCGGTCGAGCGGACCACGGTTGCGGGCCGCGGTTCTTTTGCACACAGCCGACACACGACTGTCACTTCTCCCATCGTCGCCTCTTCCAACGTGCCTCAATCGCAAACAAAGAGACTTCAGAGGGTCATTGGGCCATGTGCGTTCATCCCACACCCTCCGTGTTAAGCGATGCCAATTGGCCAAGGATAAACAAGGTTTCATGAAGAACGAAGAATAATTTTATTCAAATAAAATTGAATAAATCCACCCTACCATGGAAAAGCTTCGTGGTAGTCGAGCATTGCGGAAGACAACATCGCAGGAAGACGGTGTCAACTCATTGACATCAGGGAAGAAGAGCCAAGGATGGCGCGTCATCAGCATTCCTTGTGGGTGGATCCTTCTCATTTGATTTGGACGAAGATCGATGGTGATGATGACGTTGCTCGGTGGTTCTTCGTTAAAAGGATGGTGTTCTTTATTTGAGAGAAGAACAGCCTTCTCTATTTCTCTAGAGCTCCCACAGAGTTCCCACAAAAACAAGTTCAAAAATAATATAATAGCTAAGCTGTTATTTTATTCACACAAGTAATTCAAAATTCAAACAATTTAATTAATTAATTAAAGAGGTTGAACTCATTAATTAACATTTGTTGGCAAAAAATTTAAAGAGAGAGAGAGGGGTAGGTGAAGAGAACTAACAAATAAGAAGGTTGTCATAATAAAGGAAGGGGAATTAACTGGGGAGTTTGAGGAGAGTTATGGGAGATGAAAGGTTGGGGCTTGTGTGGGCCCCACCTCTCAAATATCCACACATGGGAAGTTAGGTGGGTGTGGGCCCCACCAATAACGTCCCATGGGAGGAAATTACTTCCATAGATATATAAAATTGTTCTAAACAATTTTATTTAACTTCTTAATTAAACCCCAATTTTTATCTTTCAACCCGCATAAAACACAACTGAGGTAAAGGTCCCCTTAAGCAATTAACGGTGCTGTGAGTTCATTGGTGTCCTCATATTTCAATTCTGAGCACTATTTCAAATGATAGAAAAACTCAGACGTACGTTTATTGAACGTACCCAAAATAAACTTTGGAAATTGATTCCGGGCACACCGGGCCTCGGAATCAAGTGCCGTCAGAAGCCACTAAATTGTAAAGCTAGAACACTCACTAGGAAAACAAATGGGGATACTGAGCTAGCATCTGTGCCTCCCACCCCCAAGTGCTCTCTTGGAGGTTCCCGTGCTTTCAGGGAATGCGCACAAGAGTAATCGACTGTCCACGTAGGACCCACTCCTTTCGATCCTCAATCTTCACTAGGACCTCCAAAAACATCACCCCTTCATAGATATCTAGCTCCCCATGATCGATGATGTGGGTTGGGTCATGCACGTATCTCCTCAGCTGAGATACATGGAAGGTGTCATGCACCCTGTGCAATGAGGTGGAAGGGCCAGGAGGTAAGCCACCTCACCTACTCCGCTGAGGACCTGGAAATGTCCAATGAATCATAGAGACAACTTGCCGCCCTGACCGATTCCCCGTAGACCTCGTCGAGGTGACACCTATAGGAAAACGTGGTCTCCATCCTTGAACTCCAGTGGTCTTCATATCCTATCAGCATATGACTTCTGTCTGCTCTGTGTAGTCTTCATCCACTGTTGGATGATCTGATCCTTCTCTGTCATAGCCTGAACTATCTTTGGTCTTACAAGTGCGGACTCCCCTGGGTTAGTCCAGCACAGAGGTGATCTACAAGGTCGGCCATGTAGTGCCTTGTAAGGTGCCATCCCGATGGTGGAGTGGTAGCTGTTGTTGTATGCAAACTCCATAAAGGGAAGATGATCCTCCCAGCTGCGACCAAAGTCGTGGACACATGCACAGAGCATGTCCTTGAGAGTCTGAATGGTTCTCTCAATCTGGCCATCCATCTGAGGATGAATGGTGGTGCTCAGACATAGCTGCGTCCCAAAATCCTCATGTAACCCCTTCCACAGTTTAGAATTGAAACGAGTATCTCAGTCGGAGACAATAGTCCATGGAACACCATGAATCCGTACGATCTCCAGAACATAGAGGCGTACCAAGATCTCTAATGAACCCTACCCTCTAATCAGAAGTAAGTGGACCGAATTTGTGAGTCAGTCGACAATCACCTAGATAGAGTCATGTGCTCTGGATATACGTGGAATCCTCATCACGAAATCCATGGATATCCCATCCCACTTCCACTCTAGGACCACCAAGTGTTGTACCAAGCCTGCAGGTACCTAGTGCTCCGCCTTCACTTTCTGACAAGTGAGGCATCGTGAAACGAACTCTGCTAAAGCCTTCTTCATAACCGGCCACCAGTGGTGTTGTCTGTGGTCCTTGTACATCTAAACCACTCTTGGATGTACCACTAGAGGGGAAGTGTGAAACTCCCTCAGAACCTCCTCCTGCAGTGAAACTGGTACCATAGTACGTCCCCTGAAAAGGATGACATGCTCCCCTCCTTCAAGAGAATGAATCAGGCTCCTGCCCTATGGATATCTGAGCACGTCACATCTCATAGTCAATGTCCACATATTGTGCCTTCATGAATCACTAAATAAGTGGATGAGTGACTGTGAAAGACTGAAGAAAGGCTACTCCATATGTATCCATAAAAGGATATCAGAAAAGCGGCTAGCTTCTCCATTGCCTCTCCTAGTAGCTGAATGCCCGATCTCCTGCAGAGAGCATTAGCTAAAACTTTCCCCTTCCCAAGAGTATATACTCTCTCAAAGTCATAGTCCTAGATGAACTAGATCCATTGCTACTGTCTCAGGTTCATGTCCTTCTTTGAGAAGATGTACCTGAGACTCTGGTGGTCAGAGTAGACTGTAAAGTGCTCGCCCATCAGATAGTGTCGCCACATCTTCATGGAGAAGTCCACTGCTACTATCTCCAGGTCATGGGTAGCGTAGTTATGCTCGTGCTATCTCAACTGCCATGAACCATATATGATCACTGCTCAATCCTGCATCAGGACACACACGAGTTTGGTCCCTGATGCATCGTAGTAAACTGCGTACCCTACGCCCTCCTTTGGTAGCCTCAAGATGGGCGCACTGGTCAATCTCTGTCACAGCTCCTAAAAGATCTTCTGACATCTATTTGGACGCATGAAGGATTTTCCCTTCTTTTTCAAGGCCGAAAGCGATGATGCAAATTTGGAGAAGTTTGGTACTAATCTCTGATAGTACCCAGCCAGACCCAGAAAACTCCGCACCTCAATCATGGTCCTGGGTGGCTCCCAAAAAAGTACTGCCTCGATCTTTGTAGGATCCACTGCAACTCCCGCCTCCAAGACAGCATGTCCCAAGAAGTGTACCTCTCGAATCCAGAACTGGAACTTCGAGAGATTACCAAAAGCTGGTGCTCTCGGAGTGTATCTAGTACAACCTGTAAGTGGTAGGCATGCTCCCCCTCAGTAGTGGAGTAAATCAGTATGTCGTCGATGAAGACTATGACAAAACGATCGAGGTAAGGCTGGAATATCCTGTTTATGAGACTCATGAACACTGCTGGAGCGTTGGTTACGCCGTAGGGCATAACCAAGAACTCGTAGTGGCCATACCGACACCTGAAGGCCATCTTCTACACATCCTCGTCTCAAACTCTGAGCTGGTGATAGCCTGACCTGAGGTATATCTTCGAGAACCATCTTTCTCACTTGAGCTGATCAAAGAGGTCATTAATCCTAGGGAGTGGGTACTTGTTCTTCAGATCATCAATCCTAGGGAGTGGGTACTTGTTCTTCACGGACACATGATTCAGGCGACGGTAGTCGACACACAATCATAAACTCCCATCCTCCTTCTTGGCGAACAAAATCTGAGAATACCAGGGTGAAAAACTTAGTCGGATGAATCTCTTTCCCTAAAAGACCCCCATCTTTACCCGCAACTAATGAGGCTCAGCAAGGGCCATCCGATATGCTAGAGTATATATCGGTGTTGTCCCAGGGTAAGGGTTTATGTAGATGTCTACCTCTTTGCAAGGAGGTAGTCCTGGAAAATCGTCACGAAAAACGTCCGCATACTGATCCACTACAACAGGAAAACTCAGACTCCGCACATCAACTGCTCTGAGGATGAGACTAGCCAACTGATGTGTGATCGTCTACCCTCTCCTCTGCGTAAGTCCATCCTGCACTCTTAAGGCACCCTTCTCACCAGTGAAGGTGAACCTGCTCCCATCCGTGTGGATACACCGCACTTCGCGCCTAATACAGTCGATATGGGCATGGACTGTAGATAACAAGTCCATTCCTAAGATGATATCATAAGGCCTCAACGCCGCTACAAGAAGATCCTAGCGGAATCCCTCTCTTCCTAGAGTAAGCTCACACTACCAGCACCAGTGCAAAATCGTTGAGTCTGCTCCCGTAAAAGTCTCTATCCATAAGGATCGAACCAACAACTATGTCGGAATCTCTGAGCCCCAAACAAGGGAAATGCAAATAAAATAATGACTCACTCCTGTGTCTATAAGAACTGTGACAATGGTGGAGTAGACACAGACATTACCTCAAATTATCTTAGGTGATCAGTGGTCATAGGCCTTGACTGCCTAGAGCTGAGCCTACCCCTGTCTGCCAACTCCCTGTGGTCGGGGTGGTCCACCTGGTGGTGGTGGTGGTAGAGCCTCAAAGCATCATACACCACCCGCTACTTCGCCAGCTCCTCTGCCACATCCGCCTGATCCCTGTAGACCACCACGGTCGAACCTCTACCTCTTCCTGGGAGATCCCTCTACTGTCTTCTGCTCATCTGCATGGTGGGTCGGGCAGTCTCGAGCCATGTAACACTGACCACTGCATGCATAGCACTGCCTTCCCCTCGAATGACTGGCTCTGTTTCATGTGTCTCACTCATCCGAAACAGTATCTTGAGGTTGCCCACATGATTTCCTATCCCGCTTGGAATTCTGTGACATCTAACTACTGCCTACTGCTGAATAATCTGCTACGTGTCACCCTGTGGTGGGTCTCGCTGCTAGCATCAGCTCACTAAGAAAGCTCTCCACAATAAGGGCTCACTCCAGCACTCCTGCCTACATCAGAATACTGAGGGAGATTATCGAATCCCTGACCTCATGCCTCAGTCCCTGCTCAAAGGTCCGGGCTCTGAATAACGGGTCCCATACCATGTCCATGGAGTAGTGTGAGAGGTCGGTAAATCTCACCGAGTACTGAGCTACTGTCATGCTACCCTACCGCAGATGAAGTAACATCTGAATCCGCACTACACGAAGGGTGGCTGGAACAAACTCTGAGCGGAAGAGACTCTCTAAGACCATCCAAATCAGAGATGCCTTGTCATGCACCTGGAGAATCAATCTCCACTATCTACCTACTGCTTCATGTAGGAGACTCATAGAAAGGATCACTATAAGATCGTCTAGTTTCCCTATTAATCTAAAGGCTCTAACGATAGCCTCCAGCCAATCCTCAGCTGCCCGAGGGTCCGTCTCTCCATGGTACATGGGTGGCCTCTATCGCTGAAACTCATGTAATGTACCCAGGTGGCGTGCACTCTCCGCTGCTGGGGCCGGTGGTATCAGTGCCCCAGTGGGTAGTGGTACTGCTGGTGCCTCCACTATGATGGGGCCCTGCACCGAGGCCTCATCGCTCGGTGGGCTGCCATCTCACACATAACTCAGAACCCTAGCCGACTGCCTTTATGGGGCCATCTTGAAAAGTAACAGGTGTTCCATGGTTAATATAGTATACCTGGTGAGCTGACACAATGTAATCAAAATGAAAACTTTTGAAACACACATGCAATCAATGTTTTCGTGCACTGAGTCGGAAATCAGAAGTCAGGGTCCTAGTGTATGGATCCGTCAGCCGCTGCACCAACATTGGCCTCCCTGGACTGATAACCACACTCAACACTCTTTACAATATTTTTTCATAGAAAATAATGATTAGAGTCCTGAGTTCTACTGTAGAACCGACTCCTCTGATACCAATTTGTCATGACCCATCCTTGGGGCCCATGCCATGACTACCCCAAGCTCCCTTCCATAGGCCAGGGGCTGGAGACTAGCACCAAATGCGTAAATCCCTATGCTGGGAAGGCATTTCCTTTATAAAAGTGAAGAAACACAATAGAGTATGCAGCTAAACTAAGTACTAAGTAAAACTAAGTTCACAAGTAAGTGCTGAAAGGAATGGGGCCAGAAATACTAGCCCAACAGTAATGTACATTAAAAATGGAAATCAAGTACAACTGGAAAAGGGACAAAATCTAAAAAGGAAGCTCCTAGAACTTACACTGAGAATCCTACCTGAATGTTAGGTACAAATGTCTACCTCAGTACTCCACGTCTATCTCTCAGCTCTATGTACCGTCTTGCCCTGTGGTCCACCTCCGGGTACCATCTAGTCTTGGATCGGTCACTCCCTCTGTCAACATTGTCCGTCTTCAACAACCAACACAATGAAGTGTGGGAAAATCCCATGTAGGTGTGAGTATAACGATACTCTGTAGGGACCCCAAGACCCCCGATGGTCTCCCAGAATCCACAAAGGATAAACTATAAATAAAGGATACAATCACGAAGTATCAACCAACTCTACTTAGGTATATGACCATAAATATATCTAAGTCATCAATACCAGTTCGGCTCCAACTCTCACCCCCAATCACAACCCAGTCCACACAGGAAATAATTCAATCACACTGTTGTTATTGATTGAAAGTGAAGACTCAGCTCATATAGGTATACTACTCACGAAGAGGGGTAGAGATGATTAGATGTAGCCTCTAAATAATCTCCTCTACCAAACCCATGTAGGATCCTAGTACAGAAGTCATTGTTGTCGAAACCACAGAGGATCCAAGTACAATCTTCACCGCTGCCGAACCCACAGAGGATCCATGTACAGTAGTCGTCGCTACCGAACCCACGAAGGATCCAAGTACAGTAGTCATCGCTGCCGAACCCACGGTGGATCCAAGTACAGTCGTCATCACTGCCGAACCAACGGAGGATCCCAGTACAGTGGTCATCGTCGTCGAACCCACAGAGGATCCCAACATGGTAGTCATCGTAGTCACATCCAGCTCTAGCGTTCCCGCACACAGCATGCTCGATTCTGTGAAGGTCCGCTCCTCGATCCAAGGGTTTCAATACATCAAATGTCATGAAGTTCAGATTGTATGTATCCTAATGTTCTGTCTCGTCAAAAGGAACCCGATGTGATGGACGATGTGTTAATCAGACACCTGGTCTGAAAGATATTGGCTTTTCCGTTCTAGGGGCCCGGTTGGAAATAGGCTCGTTCCAAACGCCAACATCTTCAAAAAGTCATCCAAAACTCACTAAGAGTTTCTTAAAAGGACCACCCCATCATGAGGGTCCTAGTTCCATAGACGTCGCGTCGATTGGACACGTGATCTTCATGTTATTCACCATTATGTGAAAATGGGCCAGGCCCGTTAAGCCCAGTGGGCTGGCGGGTCGGGTCGACCTAGTTTTGGCGGGTCTGACCCGGAAGGGGGTTGGACCGGCCCAATGAAACATGTGGCTCGACTTGAAGGGGGGTATTTTGGCCCGAGGGGGCACCTCTCGGCCTGAGGGGGGCGCGGCCCAGCCCGGCTCGGCACTGCGCGGCCTAGCCGCGGCTCGGCCCGAGGGGGGGCTGAGTGGTCCAAGGCGGGGGGCACGACCCCCTGGCATTCCGAACTGGAGGCGCCAAGCATCACAACCCTCCCTAACCAGCCGGACAAAGATGGCTGGCCTTCACGGTGCATGAAGCCCGCTCGGGCAGGCCACAGATCTGCTACGCGGCACCTTCGGGTGCCGCGACCTTCCTCTACCCGGCCAGCCGTCGAGCCGGCCGGTTCTTCTGCCGAAGCAGCCTGCCCTTTGTAGGCCACAGTTCTTCACAACGTGGTGCCATGGGGCACCTCGGTTTCTCCCTTCAGCCTGGTCGGCTATGGCCAGTCAGTTCTTCCTTGGTCGAGCGGCCCGTGGTTCATCCGTAGGCGGCTGGCGCAGGAGTGCCGCTTCTCCCATCGTCGCCTCTTCCAATGAGCCTCAATTAAAAACAAAGAGACTATGTAGGGTCGTCCGGCCATGTGAGTTTCGCCCGTACCCTCCGCGTTAAGTGGTAGTAATTCTCCATGGATAAACAAGGTTTCATGAATAAATGAGAACAATTTTATTCAAATAAAATTGAAGCAATACAGCCTGCCTTGGAAAAGCTTTGCCGTAGTCAAGCATCGCAGAAGACGGCGTCGCGGGAAGATGGCGTCAACTCATTGACTTCGGGGAAGAAGAGCTGGGGATGGCGCATCGTCAGTGTTCCTTGCAGGTTGCTCCTTCTTCTTTGATTTGGCCGAAGATCGAAGGTAATGATGACGTTCATCAGTGGTTCTTCATTGAAAGGATGGTGTTCTTTCTTTGAGAGAAGAAAACCCTTCTATATTTCTCTAGATCTCCCAAAAAGTTCCAACACAAACAAGTTCCAAAATAATATAATAGCTAATCTATTATTTTATTCACACAAGTAATTCAAAATTCAAACAATTCAATTAATTAATTAAAGATGTTAAACTCATGAATTAAAATGTATTGGAAAAAAATTTAAAGAGAGAGAGTGGGGGAGGTAAAGAGAACTCATAAATAAGTAGTTTGTCATAATAAAGGAAGGGGAATTAATTGGGGAGTTTGAGGAGAGTTATGGGATATGAAAGGACGGGTCTTGTGTGGGCCCCACCTGTCAAATATCCACACATGGGAAATTAGGTGGGTGTGGGCTCCACTAATAACTTCCCATGGGAGGAAATAACTTTCATAGATATATAAAATTGTTCTAAACAATTTAATTTAACTTCTTAATTAATCCCCAATTTTTATCTTTCATCCAGTATAAAATGCAACTACGGTAAATGTCTCTTTAAGCAATTACCGGCACTGTGAGTTCATCGGTGTCCTCATATTTCAATTCTGAGCACCAGTTCAATAGATATAAAATACCACACATACGTTTACTGAATGTACCTGAGAAAAAAATTGGAAATTGATTCCGTGCACACTGGGCCTCGGAACAAGTGCTGTCAGAAGCCACTGACTCGTAAAATTCCAAATAATAAAAAAAATTCCTTGAAAATTACATGTTTTTACAAAATACCATCCCTTATAAAATGTTATCAGTGACTTAAAAAATATTACTTAAACTAGACAATCTATATTAAATGAGGTTGAGAATAAATATTTTTTATTTTAGGTAGGGTGAATTCACCCACCATTGCTGTTGTACAGATCATTCTCCAATCTATGGTTCAACCTACATGGATTTTTTTCCTGGTAATCCCACCCATCTATAAAAGGCCTCATTATAGGGAGTAGATCACACCCTTATAATCAAGTGCATGTGATCTACTCCACACCCCAATTTGGGTTTTACATCTTTTTAATAGATCACACCCTCAAGAAATAGGGTAGTTTGTCCCTAGTATGAATCCCAAGGGGAGTGTTGTACAACCATGGGTCAAATAATCCCCCCTTTGCATTACTTCAGGGGATTAAATCTTCTATGTTTATCTGATACCAGTTATAGGTTAGGTGAATCCACCCACCAACACTAATGTACGTGATATTGTTCTCTATAGAGCTCAACATGCACAAATTTTTTTTTGCTTGGAATCCCACCCGTATGAAAAATTCTTCAGGATAGGGAGAGAATCACACCCTTATAATCAGTAACAAAAAATCTACATCATTCTCTAATGTTGGTCTCATTAATTTATAATATATTAGACCCCAATAAATAAATAAGATAGTCCCTATCATGAATATCAAGGGGAGTGTTGGACAACAGCGAGTCTAACACTTTTGTTTCACACATTGAACACCGAAATATTGACAATTCCATAAATGATAAAAACAAAATATTTTATACATAGTAAGGGTTAAACCAATTCACTATAAATTAAATTTTTACACTAATTAAAATACCCTACGATCATCCAATTATTGGTACTAAGTTTTTTTTTATAAATAAGTTAGATGAGAATGTAAAAATAGTTAGGAATAAAGATTGGATTTTATAAAAATAATATAATCAAGAAAAAATTATTAATTATAGTAAATATTCCTCCCATTTATCATCTTGAATCTATTATAATCTTGGTGTCATTCACCTCTCACATTAACTTTAAGATTTTTATAATGTATATAAACACTGATTTCTTGAATGGTTTTATTTCCAAAAAAGTATATGTAGAGAAAACTCTATATTTTGAGGATTTAAAATCTATAAAACATCCGTTTAAGTTAACCAAAGATCTTTATGGATTGAAATTAGTTCCTTGATCTTGATATTAGTGGATGAATAAATACCTCTTGGATAACGAATTCAAAATTGGTAAATCTGATTATATATTATTTTTAATCATTTTTGAAAGTATTTTTTAGCTGTGCAAAATTACATTGATGATGTAATATTTGGTTTAACATAGTAATAACTTTGTTTTTATTATTTATATTTAATGAGAAAATAATTTTAAATGAGATTTATGGGTGAGTTAAGGTTCTTTCTCAGATTAAAAATTAATCAAAACTTGGATGATATTTTTCTAAGCCAAAAAATACACCAATATACTTCTTAAACATTTTTTCAAAGATCTCATTAAATAAATAAATACACCCATGATTACTTTATGTATTATATGAATCTAGAAAACTAGGGGACAATAAGATTTTTTTAGGTATGATTGAGAGCCTAAATTACATAACCATGAACTAGATAATAATTATGATTAGTGTTTATCTTTATGTCTATTTTCAAACCAATACTAAATAATACATACTTAAGGATATTAAAAGGATATTTAAATATATTAAAGGCATAAATAATCTTGGCTTGTTTTATCCAAAAGAGATATCTTTTAAATTGAAAATTCACCCTGACGCCGAATTTGTAAGATTCCAACAAGATAAGAAAAGTACAAATAGGACCTGTCACTTTGTTGGAAAATAATTAGTCTCATGGAGTATTAAGAAACAAAAATTAATTTCTCTTTCCACTTATAAAATATAATAAATAACAACAAGTAGTTTTTGTTCATAAATTTTTTATATGGGAAATACTAATATAGATTATGGTATTTTTTATAATTGTGTTCCTATAAATTATGAAAAAATCAATGTGATTTGTATCTCTATAAATCCTATTCAACACTCATGAAATGAGAAAATTAGTCTTAGGAACCACTTTTTGAATGATCATAGTGAAAAGGGTGATATCATGCTTGAATTTATAAGCATTAATCATTAACCATCTAATACTATCACAAAACCCCTTGCTTTAGAAAAATTTAATTTTATTAAGGGGGGATAGGGAATGGTTAACATAGAAATCTATTTTTTTCATGATATATTCTGGTCATTAGTTAAAAATATATATATTTTTGATCTTCATTGAAATATATTGTTTAAATTATTTCATATATATAATTAATTTCAATGAATAAATTCAAGAATTCATCTATTTTTTAGGTTGATTTTTATTTTTATTTAATCCATATTTATTCAATTTTTTTTTAAGATATTGAATAAATTTTAAGTATCCCTACCTTATATTTATTTTATGTTTTTTTGTATTCTACTTGATATTATAGTATATAGCAAGATTTCTAATTTGGTGAAATCTAAGTTCTGATAGAAGAGACAATGAATGCTGTATTACTCACTAATATTATGGTGCGGTTTAACAAAGCTACGATAGGAGGACCAAATATTCATTAATGTCTTTTCAATCCAATTATTATTAGATTTTCCTTACTTCATCTCATTCAACCATACTCCCTAATGACTTCTCTTTAGTCAAGAATATCACCACACTATTTTTTTGGATCATTTTATCACATTTAGTAAGATATTAAGCTCTTTCTTTCCTTGATTCATTTCCTTTATCATTATTCAATTTTCTTGTCGAATTTATATATTGTTCATATCTTCATAAATACTTTACTCTACTCTAATAATTTTTGTTTTCATGGATCTTTTAAGATTCGTAAAAGGAAAATAAAATTTTGATGAGACCTCTCATAAACCCTTAGTTATTAAAATTAACCCAGATTGGCTGGAAACATTATCTTACCTATAAGAATCACTCCTCTAATGGCCCGAAGGCCTTTATTTTTCTTTATTTTGATAATACACCTTTCAAGGGGTGAGGTGGAACCATTACAAGGCTCGTAGGTGTAAGTATTACATGGCCTATAGGACTTAGAGGAATTCATTTCATGTAGGCTTCAAACATTACATACAACCCAGACTAGCTACTTGGAAATACATATAGACGATATCTCATATAATGCTCATTTTTAGAAAGAATTATTCAAACCTATATAGCTCATTTTCTTGATAATTTGAACATGTTACAACACATTGACATCTATATCCTATGTTTTATAACTCAAGACACTCAATTTGACCTTATTCTATTTGTTTTTATATGATGGATTATGTTTCCCATTATTATGTAAATTTAATATCAATTTACTTTGGTTGTTTTCATAATATTATCTTTGAATATATTTACCTTGATATTTTATACAAAAACTATGAAATCCCTCACAAATAATTACTGAATAATAAAGTGTCTATAAAGTATATGTTTGTTCATTGGTACCCACAGAGACAAGAATAGATTCTTAACTAAGAAGAATTATTGAGATACTATGATGTACATTTTTATACAAAATTTACTAATAAGTCCATGACATCATATATTACTTCCATATTTCCCATTGGTTTTGACCTCAAAAAATTAATCATTAAAAACCATAAATCCAGTAATCTAAGTCAACAAGATTGTAAAGAATCTATTGAAGGAGAATCAATTGTTGGAAGTAAGGTTGACTTTTTTGAAACATATCTAATGTGTCACAGCTCTATTCATGACCATATAAAAATCTCAAAATGTTTGTACATCAATGTTTTGATTAACTATAATTTCATTCAAAATACACTTAATCAATTTTGTCTTCCCTATATTGAGTCACCCCTCAATGAAATTCCCAAAATGCACAAAGCACTTAGACACCTTTTTTCATTATTAAACTGCTTTTTTTGTGATGTTAAACCTTTTTAACCTATATTTATCATTTTTTTTATTATATTTCTCTCCAATCTAGTTCACATAAGTTTTCTTATCAATTATGACTAATATTTATCAAGTTTGTTTGATTTTTGATAATAAAAAAATGGGAGAAGCAACTAAATATTTTAAATATCACTAGTATGATAATCTAATTTACCCCTTCTATTTGTATACTATATCTTTTTTATATTTAATTTTATTAATTGGTAAAGATATTCACATAAAATGGGAAAAAATACCATCAGACTTCAGTAATGAACAAATGAACATTAACAATGGTACATCATTACAAACCCACATTATCTTTTTCTTTATAGCTAAATTTTTTCAATATATTAATAAATGGTTGTAACGTGAAGTAAAACTGTAAGATTTATTTGAGTTAAAAGCATAATACCATGACTCTTTATGCTTAATTATTTAAATAATTTGTTACAATCAAAAACTGAATATTAGTGAACATGGGACTCGTACTTTATAAATTGGTTTTATTAATCACTAATGAATCATTACATTTTAAAATTTTATCTAATTATTTTAGGATAATGTTTAAAAATAAGTATAAAATAGTTGTGTATTTCCCTTACATACCTCAAGTAGTCTACATAAAATATCATACCTTATAGGAAATTTTTTATTCCCACTAAAGGTATTTTAGAATATCACCATAATAATGGTAGAGTGAACATAGTCTACTACCTCGTACTCTAGAACTTTGGTTGTTTACACCAAAATTTGGGTAGAGACCAGGAAGAAGAATCTCCTGTACGCATTTCCACTAGTGTTCTGGTTGATGGTAACTAATATTTGATGGATTTTTTATAAATTAAAAATATAGATTTTTTATTATCTATAAAAGATCTATTTGCCTTGGATCAACCACCAATAACTTGAAAAATTTAGTTGGATCTCAAGAAATATATACATGAAGGTTTTACAAAATTAGAAGTGTGTTAAAGCATACTAAACATCTTTAAAAGTAATTTTTTGAGTAATTTTGGTCAAACTTGTTCTTAGTCTCATTCCTCTATATATATCTATCTTTTTTCATAATGTTAATATCAAATTCTTGTTAGATTAGAGGGTGTTCTTCAAATGGATTGTATTGAAACAATAAAATCCATTTTATTTTGAAATTTCAAGGTTAATAACTACCACTAAAGTGAGGGATTAGGTTTATTGATAAAAATATCATAAACCATGTATATCTTATTAATTTGGGTTACTTACCTACTACTAAAGGCAAAGGATTAATGAAACCCTCAAACTATTGAGGAGAGGAGACACAATCATTCAAAAAAATGAGTTTTTGGTTGAACTTATTTAACAAATTTGCGTTTCATTATAATTTTAAACTACATAATTTGTTTATTATCTTAGTCATTATTTTAAATTTTAACTTCTGGTTAGTTTAAATTTCTTAGCTTAATTTTTTTATATAGTCACTTGAACCACCTTTCCATCCTTTATGGACAGACACCCAAAATTAAAAACCAAAAAAAATTATGTACATTAATTCTCATATTGAAGGCAATGATACAAGTTATATTTCTTCATATGATATATTTGTTTTAATGAAGTCATTATGGGATATCACATCATGAAATATAAGATATTAAACCAATTACCTTCCATGTATTCTTCTTGCACATAATTTGTAACTACTCTCATCCAAAGGATTATGTGATGACACATTCTAATAGAGTTATATCTTATTGTATTAATTGTTTGAGAGTTAAATTGATTAATAAATTAATTTTTCAATAATATAGTGTATTTTATATAAATATATAATGTATTGTGAAAAAACGGGGAAATGTTTAAGAAATATTTGTCTCATGGATCCCCCTTTATTCAGAAAATGAAGGATTTGAAAAAGGGGTGTCTGTTCAATCCAGTATACTGGTACCTAATGATTTGTGTCTTGATACCCCTCACATGTCATGCTAAATTTTTATTTATATTTTCCCCTAAGAATCCAACTCACTTGGTATTTAGTGGAAGTAAGGGGTCAATCCCACATTATGAGGTTTTTGTATATTACTAATTGATGATGTTTAGATATGTTATTTTGGTGGTTGGATTAATGTTTTTAGTGAAATAATGGTGAATTTTTTTGATAAAAACATATAAACAAAAACATTATGGTGTTATAGAATTGAAATGAAAATAATGAATTTATCCTTTTCATGGTTAAGTGAAAATTACCTTTATTATCATGAGGATTTAAATCCACATGAAATCATCATTCTTAGATAATCATAGATAATTTCCACATTAATTAATTTTTAGGTCATAATTAATTAATTAATTGAATAAATTATGCTATTGTCTTAGAAAATGGATATAATTCTACTACAATGACGTTATAGTTTTATACTAGGAAAATATTTGTTCCATATTTTATAAAAAAACTTGTTCCTTTTATTCAATGAAAATTATTTTTAAGATGATGAAATGAAAATTAAATAATTAATAATTAAAAACAAGGCAAGAGGGTAAGAAAATTCAATTGTTAAATTTTATCACAATTCCATAAACACCACACTTGACTATTTTGCCTCTCATGGTCATGGGAGTCATAAAGAAAATGAGTACAACCTCACTTCTTCCCATGGATAACATAATTTTTGAAATAAGGTGGGAGAGAATGATAACATAAAATAAAATTCAAAATAAAATTAACTAAAATAAAATCTAGAATAAAAAAATAACAGTTGAATAATATATTTTCCATCCAGTTTTTTTGAATCAAATTCCCAAGGAAGATATTTATAGTTCTTTGTAACTACATGACATACACATAATTACATAGTATGTAGTCAATTAAAATCCACTTTTCCATGTTTCTGACATGGTATTTCAACAATATTTGACTTTTTAACATCGATAATTGGTGGGTTAAGTAGTTCATTATGAGCCTACCACCACCAACATGGCATGTTGTTACATAATCAACTACCAATCACAGAGTGGTTGGTCAGGTGAAAACTATATCCTCTTCTATAAACCAGGAATGTTGTATGTGAATGGATATCAATGTGTAGTCTCTCATAGTGTTTATATATGAAAGCACAAGACATGTATTTATTTGAATTTTAAATATTCATCCTTTTCTTCTATCTATCTCTAAATGATGCTCAATTGATACTTCCTTACTTGAAAAATCTAAATTTGATTAATTGGAATGAATTCTATTAAAATATGATCAAATTATATAGATCAAGGGTAAAGTGGAAAAGTTTTTAAATGAAAATGAAGCATAAATTAAGGATCATAAAATTTCCCTACACATAGACATTTTACAATCATGGTAAAAATTATTTTGGTTGTGTCGTCCTATCCCAGATACTACTAAATAGTGATATGATCTGGTGGGCCACATGGACTCAAATGAACCTCTCCATATTCCATAAGATTCTAATTAGTAGTGCGAGTCTAAGGAGGTACAATGGGGAGACAACACCCTCTTGGCCAAAATAGAAAAATTGTGAAATAGTTAGATAAAAAATGAAATCATAATAAATGACCGAAAGTGGAAGATAAACATACAAATGACATAAATAACCAAGATCAACAATAACTAGTATCATATACAGAATGATGATCTGTCATATGTCTAGTAAAAAGGAACATTTAACCATGTTATATAACACATGTTTTAAAAAGGGATAAAATACTAAAAAGAATATCCACAATAACATCATGAGCCCTAAATCAGTCCTGCACTTCCCCACTTCCATGATATAAGAAACTCAAGTGTCAACCACTAGACACTTTACATTGTCCCAAACTATATCCACATAATCTTTCTGAGTAGCATCAATGACCTAGATAGGGTGTGAGATAAACTCAGTAGTCCACTTCCATTGGTGACTATAAATATTCAGTCAGTTCATATAATATGGAAGTGTGCAAACAATAATAGAAAACAATAATAAAATCTATAAAAGGGTTGGCTCTGGTTCCAGAAGGTCATCGGGTTGACAGAAACTGCTTCAACCTAAGTTGCATAATCTCTGAATAAGTAACCATGTGTATACACATATATGGACTATATACATAGTGAAATTTACAACTATATATATGGCTACTACTACTGGGCTGGACTCAAGGCATAACTCAAGCATCTATTAAACTGTAGCATGAGTCACATGAGTATCAAGGGACATTATGGCTATTGTCACAGTAATAGGGTATTCTAGTCCCAATATCATATCAAGAAGATTTGTCATTCCCATATATAACAACAAGGGTCATTATGCCCGTATATCATAGTAAGGGTCAGTATGCCGATTTATCACAATCATAAGGGTCTCCATGCCCAGTATCATAATTGTATCTCCCATTGTGCCAAATTCATAACATTAATGATTTCCATTCCAAATATCATAGTTATAAGGTCTCCATTCCTGTATCATAATCACATAGGTTTTCGTGCCTAATTCATAACATCAAGGGTTTCCATGACTATAAAATATATAAACATAATAATGGATTCCATGATTGTAAATATATAAACAGAAGAAGTGACACTATTCCCACAAATATATAAACAACATAAGGGATTCTACACCCTTATGACATTATTCATAGGGTTCACCGTTCCCAAATTATAATAGAATGGTCTCCATGTTCGATTACACAAATTATAAATAGTCAAAGGATTTAATTAGATCCAAAAGGTAATTCATATCTCATTAAAATTCACTAATAATAAGGGTGTACCAATAGTTCCATTTTATTTGGTGACATGGTCGTACCATACACCTCCATTCAGTACACCATAAATTGATAAGTGTGTTAGCCATGATGCACAAGTACATTCATCCATCTCCAGTTATGATATCACCATTTAGAGGTAAATCCAAACACCCCAATAGGTGTTTTGGCTATATAATAATGAAATCCAAATAAGGGTTTAAAAGGGAAAACCAATAGGGATGGACTGCATTTAGGATTATGACCTCACATGTGTCCTAGGATCTAATAAGGTCATTATAATCCTAATAAGGGAAACCAATTTATGACAGATTCAATTTTTGGGAAACACACTGTGAAACTGATGTGTAACAAATAATGAATATTATAAAACAATATGAATTTAAGAGATAAATATTATTCCCCCAACCATATTCTTTCAGAGGATCACTTATTAAGCATCAGCCTTTGGTTTGGTCTATATCGGGAGAAAATAGAAAAATAAACGAATGCCCTGAAAACATGGCATATGACCCTACAGCCAAATAATTCCATTGAGAGATAGAAAAATAAAGAAAGGATTAAGATGAATAGAGATATTATTGGAACACATCCCATTATTTGAATATAGATCAAATTTGAGTCCAAATTCTAGTTTTATTAACGAACATAGGTAGATCCAAAAAGGGAGCTCAACAAGAGAAGAAAAACCCATATATATTTGAAAATAAAGGAAGAAATATTTGTGTGTAAACATATATCTCATTAAGGGAGAAATGATATATTTTACCACAAAATAGGTGTCACACGGTTCGGATGCATGGTTGGAAAAATCGTGTGCCAACTATGCGCCAGACACTATCTTTAGAGGTGACCCACACAGTTTGGCCATATGGTTTCAGAAACCATGTGCCAAACATTCCCTTCAACTATGCTAAAAACTATAGAGTTTTGGAATGTACATGAGGCCCTGAGTTCATGGTTAGGGAAAACCATATTCCCTGCTATGCCCTCTGAAATTCCTTATATAGTTTGTAAAAACCATGCGTGATGGGCTGCATAGTTACTTCTAACCGTGTGGTCTAGTGATTCTTTCAAAAAGCAGGGCTTCGATCTCCAAAAAAACCCAAACACCCATGTTTCCTCTATAACCTCACAAGGTATCATCTTTATGTCAAAACCAAATATTTAAACTAAACATTAATAGATCTAAAACTTATAGAAAAATCATGTTCTAACAGTCTTCCCACCTTAAAGGAACTCATCCCCGAGTTTTCCTTCCAAGGGTGGTGAAATGATATCTGAGAGTAACTCTGGCCACTGAGCACATACATCATCCTCTCACTCTAAAGTATCATCTTGTACCCATCCATACTGCCACAACACCCTTACTAAAGGGATAATACAAACTCTAAGAGACTTTATACTCTATTCAATGATATATATAAGATACTCCTCAAAATAATCATCAGCATATAGCTTAATATCCTTGGGATCAAAAGTATTATATGGGTTAACATGATAATGGCCATGTTCTGATATATGGAATACATCATGCATGGAATGACACCTAATAGTTAAAATCAACTGATAGGATACTAGACCGACTCTCTCTAGGATATCAAAAGACCCAAAAAAGTGTATCAACAACTTCTCTTGAATCTATATCCATCTATTCCAAATTCTAGGTGACACCCATAAGAAAACTAAATCCCCATCCTCAAACTCTAAAGGTTATAAATGATGATACAAAAAGATTTATTTCTTTACTAAATTATAGAAATATTATTCCCGATCAGCTGAAATTTCTCTAAAGTCTTCTGAACATGATGAGGTCCCAGTAGAGCTACCTCTCCTACCTCTAACCATTACATGGGTGAATGATATGGACAACCATATAAGACCTCATAAGGATCCGTCTGAATCATATCTTGGTCATTTTTGTTGTAGGTAAAATCAATGAGAGGGATATGATTATCCCAAGAACTACCGAAATCAAGGAAGCATGCTTAGAGCATGTCCTCCAATATATGTATAGTCTATTCTGACTGGCCATTAGTTTAGGGGTGAAAGGATGTGCTCAAAATCACCTTTTTACCCATATCTCTCTATAACCCTTACTAGAACCTCAATGTGAAATGAGAGTTCCAATCTGAAATGATAGTACAAGGGATCCCGTGCAGTCTTATAATCTCATAGACATACAACCTTATCATATTATAAACTGAGAAACTCTCCCAGATAGGAAGGAAGTGGGATAATTTCATCAATTAATCCATGAATACCCAAACTGCATCACTACCTCGAGGTGACCTCAGTAATCTAATGACAAAATACATTTCAACATCCTCCCATTTCTATTCTGAGACCGGTAACGACTGTAACAAGCCAGTGCGCTAATGATGTTCTACCTTTACCTGCCCATAGGTGAAAAAACTAGTGATAAAACCCACTATCTAACATTTCATCGCTGACCACCAATACTGTGGGCACATATCATGATGCATCTTGGATATAATTGGATGTAATACCCACTAAGAAGAATGTGAATCTCTCATCATCTCCTCAATCATATATGTGGGAACCTAGATATGCTCATATATACATAATTTTTTTTGTCATCGATAGTCCAATCCAGGGGTGGGTCTTCACCTGAGATACTATCTCATAAGACCAAGACTTCAGGATCTAAAAACTACCTCATCTTCACTCTCTCCTGAATTGAAGAGGTCAATGATAGAGATTCAAGTATATATTGTCCATTATAGCCCTATACCTCTATGTGAATCTCAAAAAATATCCATAAGATACCACTTGCTATTGGCCTATTGAACCACCTGCATCCGAGTCCTCTTTCGTTGATCATCGATAAAAACATTTCCCTTCATAGGCAAATAATTAAGCTCAAAATCGAAGAACTGAAGATATTCAACCCATCTTCACTACCTAATATTGAAGTCACACTATGTGAAAATTTACCTAGGAATTTTTTATTTCATGAACACCAAACAAAATCTCTCCCAACAGTTAATGCCTCTAATAACACAAGGCATGAACAAGAAATGCTAACTTAAGATCATACATTAGGTAATTCCACTCATAAGACCTCAACTGCCGCAACTTGTACATAATGAATCGATCTTCCTATATTGGAAATGATCCTAGCCTAATACTTGATGAATTACAATACACCAAATATATTCTTATCAGATCTAGAAAAATTTGGATCAATATTGAATTCATTCTCCCTTTCAGCTTCTGAAAGGCTTTCTCACAGGCTTTAGACCATATAAACTTCCCACCCTTCTTAGACAATCCCACAAGAGGTACTTCTAAGTGTGATAAGTCCTATATGAAATGAATATAATAACCGTCTATCCCTTAGAGACTCCATATATAAAATATGTTCTTGGACTGATCATAGGTAACTACATCTCTCAAATTCTTTGGGTCAACTTATACTACTACCTATGGGATAATATGACCCAATAAGTGAAACTTGTAAATTTAGAAGTGAAATTCTCCAAGATTAGCAAAAAATGGTCCTCTCTTAGTGTATTTTAAATGATCTCAAGATGTGCAGCACAGTCACTTCAAGTATGAGAATACACCAAGATTCCATCTATGAAGACTACAAAAAAGGAATCCAAATAGGGATGGAAACCCTATTCATCAAATCCACACAAATGGTGGGTGAGTTTGTGAGACCAAATGATATAACCAAATACTCATATAAACTATATAGACTATAGAAATTAGTATGTGGAATATCTGAAGGCTCGAATCACACCTGATGATAACCCAACCTTAGGTCGATCTTCTAGAATACCATCACTCCTCTGAGCTAGTCAAAAAGATATTCTATATGAGGGAAGGGATACTGGTTCTTCACTATAATCTAATTCAACTTCTCATAATCCACACAAATCCTGAGTGTTCTATCCAACTTCTTGGAAAAAAGGACTGGTCAACCCCAGGTAGAAGTACTGGGATGTATAAAACAATTGGACTCTAAATCTTCTAGCTACCACATAAGCTCCTGAAAATCAGTAGTAGGAATCCTATAAGGATGAATGGTTAATGGTGCAGGTCTAAGAACTAGATTAACAGTAAATTATACTTCTCTCTTAGAAGGTAGTATGAAAAATTCATTAGGGAGAATATACCTAAATTGATTGACTATATGAGATAATTTAATCTAATCCAACCTCTAACAATCCATTTAAAGACTATAAATTTGAAATCTACGTGGCCACTTCACCTATACCTAGATGCTCTAGTCCATATATACCTACCTAGATATCCCACTCTCCCATATAAATATACGCACCACACTATGGTGATGTAAACAACACCCTTCAGTGATTGAAAACAACCTAGGTGTAATAAAGAACTAACCATTCCATCCTGAGAATTAAATAAAATCCCATTTTCTCGAGGACAAAGAGGTTTCATAAGAAATAATGGATACCTTCCTCAAGGGGGAATTCTTTACATTGGTTTACACTATCTGATCACAAACCGAAAGGAGTGTCAAGTATCACAACACCAAAGGAGTACTCAACATGAAGTCCAGCGCTTTCTAAAATAGACATAGAGATGAATGAGTGTGATGAAACTGTATCAAATATGATAGACACTATAGTAGTGGATACTAGAACAATACCTCAAACAATTGATGGTTCAACACACTACTTCTATGGTATAAGATGCACTGTATAAATCTGGCTCGATCCACGACCCTGTACTACAACCTAACTACCCAGAGCGGGTCCTCCCTAGTAGAACTATAAATAATAAGCCTAGCTACCATGGAAATGGCTTACCCCTCTTCTTATATAGCTGATAGTACTCCAAAAAAGTACTTGGAGAGGGGATATTGATCCTGCTCATGAAGGTGGCGATGATAAGGATCCTCTCTCACTCAGAATAGATGGGATGGTCCTACAGAAACACTAAATATACCAAAATTTTCTGTATCCTTTACACTCTATGGGGTCTTTGGGGAACTGGGCTTCTTATGACTAGGCTTCCCACACTAGTGAAAAACCATGTAACTGCCAGCGGGTGTCACTTGGATGCTGATTCCAACAAACATAGTCTCTAAGTGTTGCTACTGACCACTAGTTTAGCCAGTAACCGATCTCGGTTCTAAACCACCCTAGATCATACCATCTACTTCCATATGGTTCTGCTCAGGGATAAAATCTTGGTTCACTATATCGTATATGGTATTAAATTAGAAAATATTTACTTGAGAATGAATAGGATGCCTAAATCCATCCTTGAATCATCTATTTTTTGCTGGATCATCAAAAATATAGATGGGTGTAAAGCACTGAAGATATATAAAATGGGATAAATAGTCCATAACTGACATAAAACGAAACTTCAGATTCATGAACTCCCTTTCATGATCAGCCCATAGGGTATCAAGGAAGAAATAGTTATAGAAATTGACTATAAATCCATCTAAGTCACTTATTGATACTGACTATCCTGGTTCATAATATCCCACCATCCTTTAGAAAATCCATTAAGCATATAGGTGGTGAGATTGGATCTCCTATCAGGATGTGTCTCTAGATTTTTGAATATAGATAAGACTATATACATCCATAACTCTACAACCAAGGGGCCAACATCCCTAGAAAAATTCAGTAGATTCTTCCACTGAAACTCCCATGTAGGCTCTCCCATAGAAAGGGTAGGTCAACAGTTCCCTTCATGGTATTTATAGGTCAAATAAACTCCACATGAAACAAAAAATCATCGATAACTTCATGGATAATAGGTTGTGCCATAGGTGGAACTATTGGAGTTACCACTGGTGGCTCAGGTCCTACTACATCTAGAGCATGGTCATCACCATCCTCCCAGTGCACGACACGAGGATTTCATGGCGGCATAGCCCTACAAAATCCAAATGCATGCCTCAGATTGGATTTAATAGTGATAACATCATAGATACATGAATAGGATAGGTACAAGCATTCTTATGTAATATTCACACCCCTCTTCCTACTCAATGATCCTGGCCTAGGTAATAGGAGAATTTATATAGAACAAAAGAGACATTATACTTCCCACTACTAAGGTCAGGTCTTTGTCAAGTTATGTGTCACAAAATTTAATTTTCATTAAAATTGATATTTGTATTACATTTATCCTTGAATGGTTGAACCAAATGGGTCACCACTACTGACCCACAATGGGCCATACACCTCATGAACCGAAGAATATCATCAGCTTAATCCAAACTATAACACATTCTAGTCCATGCAACCAATGGTCCATGACTCAATGTTCCATAATTGACTAATTATTGTTTCTTCTATATCTTATATATAAAAACACTATTTATGATATGGCATACACTCTAATTACCAAATATTTTTCTCAATATACTTTAAAAATCATTTATTAGACAATAAGTATATCACTCAAGGAACACATAATAAATTTCATGTAGTAAACAAAAATCCATCCTATATGGTATGACGTAATGCAATGTATGTGAATTCTAAAAGGTGCCTAAAATGATGCATGATTTAAAATTACCCCATCTCATCAGGCCATACTAAAAAAAATCCTCAATCATAACAATAAAATGATCATAATTCAACTGAATTATGAAATGGTGGAATAAAATTAGTTGTAATAGGAAGAATACATAACAACATATCCCATCCCATGTAATTTTGGATTTCCCTATATGTGGGTTTGCTACTCTGAAGAACATCTCATTAATAAATCCCGATATATTCTTAATCTCCTATATAATATTCCCAAACAGTAAGATAGAATAAAAGAAAATAGATTTGATACCACTTTGTGACATCCCAACCTGGATGCTAATGAATGGTGCCTTGATCCGATTGGCCACATGGCCTCAAGCATGCCTCTCTGTATGCCAGAGGCTACCAAATAACAAAAAGGGTATGAAGTTGTATAGTGGGGAGACTATACCATTTTGTTCATAGCATCACAATGGTAAAATAGATAGATAAATAGTGTAGGCATATTAAATGACAAGCAGTAGAAGACAAACATAGAGATGACATAAATAACTAATATCAATAATAACCAGTATCATATACCGAATGATGATATTTCATATATCTAGAAAAAAGGAATAGGAAAGCATGATATACATTAAATGTATCAAAAAAGGAAAAAAGACCAAAACAACTATCTTTAATAGCATCACGATCCATATCTCGGCCTTGTGCTTCCCCAATCCCATGCTATAAACAACTCAAGTATCAACCACTGGGTGCTTCCCCCTGTCCCTTCCTACATTAACATAATATTTCCAGGTACCATAAGTGGCATGGATAGGGTGTGAGATTAACTCACTAGGCCACCACTAACAGTGTCTATAAATACCCATATGGTGTATATAATATGGTAGTGTGTAGCTAATAATTGAAAATAGAAGAAAAATATGTAAAAGGGCCAGCTCTAGTTCTAAAAAGACACTTAGATTAAAGTACCTACTTCAACCTATGGCAAATAATATTCAAATAAGTAACCATGTGTATACACATATATAGATTGTATATATAGTGACATTAACAACAATATATATGGATACTGTTACCATCCTTGACCTGAGATGTAACTGAGGCATCCATAAATTATCGCATGAGTATCATGATTATCAAGGGACACCATGCAAAATATCAGATAAATAGGGGACACCATGCCCAGTATCATATCAAGAAGGCTGGTCATGATCTTATATAATAATGAGGATCATCATGCCTGTGAATCACAGAAAGGGTTTCCATGTCCATGTATCACAATCATAAGGGTCACCATACCTAATATCATAATCTCATGGGTCGCCATACTCTATTCATAAAATTAAGGGTCTCCATGCCTAGTATTATAGTTATAGGTTCTCCATGCCCAAATCACAGTTATAGGGATTCCATTCTTGTATCATAATCACTTGGGTCTCTATACCCTATTCATAACATTTAGGGTCACCATGCCTGTAAAATATATAAACAACATAAGGGAAGCCATGCCCGTAAATATATAAACAAAAGAAAGGAATCCAAAGATGTATATATATAAACTAATGAAGGGAATTTATGACCACATGACATTATACATAAGGGTATCTTTTCCCAAATTATAGTAGAAGGTTCTCCACACCCGATTACCCCAATTATAAATAGTCAAGGGCTTTCATTGGAGCCAAAAGGTAATTCATATATCATTAACATTCACTAATAAAAAGTTCATAACCATTGTCCCATTTAATTAGGTGACATGGTCATACCACTCACCTCTATTCAATACATCATAAATTGATAAGTGTGTTATCCATGCCACAACACTAAGTTCATCCATTATCAGCTAAGATATCACCATTTAGGAGTAAATCTAAACAGACCAATAGGTGCTTTGGATATATGATCACGAAATCCAATTGTGAATGTAAAAATTCGCACCTATAGGGGTGGAATACATTGAGGTTGACAACCTCACATGTGTCTTGGGATCTAATAAAGTCATTAGGTTCCTAATAATGGACACCAATTTCGGATAGATTAAATTTAGGGACAACACATGGTGAAATCAGCATGTGACACATAATGAGTATTATAAAACATCATGAAATTAAGGTATAAACACTATAACACCTACCTTTTTCCTATAGAGGATAACTCGTACAATATTATTAATTGGTTTGGTCCAGATCGGGAGAAAATGAAAAAACAGACGAACAAACTAAATATAGCGCATATGAGCCTACACCTAAATAAATCCACCGAGAGAAATAAAAATGAAGAAAGGTGTAACATTAATAAAGATCATACCATCACACATACAAAGAGATGAAAAATGATCAATGTATAGTATGGATAATAGTTTTATCGATAAACCAAGGTGGATCCAAGGAGGAAGATCAACAGGAGAAGAAAACCCCTTGTATGTTGGAAAATAGATGAAGAAAGATGTAGGTGTAAACGTATTACTCATTAAGGGTGAAATGGTAAATTTTCCCAGAAAATAGGTGTCACATGGTTTGGCCACATAGTTTCCCAAACCGTGCACCAATCGCATGCTAGAAACAACCTTAATAGGAGACCCACACAGTTTAAGAAACTATGCACCAACCATTCCATTCACCTCTAATAAAAACCATAGCATTTTGGCAAGGATGTCTGGAACTGGGTGCATGATTAGGGAGTGATTTACACCCTTATCTTCCCTTTGAAATACCTGACATGGTTAAGAGAAACTGTTTGGGCTAGCTGTAAAAGTTTTTACTAACAACGCGTCCTGGTGATTTTTCCAAAAAGTTGGGTTCTGGGATTCGAACAAGCCCCGTGAACCTTTTTTTATCCATAGCCTCACTACAATCAACTTTAGATAAAAAAAACATTTAAACTAAAAATTAAAGGATCCAAACCTCATAGAAAAACCTAGTTTTTAGAGTCTTCATCCTTAAAGGAACTCATCCCCAATTTTCTCTTCCAAGGGTTGTGAAATTCTATATAAGAAAAACTCTAACCACTGGGAACATACATGGGACTCTAGCTCCCAAGGCTCATCCTATTCCTATCCATGCTCCCACAAAACCCATATTAAAGGGAAAAACTGGTCTCAGATATCCTTATCACTTTGTTCTAAGATGTGCATTTGATACTACTAAAAAATCATCAACATCTATCTCAATATCCCCAGGATAAAACATATGAGATGATTCAATATGATAAATTAAATGATGTGATATGTGGAAGACGTCATGCATTGAACAATTCCTCTAAGGTAAAAGAAACTAATAATATGTTATTCTTACTCTCTATAGGATCTCAAAAGGCCCTAAAAAGTATGAAAATAGCTTCCCTTACCTCCTCATTTGTTTATGGCTATGTTTGGGTGACACCCATAAGAAAACATGATCCCCTACCTTGACCTCTATAGGTCATCGATGATGATCAATATAAGATTTCTATATATACTGAGCTACAATAATATTCTTCTTGATCAGATGAACCTACATTGAAGTCTCTTAAATGAGATGACGACCTAGTAGTGCTACCTCTCCTTCTTTAACCAGCATAGGGGTTAATGACATGACCTACCATATAGGGCCTCATTAGGATCCATCTAAATAATATCCTAAATGATGTTATTATAAGAGGACTTGATTATAGGTATATTATTCTACCAAGAACCATCAAAATCAAGGAAACATGCTTTGATCAATTCCTCCAACGCCTATATTGTCTGTTCTGACTAGGCATCAGTCCGAGGGTGAAAAGATATGCCTAAAATCACCTATATACTAATATATTTCTATAACCCTTTCTATAAAATATATGTAAAACACGAATCCCCATATGAAATGATAGTATAAGGGATCCCATACAGCCATATAATATATTGGATGTATAGTATTCCCATCTCATCAATTGAGAAAGTCTTTTAGAGAGAATGTAAGTGGGCTACTTTCTTTAATCGATCCATGACTACCAAAACCGCATCACTACCTCAAGTTGACCTTAGTAAGATGATGAAAAAAATCCATCTCAACATCCTCCCATTTCCATCCCAAGACCAGTAACAGCTGTAGCAAGCCAGCAGGCCACTAGTGTTTCACCTTCACCTACTGAAAGGTGGAACACCTAGTGATAAATCTCACTACCTAATATTTTATCCCTAGACACCAATACCATTGGCGCATATCCTGATACATATTGGAGATACCTAGATGAACTTACCACATAGAAGCATGTGACTCTTGCATCAAATCCCCTCTCATATCTATTGGAACCTAGATATTACCATGTATACATAAGATGTCTTCATCATCAATATTACAATTTGGAGGTGATTCCTCACCTAAGATACTCTCTTATAAGACCAAGCCTTTAGGATATGAAAAATGCCTCATATTGACTCTCTCCAAAAGTGAATAGGTCAGTGATAGTGATGAAAGTACAGACATTCCATGATGGTCCTGCACATCTATGTGTATCTCATAAAATAGATCAATAATATTCCACTCACTACTGGCCTCCCGAACCACGAACATCTGATTCCTCTTACTCAGAGCATCGACAACATAATTTCCCTTACCAGTCTTATAAGCAAGAAAAAATTCAAAGGACTAAAGAAATTTAACCCATCTTTGTTTTCTAAGACTCAAGTCACACCATGTGAAAATAGACCTAAATATTTTTAGGTTTGTAAACACCATAAAATACTCTCTGAGTAGTGAATTCCTCCAACAATGCAAGGTATGAACAAAAATTGGTAATTTGAGATCATGTGTCGATTACTTTCTCTCACGATTCCTTAGCTATTGCTATCCGTACACAACAAATCGATATTCCAGAATCAAAACTACTCCTAAACCGATACCTAATGCCTCAAAATAAACTGTATAGTTTCTACCTGACTCAGAAATAATTAGTATCAGTGCTGAATTAGGTCTCCCTTTTATCTTATAAAAGGCTGTCTCACAAGCTTCAAATCATATAAATTTCAAAACCTTCTTAGTAAATCCCAAAATAGTTGCTTATATGTGGGAGGATTCCTATATAAAATTCATGTAATAACCAACTATCCCCATGAAACTCTGTATATCAATCCATTTCTTGGGATACTCTAAGGTAACTATAACTCTCACATTCTCTGGGTCAACTAATACTCCTTTCTTTGAGATAATATGACCCAAGAAGTGAACCTTTTCGATATAAAAGTGAAATTTATGGATTTTATCATATAGATGGTGCTATCTCAGCATATTCAAAATGATCTCAAGATGTGTGTCATGTTCTATTCGAGTATGAGAATACACAAAGATATCAACTATAAAGGCCACGACAAAGGAATCTAAATATGGATGAAAAAAATTATTCATAAAATCTATAAAAATAGTGGGTGCATTCATGAGACCAAAAAATATAACTATATACTCTTATAAATTGTACCAACTATGGAAATCCATACATGGAATATCTAAAGGCCTCACTCACACTTGATGATAACCCAACCTCAGGTTGATCATTGAGAATACTGTTGCTCCTCTGAGCAAGTATAAGAGAGAATCCATATGAGGTATAGGGTATTGGTTGTTCACTGTAAGCTGATTCAACTTCTGGTAATCCACAAAAAATCTAAGGGTTACATCCTCTTTCTTAGAAAAAAGGACCGATGAATCTTAGGGATAAGTATGGGGCCATATAAAAAACATGGCCTCTAAATATTATAGTTTCCACTTTAGATCCTACAACTCATTAGTATCCATCTTATAAGGATAAATGGATACCACTTCAGCTCCAGGAATTAACTTGATAAAAAATTATATGTCTCTTTCAGGAAGTAGTCTAGAAAAGTCATCGGGGAAAACATCCATGAATCAATTGACTATAGGAGGGAATTCATTCTAATGTGACCCCTAACCATCCATGTAAAGGATTACAATTTTGGTGGTCACTCCACCTAGACCAAGATGCTCTAGTCCAACTCTACCTACCCCGACATCCTGTATTCTCTTGTGAATATGCGTACCACAATCTAGTGATGTAAATGACACCCTTCAATGATAGAAATACACATAGGTGTGATAAGGAACCAACTAGTCCACCCTGAAAATGGAATCAAATCCTTTCATCTCGAAGATGATGATTTTCCATAATAAATGATGGTTTCTAAACTTAAGGGGAGAATTCTTTACATTTGAGTACACTCTATAATCACAAACCCAAATGGGTGTTAAGTGTTATAATTCCATGGGATTACTAAACATAAAGTCCAAGGATCTCCATAATAGACACACAGATTAAAGAGTGTGATGAACCAGTATCGAATAAGGTATACACTATATTAGAGGCTACTAGAACAATACCTCAAATAATAGATGGCCCGACACCCGATTCCTATAGTATAGGCTGCATTGTATAAATTTGGCATAATCCATGACCCTTTACTACAACCTAACTACCTAGAGTGGGACCTCTCTAATATAACTGTATATCAACAGTTTGGATACCGTCACCTTGACCTCCTCCTATTCCTGTATGGACGATAGTACTATAATTACTTTCCTGGAGCGGTTCTACAGATCCTGTTCCTGAAGGTTGAGCTAATAAGGATACTCTCCCACTCGGAATAGATGGAAAGTTCCTACAGAAAAAATGAAGATACACCAATCTACCACATACTTGAAACACAAAGGGATATATGGTGATTCTTATTCCAAGTATTCCCAAACTAGTGAAAAACCATGTTACTGTTAGGGGATGTCACCTAGTTTGTACTTCTCACACTCGTAGTCTCAAAGCATCGCTTCCAAACGCTAGTTAAACTAGTAACCTATATCTGTAATAAACCCAATTAAATCACACCATCTACTTAACATGGTTCTTCTTAGTGATAAGAGCCTATTTCACAATTTTAGATACAATATTCAATCAGAAAACATTTACCATAGAATGAAAAGGACACCCAAGGCCATCCTTGAATCAGCTCTCTTTTGCTAGATCATAAGCAATATATATGGGAACAAAGCACATAAGCTCTTTAAAATGAACTGAATAGTCGATAAATAACATATAACCCTACTATAGGCTCATGAAATCTCTAGCACAATCATCCTTTAGTGTATCAGAGAAGAAATATTCATAGAAGGTCGACTGAAAATCCTCCAAGTCACTTCCTAATACTGTCATACTTGGTTCAAAATATCCCACCATCATTTAGTAGATCCATAAAGAATATAGATAATGATATTCACACTCCTCCTAGGAGGTGTCTCTAGATGCTCGAATATAGAAAAAGCTATCTATGTTTCCAGCCATAACTTTGTAGTCTGGGGGCCACCATCCCATGAAAAAGTCAGTGGATGGTGTTGTTGAAACTCTCACGTAAGCTCTCCCCATGAGGGGATAGGTCATTAAGCTCCCTAAATGGTCTTCATAGTCGATATAAATTCCCATTAAAATTGAAAATCATTGTATTATTTAGGGATAATAGGTGGTTCCATAGATAGAAATACAGGAGGTATCACCAGTGGCTCAGGGCCTACCAGCTTCGAAGCATGGTTGTCACCACCCTCCTAGCTCATGACATGATGAATTCATTGTGGAATTGCTCTAAAATACTAAATTCACACCTTAGATAGAATTTAATAGATAATGTTGTATATACATGATTGGATAGATATAATCCTTCCTATGTAATAATAACACCACTCTGCCTACTCAGATATCCAGGTCTAGGTGATAGGAACATTTATATAAAATACAAGATACGTTACCTACTTCCCACTTTAAGGTTTGTTATGGGTCAAGCTCTATTTTACACAATTTAAATTTCATTTAAATTCATATTTTAATTACATTTATATTTTAATGGTTGAACCAAATGGGTCACTACTTCCAATCCATAATGGCTCATATACCTCATGAACCGAAATTTCGTGTCCACATAATCCAAACCATAACACATTTCAATCTATACAACCAATGGTCCATTACTCAATGTGTCATACTTTAATTCTTAGGGTGTCTCCTATAGACAATGTAGGGAAACATTGTTTAGGTTATGAAAAAAACTCTATGTACCAACTATGTTTCTCAATACCCTATATAACACATTTATCAGAAAAATGACATATCACTCAAGGAACACATAATTAATGTTGTGCAGTCATGTAATGCATCTTATATAACATGGAATAATTCATGACATGTAAATTCTAATAGGAACCTAAAATGATGCATGAGATAGAATGACCTCAAATTATTGGTCCAAGCTAAAATAATATCAACAATCATAGAAATGATAACATCACAATTCAAGTGCATCACCCAATGGTGGAATCAAATAAACTTTAATAGGAAGAATACAAAACAACATGTCTCATACTAGGTAATTTGGCATTTCCTTATGCATGGGTTAACTACTCCCAGGCACAACTCATTACCAAATCCTAATACATTCCTAATCCTCATTCTAATATTATTAAATAATAAGACAAAAGAAAATAAAATTTATTTGATACCACTTTGTGACGTTCTGAACCAAATTCCACTGAACAGTGCCACAAGCCGATGAGAAACATGTCCTCAAGTGCATCTCCCTATATGCCATAGGCTTCTGACTAGTAGCGAGGGTCTAAGATGGTATAGTGGGGAGACTATAACTTCTTGTTCAGTGCATAAATATTGTGAAATATATAGATAAATTGAAGAATCGTTATAAATGATTGGAAGTGGAAGGTAAACATATAGATGACATACATAACCAATATCAACAATAACCAATATCATATAAAGAATAATGATATGTAATATTTCTACAAAAAGGAATAGTAAAGCATGAAATACAATAAATATATCAAAAAGGGAAAAAATAACAAAAATAATATCACCAATAGCATCACGAGCCATAGCTCCTTCCTATGCTTCATAGTTCCCATGCTATAAGAAACTCAAGTATCAATCACCAAGAGATTCCCCCTATCCCTACCCTCATCCACACAATCTTCCTAGGTATCATCGTAGACTGGGATAGGGTGTAATATAAACTCTTTAGGACACCACTAACGATGTCAATAAATATCAAGTTAGTGCATATAATATGGAAATGTTCATATAATAATGGAAAATAGTAATGAAAGCTATAAAAAAATCAGATCAGGTTGCAGAAGGACACCCAGCTAACAGTATCTACGGTTTCCTAAGCCAGATAATCTTTGAAGAAGTAACCATGTGTATAAACATATATGGCATATATACATAGTTAGGTTTACAACTAAATATATGGCTAATGCTACCGGTATGTAACCGAGGCATAACTCAAGCATCCATAAACTGTAGCATGAGTCTCATCAGTAACAAGGGATTCCATGCCCAATATCATAGTTATAGGGGACTCTATGCTCAATATCAAATCAATAAGGGTCTTCATGCCTATATATAACAATTATGATTGTCATGCCCATATATTACAGTAAGTGTCCCCATGCCCACGTATTTCAATCATAAGGGTTGCCATGCCCAGAATCATAATCATATGGTTTTACATTTTAGATTCATAACAGTAAGTGTCACTATGCCTAGTATCATAGTTATAAGGTCACCAGGCCTATATCATAATCACATGTGTCTCTGTACCCGATTCATAACATTAAGGGTCATCATGCCTAATAAATATAAAAACAACAGAAGGGACACCATGACCATCAATATATAAACAATATAAGGGAATCCATACCTGTAAATATATAAACAAAAGAAGGGACACTGTTCCCACATGACAGTATGCACAGGGTTTTCCATAAAAAAATTATAACAGAAGGGTCTCTATGCCTGATTACACTAATTATAAATAGTTAAGGGATTTGATCAAATCCAAAATGTAATTAATATCTCAATAAAATTTACTAATCAAATGGGCATAACCCTTTTTCCATTTAATTAGGTGATGTGTTCATACAACTCACCTCTATTCAACACATCGTAAATTGATAACTGTTTTAATCATTTTACACCACTATGTTCATCCATTATCAGTTATAATATCACCATTTAAAAGTTAATACAAACACACCAATAGGTTTTTCGGCCATATGATCATGAATTAAAATTTGACATGTAAAAGGGTACACCCATAGGGATGGAATACATTGATACTAATGACCTTCCGTGAGTCCTAGGATCTAATAAGGTCATTAAGTTCCTAATCAGGGAAATCAACTTAAAAATATTCAATTTAGTGGAAATACATGGTGAAATGGCATGATGCACATAATGAATAATATAATACATTAGTAATTTATAGGATAAATACTAGACCAAATACCTTATTCCTATGGTGTATAACTCATCTAGTATCGACCTTTGGTTTGGGCTATATTGGGAGAAAATGGAAAAAATGTGAAACACCCTGAAAATAGAACATATGAGCCTACACCTAATAAACTATGTTGAGATAATGATAAATGATGAAATGTGAAAGATGAAGGGGGATATTATCAGTTTTTATCCAATGAGATGAATAAAGATTCAATCAGAGTCTATTTTTAATTTTTATCAATGAACCTAGGTGGAGACAAAGAGGGATCTCAATGGGAGAAGAAAACCCCTGTATTCTAGAAAAAAGAAGAAGAAAGAGTTGTGTGTAAACATATAAATAAATACGGGTGAAATGGAATTTTTTCCCAAAAAATATTTTTTGCATGGTTTGGCCTCATTTATGGCCAAACCATGCCTCATAAATTTTCTTAAGAGGAGACCCACATGGTTTGGATGCACAGTTTGAGAAACCGTGTGCTAATGGTTCCATTCACCTTTGCTAAAAACTAAAAAGTTTTATTATGGCCATACAGCCTTGAAAACATGGTTAGAGAAAACCATGTGCTATGCTCTAACCTCTTAAATAACAAACATGATTAGAAGAAGACATGTGGGATTGGAAAACAGTTTCTACTAACTGTGCAACCCAATGATTTCTTCAAAAAAGATGTGATCCATGCTCCGAACAAGCCCTAAAAACCCTCGTTTCCTCCATATCCTCTCTAGGAATCCTCATTAGGTTAAAACCAAATATTTAAACCAAAAATTAAAGTATAAAAACCTCTTAGAAAAATCAAGATCTTACATTAGTATCCCCATTGAAAATAAATGTGTTTCTTAATTACACACATCATGTATAAAACCATAATTCTCCCATTATTTTATGAAATATTTTTAAAAATATAATGCATTATATTCCATATTTTCTTCATATTCCCATGAATTTTTTCTATATTTATTTCATTGATAGAATTTTTCTTCAATATTACCCATTCTCATGGATAAAATCTCACTCATGATATTTTTCTAGAGTTTTTTTAAGACATAATTGATTGAACATGTTCCTATAAGTATGAATTTTATCTATTTTCTCCATTACATTATATAAAAAATAGATAAATTAATAGATTTTTAGGTAATTTCTAGGATTAAAGGATGATAAGTAAATATAAAAAAATTAAATCTTAAAAATGAGTTGTTCCTTTATGAAACATATTTTCCTAATTTGAAAAATAACTCTCATCACTATCTATCAAATCATACTTCTTCCATGAACATTATTTCTTTGGAATTTTATATTTTTTTATATATAAAAATTTCTATCCATGTTTTTATTCTTTTTTTAGAATTATCATTATAAATAACATTAGACAATAGTTACCCCCTTTGAAAATTCAATGCTAAGTTAGACTATTTTTTTATAAAATGTTAAACAAAATAAATGTATATGTAGACTAAATTGACCCCCCATAAATAATTACTGTGTTCATCCGTAAGGAAAATATATTAAGATATTATTTCTTCTCCCATAAAAAATATAATCATGGAATTATTTTCATGAAGAAATGGGTAAGAATAAAATTGATCTTAAAATAAGATATGAGTAAAGAAGCTTCTTTATGGATCAAATATGACATTATTGGGACAAAATATAAATGACTGGATGAGAGGAAATAATGTGAAAGTAGATTTTTAAAAAAATATGACTACTATCATTTTCATTTTATTTTTGTCTATGGAAAAATTCAAAAATATTTGAAATGAATTTTTTAGATCAATACTAAATAACTTGCATACACAAATATATTTTTAATGAATTTGAATTTCAAAATAATATCATAAATTGGGTGTGTGGGTAAAATTTTATAATTGTATGCATAAACTATAAATATGAGATAAATTTAATAAAAATAAAAATAACTTAAAAAATAAAAATAAATTATTTAAAAAATTATTAAAATAGAATAGAAAATATTACATTTATTCTAGTATGATGAAGATGAAAATTCAGAATATCATTCAATCAGATAGGTTAGTAAATATAATAATTCTACATAAATATTATAAATAAAATATTTGGTAGAATTAAAAACCAAATATATTAAAATAAGTGAAATTCAACGATACTTCTCTTGGGTGGGGGTCATTGATCGCTCATTGGTTAATAAAACCAGTATACATCACAATTATCCCACCAAAAAAATGAAATCATTCATAATATATAAATAATGAGTTTAGTATTAATTTTTTTTCAATCATGATGTTTCCTATAAGAAAACATCACATATATCCTTTGGTATTGCTGTTAGTGTATATTCATCAATAGGAGTGGATGTTAGGAGGTCCTCGACCTACTGCGTGGGAGGTATAAGTGTCTTGATAGCAGTAGTCTCTAGAGTATCATATAATACATAGAGTATGAAGGTGTATCTATATTACATGGAATCCAATGATGTGATTAGTATCAGTTATTAATATGGATTAAGTGTGACTATGGATAGAGGCCATTACTATATATCAATCAATTGTTCCATGTGGCATAACACTACCTCTATTCAATTCAAATATTATTACATGATATATTATCTATACAAAATATTAGTATGTTTAATCATGAGTAGAGAAGTATATGGTCAGCTAAAATGTAGTGTTGGTGTGTTAGAATATATAGGGTATTTTTGAGTGATTTTTATATTGAGGTAGAGGTATCAAATTAGTAGCATCACTTGGGATGTCAAATATGACCTCTATTTTTTCCATACTAGGAGGGTCCCTCAGCAAAAAATTTACATTCCCTTTATTCCGAACCATCATTATGTGATAAATAATTAGGCAGTCCATCTATTGGGTCATACTTATATTATCATGGGGTATTAATATATCAAACACCCATAAATTATGTACTAACTGGGTGGCATAGAAAGCTCTATTTAAGTTACAATGATGGTTGATGAATAATTAATAGAAGTAGAAGAAACAAAAATAAAGGAGGTTGTTATGGTCCCTCTGGTAGAGACACACAATGATCTCTATATATCTATTGATTACCACCACACTATCCTAATAACATATAAAAATTATGATATTTAAATAATGATGGATGTGGATTTAGGCATAAGAAACAATAAGGGTGATCTTATATGAGGTGATATTATACCCTACCTTATGAAAAAAATATAATCCCACCATATATATATATATATTAGTAGAGGATGGTCAGTTGACCAAGGGATTCAACATGGGTATGGATGAATATATGATAGTAAAAACCTCACCCATGGCCAAATTCACTTATAGTGAGTGAAAATTATCTATGTATTAGATGGAAATAAACAAGGGGATTGGTATCAATGGGATATTCTTTGTATATGGTCCCATAAAACTCTAATATGGCCATAATCTCAAGGTATATTTCATATTAGTTTGGATTATTAACATAGAATATGGCTCACAAATGTACATTCTCTAGGATCATAGCCATCTCAACTATAATGACCAACCTCTTAGGAATGGTTCGGTCTAGATCCTAGATGCTCTTCTAGATAAAACATCACCATAGATTCTATATTCTTTAACTTCATGTTTTACTATCATCATATATAAGGATGTGATGTTTAGGTAGAGGTATAATTTAGTCCTTATGGCTGGAGTACTAGGAGTGTCAGCAGTAGATATTGATATAGAGGAGGAAGCTGATAGCTCTTCTAAGATAATGGCCTATGCTGGAGGTTCATCCACCACCGCATTAGTCTAATATATCTCTCCATAGATATAAATTTAACCCTTTGTGGTCTAAGGTCTTCAAATGTTGATGTGGTTGGGAACTTATTGCTCATAGTATGGCTACCTTGACCAACTATGTTTAAAAATAAAATAAAGGAAAATATTTTTTTTGAAAAGAAATATTTACATTGTATTGAATCTAATGAACGATTTGCATTAAAATATTCCATTTGAACCATGTACTTGAAACTACATGGATTTTTTATTTTATAATTTTTTTTAACACATGGAATGTGAAAATGAGTACATGATGTGTATATTTTATATCGTGTACTAGATTGTATAAACTATATGTGATACTCATGAATTTCTTACTCATTTGGTGTGCACTAGAAATTACATGACAAGTATTATGAATTTTTGTGATAAAACATTGATATGTCACATGTATGGAGCTCGAGACATGCCTTTTAAACATTTCATATATCATGAACTAAAAAATGTGAACTAGTTTTTTTATCTATCACATTATTTGGATAGAAATTCTAAATCTACTTCTAATCCATAAAAATGTTGAAAATAATCAAAATTCATGTGTATAAAGTAATTACTCTGTTCTTGGATCATTTTTGAGAGATTTTGTAACTCAAAATATGAAAGTTAGAGTTTGGAATTAAAGAAGGTGGTAGAGGTGTTGTAAAAGTGGGTTCCTTAGACCCAACATGAGTCACACTTTTTAATTACCATATCATGTATATAAAGAGTTATGCATGATTTATTCTGAAGAGTTTTGTAGGATAATCTAATGACTAATACATTATGGAAACTCAATTGAATTCTCTATCCATCATTATCGAATCAACATATAATAAAGAAAACAAATATATATAGACGTGCCTCATTTATAGTAAGATCTATCTCAAAAGAGTGTATTTGAGTTTGATAAAAAAGTGATATCCAATGTGATATTTCCTTTATAGGTAGTGCACTAACCACTAAAATATTCATACACTATTATAAGACCTTAAGAACTCCAAGAGTTGTGATAGAACATTTTGTAGTTAAGATAAATGGAGATTTATTCATGAAGAAAGATTTATATTTTGAATGACATTCAGAAACACCTAACATAAGGATCCCATCCCTTTGTATATGATCACCACATTCATTGAAAGAAACTGTGCATTGGATTAAAATGATTAACATCCAACATATGTTACTCAAAAACATATAACCATTGGGATTTAAACTTTTCAATGATCATAACATGTTTTTCAGACTATAAATGAATCACCCAAATTATTCATAACTAAATAAAAAACCATAAAGAAGATATTTATGTATCCATGCTCCTGATATCCCATATCATATGCCATTTAGTTCAATATGATATTGGTATCTCAAGCCTATATAATCCTTTAATGACATGGAAATATAATTTCATATGATATGGATATATAATTTCATATGATATGAAACAATTATATATTATTCATTACAATAGAGATGAATTAGATTATACAATTTACCCTTTTAGTGTATATCCAACAATCTCCCACTTTCACAAAAATACCATAAGGACATAATTTAAAAATTCACTACTCTTTGTGAATCCTTCCAAACTCATTTGAATTTTTTTTATCAAATTCTCTTTATTTTTCAACAAACACTTTTTCTAAAATTTTATCCCTTTTCTATATCCTAACTATGCGATCCTATATGAATTTATAGTATTGAAAACAAATATGAATTCCTTAATTTATAGATATATGAAAAGTCAGGCCTCTAGAAAAATTTTAATACTACTCATTATATAAAGGGTCCTGGTGTGATATCGATCAAACACACTCATATCTCTATATGAACATGTCCATAATAATATTCATCATATACATCACATGTATAATTATATAATTTATTTTTCCATGCCATAAAGTGACCAATAGACATTGAACACATTAATATAGTATAGACCATCTCATATATTCATGATTCTCTGAAACAGACTAAACAAATTGAATAAACAAAACAATTTTCATTCATCTAAGTAACTGAGCACTTCAAATGCCACTCATCTAAACATGGCTATATAATTTCACAATATATTTAAATCAAGGGCCTAAAGATCTTTTATTATCATATAAGTGGAAAAACCCCATCATAGTTAAGATCTAACTAATAACATGATCAATAACATATCTAACCACCCATATTATCCAAGCATCAAGGATTTCATAAGAAAGGTATCAAAGTATGAATGTTATCATGCAAGGTATCTCACCAACCCCATGTAATAGGGATTCATAATTAGAATACACCCACAAGTATATTAATGACCAGATGAAATTCCATGTGATATAATTTTGTGGTCAAGTAATGACAACATATCTTGACTTTTTATCTCATTAGTTTATTCTTTATATTGCATAGAACTCTTTATATCAAGTATAATATTTTACTCATGGTAATATTAACATATAATCCGAATCTTTAATAGGTAATGATGATTATTAATTATGGACAACACAAATTCATAATATTAGGAGATATTATCATTCCACTCTTCATGTAATACAAATTAAACAAACAGGAATGAAATTATAAATAGAGACAACCTTTATTATAAAACCTTGATACATTTTACAACCATTACATCTAATCTAGTATTTATATAATACCAAAAGATTCAACATGAACCTCATAATTTTCTACACTATTTGTTTTTTCAAATGATCTACTACATTATCATATGTATCCACCAAATATATCTTTATATCACCCCTATAAATGATCTATAATATGAGGTGGTATTTAGAAATAATTTTTTTCATATTTTGGGGAAACTAGGTTTCCTTGTCTTGAGGAATGGATTCATTATTTTCACAGTAAATATCAATTACTCCTTCAATTCTAGAAAACACCTAAAGTTAAGTGAAAAAATTATTAATCAATATATATTTATTCCCAACATTTGATTTATTTATGTACTCTACCTCCATTTTCAAGTCAACTATGGTGGATTTTTTGGAACTCTTCCAACTGATAGCTCCACATTTTAGATATAAAATGAAACCAGGCTGATATCTTATATCATGTTTGTAAAATTGGAAACTAAAATATGTATAACCCTTTATGATAATATCTACCTAAACTCTAAATACTAAGAATTAAACACCTAAAAAATTTAGTTTAAAATAATAATAAACTCAATAGCTTTATTAACATACAACACCATGCTTTATGTGAACTACAATATACTATAAAAATATTATTATTTAAATTTTTCCATTGTAATCTATCTTCTAAATTTTAAGTATGAATTGAAATAAAAACATAATAAAAAATATGTATAATTTTCTATATAATGAAAATGTATTATTTAATTCATAATAAATAAGTACTGAAATTTTAGTAAAGACATTTTATGCTTCAAAAAATGCATTTTCTTCAAAAAGGTCTTTATTTCATTTTGTCTGTGAACATTATCATTAATTTCAACCATTTTATAAATTTTATTTAAGTAAAGGAATACAATTTTTTAAATTATAATATAAATATTATCATAGGGTGGATTTTTTCTAAAAATATTTATTTTTATGTGAATAGTGAAAAACTTATGATTTTTGTAAAGTTATCATTTATTTTCATTAAATAAATAAATTTAAAAGTCCCATTATATTTTTAATATTATTATAAATTAATATAAATTATAATTTAATTATAAAAAATCTAATTAATTACATAGGAATCAACATTATACTTGAATTTGGTATAAGTTCATTTTTTTCCTTAAAAACACATTTTTCTAAAAACTATTTTTGTTGAGTTTTACACATTTATAGAAAAATATATTTATTCATATTATGTTAATTCAAGATTAAAATATTTATTTCATATTCTTAATTTAGAAGTTAAAATTTGTTAAATAGGTCCCTTTTATTTTCGATCATTATGAATAATAACTATGGTAAAGATTTGTCATCTTGGTAAGTATAAAAAAGGGTTAATACTATGTGGTAAGGCTTTAAAATCTCTATAACAATTGAATTTATCATATTGTATGAGTGGTTATTGATAAAATATATTTTAAGGAGTAAATAATGTATTTTAAAACATTATCTTGAATTTGATAATCGATGATTGAATTTTATGAACATAAATTATATTATATCTAAATCTAAAACTATTTTTGGGTATTTACATTTAATGGTATGGTTGGAAGGTTAAATTTTCTTTTAGATTGATAAAAAGTTATGAAAAACTACCTTTTTTATTATTTAACCAAAAAAATTCATGGAAATTAACTTATTACTTGATTTCATGGTGAAATAAATTTTACGCTTAAAATAGGTATTTTCCAAAAACTATTTTTCATGGGTTTTGGAAACTTATATTAAATGTAATTTTCTCCACCTATAGATTTTGAATATTATAAAATGGATTAAAAACAGAGAATTATAATTTCCATTTTTTTATAATTCCTATTTAATATTTTAGAATATAATTATGTTATCATGGTAAAAATGTATGTTATCACAGTTAAGGTTAAATTTGGTTTAACTAAGGGATGAGGATTAAAATGTCTCTAAAACTTGTCTAAATGTTATTTTTTGAGTTTTTTTGACACTATCATATCTTATCTTTGAATTTGGAGTGCTTTTGTGCCTCTTGAACTGATTATGATATATATTATATTTAAATATATGAATCAATTACAAGTGTGTCATTTCTATCACTTATAATAGGGAATCCAATCTTATACTTTATTCACAAATCTTCAACAATATATCTCAGAAAATACCTAACCTAATACCTTTATACGATTCTTCCTCACACCCTAGATCTTCTAGTCTTATTCTAATACCATATTAAGAATTCTTAAGGTGAAATCCAAAGGAAGTCTCTCAAAGAAGAGGTAATCATATTAAACGACTCTTTCATAGTTTATTTATTCTTACACTTACTCTAAATATATTATAACCATCCTATAATAATTAATAAAGTATCATAAATATACTTATAATTTATTAATATTATGGGAATATAACAACACTTCTCTTTATTACACATTAATACACAATTTAATTATATAAAATTAGACTTAATACGACCCAAAATATCGAGAATACTAGTGTATTTGGGAATTAGGTCCATTGAATTACAAATCGAAACATGAATTAAAGAATATTTATTGAAAACTTCTTTAACATGCTTGAGCTTAAAAATAAATTGGATAACCTGGGTAAATATATAAGAAATGGTTGATCCATAAAGAACAGTAAGGGACTAAACAGGGAATAACATGAAGATTGTAATAGATGTTAGAAAAGGCATATCGATGAGGAAAATAGGAACATGAATAATAAGGAATGATATAGAATGATAATAATAACATGGGAAATGCAGTAACAACTTAAAACGCTGTATAATAAACACAGTTCATGGTTAAACCAGTAAGACTTCATGGTGGACAAAGTCCCATAAAGAAATCTGGTACACCCCTGTCCCAACACGATGTATCATGATACTAAACATTACCCAATTCATTGAAGAACTATATAATTCTGGGTGCACTCGTCCCTTTCATTTCATTCTAACGCTTAAGTGTGCCACATAGTGTTTGTGAATGTACATGTTTTTCTTTTGTTTGATTACTTTTCCTCTGTATTTGGATGATATCTCAACCCATAGTTGATGGTTTTGTGTGAACCTTATACTGTTGGATATGTAATATATTTATCTAAACATAATTAATTTATGACATAGTCTGAATATGATTTTATAGTATTATAAAATTTCAACAAAGTTGTTGTTTTAGGTATAGAAACTATATGAAAAACAGTTTTGAAAAGATATTGTATTTTATTTACTTATTTTTTTTCATTTATTAGATTCGAACGAAAGATGATTTTAATGAAATACAACATGTTTATATTGATTTAATTAGTTTATATATAAGTCTAAAAAGGTTTTTTGGATGGTCAAAAAATTATCTAATGTTCGAAAATGCTGTTTCATAGTTTCAGTTTTTCTAGAATGTTTTTTCTTCAGTTTTTTGATAATATAAGGAGAAGTTGATGTCAGATTTATTCAATTCTTGATTCGTTGGAAAGATTATAAGTTTTTATACAAATAATTATTATTTAACAAAGGATTAATCTTTGTTTAGTATTATTTAAAAATTTGTTGAAATTTGTTAATGTATTTGGTCAAGTTTTTATAAAAGTATGGTTTGGAAACCCTACATTTTCAATGTATGGTTTGACAAGCCTACATTCGAAAAGAATGGTTCAGAAACCCTGATTTTGAAAAGTATGGTTCAGAAACCATACTTTTGAAAAGAATGGTTCGAAAGACCTAATTTCTCAAAGTATGGTTTGACAACCCTAATTTCACAAAGTATGGTTTGGAAACCATACTTTTTCAAAATATGGTACGACAACCCAACTTTCAAAAAGTACGGTTGGAAAAATCAACTTTCACAATGTATGGTTCCACAACGATACATTTGAAAAGTTTGTTTCGGAAACCATAATTTTTCAAAGTATGGTTCGACAACCCTACATTGAAAATGTATGGTTCTATAACCCAACTTTGATAAAGTATGGTTTGACAACCCTACATTCTTAAAGTATGCTTTGGAAACCCTACTTTCGCAAATTATGGTTCAGAAAACCTACTTTCAAAAAGTATGGTTCAATAACTGTAAATTTATGTACTGTTCGGCTAAGATACTTTGATGAACCCAACACTAATTTTATAAACCCTACACTACTTTCATAAAGCCTATGCTACTTTGATGAACCCTACACTACTTTGATGTAACCTACTTTCATGTACCCTACTTTCATGTACCCTAAATTTGTATACCCTACTTTCATGTACCCTACATTCATGTACCCTACATTCATGTAACATACTTTGTGTACCATACATTCATTTACACTAATTTCGTGTACCCTACTTTCATATACCCATATTTAATGTACCTTAATTTCATGTACCCTACTTTCATGTACCCTAATTTTGTGTACCCTATTTTCATGTACCCTATTTCATATAACCTACCTTTTGTACCCTACTTTGCTGTTGCTGATTTGTGATTTTATATTTTACATTGATCTACTAAATTTATATATGAATTATTTTTAGTGGTTTTTATACTGGAAAAATTCACATTAAATATAAGGATCATGATCAAAGAGATTTTGATGATTTTGATTCAATTTTTGTAGAGAAAAATTAATAAATTATTTCAATGTATTTTTCCAATAAATTAATAGGATTTAATATTATTTAAATTAAATTATTAGAATTTACTTTAAAATTGTGCTGATAGTTTTTAGGAACTGTATTGACTATGTTTAAATGGATTGAAATTGGAGTTTTAAAAAAATTCAAAACTATTATTTTTCTGGAGATATTATTGGAAGAGTTATTAAAATTATTGTAAATATTTTTTAAGATTTATTCGATAGGAATAAAGAGGAAATGATGCTACATTTTTTATGGAGATATTTAAGAAAGCTCTTGACTCAATTTATTTTGAGTATATGATGGAAGTAGAGTTTATGCAACTGATGAATATTTATTCTCAACATATATATATACATATACATATATCTATATAGAAGGAGAACACATTCATTGGTTAACATATTTGATACTATATTTTTCAAAGACAAAGTGCTATGAACTTTGAACCTCCTATGTATTTGCAACATCCTACGACACTCTGTTTCATTACCTAAACGTTATATCAAGTGAAGAATTAATTCTGCTTTGACTAAAATTTCCTTGATGAGATGTGCTCATCCAAATATCAAGAACCAATACAAGTGATTTCATTTTTTAGCTTCCCTTGTTTGGTTTCTGAGTCTGTAACACAATTTCTCATCTCTCACACACACTCTATTTTTCTATTTATGCTTTTACGGAAAAAATACTTATTTGTTATTATTTTTTCCTTAGGTTGTGTAACACCCAATAATTTTCTAATAGTTTGAAATAAATTTGGTTAACTATGTGTTTTAATTAATAATAATAAAACTTATAAATAATAATATTAAAAAAATTTATCTTTCAAATTAATTAATGTTCTTAAAAGAAATACTATTTTGCAGTATTATTTTGTGTAAAATTATATTTTAATATAAATATTTAACTATTTTATTAGAAAGTAATTTTTTACCAAAATATTTGTTAATTAAATATTTTAAATGAATAGGAAGAATATATATTTTCTTTTATAACAAATAGTAAATCATACTATGAATATATTCACTGTTAATATGACACCCCATGGATTTACAAATAAATTTAATATAGAATACATGAAACTCTAAGTCCCTAAGGAAAAAACGTTTGTTATAACCTAGCTAATAGGCATAATTTTTCCGCTTCTGTGTTTTGAATTTTTAAAAATGGACATACATGGTTGCGTTCAGTATGATATTTGGAGTCTTATAGAATCAACTTATTTTTTGGGAAATAATAACATATCCTTATAAATAGTGAAATACCCTTATGAATAGTAACACGACCCATATGAATAGTAATGTACCCTTGTGAATAGTAATATCACCCATGTAAGTATAAATAAAATTTAGGCACCTTATAAATGAAATAGAATGTTTTATAAATTAATAATCAAGTGTTGGTATTTTTGTGAGTAAGAAATATTTAATAAAAATGTTAAATTAATAAATTTATTTAAAATAAAATTAATTTTCAAAAAATATTCTCCTAAATAATTTTTTGTGCTATTATTTTAAGATAATTTAGTAAGACCTTAGATAAATTTTCAGAGTATTATAAAATTAGTTTTGGTTTTAAAATTGTATTTTTCAAGTAAACAATGATTTTAATTTAAAATTAAATTTCTCATATTTGGAAAATTAATTTCATAAAATGCAGCTCATTTTTGGATTATACACATCAAAAAATGGTTTCGGTGAATTTTTTTGGAATTTTTTTGAAATCTTTGAATTTTCAGTGAATAGTGAAATTCAATAAAATATAAAATATGCTAAATAAATGAATTTATGCATCATGCTTAAGTCATGGATGATTTAACTGGACATTGGTTCAAACTCACATGCACTTATTAATATTTATTCTCACAATAATAAAGACAATTCATAGTCTTGAGGAAAAATAATAAACTAATGATTAAAATAATGCAAAAACCCTCCTCTCCCCCACTACAAAAAACCTCTCTCATTCCCACTTATCTTCACCCCTTTCAAGCCCGGTTCATTTTATAAATTCTACTAAAATCTCCTCAAAATATTCCAACCCAATTCTATCATCCCTTGGTATCATAAAAAGACCAACACCTCTCCCTTAATGTGGCTCTCAAAGAAGATATATTCAAGAGGTAAATTCATCTTTTCTTTTCTTTTATTTTCTTTTCATGTTTTGTTGATTTATTTTCTACCCTCACATATCCTCATAGAAATGTTATGATTACTACATTACCTTAAATTTACTGTAATTTTTTTATGATAATGGGATAATTCATCACCATCTCTTCTTTTCGATTATTTTATACTAGAAATGAAAACACCATCTAGGATGTGTTAATTTATCACATTCAAGGACGATGAGTTTTCAATTTCTTTTAAAATCTTCAATTATGGTTGTAAAACTATTTTAATGGTTGAAAAAAATATATATTATAACATATTTAAGGTTCTGGAATCCTTTTTTACTCATTATATTAATTTATAAATCAAAATGAGTGTGCTGTAATAAAAAGCCACCAATTAACCCAAACAATTGTCATTAATGTTGTATATAATGATCTATATTCACTCCCAATAAACAAAAGAATTTTTTAACCATATAAGATTATATTTGTTTAATAATAACATACAACTACTTTTCTGTACAACCATTTTCATTCTACATGTTTATCCGTACATGAATATAAGTAAACCGATCATGAAAACCAAGGAAGAAAATGCTCCCAAACAATGAAATTGAATCTATTAACTCATCAAGAGTCCATGAATGAACTTAATAAGGAAATAATGAATCAATTATATATATAATAGGTTCTTTAAATATTAATTAATTAATTTAATTTGGTTATCCAGGAGATTAATATCAAGTGAAGAACACCATTAAACATAAGGTAAGGGTTTCTTCATCTCACTTCCATTTTTGTGAGATATTCTATATTCACTACTATTACTTATTTAAAGTGTATGTATAATGCCCATTGATATTTTATATCATTAATATTTTTTATTTTCAGGATATTAAATTAGTCATTTGATGATTATTAATTTTGGGGCAGATGATTCAATTGATTACAAAGTTGTATGTATTTTCTACCTGAACCTCAATTTTCATTTGGGTTGCTCTTATTCTCTACTCACCTCAATTAAATTATTATTTATTCTGATTTAATCCTTATAAATTCTATGTGAATATTATATATAGGTTTACCAATCATAATCATTCTTTATTTAATGGATATTTATATGTTTTAAAAGAATCTTTTAAAAATTCTTCCGAAATGCAAGCCCGATTGAAAGAACTTGTCGAATTCTTACCTATTTTGAAATTCACTATATTATATGTATTAATCTAGATTTATCTTCATAAAATCACACATTTTAAAATGAAAAATATATTTTATTTTCATTTTTGGTTTTATGAAAGAAAACATGCCTCTGTGCTTTAAAATATCTTTAATGAATTCCTTAAACTGCACTAAAATGTTTTAATTCCAAAGATTCTTTAAAAACACTTTTTACATGATTTCACTTAAGTGGGACATCATTTATGCCTCAAATGTAATCTAAATGTTTTTCTATTTTATTTTTCTGGGATATACATGTTTAAAACCAGATTTATTACAAATATAAATGATTTTCCAAAAGAACTCTATTTTCCAAAGTAAAATAGATTTTTCTCACCTCACTTTAAATTTTATGAGATATATACCTTTTTCATAACTTTTTACTTGAATGTGTTTTATTTACTTCCACTTGGTATATCATATAAATAGTCTCTTTATTATTATGATATTCTAAGGGATTATGATTTGAATTTTTCAAGGTGGTATGAGACACTTTTGAACATTTAAGTATTATTTCCTCAAGAATTTCTCAACAGTCTCATCTAAAAGTACCTTTATTTATGTAAAAATATTTTATTGAATCATTTATTTTATATAGGTTTATATATTATGATATAATCTATAAAATATTTTATGAAGGGTTTTTGATTAGTTTGATTGTGGATGTTCTTTCTTGATACCATTAACCAATTTACTTCGAATGATTATTTTTTATGTTTAATGTACGAAGAAAGTGATTTACATTTCATATGTTAGTTTCAATATGAATGTATATATTGTTTATGTTTATCCCTATTCATAATAGGAATGCATTGGACTAAGTAAGTGTTGGGTGGGACCCGCTATATCCCCTCTGAGCATCGGTAGGTGTCCTGAGAAAAACTATGGTCTTGGCACGAGGCCTTGACAAATAGATATTTATGGTCTTCGAACGAGGCCTTGACAATATGGCCATGATGTACCACAATATTCAATCCATCTTTATGAAACTAGTAATTGAATGTTCATGTGCTTATTCGAGTAGTATAATACCCATGATTATGCTTTATTATGGGATTATTTATTCAACTCTTATTCTCACTATAATGTGTTCAAGTTTATTTTTAAAGGAATCTGTTTTTAGTTATTCAATATGCCTAATTTTTATTCTTATTATATCTTCTGTTGTATTGCTTACCTTTACTGAGAATCTGATCTCACCCCTTTCTTTTGTTTCATTTTCTCAGTACATAAAGAGGATTATTATTATTAACCTTCTAGGATAAACGTAAAGCTGTGGATATTCCCATTAAAACTCATATGTTTATTTCATTTCAAGTTGAAATGTTGAACCTATGTATGTATCAGGTTTTCCAAAATTACTAAACTAATATGTCCTTTAAGGTACAAATTTATTGGAATAATTCCAGTGTAATAAAATAATGCACCAGCTCCGAGCAACTGGGGTCATAGCGTGACTCTCAAATTCTAAATTTAGGATCTAAGGGTTGTGACTCCCTGAATCTGAAGTCAATACTATATGGGTTGTGACTCTATCTACTTAAAGTATGGTTATAAGGACTGTAACTCCCCATACAATAGTTATTTTCATTGTTATCCCTCTACTAGAAACGTATTCAGCAATTATGTTATGATTCCCCCTCAAAAATAATTTTTAGTGCACATGTATCTGTTCCTGAGTAGATAGGTATAAGAGTAGAGTAAACCCACTTTGGATCAAACTACTATAAAAAAATCCTTGTGTTATTTAACTTTTCTAATATTATTTTACTATAGTAATTAAAATTAATAATTAATTCAATTAATCATTTTATTTGTTTAAATTATTTAATCTAGTATATTAATCCCCCTCTAGACCATTTTTCAATAACCTATTTGACCTAACATTTGGTATTAAAGGAATACCTTCTTAATAATGGGTAATTAAATTCATTCTCTTTCTTGATACAAAAAATCACCATCATTGGTTGTTCCTTCTAGAATTTATCCAACCCTTTCAGAGAGACTTATTTAATATTTAATTATTCTAACCTATTCTTAGTCCCCATAGTCTAAGGACAAGATCTTATATGATGGAAGGATTGAAATAGAACGATGCTTGTATTCCTCAAAATCCTCCTCACTTTGATGGAAATGAATATGGTTATTGGAGATCCTGAATGAATACTTACCCAAAATAGTTGAGCATTGAGAATTGGTCTATCATGTCAAAATAGTACACACTACCTGAAACTGACACAAATACTTTTACCAGAAACGATGGTACTATATATGTTTTAAATGAAAAATTTGTTTATATTTTATATTGTTCTATTAATAGAATTGTTTTTAGTCATGTGTCTGCTGGTAAGACAACTCTTGAGATTTAAAAGATTCTAAAAGATACTCACCATGTATCAGAAAAATTGATCCGAACCAAAATTTTAATGCTTTGAGATGAGTATAATTACTTTAATATGGGTGAATATGAAATAGTAAATCAAAAGTTCCAAAGATTCAGAAGAATTGTGAATATAATGAATTCACTTGGAGAAGCTTTGGAAAAACCAGTACTTGTTAAACGAGTCCTACGATCCTTACTAAAGAAAAGACATGCCAATAATTTTTCCATTGATGAAAAAAATAATTTAAAAGAGTACACACTTGAATAATTGATTGGATCAATACAACAATATGAACTGGAACTAACGAATATAGCTATTGAGGAGACAACAAAAAGAAAAGTTATATCTTTTAAATATATAAATGTTGTTTCTATTGACTCTTATGATTATGATCTACAAGATAGTGAAAAAGAATAAATGGAACATGTTGTATAAAGGATAAGAAACAGTTTAGAAGAAACACTTAGAAAGTAAAATATAAGGGAGATAATAAAGGTGGTACGAATTACAATGCTTCAGATGTAACCTCTTATGAGTTCAAGAAGAAAGGGAATATCAAACAGGATTTCCCTAAATGAAAGAATAAATTTAAATACAAAAAATAAGGATAAAAAGGAATTGGCCACTAGCTGGAGTTGTATAGGAGAATCTATGTCTGGTGAAAAATCATGAAATAAAAAAGAAATTGCTATCCTATTCTTCATGGAATCGCTGGACAAGGTCAGTAATTTTTGTTTTGTTCTGAATGTTTTGATTCAGAGAACCCCATTGTTTTTGAATTAAATAAAAAAATTGAAAGATTAAGGATATATATTTTCAATGTTATTGATTTATATAATAATCTTAAAGAAAATAATGAGAAACTTATTTATGAAAATAATGCAATTTTACAAAAAAAATAAAAAAATTAAGGAACACTACTTCTACTTCTCATTCAAAAAATTATGAAAATTTAAAAAGTACTCAATATTCAAATGAAAATTTGAAAAAGGTAGTTGAATGTCTTAAACAAGGTTTTGGATTTTTAAAAAATAATATTTATAAATCCTTATTATCTAGATTACCTTAAGATACATGTTTAAATTCTATATGAGTGCATAAAAACTTAATTACTAATTCTATTGGACCCAAAGTAGCTTGGGTACCAAAATTGTCTAATAATTGTTTTTTGTAGGAAACATTCCTTGGATGTCTCAAGAACGACATTTGGTACATGGATAGTGGATGAACTAGGCATATGAATAGATACCCATCAAATTTTACCACTTACAACACATGTGATGGAGTCAAATTTACTTTTGGAGACAATTCTAAAGTCTAAGTAAAATATTTTGGTAAAGTTGGTATTTCAAATTCTACTTTTATTTATAAAGTTTTATATGTTGGAGATTTAAAACATAATTTAATTAGTATATCACAATTATGTGATAATATAATGGAAGTTGAATTTCAAAATGATAAATTTTTAGTTTTTAAAGATAATTCTTTAATATTTTATGCTAATAAAAAAGAAAATATTTATATTACTGATTTTTATGAACTATCTGTTCAACAGGTTAAGTGTTTAAATGCTGTAAAGAATGACAAAATCCTTTGGCATCAATATTTAGGTCATGTTATTTTCATATTGATACATAAGTTATCAAAACATGAGAAAGTGTTACAGCTTCCTTCCTTAAATTAAGAACATATACATGTTCATGATGCTTTTATGAAAGGGAAGCAACATAAAATGTCTTTTAGATCAATCAATCAGATAAGTTCTAGTAAGCCTTTAGAGTTAGTACACTTTTATTTTTTTGACCCTCTAAAATTTACAACCTTGGTGGAAATAAATATACATTAGTGATTGTTGATGATTATAATATATATATATCAGTATACTTTCTTGCTTATAAAAATGATACTTTATATAGATTTACTACTTTTTTTAATTTATTTAAAAATCAAAAAGGTTGGGTGATTGTTTCTTTTCATAATGATAAAGGAGGTGGATTTCATTATTAAGATTTTAAATAATTTTGTGAAATGAATGGATATTTTTATAATTTTTCTGATCTTAGAACACCATAATAAAATGGTGTTGTAGAATAGAAAAATAGAACTCTTATTGCAATGGATAGAACTATGTAATGTGAATATAATTTTTCTAGATATTTTTGGGATAAGGATATTTTTTCAACATGTTATTTTTCAAATATAATTTTTATTTTAAAATTTTAAAGAAAAATCCTTATGAATTATTTAAAATTAAAAATATGAAATTTGGTTACTTTAGAGTTATTTGTCATAAAGTTTTTTATTTTAAATTCAAATAACAGTTTAGATAAATTTGATACTAAAAGAGTTGAAGGTATTTTGTTTGGATATTATAATAATATTAAATATTATAGATTTTCTAATAAAATAAATATGGTTATTGATGAATCTGTTCATGTTATGTTTGATGAAAATAATGTTAAAATAAATTCATATTCTAATGTTTTTGATTATGTGTTTAGAAATTTTAATTTCGGTGAAATAATTTCTCAAAATAAGGATGAATCAATTGGGTTGGAGTTTACTCCTTCTCATCCTGATCCAAAATAGTGGAAGATTCACAAATATAATACTATTGAAAAATTTATTGGCAATGTTGATTCTGGTGTTAAAACTAGAAACTCTATTTTAAAGTTTTGTGTTAATTCTGCTTTTATTTCTAATTTTGTTCCTATTAATGTTAATGATGCTTTAAAATATGAAAAATGGATTTTTTTTCTTTTCAAGATTAATTAAATCGATTCGTTAGAAATAATGTTTGGACTTTATTTTAATTTTTTGAGGATAAGTAGGTGATTTAAACTATGTGGATATTTAGAAACAAGCTAGATGAACCAAGAAAAATTGTTAAAAATAAAGCCATAAATTTTTCACTAGGATAATTTTAAGAAGAAGGTGTAGAATTTGAATATTTTTTACCAATTTCTAGGTTAGAGGATATTATAATTTTATTTTATTTTTATTATTTTAAACGTTTTAAATTATATGAAATGGATCTAAGAAGTGTTTTCTTAAATGGTTTTATAACTGAATAAGTTTATGTTTCTCAATCCCATGGGTTTGAAAATAAAATATTTCAGAATCATGTTTTTAAATTATCTAATGCTTTGTTTGGTATCAAACCGGAACCTCATTCTTGGTATGGAATACTTTCTTGATTTTTGTTAAATAATGGTTTTAATAAAGGCCATACTGATCCAACACTTTTTATTAAAAGAAATTTTGATGATATTTTAATTGTACAAATTTATGGTAATGATATAGTTTTTGGATCATCAAGTAAAATACTCTTGAATTATTATTATACTTCGATGTCTTTTGTGTTTGACATTAGTTTAATGGGATAATTAAACTTCTTTCTAAGAATTCAATTTCTCAAAGAAATGATGGAATTTTTATTAATCATTATAAGTATACTAAAGAGCTAGTTAAAGGATTTAGTCTTGATTCATCTAAATCTATGGAAAATCATATGGGTACTAATTTTAAATCATATATTTATACACTGGGAAAATATTTTTATTTTAAAGTTTATATAGGCATGCTAGGTTTCTTTCTATATTTAATTGTAGCTACACCCAACATCATTTTTATTGTTTTATTATGTGGTAGATTTCAAGATGATCCTAAATAAAGTAATTTCAACGATATAAAAAGAATAATCAGATATGTTAAAGGAAATATTGATTCTAGTATATTTTATACAAAATATAACTAATTTGATTTAACATCTTATTTTGAATTTGATTTCAGAGGATGTTGAATTGATCGAAAAATCACATCAGGTATGTGTCATTTTTTGATAAAATGTTTAATTTTCTGTTCATCTAAAAAACAATTATCTATTGATTTATCTACTACTGAAGATGACTATATCTTTATAATAAATATTTTTTCTCAAATATTATGGATTAAGTAAACCTTATGTCATTTTGGTGTTTAAATTAATAAAATTCTTATTTATTGTGATAATAATTACGCAGTTTCTATTTTTTAAAACCCTTTATAGAATTTTAGAAAAACGAATATTGATCTTAGATTTAATTTTATTAGAGATCATGTGAACACAGGTTATATTGTTTTAGAGTTTATACCTTTTTAAAATCATCTATAAGATATTTTTACAAAGCCTTTAGACTCCGCTCAATTTGAAATAATTAAATTTGATATTGTTATATTTTATTTTTAACTTTTTATTACAATATTTATTTAGGGGGAGTCTATGGTTTCTATTTTTGTTCATTTAAAAAAGGGGGAGAAATAAATTTGGTTTTCAATGTTTTAAATTTTTTTAAATGGTTTAATTTTTTTTGGTTTTGTAATCAAACAAAAAGGGGGAGATTGTTTGTGCATGTGCATGTTTTTCTCTTTTTTGATTAATTTTACTCAGTATTTTTATGATATGTTAATCTATGATCAAATATTTTGACTGGAACTTATACCATTGGATATATTATAAATTTATCCAAACTTCATTAATTTATGATAAAGTATAAAAATGTTTTTCTAGTACACTACAAATTGCACAAAGTTACTGCTATAGGTTCAGAAAATCTACAGAGAACTGCTTTGAGAAGATAATGTATTTGAACTATTGAAAGTTTTATAGTTATCATATTTTAATGAAACTTGATTTTATAGAAAAAAAATTTATATTGATTTAATTAGTTTACATAAATGTATAAAAAGTTTGTTTGGATGGTCAACAAATTATTTGAAATTATTCAATTTTGTTTCACAGTTACAGTTTTTCTTGAATGTTTTCTTCTATTTATTTGATAATTATAGGAGCTTTAAAAGTTATAATTATTCTATTCTTGATTAATTGGAATAATAATAAGTTTTTCTAAAAATAAATTTTCTTGACCAAAGGATGAATCTACTGTTATGTTTCCTTAAAAACTATTTGATGTTTGTTAAATTATGTTGTCTAGTTTTTATAAAATTATGGTTCAACAACCCTACTTTCATAAAGTATGGTTCAACAAACCTATTTTCAAAAAGTATGGTTTGAAAAACCTACATTCTAAAAGTATGGTTCGACAAACTTACTTTTGAAAAGTATCGTTCAGTAACCCTACTTCCACAAAGAATGGTTGGGAAACCCTACTTTCAAAAAGTAAGGTTGGTAACCCTACTTCCAAAAAGTATGATTAAAAAAACCTAGTTTTGTAAAGTACGGTTCAACAACCCTACTTTTAAAAAGTATGGTTCCACAACCCTACTTTCGTAAAGTATGGTTTGAAAACCCTACTTTCGCAAAGTATGATTTGAAAAACCTACATTCACAAAGCATGACTTGACAACACTAATTTCACAAAGTATGGTTCAATAACTATACTTTCGCAAAGTATGGTTTTCCAACCGTACTTTTTTGTATGGTTTGGATACATTAGTTTGTTGAACCCTACAGTAATTTGATAAACCCTATGCTACATTGATGAATACTACACTACTTTGATGAACCCTATGCTGCTTTGATGTAACCTAATTTCATGTGACCTACCTTCGTGTACCCTACTTTGTGTACCCTACTTTCATGTACCCTACATTCATGTACCCTACTTTCATGTACCCTAATATTGTGTACCATACTTTCATGAACCCTAATTTTGTGTACCCTACTTTCGTGTACCCTACTTTGGTGTACCCTAATTTGGGTACCCTACTTTGTGTAGCCTACTTTTATGTACCCTACATTCTTGAACCCTACTTTTGTCTACCCTAATTTCATGTACCCAACTTTCGTGTACCCAACATTCGTGTACCCTTCTTTCATGTACCATACTTTTTATACCCTAATTTTCTACTATCGCTTTGTGCTTTTATGCCTTACATTGATCTGCTACATTTATATATGGATTATTTTTAGTGATTTTTCTATTGGATAAATTCACAGAAAATATAAAAATAACAATCGAAGATATTTTTATTATTTTGATTCAGTTTTTATAGAGAAAAATTAATAAATTATTTCAACATATTTTTTCAATAAATTTGGAGGATTAAAGATTATTTTAATTCAAATATTTGAATTTACTTTCAGATTGTGCTACTAGTTGTCAAGAACTGCATTGAATAAGTTTAAATGTATTTAAACCATAGTTTTAAAGTCATTCAACACTATAATTTTTCTGGAGATATTATTGGAAGAGTTATTCAATGTATTTTAAAATATTTTTAATATTTATTCATTATGAATAAAGTGGAAATGGTGTTGCGCTTTTTATGGAGATATGTTTGAAATCTCTTGACTCAATTTATTTTTAATATTTGAAGGAAGCATAGCTGCTACATATTTTGAATTTTTATTCCTTATCTCTGTCTCTTTCTATATATATATGTCTATCAGGAAGGATAATACAAACATAGGTTTCCATATTTGATACTATATTTTTAAAAGAGAGAGTGTTGTGAACTTTGAATCTTCTATGAATTTGAAACATCCTGTGACACTCTATTTCATCACTTGGACATTTTCTCAAGTTCCAATTTAATCATGCTTTGACTATAATTCCCATGATGAGACCTGCTAATCCAAATATCAAGAACCAATATGAGTGCTTTAATTATTTATCTTCTCTTTTCTGGTTTATGAGTATGTAACACTATTTCCCATATCTCACATGTACTCTGTTTTTTTATGTTTTTACACATAAAATCATTATTTGTAATTCTTTATCCACATGTCGTGACTACCAGAATTTAAAGTTAGGATCTAAGGGATGTGACTCCATATATTTAAATTCAGTACTATTCACGTTATTACTCCCTCTATATAAAGTTATGTTGTAAGGGTTGTAACTCCCCCTAAAAAATTTACTGTCATGGATATCCTTCCACTAGAAAAAGATTCTACAATTGGGTTATGATTCTCCCTCAAAAATCTTTTTTAGTGCACACATATCTCTCCTTGAGTAAAGAGGTATAAGAGTAGAGTAAAACCACATTGGAATGAACTACTATAAAAAACATCCTTGTGTTATTAATTTTTCCACTGATATTTAACTACAATAATTAAAATTGATAATTTATTAAATTAATCAATTTATTTTTTGAAATTATCTAATCTTGTCTATTAACCACCCCTCTAGACCATCTGCTATTACCCTATCCGACCTAATAGATAGATCATAAAACATGTATTCATTCATTATAATAATTTATTCCATGATAAAGGAGTGTGAAATAAATACATATAAGTCTCCAATAAAAACCTATATGTGCATAAAATTGAACACCATTAATAGGAAATGGGTAGAGTATTCAGTACACAATTGGTTTGGTATGAAAAATCAGGGTGAAAATTCGGCAAAATAATGACATCACATAAAAATTGATAAAATGGGTTTATGAGAGAAAAATGGTTATATAATCATTTATACATGAATTTTACAGTAATAGAGACATGCAAGGACATGTCCACACATAAAAAATTAGAAAATAAGGCATATGATAATAAATAATCTTTAATAAAAAGAGAAAGGAAACCATGATTACGAAATTTTGTCATGGTAATGAGTGTACATGGGAGGGATTAATGAGAGATAAATGGGAATATCATCATTTATACTTAATAAGGGAAGTATAGTGGAGGTTATATAAAATACACCATCATTCATAATTTAAAATAAAAGGGCATAACAAGATAAAGAAACTAGGATAAATATGAGAAAGGAAAGAACCCTTACTTGAGTGTGTGGCACCAATAGCTTGAAAATGGTCTTCTTGAGATATTATGGCACCTTGGGAAGATTATAGAGAAGGAAGGGAAGATTTAGGAAATTCTAAAAGTGTTTTTATTGATGGTAAGTTGGATCGTGGGTGGGTTTATATAGTAAATGAATGGGGAATTTTTTAATGTTTCACAAAGTTAGGTTTTGGACTCTATATAATAAAATATTCAAAACCAAAAACTTTCCCATGTATTTTCCCATGGGTTTTTCTAAAGAGGGGAGATTTTAATTATTTTATTTAGAAAATTGTAATGGACCAAACCCCTAGACCCCTCCCATTGCCAAATTCTGGCGTGGCTGATCAGCGAGACCGATCAGTTAGACCGATTGGCATGACCGATCGATGGGACTGATCGACGGGACCGATCGGTGGGACCGATCGGCGAGACCGATCAGCATGACCGATCGGCACGACCAATCCGGGGTACCGATCAGCGGGACCGATCAACGGGACCGATCGGCGCGATCGATTGGCAGGACCGATCACCGGGACCGATCGGCGGGACCGATCGGTGGGACCGATCGGTGGGACTGATCGGCGTGACTGATCGGTGAGACCGATCGGTGGGAACGATCGGTGTCACCCAGCCTTGGCTGGATTTTCTTTTGCATCCTCCCCTGTAACCCCACTTTTAGGGATTTTTAACTTTTGAAGCGTTTCAAGGACATTTTTAAGACCATAATTAATATATAAAAATCAATGAAACTTCCATACTAAATAAAAATTAATCCAGTCATGTGTAACCACCCAACTGCGTGGAAGAACCACGATTCGACTTCTAAGGCATTCAAATTTCTTATCCCATAACAACGAGATTTTATCTATATATAGAAGAAGAAGTTCTTCTTCCCCCTTCTTCCTTTTTTGGCCGACTTCTTTCTTCTCTCTGGTGCGCTTGAATTCCCTCCTTCTCGAGACTTGTGGTGCACCTAGGCTGAATTCATCTTCTCATTCTTGGAGTTCCCAACGTCCCTCCCCTGCAAATCGCACATCCCCTATTTCTAGCACGTGGAGAAAAACTTCAATCGTTGATCAATCATGTAGGGATTTTATCATTCATCTCTCCATTTTGTGTATCATGTGGGGTGGGCATGCTTTTTCATTTGTGGAAACTGATGAAACCAAACTTAATGAAGATAATGAATGGAATTTAAAGAATGAATGGGGGGGGGTGTGATCGATGTTCTGTTGTACTCTTTATGTTGTTATGTGTTGTGAACTATACGAGCCTATGATCACTAAAAATCTGGTTGTTGGTGGTCTTTCTCAGTGCACTATTGAACCTCAGTGCTCTTGGATGTTTCAATGACCGTGACATGGAATTGGTTAATTATGCATACTCAGTTAAATAAATTGAAACCACCAGGATCAACCCTTTTCTGTGATAACCCCGGTTAAAGTACAGTAGAATTGAATCCATAAAGTGTGTTAAACCTTTTAAATCTGAAAATACCTGAATGAGCCTACCTTGTGTTGGTGGTGGCAGTTTGGTTGTTTCTTTCACGGGCCGTTTGCTAGGGTGATACGGGTGGGGATGGGATCCCCTGTAGTTGTACTTTTTCTAGTTGTGAATTTGAGGTTGTGTGATTACTCTGCTTATATCACGAATTGGGGTGGAATCCTCTATTGTTGAGAAACTGCTGGCTCCTTGATTTCGGAAACATGGGGCTGTATCTCGGGGATTTCTTTGGTTCTAGTACTTCGAGAGATCTCACTTATCCATTTTTTGTTGTGTCTTCGCAAGAGAACTGGGTGTGAATGTTTAAATTGTTATTGTCTGTAACTTCTTTCCTTGGTTTTGTACTTATGATGTTAGTTGCCTAGTGGTGCAGAACATTATTTAAATGAGATTAATCGAACATGTAAGCAAGAATATATTAAATGGGAATTGGTTCTGGGGATGAGTTGTGACTCGGCTATGAGCAGTGTGCTTCCTATGAGTAGGGACGAGTGTGATTGTTCTTAGTTTGGCTTTGGAAACCCTAGGTTGGGTTGATTGTTTGTTACTTATACATATATTTGTATTTTTTATGTTTATTATTCAGAACCCACCCAAGATGAGTACTTAGGGCCGAACACCCCCATTTCATGGGGTATGGTGTTTTTCCCAACACATCTATTAGTGGATGGTTATTAGCTCCTTTATTCTCCCTTTCTTGGATAGCCCAAGTATCATTGGGTAGGCTGTGATGGCCTGAGGTCCATTATTAGCCCAAGAATCTTCAGGTGGGGTAGTTGTGGTGGTTGCCCGAGGTGTCTACGTGTAGGTTGTTTCCCAAGTATCTTCGGGATGAGGCCCAGGTATATTCGGGCGTGACGGTTGCTTTCTGGCCCAGGTATCTTCAAGCGTGGCAGTGGTTGTTCTAGCCTAGGTGTTTGTGGTCATTTTTACGTGAAGTTGTTGTGGCCTAGGGGTTTGCTGGCGGGATAGAGGTTGTGGCCCAGGTGTTTGCGGGCGGGATGTGTGGTTGTGGCCCAGGTGTGTGCGGACGGGTGTGGCAGGGGGACTGCGGTGAGAATGGTGAGATTGGTACGATGCGTAGGATGTCTTCAATAACCAGGGGGAAAGTAGCATGATGTACCCAAATATCGATGCGCTATTACTATATGTTACTTGACTTGTGTTATTTGGGGAGTGTGCCTTGGTGTGTTTGGGCGGATAACTTTTCCTTGTTGGGGGTATGGTTATTTCTATTTCCTCGGGGTATTACAATGTCTCCTCACTTGTGCACGAGAGTCTTTTTTCCCTATTTAGTGTACTTATATGCTCACCCTACATATATAAAACTGTTTTTAGGTTTTCAGGATGACATCAGGGATCGTACGGGACCGTACTGGATCGGACCTTGGGGCAGTTTCTATTATTGTTTTCCTTTTCTCGGTACTTTACCTTTTGGAGTTTCATGGCTTGTATCCCTTACTTTTGAACATGCATATGGGAATGGTTTACTTTTGGCTTTACCTTTATTTTCAGCCGTACTTGCACTTTTAGTTTTGGTGTTGTGGGATTTACTATCTTATCTCCCAATCTTATTAAAAGAAAAAGGGTAATGACTTCCATTTATGTGTGAGATTCTATACCCTTGGCATTGGTCACCACTCCGAGACCTATTGAAGGCGGGTTTCAGGGGTCATTATCTCTCCTTCAACTTAAAGAAGGAAGGTCTTGGCAATCTGCTGACCCTTTCCCTCCTTTTTGGGGAAGGTGGGTCATGAAAGAAGGGTATCAGAGAAGAAGGTTGAGAGGTAGGATGGAGTATGGAGTTAGGCATAGTGAGGATTGCATAGGATGGTAGGGAAACTGTGTTGGGTGACCTTGGTGCGTGAATTAGGCCAGGGAAGACTGGATAAGACATGGGATTTTAGGGCCCCCAGTGATCTGATGTGAGGACTCTGGACCTACCGAATGGCCATGTGAGGCTACACTGATTGCAGGGTAGAGACCCTAGGAAAGGTGAATGCATCATAATGACTTGTGTTCTCGTGTTTCTAGGTGTTTTGTGGATTCAAAAATAAATAACTAAGTCAAATAAATTGTAAGAACAATACTCTGGACTACTTGGGCTTAGGCATTCCCTGTTTACCTTGCAGCTATGGAACCTGGGAGATGACCATGAGTTGTACGGGTGATCAAGGCCCAGGAGGTTGACTTGGCCGATCATCAGAGGGCTGATTGAGATGAGGAGGATGACCAGTGGCAGAAAACGATTCGATCCTTCCAACGACAGACCCTCGAGAAGTACGAGGGAAAAACCTCTGACATGAAGATAGAGGGATGGCTAGAGGAGCCGGTGATAGCCTTCAGCTTGATCCAGGCTCCGACCGAGTACTGGGTTCCTTTTTCCATCAGCCAGATGTAGGGATCAGCGCGTCAGTGGTGGATGCTCTAACTAGGGGAGAGGAGAGAGGCTGGGGTGGCATGGTCTGATTTCGAGAAGGAGTTCCAGGCGGAATTCCTCCATTCTACGATGAAGGCAAAGAAGAGGCTGGAGCTACTCTCCCTCCGGTAAGGGAGTATGTCGGTAAGGGAGTTGGGGATCAAGTTCAAGGACCTCCTCCACTTTGCTCCAGACCTCTTTTTAGATGAGGAGTCTCAGACAAGATGTTTTGAGGAGGCGCTCCGACCCTCTCTCCAGTACACCGTTACCCACTTCACCTTGAAGAAATACTTGGAGGTACAGAAGAAGGCAGAGGTGGTGGATAGGATGCACACGCAGGGAGGTGTGTCACAAGAGGGGATTTAGCCAGGTCAGTCAAAGGGAAAGGCCTTCAGCACCAGACCTCCAGCATCGGGACCCTCTAGGTTTTGACCTGCTGGGAGCAGGCCGCAACAGTTGTAGTTCTGGTCCCCCAGTCCTCACCCTTTCCCTTCAGGCCCATGACTGAGGTGCTTCATCTGTGGGAGCTAGATACATCTCTGGAATCAGTGCCCGGAATGAGTTCAGTACGGCAGTGGCGGACAGGCCCAGGCCCCACCCCAGTAGAACCATCCAGCTAGGCCCTTCAGCAGTAGCAGTAGTGGCAACGAGATACTGCTCCTCTGAGGGTAGACGTTGGAGGGGGAGGCTGACCTCAGGGCGCTCCTCAGGGACCTCGACTATGGCATGGTCGGGGAGGCAGCCGATAGCCAAGGGGTAGAGGAGCTGGGTGTGGATAGTTGCACACCATGGAGGCAGCAGTTCCAGCGGGACCAGAGGTTGTTCATGGTACGATCAGTTTGTTCAGTACCCTTGCTTACACCTTGTTAGATATTGGAGCTTCACGGTCCTTGGTTGCACCTGGTCTAGCCCGTGCTCTAGGTCTTGATGACGAGAGACATCCAGTTCCCCTAGTGCTGAGCACACTATTAGGAGGTCAGACGAACTTGTTATATGTTTATAGGGGATGTAGACTGATGATAGGGCCACATCAGTCGATCAAGGATCTGCTACTACTACAGATACGACCATACGATGTCATCCTAGGAATCGACTGACTATTCTCTGTGTGTGCCATCATCAACTGCTTCTGAGGAAGGGTTGTGTTTTCAGACTTGGGTGGCCGACGTGTTACATTCACTGGGGAGCAGAGTGGTCAGAAGGGAAGCAGGTGAGAGGTACCCCTCCTCTCTTTGTTAGCTGAGCTGTCAGTGGAGTCAGTGGATGCTGAGATGGTGGAAGTACCTGAGATCATTAGTGAGTTTATGGACATCTTCCCTGAGGAGGTGACGACTCAACCCCCTCGACGTGATATCGAGTTTGGGATAGACATGAAGCCTGGTGCTCGTCTGATTTTGATGGCTCCCTACCAGATGGAGCCTTTGGAGCTACGGGAGTTGCGGATTCAAATCAACGATCTGATGAAGAAGGGTTTTGTTCGACCAAGTGCGTCACCGTGGGGTGCTCTAGTTTTTTTCGCAAAGAAGGAAGATGGTGGAATCAGGTTGTGTATAGACTACTGGAGGCTTAATCAGGTAACGATCAAGAATCGCAACCCTCTTCCAAGGATAGAGGATATCTTTTACCAGATGAAAGGGGCATGATGGTTCTCGAAGATCGAACTACGTTCTAGATATCACCAGTTGAGGGTGAAGGAGGGAGACATCTCGAAGATGGTCTTTAGGTGTAGATATGGGCATTTCAAGTTTGTAGTCATGCCATTCGGTGTTACGAATGCCCCAGCTGTTTTCATGGGGATTATTAACTCCGTCTTCCTGGAGTACCTGGATTAGTTCGTAGTTGTATTCATCGAAGACATCCTAATCTATTCAAGATCAGAGGAGGACAATGCATAGCATCTCATGATGGTTTTAGAGGTTCTCTGACAGCACCAGATCTATGGGAAGTTGTCGAAATTCATGTTTTGGATGCGAGAAGTACACTTCCTTGGGCACGTAGTGTCCGAACATGGGATAGCGGTGGACCCATAAAAGTTTTAGGTGGTTTTTTCTCGGGAAGCACCCAAGAACGTGGCAGGGGTGAATTGTATCCTTGGGATGGCAGGTTACTATTGGAGGTTCATACCCAACTTTTCCCGAGTTGTAGCACCTTTGACAGACTTGACCAAGAAGGACCAGGTTTTCGTGTGGAGTGAGCAGTGCGAGGCTGCCTTCAGCTATCTGAAGGAGAAGATGGTTAGTTCCCCAGTGTTGAGGTTTCCAGAAGAAGGTTCAGCAAATTAACTATTCTGTGATGCTTCGGGGCAAGGCCTCGGGTGTGTGTTGATGCAGCAGCAAGGGGTGATCTGATATGGGTCTCGGTAGTTACGTCCCCATGAGAGGAATTATGCCACCCATGATCTAGCGCTTGGGGCGGTCATTTTCGCACTAAAGTTGTGGTGACATGACCTCCTTGGAGAGCACTTTGTAGTCTTCAAGGACCATAAAATCTTGAAGTATATCTTCTCCCAGCAGGACCTGAACCTACGACAGTGAAGGTGGATGGAGTTCTTCCAAGATTACGACTTTGAGATTTCTACAACTTAGGGAAAGGAAATGTGGTGGCTGATGCCTTGAGTATAAAGTCACAGAGGGATGCGGTATGAGAGTCAGCGGACGCTTGGAGGGCGATGGAGGAGTTGGCTGCCCTACACCTGGATGCGGGGATGGATAGTGGAAGGGGTTTCTTGTATCCGATGAAAGTATAGTCTTCTCTATTACGTCAGGTGGAGGAGTCTCAGTGGGGAGACCCAGAGTGCGAAGTGATGCGTGACTGAGTTGACCAAGGCAATTCTCCAGAAGGGTGGACGGAAGATGGTCAGAACTAGATGCTTTTCTGAAGAAAGTTGTTTGTCCCAGAGGTGATGCACGAACGAGTTCTTAGTGAGTTCCAAAACTCACCCCTAGCAGTGCACCCGAGAGTTTCCAAGATGTACCAGGGTCTAAAGAGACAGTTTTGGTGGCCCCGAGTAAAGTGGGAAGTGATAAGGTTTGTGGCCATGTTCCTAGTGTGTCATCAGGTGAAGGCTGAACACCATGTTCTAGGTGGGTTGTTGCAACCCTTAGATGTCCCCAAGTAGAAGTGGGACAAAATCTCGATGGATTTCATCACAGGGCTACCCAAGGTTCAAGGAGGGTGTGACGCCATCTGGGAAGTAGTGGACCGGTTGACGAAATCGACTCACTTTCTGGAAATCAAGGAGTCGAGTGTAGTAGATGCTTTAGCACGAAGGTACGTGGATGAGGTGGTGCAGTTGCATGGAGTTCTTAGGTCCATTGACTTGGATAGGGATGCACGATTTACCTCATGAGTCTGGAGGGTTTTGCAGCATGCTTTTGGAACCTATCTGCGCCTTAGCACTGTCTTCCACCCCCAGACAGTTGGGAAGATAGAGCGCACCATCCAGACCTTGGATGATATGATACGAGCATGCATCCTAGACTTCGAGGGATCATGGGTGCTACACTTTCCTCTGGTAGAGTTCGCCTACATTAATATCTACCACTCTACCATTGGCATGGCTCTATTCAAAGCATTGTACGAGAGGTTGTGTTGCTCACCCATGTGCTGGAAAGAAGTCTGGAAGGTAGGTGTTCTTGGCCCGGAGGTGGTGCAGAGCACGATAGAGAAGGTTCAGATTATACGAGAAAGGATGAAGGCGGCTCAGGACCACCATAATTCATATGTAGAAGATAGGATAAGGCCCTTAGAGTTAGAGGTCAGGGACCACGTGTTATTGAAGGTCTCCCCTCGGCGTGGGAAGCGGAGGTTTTGTAGGGGAAGTAAGCTCTCTCCCAGGTTCGGTGGACCCTTCGAGGAGTTGCACCGGGTCGGCAAGGTGGCTTTTCGGCTAGCGTTTCCACCAAACCTGCAAAGGGTTGATGATGTCTTCCATGTGTCCCAGATTCGTCGATATCTACACGACTACTCCCACGTCATCGATTGGGGAGAGTTAGATATCAAAGATGATACAACCTTTGTGGAACGTCCAGTGATGATCGAGGGTCGTGAGGAGAAGGTGATTCAGGGATGAACCATCCCATTGTTTTGCATGATATGGAGGAATGGAGGGCTTGAGGAGAGTACCTGGGAGAGGGAAGCGCAGATGCGTGCCCAATACCCAGAGTTGTTTTGAGTTTTATCCTATTTTGTCTGTACTTGTTTTTTGTGTAATGCTTTAACTTGTTGACTATGGGATGTGAAATTTCCTTTTTCTGTGAATGTGTGTGAAGTGTCCTAAAGGATGGGGAGGGGAGGACCTGATTCCTAGTTTGGATGCATTAAATTGGATGCGTCTAAACCCGTGCGGGCGAGTCAGTGCCGCCCAAAGCGGATAGTATCTTAAAACGGAGGAAGGAAACCCCCTATCCCACATGGCCGGATGGTTTAGACTTTTGTTTTGCATGGTTTCAAGGGGAAAAAAGCCGAATGGAGTCCATGGTTGTGCAAGAGATAATGTGTTCTTGTGTCAGAGAGGTTAACTCCTGGGAGGTATCTTTTGGGGTGGTTGTTCGGACCCCCCCCTCTTTCCTTCGGGTCTGGTTCTGGATTCTCGAGGGCGATAATAGTTTGAGAGGTATCTGTAATGGCCCACACCCCCTGAACCCTCCCTTTTCCAAATTCTGGTGCGACCGATCAGCGAGACCGATCAGTTGGACCGATCGGCAGGACCGATCGGTCAGACCGATCGGCAGGACGGATCGGCGCGACCGATCAACGAGACCGATCGGCGAAACCGATTGGCAAGACTGATCGGCATGACCGATCGGGTGGACTGATCGGTGTCACACAGCATGGGTGGGATTTTCTTTTTCAGCCTCCCCCGTAACCCCACTTTTATCCCTTTTTAATTTTAGAGGCGTTTCAAGGCCGTTTTAAGCCCATAATTAATATCTAAAAATCGAAGAAACCTCCCTACTAAATAACAGTGGAATTGAAACCATAAAGTTTGTTATATCATTAAAATCTGAGAATACTTGCATGGGCCTACCTTGTGTTGGTGGTAGTGGTTTAGTTGTTTCTTTCACGGGACGTTTTCTGGGGTGATACGGGTGGGGATGGGATCCCCTGTTGTCGTACATTTGCTGGTTGTGAATTTGAGGCTGTGTGATTACTCTGCTTATATCGCAAATTGTGTTGGAATACTCTATTGTTGAGAAACTATTGGCTCCTAGATTTCGGAAACATTGGGCTGTATCTCGGGGTTTTATTTGTTCCAGTACTTCAAGGGATCACACGGATCCCTTTGTTTTTGTGACTTTTCAAGAGAACTGGGTGTGAATGTTTAAATTGCTATAGGCTGTAATTTTTTCCCTTGGTTTTTGCTTATGATGTTAGTTTCCTAGTGGTACAGAATATTATTTAAATGAGATTAATTGAACATGGAAGCAAGAATAACTTAAATGGGAATTGGTTCTGGGGATGAGTTGTGACTTGGCTGTGAGCAGTGTGATTTTTATGAATAGGGACGAGTGTGCTTGTGCTTGTTTTGGATTTGGAAACCCTAGGTTGGGTCGAGTGTTTATTACTTATACATAAATTTGTAGGTTTTGTGTTTCTTATCCGCACCCCCCCCCCCCACGGTGAGCACTTAGTGCCGAACACCCCCATTTAATGGGGGATGTTGTTTTTACAAACACTTCTATTATTGGCTGGTTATTATCTCCTTTTTTACCCCTTTCCTGGATATCCCAAGTATCTTCGGGTAGGCTGTGATGGCCTGAGGTCCATTATTATCCCAAGAATCTTCATGCGGGGTTGTTTTGGTGGTTGGACCAATAGTCTACGGGCAGGTTGTTTCCCAAGTATCTTCGGGATGAGGCCCAGGTGTCTTCGGGTGTGAAGCTAGCTTTCTGGCCTAGGGTTTTTCGGGTGTGGTAGTGGTTGTTCTGGCCTAGGTGTTTCCGGGCATGGTTACATGAGGTTGTTTTGGACCAGGTGTCTTCGGGCGGGATAGTGGTTGTGGCCCAGGTGTTTGCGGGCGAGATGTGTGGTTGTGGTCCAGGTGTGTGCGGGCGGTTGTCGCAGTGGGACTGTGTTGAGAATGACGAGATTGGTTCGATGCATAGGATGCCATCAATAACTAGTGGGAAAGCAGTGCGGGGTACCCAAATATCGATGTTCTATTACTATATGTTACTTGACTTGCATTATTTGGGGAGCGTGCCTTTGTGAGGTTGTGTGGATAGATTTTCCTTGTTGGGTGTTTGGTTATTTCTTTTTTCCTCGGGGCATTATAATGACTCCTCACTTGTGAAAGAGAGTCATTGTTTTTCCCCACTGAGTGTACTTGTATGCTCACCCTACGTATATAGAACTGTTTTCAGGTATCCAAGAGGACATCGGGGATCATGCGAGACTGTACTAGCTCAGACCTTGGGGAGTTGTTGTTTTTGTTTTCCATTTCTTGGTACTTTACCTTTTGGAGTTTCGTGTCTTGTATCCCTTACTTTTGAACATGCATATGGGAATGGATTAATTTTGGATTTACATTTAATTTCAGCCGTACTCGCACTTTTAGTTTTGGTGTTGTGGGATTTACTATCTTATCTCTTGATCTTATTAAAAGAAAAATGGTAATGCCTTCCATTTTTGTGTGAGATTCTATACCCTTAGCGCTGGATGCCACTCCGGGACCTATTGAAGGCGGGTTTCAGGGGTCATTATCACTCCTTCAACTTAAATAAGGAAGGGCTTGGCAATCTACTGACCCTTCCCTCCTTTTTTTGAAGGAGGTTCGTGACAAAAATGTTTGAACATATTAAAATATTATCCTTTCTTATGTGGATGCAAATCACTATTTTAAATAAATGAATTTAGAATCATAAAATATATTATATCTTTTAGAGGATTTGTAAAGGCATTATAATATAAATAACATAAAATTAAAATTATATTATTTTAAGATTAAAAAATATATTGGGACTATTATACTCGTTATAGTATTTGTTACATCCTTTCTCGATCAATATGATGTCGTAAAAGACACAATATATTCATATGATATTTAATTTTTACCCGAAAATTTAACCATCTCAAAAAATTATGAAAAATTTACTATTAGATAATTTTGATGTTTTGATTCCAAAAATAATATTTATTTTATCTAAATAATTTTATTAACATGTGGATTTTAATTTTTAAATAATATTTTACATTTATTGAAAAAATGCTACGTTTTTTATAATAATAGTTTTTAAATCCTTATAAAAAGTACATTTCTATCCATAAAAATTATATGACCATTTATAAGTAATAAAACTTAATTATTAATAACATTTTATTAAAATACTATTTATTTAAAAAATCCTTTAATTCATCAAAATAAATACTTTAATTGAAATTGAATATTACCCAAAAAATACAATTTGAATCAATATCAAAGTCATTTATAAAGTAATAATAAACATGAAAATAGAGTAATTATTCTATATAATATACATATTCATATTATTAATGTCCTCATACATATCCATTTATTACACTAGTTTATGGTCTAAGAGTAAGGTGTGTGATAGTGAGGCTTTTATGTGGCCGTTTGAAAAACATGTTTTGAGCTATGATCTCGATGAGTTTAATCTTATATCGTAAATGGTTTCGCTCATGCTTAAGTTGTTGGATATCATCTTGGGATTGTTCAAGAGAAAATCCCAAAGATTCTATATGATAACAGTTATTTTCCCGTAGATCCCTCACTTAAAAATTTTTATAACCTAAGAGTGTACCATAGTGTCATAACCTTGGGTCGATCTCGAGGAGGCCACTAAAACACACTCAATTTCTATTTTCACTATTTATAATCTAACTGATATAAAAATAACATTAATAATATATATGCAAGGGTTTGAAATTAAAAAATTATAAATAATATATATATATATATATATGAAACTACAAAACACAATGAAAAATTAAGAATAAAGAAAACAAAAAGAAGTCATCAGAAGAAAAATGTTTCTCTTGGGGGTTCGTAGTGGTATTATCATTATTATTCAAAATATCTATCAATATTTTATTAAATGTAGAAATCAAGACCTATCCCTCTAAACCCTCTAGATTAAATTATATTACCCTACACCGTGACCTGTATGTTTATGAGTAATCTCATCTACATAAATACCCAATCCAAACTCCACCGTTTGAATGAATTAGATATCAACAAGAATGAAAATAATTAAATGAGAAGGAATAAGACAATAGTAGTTAAAGTGGGAACACCACACAGCATTATCATTTAACCACTAATGAATACTTATAATAAAACATGATAAATAAATAAAGAAAAATAAACTGAAATACCACCACTCACACCTCTCTAACAACAATGAGGGTTAGATCTCAACAAGCATGGAGTTAGAAAAAAGCATGGTTGGAGAAACCTAAAAATTTAAAAGAAAATGAAGAATGACATAAATTAAATGAAGAATAAGGATGATACAATAATATATATTAGACATTTGCTCTCCAAAATTTCACCTCCATAAGTATGAGAGTATATTTCCATCTAAATGGAAGAATCATGGAAAGTGTACTTCATAAAACAAGTTATAATACATATTCTATATCAACCCAAAACATTTTAGATTCAATGGACAAGGTTGGAGATAGTTATGACTATGTTGGCTCGACACATTTAATCTGGCCAAGTGACCCTTTATATTCCACTTTTTTAAATTCTCAAGCCATTATGACCTTTACATTGGTAGATTATCACATTAAATCTTTCATTAAAGTTCTTAATTAATTACTTATACAGATCCATGTCGAATTTATGCTCTATTGGGCTATCCCACTTCTATATATAATATCATATCTAAATATGTTCAGACCTGTACACAGTTGTTGTGGCCCAGATTATGAGATGATTTTGGGCCTCCAATTGATGGATTAAGCTTTGGTTTTAGAAGTATGAAATATATACCAAGATTCTGGTAAGCCTAAAATAAATAATTTCACAATTTTAGCCAGTTTAGAAAACTTTATGACTGAAATACAGAATAAAAACAAAATAGTTAAATACTAAAATTAGGCCATTTTTTCGATTAAGCTCAAAATTCATTAAAAACCTAAAAATGTGACAATTTATCATAAAATAACACTATGGTGGGTTTATTAACATTGAAATACATTATAAAATATGTGAAAAATCTAGCTTTATCACTCCCCCACACTTAACCATTGCACTCCTGGGAAATCATCATATATCAACACAACATTAAAAAGTGAGAAAACACCCAAGATATTATCCAAAAAAGAATTATATCATGTATATTATATGAAAATAATTACCTTTCATTTTCATTCCTCAAATTTTAAAATTTTTAACTTCAAAATCCATCCATGGTACAATCACAACCTACCTCACATTGAATTTTATTTCAATCTTCAATCAAGAGAAATTGAATATGGAGTTGTGCTCATACTTGGAAATTACTTATATCACCATAGGCTTGTGAAAATTATAATATCTACAAAGCACGAAACATGAAATTTTTTTCAATAATGTGGTATTTTTCTAGGTTAATTATGTGGCTTAGGGTTGGTGGGAATATTATTGAAAAAATTAATGCCAGAAAGAGGTGGTTGGACTCTTAAGTACAATTCATGAATAATCAAGTTAAAAAACAGGATGTACCTACCTCAAATCCCATTTAAAATATAATACAAAAAACCACCCCCTTTTTCCATGGTATATGAGCCAATCAATTATTATAATTAATGATATCATCTAAGTACTCCCCATTTTTTTAATTTTTTATAAATATCTAGAAAGGTACAACTTTAATTTTTTTGATTTTTTTTCATAGAGGATGAGCTAAAAATTGAATAAAATAAATTAAGTACAATCATGTACATTATTTTAGAGAGGGACGTGAGTAATAAAATGAAATATTATGAGAAATTCTAGCTCATCTCCATTTTCTTCATTTTTTTCAATTTTTTTGAAGGAGAACTAGATGAAACAAATAAAGAACAATGAAATGATTACTCAAGCACAATTATATCATTATCCACTACCCAAAATCTTGAAACACACCACAAATCACCCCAAAATGAAACAAATCCCAAAAATATGAACACAAAAGGCCCTTCCCCCATACTCAAACTTGAAATATCCATACAAAAATACCATGATTACGAATACGTAAGGAAAAATTAACCTATAATTTGTCTTAAACATATAAATAAATTCATGGAATATAAGGGATAATGAAGGTTATATATAAGGTTGGGTCTCAAAATTAATTTTTTCTAGCCAAATAATCTCCTAAATCATATAAAAAACATTCCATGAAATCCAAATCTTAGAAATGGAAATGTCACAAATTCTGGTTCCCACAAAAAATCCAAGTTTACCTCAAGAAAGTGTAGGCATTATGAAGAATATATAAAAGTGGTTCATAACACCTCACATGACAGAAAAATATTTTTAGTCAGTATTTCATGGGAATGGATTTCAAAAATTGATTAAACACATAAAAATGCTTGAAAGTCAAATTTAATGAAAAATTTTTCACATCAAGAATCATTTAAATTCATTTTTTTCCAAAATCATTTCAATTTTTTCAAAATAAATTGATGGCGAAAAATTATTATTATATTAATTGAAGCTCAGTATTCATAAAAATATGAAAAATGAAAAGAACAGTAGAAAAACTAGTAAGTTGACACACCCCCACACTTAAATTTTACTACCCTTCATTTCATCTCAACAAAATAATAACAAGGCATAAAAACTAAAGAGAAGGAAAGATAGAACATGACTTTATTATTCAGTGGAATCCACGAGTTAATTTCCTAGAAAATTCCACTAAAAATATAAATATTAAATAAATTATATCATAAGAAAAATAAATATAAATAAAGTAGAATAGAAAATATCATAGAACATGGTTTGGAGCCCCCATGTTGGTGCTAGGGTTTTACTACCTCTATCAAACAATGGAAGTCGTTTAACCCCCAATCCGAAGGTTGATGGGGTTTCTTGCTCAAAAACCACCAAAATTTATTTTTAATTACAAAAATTAGAGTAATTAAGAAGAGAGGAATACCATATAAATGAAAAATATCCCTAACCCTTATAAGTGATAAATGAGAAAATTTGAGGTGTAGAGGGGGAGGGAAAATGATGTCCAGGTGCTCTCTATTTTGTTTATTTAGAGAAGATATATCCACTGGTGGTGAAAGTATTATAATAGGAAGTGTATTTTATTCTATTTTAGGTTCAGAAAATTGCTCTTCATGGATTTATTATTTGGTTTCGTCATCCTTGTTTTCCCTAGTGTAAAAATCGATAAGCTCCTCCATTCTCTCCTCAACACATAAAAATTATTCATCTTCTACATATAGGGCCTACAGTAGTGGTAGTAAATCCTCAAAATCAGTATAAGGGAGATAATATTTCAATTCAAAATAAATAATTTTTTAATGAAAATAATTCTCTGAAATTAAATCTCTCTCAAAATTTTTAGTTTCAGACTCCTTCTCTTCAAGTAGGGCAGCTCGAAATACTTTTGTTAGAGAGGGAAGTGGATTTTCATGTTTGGATTCAACCTCAACATTTTATTCTTGAAATATTGGTGGAATATGAATTTTTCCCCTTCATATTTTCATTGTTTCCATTCCATCTAGAGAACTTTGATGTCTTTAACTTCTATAGCCAACAATACATCCATTTTTCTTGTTTTTTTGAGAACTTTGAAATTATTTTGAATCATTTAGGAATTTTGTTCTATTTTTTTTGTGTATTTTCAAGATTTTAATCTTAAATTTATTTTAATTATAAAAGCAATAGTACTAGGACATGAATAATAAAATAAATTAATCCATGTCTTAAAGAAACAACGATATTCAATAATTCTCTTTTTTTAAGTTTTTTAAATATTTGATTTTTTTTAGATTTTTTTGAAATTTCTTTTTTCATGCTATTAGACTCCTTGGAAAAAATTCAAATTAATTAAAGGTATTTCTAATTGGATCCATAACAAATGAATATTTATTACCTAAGAGTATATCATAGTGGCATAACCAAGGGTCGATCTCGAGGAGGCCGCTCACACACATTGAATTTCTACCATCCCTATTTATAATTTAAAAAATATAAAACTAACCAAAATAATATATATGGGGGGTTTTAAATTCATAAATTATAAATAATATATATATATATGAAAAAACACAATGAAAAAATACAAATAAAGAAATGAGGAGGATGAACATAATAGTAGAGAAAGTGGGGTGACCATTAACCACAATCATTTTACCACTAATCAGTAATAGAATAAAAAATTATAAATAAATAAATCATAATAAACTAAAATACCACCAATCCCACCCCTCAAAAAATAATTAGGGTTAGCTCTCCACAAGCAGGGAGTTAGAAAGAAGCATGGTGGGATAAATAAAAAAACAGAAAAGAAAATGAATAAGGATATAAATGAACAAAATAAGAAGGATGATATAATAATATATATTAGAAATATGGAGAAAATTTATAATAAAATAACTCCACCATGCCCATTGAAAATGGCTATCTTATATAAAGAGAGAGGAGGTGACAATTTATAAGGAAAAGGTGAGACATTTTCACTCTAAAATTTGACCTATGAAAGTATGATATTGTATGGACCAATAAATGACTGAATCATGGAAATGATATTTAATTAAATATGTTTTAATATTTCTTATATGTCAACCCAAAAATGTTCAGATTATATTCACATGTTTGGAGATAGTTATGACTATATTGGTACAAAACATTTAATCTGGCCATGTGACTCTTCATATTCTACTTTTCCAAATTCCCACACCATTATGACATTTCCAACAACATATTATTGCATTGAATACTTCACTAAAGTTATTAATTAATTCGTGATACATAACAATTTATAATTTCCACTCTATTTGTACATCCCACTTCTAGATATATTCTTATTTCTAAATATGTCTGGATCTATGCATAGATTTTGAGGCTCAGATTGTGAGCTAATTTTGGGCCTCTAATTTTTGAATTGATCATTGGGTTCAGAAGAATCAAATATATCCTAACCTATACAGAAGCCTAAAAATAAGGAATATAAAAATTTCAGTTATTGTTGAAAAATTTATGACCGAAATACAAATTTAAAATAATATAGTTAAATATTAAAATTAGGCCATTTTTTCAATTAAGCTCAAAATTCCAAAAAAAAACTAAAAATGTGACAATTTCCCATAAAATAACATTATGGTCGGTTTATTAACATTGGAATATAGTATAATATATGTGACAATTATAGATTCAACAATCCCCCAGCCTTAACAATTGCACTCATGGTCAGTCATCAAATATCAAAATCAAAATCCACACAACAATAAAAAGTGAGAAAATACCCATGATCTTATCCATAATAGAATTATATCATGTCTCTACTATGAAAAAAAATTCCATCTCATTTTCATTCCTAAAATTTAAAATTTTTTAACCTTAAAATCCATCCATAGACCAATCACAACCTACCTCGCATTGAATTTTATGTAACTCTTTACTGAAGAGAAATTGAATGTGGAGTTATGCACATACATGGAAATTTCATATATCACCATAGGATTATGAAAATTATCATATCTCCATAACTGGAAACATGAAAATATTTTCATTCATGAGGTATTTTTCTAGGTTAATTCTATTTCTTAGGGTTGCAAGGAAATTTTTTTAAAAAAATTAAGTCCAGAAATAGGAGGTTGGACTCTTAAGTACAATGCATGAATAATCAAGTGAAAACGCAGGATGAAACTAACTCAAATACCCTTTAAAATATGTTGCAAAATACCACCCCCTTTTTCATGGGACATGATCCGATCAGTTATTAGAATGAATGATATCACCCAATTCCTCCTTTTTAAAACTTTTTTTGTAAATCTCCAGAAAGACACAACTTTTTTTTCATGGAGGATGAGATAAAAATTGAATACAATGAATGAATGAAAATATTTTCCTTTACTTTATAGAGTTACATGAGTCATAAAAGTACATACAATGGTAAATTTTATCTCATCTCCATTTTTTTATTTTTTTTCAATTTTTTTGGAGAACCGGATGAAACAAATAAATAACAATGAAATAATGAATCAAGTAAAATTATCTCATTATCCACCACCAAAAATGTTGAAACACATATCACATCTCCCAAAAAATAAACACATCCCAAAAAATGCACATAAAAGGCCCTTCCCCCACACTCAAACATGAAATATCCCTAAAAAAATACCAAGAGTATGAGTAGGTAAGGAAAAATCAGCTTGTAATGTGGATTAACCCTATAAAGAAATTCAATGAATATAAGGTGTAATGAAGGATAAATGTAAGGGTGGGTCTCAAGGTAAAATGTTTATAGCCAAAAAATTTCTTCAATCATATAAAAAACATTTCATGAAAAACAAAAATTTGAAAGAGAAAAGTCACAAATTATGGTTCTCACACAAAATCCATGTTTTCCTCAAGAAAGTATGGGTATTAAGAAGAATATATCAAAGTGTTTCAGAAAAATTCAAAGAATAGGAATAGTATTTTGAGTTTTAGTTTCATTGGAATGGATTTTAAAAATTGGTCAAACTCATAAAAAATGATTGAAATCCAAATTCAGTGAAATATTTTTCACATCAACAATAATTTAAAATTAATTTTTTCCATAATAATTTAAATTTTATTAAAATCAATTGATGGGTGAAAAATGACAATAATATTCATTGAAGATCAATAATCCTAAAACTATAGAAAAAGAAAAAAAATACAATTACAACTAGTAAGTTGGTACTCCCCCCACATATATATTTCACTACCCTTCATTTTAGATCCACAAAATAATAATAAGGGTAGAAAAACTAAAGAGAAGGAATGATACAACCTCACTTTATTATTCAGTGGAATATATGAGTTAATATCCTAGAAACTTCCACTAGACCTATAATGCATTAAATAAAGTAAACCATAATAATAATAATGAAAAATAAAGAGGAAGGTAAAATAGAATAGAATATGGTTTGGACCCCCCATGTGGGTTCTAGGGTTTTACTACCCCAAGTCAGGTAGTTGCAGTGGTTTAACCCAAATCCGAAGGTGGATGGGGTTTCCTTATAAAAAATCACCACATTTTATTTTTCCTGAAATACATTATATAAATTAAAAATTTAGGACCCCCATATAAATGAAAAATATCCCTAACCCCCTAGAATAGAGAAAAGAGAAAATTTGAGGTGTAGAGGGGGAGGGAAAATGATGTTGGGGTGCTCCATGATTTTTTTATTTAGAGGATAGGTGTCCAATGAAATTATTAGAATAGGAAGTGTATTTGCTTTCAATTTGGGTTTAGAAAATGGTTCATCATGGATTTTTTATTTGGTTTCATCATCCTCATTTGATCTAGTGTTCAACTTGACAAGATCCTACATTCTCTCTTAAACACTTGAAACATCCTCATCTACTTCATCCAGGGACTATAGTAGTGGTAATGAATCTATAACATAAGTATAAGTGAGAAAATATTTCAATTTGTAATCAATAATTTTGGAATAAAAATAATGCACTGAAATTAAATCTCCCTCAACTTTTTTAGTTTCAAACTCCTTTTATTCAAGCAGGGTAGTTGGGAATCCATTTGTTGGAGAGGGAGGTGGATCTTCATGTTTGGTTTCAACCTAACTAACGTCTTCTTTAAATATAGGTGGAACATGAATTTTTTACCTTGAGCTTTTCATTATATCAATTAAATACATAAAACTTTAACATCTTCGACTTCGGTAGCCAACGACATAACCAGCTTTCTTGCTTTTCTGAGAACATTGAAATTATTTTGAATCACTAAGGAATTTTAATCCATTTTTATGAAATTTCAAGAACTTGAATATTTAATTTCTCTTAATTATTAAACAAATCAGTACTAGGAAATGTATAAGAAAAATCCATAAAGTAATCCATGCCCTAAAGAAACATGGATTTTCAATAAAGCTCTTGTTCTTATGTTTTTGAAATATTTGTATTTTTGTTTTGTTTTTTTTAGGAAAAATAATGTGTGAAAGCTCTTGTAATCCATCAAAATGGTTCCAAATTGATAAAATTTACCTTTTCATAGATCCCTCATTAATAATGTTTTATTACCTAAGAGTGTACCATAGTGGAACAACCTAGGGTCAATCTCAAGGAGGTCTCCCACACACACTAAATTTCTATTATCACTATTTATATCAAAATAATATAAAAATGAATTAAATAATATATACGGGGGGGGGGGGTGAAATGAATAAATTATAAATAATATATATTTGAAATTAAAAAGCATAATGAAAAATAAGAAGAAATAAAACACAATGAAGTTAGCAGAAGAAAACCTTTGCTCTTGGGTGTTTATAGTGGTATCATCATTATTATTCAAAATAACTATTAATATTTTATTCAATGTGGAGATCAAAACCATTATCTCCACACCCTGTCTTTTTAACTGTATTACCCTATATTGAGACCTCTATAAATGGGATTAATCTCTTTCACATCAATACCTAATCCAAACTCCACCGTTTGAAAAAATTAGATATCAACGAGAAAGAAAATTATTAAACAATGAAGAAGAATACAATAGTAGAAAAAGTGGCAAGACCTCTCACTAAAATCATTTAACCACTATATAATTCTTAGAATAAATCATGATAAATAAATAAATCACAATAAACTCAAATCCCACAACTCCCACCCATTGAAAAACAATAAAGGTTAGCACTCCACAAGCATAGAGTTAGAACGAAGCACGGTAGGAGAAATAGAAAAATTTGAAAGAAAATAAAGAAGGATATAAATACACAGAAGAAGAAGGAAGCAAAAAAGATATATATTAGAAATATAAATAACAAGTACAACAAAGAAACTTCACCTTTCCCCTTAAAAGTGGAAATCCATTGTAAAGAGAGAGGAGGTGACAATTTATAGGAAAAAAGTGAAACATTTTCCATCTAAAATTTGTCCTCATAAATTATTTGAGTGTATGGAATATTAAATGGACATATAATGGAAAAAGTCATTCATAAAATATGTTTAAATATATCTCCTATGTCAACCCAAAAAATTTAACCTTATGTTTACAATTGTGAAGATTGTTATGAATATGTTGGTCCGACATATTTAGTCTGGATAGGCGACTCTTCATATTACACTTTTCCAAATTCCCACGCCATTATGAATTTTCTAGTGGTAGACTATCACATGAACTCCTTCATTAAAGTTCTTCAATAGTTCCTTATACAATACTCTGTTAAATTTTATCTCTATTGTGACTGCCAAATTATAGAGATAATCTCATCTCTAAATATATCTATATCTGTGCACAATTTTTGAGGCCCATATTGTGAGCTGATCTTGGGCCTCCAATTGATGGATTGAGTTTTGGGTTAAAATTATGAAATATATAACATTATTTCAGGAAGCCTAAAAATAAGGTATTTTACTATTTATGTTAGTTTATAAAAAGTTATGACCGAAATACAGAATTAAAATAAAATAGGTAAATACCAAAATTAGGTCATTTTTACAATGAAGCTCAAAATTCCATAGAAAGATAAAAATGTGAGGATTGCCTATAAAATAACATTATGGTGGTTTTACTAACATTGAAATACAGTATAAAATATGTGAAAATTATAGCATCATCACTGTCTCTCGAAGAAACTCTGATAAATGGGATTTATAGGGCATGATTCTATTTATTAAGGTCATCACTTACATTGTTTGAGTCAATTGGATTTGTTAAAATCCCTATATTTATACTAATAATATGATCATTTTTCAATGACTGTATTAACAATGGTAAATATTCTAAACTATCTTTTAAATCCAATAAGATATTACCAAGGAAGTGAATATGATTTCTATAACCATGTTACATAATAATTTATTTAATCAAATAAAAAGGGAAATGTTATTTGTAACAGTCTGGTTCATTACATTTAAAACCATTTTTAACTTCTTTCCATCAAATGGGAAATGAAAATGTTTCTCATGCGTACGTGCAAACTACCACATCCATTTAGCGACGTGATTCATTTTCCATCACCACCTATTAGGGATGATTATTATGATGGATTTAATATTTATATATATTAATTATAATATATTTATTATTCTATAAATATAATATATTACCTACCTTATTAACTTTCCCTTCTTTGGAAAATGATAATGTTGCTCGTGCGTATGTGTGGACTACCACCTCCACGAAGCGATGTGATTTGTTTTTCATTTCAACTTAACATGGATGGTAATAAGGATATCCTTAATAAATATAAATAATTTATATGAATAATTATAATTATCTAATGTTTGGTGAATATTTAACTTTTATTTGATTCATATATCAAAAAGTGGAAATATCAGTAGTACATATGTACATACTGCCATCTCTAGGAAGCGATGTAATTAATTTTTCATCACCACTTTATAAGGATAATTATAAAGTGTATATAATGAATAAATTTGATTATTATGAAATTACTAATATTATAAATATTATTAAATAATGAAAAAGGTACATGGATTGAAACTTCAAAACTAAAACATGCATGAAAAACAGAATAGTTAACACCCAAGATGATGATATTAATGAATAATTGAAAATAAACCAATGATAAGTTGTTATGAGTAAATAATATATGGTATGTTATGTATTAATATTGTTATGTAATAGATTTATAATAAATATATATTTATTATACTTGAGGTTTCAACCTGTATGAAGCAAGGTGAGATTTTAGGTAATGGTTTCTTGTATCACTTTTATTTACATTAGACATATGACATATTCACCAATTATTTATTTTGTGTGGTGTATATACTGACCATGAATTTATTTTATGATTATTTTTATGAATATTATATGGATTTAAATATTCTTATAAGGTTATCAATTTCATGAGTTTTTGATTCAGAGATTACCAGGGGTGGCCACCCAATGTCACTCACTGATCATCCGCACCAAACTTCTAATCAGGGAATTCAGTAGTATTATAAATTATGGGGAGGACTCCCTAAATCTCAGGCTTATCATTCTAGGGATCTCCTCCCCTACTATTAGAGACATATAAGGGATATAGGTGCATTGTTCTCCTCACCCCTCAATATTGAAACTCCACATTGATGGTTCTAGTATCTCTAGTACTCTTTGCGGAGTGGGGGTTGTTCGAGACTCTAGTGGTTCTGTCATTCTTGCCTTCTGTGCATGTTTTGTTCAAGGCCATGCTCTCCAAGACTAGGCAATGGATCTTTTCACTAGTCTTTGGTGTTTCCTGCAAAATAAGATCTCTATTGCAATAGTCGAGATGGATTCCTTGGTTCTTCATGACTCACTAAATGGCATTGGCAAGGTGGCATGGCCTATCATTTATACTATCAGACGATGAAAGACATATCTCAGTAGTGACATGGAGGTCGTTTATAATTTGAGGGAGGGAAACCAAGTTTTAGACTCTTTGGCCTCTACTGTAACCACTGATACTGATATCACTTTTTTTAGTTTAAATTAATTGCATCTTGATGGGGTGATTCTTATTAGAGGGGATGCCCCAGGATTGCATTACTTTAGACCTCCTTGAGAGACTCACATTGTATGCCGTGTTCCTAATAATAAAATTCTTGATGATTATAATGATGATGAAGATTCAAAGATTACCAAAACTATAATGGTTTTATATTACAATCTCACTGTTTATAAGGATTGTTTTTACTTAAATTTACAATGATAAATTTTGTGATCTATCTCACATAAATACAATATATTTTATTAAATATATTTATTTTTTGATTTTTCATGTTTTCATTTCATTTTCCTCTATTTGGTACTCAAAAATATTAAAATAATATTTTTAAGAAAACCCAACTTTATCTCTCTTATTTGGTTGGTGAAATTTATCTTTCTTATATATGTTCTATAAAATGTATTCAAGAATTTTTTTATATCCTCCAAAGATTATTTAAATTAACTTTTATATTTATTTTACCTTCCTTACAAATTATTGAATGTAATCTCCTTTTATACTTCCAAATAGGGTACATTTTACTTTTTACTAAAGGTTTGAAGGGAATATTTATTTTAATGCATATCGCATGAATGAATTTTCCCACCATCATGAATAATATTTTCTTTGAAGCTTGCATTAAAATTTTACATGGTTATTTTCAAAGAAAATGTTTTCCCTAATATTTAAAAAAATTAGTTTCAAAATAAGTGATTAAAAAATAAAAGGGTGTTTTTCTCAAGAAATGTTCCAATTATCCTGTAACGATATTTTTAGTCTATGATAATATCTTTTAATGTTACTTATACTGCATCGAGGACATGATATAATGATATGAACCTTATTATTTCCCTAGATGGTTATTTATTATGATGATTAAATCTTGAAGTAACCCATTATATTTTCCATGGGTTAATCTATAATGAAATGATAAATGTTATCATGAACTTGTGGTATAAATATAAATGAATTATGATTATGTGATTGTTGGATACATTATATCCCTCCAATGCATTTGGTAATATGATGTTCATATCTAATAAAATGAAGATGATAAGCATATAAATGATTTAAAATATCCATGTTCACACTTTAATGCGTGATTATGATCACTTATAGCTATGGTCACAAGATTATATAGGGACATGATTGTGAGTAACAATGTTCAAATTTTGATGCATGAGTAGGATTGACTTTAGCTATGCTCACTAAATTATGTGTGGACATGATTTTAAATAGATATGTTCATAAGATTAATGTTTCTTTTTCTTATGATGATAAATACCTAAATTTTGATTAGTGAATGATGATTTATTCTTTGAAACACTTTTAATCATGTTTCTAGATATAAAATGATTTTTGAGTTATGATATTAGATTTTCAAGGTATGAATCTTTCATATAGAAGAAATTAAATTAATCATGTTAACATAACCATATGACAACCTTTTTCACACTTATGATTGATATCTACAATGTTTACCCTTACTAAGAATTTAAGATTTCCCTTTATTATGTTTCCCTTCCATAGATATTAAATAAACGTATAAAGTATGATATCACTAAAAGGGTACTAAATATGAAGAATTTTTGTGGGAGATATTGAATATTATTCATAAATATATTTACTACGTATATAGTATCTAAAGACAGTAAATTTTTTTGGTTCCAGGGTGTGTATTGTTATAATATTTGGGATATAAGAGTCAAGGAGAATAAATCTTTCTGGTCCATCAGATAGAATTGACAAGCACAATATACACCAGATGAACATTCATCCAATAATTCTCATCCTACATAACAAAAATATCCACAAAGTTATCAGATATATTTTTGTCTAATAATCACCTCCTACAAGTTTTTTTGGAACTAGGATGATATCCCACCTAATATCTACAAAAAAATCCATGAAAAAACATAAAAAGAGAAATAAAATAACAAGATTTACATGGTTCAGAAAAACATCCTACATCCAAAGAAGAACACTGAAAACATTTTTATTACCAGAGGTATAAAAAAACACATCACTCACTCCCTATTTATTATAAAGTTATATGAAATTAAATCCAAAACTCATACTATTCATCATATCATATTTATCAATTAGATATGGGCCACCACTCCTCTTTATAGAGGTCTTTTTCTGGTCAACTAGTTACACTGACATTTGAGATTCATGGTCAACCTCTCATTGAATTGGGAAAATACTGATCCACCCAATGTAACCACCAAAAACTAGTCACCAAGAAGAAAACCTATGAATTGAGTCACCACCCCACTGAACACCATCTATGACAACTCCAACTGATGACTCTATATAATCATCAAAGCCTCACCATATAATTACTTTGTCTGATCATCTCTATCTGATGACCTCCATCCAAAAAACTATGTCCAATGAAACTAAATATTTTCCACAAACCCAAAAATATACCACTTGTAAATTGATTATAGATTTTATCCTTCTTCAACCATCAACTAGAACTCATACTCCATCTAATGAATGCATTTTCTTACACTCTATTTGATCATCCAAGTCTAATTGAGGCATAGTGTTGCCTTATAATTTCTTGGAATCTCACCTTTGTAAAAAAAATCCAAAGGATTATGATTCCTAGTATTCTTCTACAGCTCCAACACTTTATCTTCTAGAATAATTTTTATAAAGTGACATTTTAGGTTAATGTGTTTTGTTCTCGAATGAAACACTAGATTAAGAGAAATATGGATGAAACTTTTTCTATCAGAAAAATAACGTTCTTTCTTACGATACCTTTATAAGTTCATTCCACAAGTGCATCAACCATATCAATACTTTCCATACATTAGGAGTAGAAACATACTCTACTTATGTTGTAAATAATTTAACAACTGGATTCAACCAAGAATTTCATATAATCTTCGTTCAACTAAAAGTAAATACAAAACTTGCAGTACTTTTCCATGAATACATATCTCCAAAAATATATACATCTACAAAACCTTTCAACTGATCATCATCATAAAAATATAAAGCTACATTCTATGACCCCTTAAAGTAACGTAATATTCATTTGACAGATTCCCAGTGTTTTTATATATTATTTTACATGCAATAATAAACAAATCCCACTATAAAATCAATATACAATCAAGTACAGAACATTTAATACATTAAAATTCCTATAGCCAAAACACAAGTCACCTTCTCCATGTTATGAAATTCTATTTTTGTTTTTGGAAACTAAGATTTAGAATGTTTGAAATGTCTAATGAGTGGAGGTTTAAAATGGTTTATAAACTATCATTAAAAATCTTTTGATGACCTTTCTAATGTATTCCTTCTAGGATAAAACTGGAGTTCTTTTTTTCCAATCCCTCTCAATTATCATCCACAAGATTTTCATAGATTTTCCAAGGTTCTTTATCTCAATCCTTCTTCATAGATTCCTATTCAGTTCCAAAATTTGATGGAACTCTAGACCAAAAATTAACATATCATCCACATAAAACAACAATGTGGTATATTTTCCATAGTGCCATTATATTCTATAAATACAATGATCAAAATTACATGGAATGAATCTTTCCTCAAGAATGAATGTTTTGAATTTATGACTCCACTATCGTTGATCTTTATTTAATCCATAAAGACTTTGTTTAAACTTTCAAACTGAATCCTCCTACTTATTAACTCCATAACCATTGGGATGCACCATGTAAATTTATTTCTCCAAATCCCCATGAATAAAATATGTATTCACATACATTTTCTCAAATTGAAGATCATCATACAAAACAATAATAATAAACGTCTTAATATTCATTTGTTTCACCACTGGTGAAAAAATTTCAGATTATCCCATCCCGTACTTTTACTAAAATCCCTCCACCATCCATTCTTTAGACCTATTAATTCCATTAGCTTCCTATTTCAAATGAAAACCCCATTTTTTAGAGATATATTTACCTTATAGTAGTTTATCTAACTACCATGTATTTTTGAGATTCAAGGAATTCATTTCATCATCCATCGATGAATCCCACTATTTTGAGTCTCTAAGAATAGCTACCTCTTATAGACTATTCGGCCCCTATGTTCGTTTAAAGTATGAAATTCATATCATCTACAAACCACTGAAATGGTTTTCTAATATGAGTGGATCTACTTAATATAACCTTAGGTTCATCAATTCAAACCTCACTATTTGATATCAATCCTTCTAGTATTTCTCTATCTGGTAGAAATCTCCCTAATCATTCTCTATCCAATAGCAGACTATAAGATTATCCATTATTCAGTAGTCTGAATATCAGATCACTGAACTCTAAAGTTCCCATTAAGTTTCCAGAAGAATATTTCGTATGGCAACCTTTTTTTGATCATCTTGAAATTCAACAGTTGATCTATCCTCAACTTCCTTCTCTATTATGTTCAAATCTTTACATATTAGTTCTCCATTTAAGAAATCATCTCAGCTCTAGATGATTTTTTTATTATCATTTAACCCTAGATGATTTCTAAAGTTTTCATATCTATATCTAAATAGAAAACACACCTTCTATTTCACCTCTAATTTTTCTTTGTATTTATCATCAATATAAACATATGAGATACTTATAATGAATATGTGATGGTTCACTTCTGTTCTCTCACCAAACCAATGTTCTTATGGTATATCTTGTCTAATACATAAATATAGACATTTGTTCACCAAATAAACTACTATATTAATGGATATTTCGAAAATTCCCTTATCCATTATAGATTCAAGACAAATACTTTGAGTATTTTATTTCAGATTACGGTTAATCCTTTCAACTACCCCATTTTTTTAAGGAGTTCCTGGAACAGTCTTCTCATGCACAATTCAATTACTTCGACAAAAGTTATGAAATATGTGTTTGATTTAAACCCCACCATTTTCTGTCCAGAGACACATCAAATTTCAGTCACACTCTTTTTCATCCCAAAAATTCCACTAAATAAAATCATTAAATACATCAGATTTATTCTTTAGTAAGTAAAACCAAACCTTTCAAGTTGAATCACTAATGATGGTTACAAAGTATAGTGATCCTCTATTTTAGTGAATATGGGATGGTCCCAAAACATTTTAATGAACAATTTATAAATTTGTTTCCTTGGATTTATACCATCCAAGTTAAAGGATTTTTTTATTTTCTCAACATACTAATATCACATATTCCAAGGTCTGTTTGATCAATTTCAAGTATTCCCTTCATCACTAGAACTTTCAGATTCTTTACACTAAGGTGACCAAACTTATAATGCCACATTTTTGAACCATCTGATGAATTGATTTCAATCACTAAAACATCATCCTTACATATAGTCAAATACAAGGTAACATATTTTACTCCATTATTAATCACCATGGATCCTCTATTGATCTTACAAAATCCATTTGAAAGAGTAATTTAAAAACTTGCATCATCAAGTTGGCCCATTGATATGATGTTTTTTCAAATTCCTGGAATATGTCTAACATATTTACATCTAAATACACATCCATTTTTCATTCAAATATTAATTTCACATTTCCAAACTATATCTATATCTTCATCGTCCTCTAGGTGTACACTAAAAAAGCTTATCGATACCTAATCAACCATGTACCCACACTCACATGTTGAATGAAAATATGCAACCAATTCAATAACCCATGAATCATCTAGAGTGATCATACTTAGTATTAAGTTGGGACCTTTATCCAATACACTTAATGAGTTCATCTATGTGGAAGTGGAAACCATAATATGATTCCTAAAATATTTATTAATATATACCTTATTCCCACAAAGAAGACATGTAAGACCTTTACCTGTCAATTACCCTCGACTTATTTATGAGACTTATAATATAAAGTCTTATTATTTTAGCAGCAATTCTTGTTTAGTTGACTTTCCCCTTATAGCAGTATTGAGATCACTTATAGATGGATTTTGAGATTCCTTCTACCATAAATCCTCATTCAAGATCATATTTTGAATGTCATTAAAAATAAGATCTACCTTCTCACTATATTTCTCATTAATATCACTATGATATCCTAGCTCATTAGAAGCGAGGAAAGAAGAAAAACGATCAAACATCAACATTGAAAGTTACCTTCACTAATTCAAGCTTCTCTAAAATCATATTGATGCCATTCACATGATCTTCTATAGGACTTCCATCTGATAGCCTCAAGCTATAAAATATTTTCATCCTGAAAACATTGTTAAGAGTTGTTGTCTTTTCATATATTTCATCCAATTCTTTCATAATACATACATTATCTTTCTTCTCTCTAATATTCAATACAATATTTTCAGTGAGAGACATCCTATTTAAGGCTAAAAACTTCTTGTCCAACTACTCCCAATCCATTTTTTCTTCATTTTAGGACATAAACCAGAAAAGGATCATCTAGATATAAGTTTATCAAAATACCTTCTAGTTTCATTATCTAAAAGGAAAATTCTATTCCCTCAAACTTTCTAAATACAAACCTTTCTTTCCTTTGAATTCATTATTTTGATAATAGTAAATCCAATTAAAATCAAATAAATTTTAAGATAGTCAGATAAGAAACCTATGAGTGAAGTAGAACCAATATTTATAATACCACATTTTGGGATACCTGAGTAAAAGAGAAGCAATCTATATGATTCACTGGGTAGACTCGATAGACATAATGTATACTAGACAAACATTCATCTGATTGTTCTCAGCATGTACAGTGGAAATCTCTACAATGTTACTGGAAAATGGTTTGTCTGATAATCACATATTATGGGTTTTTGTACTGTAACTAGGATAGTATAATACTTAATCAACACAAAAAAATTCATGAATACACTTCACACAAACAAAAAAAGCAAATATAAAAACAAGATTTATATAGTTTATAAAAATTCCCAAAATCTATTGGAGAACAACATAAAAATTTTCTTTACTAGAGATAAATTTTAATATACACACATCACTCACTATATATATACTAAAAATTAACAAATAGTACAGTCATAAACTACCACTTTTTAGTATAGGTAGTCCATTAATCAGTGTTGGGACACCACTCTTCTTTATAGAGGTATCTTTACAAACAACTAGTTACATGGACCTCTGAGATTCATGGTTAACCTTTCATTGACATGGGAAACCATCAATACACTATTGAACCACCTGATAAAACCCTAAACTACTAGTCACTATGCATTGAGTTATCACCATGGTGAAAACCATCTATGGGAACTCCTTCCAATCAACAAACACTCACTATAGAATTCATCTATCAGATCATCTCTATCTCATGACCTCCATATAAAAAACTTGATATGATGAAATAAAATATTTTCCATAAACCTAACAATTATATTTATTGAATATTCATATTAAATTATGTAATATTTATGTAATAAATTATTTGTTCACATCAATTGGTATCAGAGTAGGGTTTAGTTATTTTTTGAAACTATAATGAGAAAACTTTAGTGGGAACCATTAGGATAAGCCTATGTATAGAAGGACATACTATGTTATGGTAAAGATATAAGTATGGATTTCCTAGTAAATATGTCCTTATCTAGACACTAGAAAGTTGATGTGGTTGTTTAATAGATACACCTAGGTGTAAAATCCCTGAAAAAGACTAGTTTAATATCAACTTGAAATTAACTCAGCGCATGATGATTGTGCCTAAGACTACACTCCTAGATAGACAATCAAGAGGGATATTATTAGGTTAATTCAAATTATCTTTATGAACTAGTATAATGTATTTGAATATATTATGGCTATGACTTCCCTAGGATAAATATAATATCCCATAGATTTGAAGGAATATTCTATGATTTAGGACATATCAGGACTAATTTCTATAATTATATGATTTCTTATTTTAATTATTATAGACTGATCCTCGGTCTATGATTTTTTTTGTAACACCCCATGATTCCATGGTACACTTACCTTTGAATAATACAGTAGCGTGTGTTGTATGCAACTTAGAGTTCTAACACACACCACAACCAATCAAAATAGCCATTATGAATAGTAATACACACTTTTTAAAATTTTATAAATTGTATCATTCAAAATGGAATTCATTTTTGATTTGATATATCAATATTAGCCTACGGTGAATTTTTGGTATTTTTTTTGAATACTTTCATTTTTTGATGAATAGTGAAAAGCACTTAGTTATAGTTTAAAACCAAATTTTTATTTAAATAATTATTTATTTTATTTAAATTTATTTTAGTTCATAATAGATACATAATACCTATAGAAGTTCAATGTAATTCATTGGAGTCAGTTTATAATAATTTTAGATATATAAAAATTGTATTGAACTTTTCACTGTCTTTTACCCATCTCCTAGGAGAATTTGCAAATTCACATAAAACATAATTTTACCACTTCTGTGAGTGGAATTTCAAAAATCATAGAGACATGGTTAATATCAAGGAGTAAAATTTGGTTCAATAGGATAAAAATAATTTTTGGTGAATAGTAACTTTTTTACTTTTATTTACCATGGTCAAAAGTAAATAGGGTAATTAAGGGTAAAAATGATATTATTTTTACCCTAACACATATCCTACTTCAATTTAATATGTATAATTCGACAAAAAAAAACTTAGAAATAAAACATGAACCTCTTTGGTCCACTTGGATTAGATTAGGACATTTATTATTATTTAAATCAAAGAAGAGTTGAAGGAGTTAAAATCAATGTTCAATAACTAAAACATTTTTAATATAGGGTCATACATAAGATAAATTCGATTATAAATATTTATTATAAAGTTAAAAATATTTCCTACATAATGGTATTTTATTTATAATTTTTAGACATTAAATAGTTTAATTTATTTATAACACAATAGTGATGCAGTAATTACCTAATTAATGAAATATTAAAATAATTGATATTATAAATATCCAAATAAATGTAATTTAAGAATTATGTGAATTAAACTAATTTTATAGGTTAATATGACATATTAGTGTTGGTTAGATGAATTTTTTTTTGAAGTAATAATGCTGTTATGAATTTAGAAAAAAATAACAAATATTGAAAAAATTGACATAAAAGAGTTTTTAAAACAAATATTATATTATTAATTGATATTCTATTCCTAAAAATCTATGGATTGGCCAAAGAACTTATTTAATTATATGTGTATCATTAATGTACTTCTTGGGGGTCTCTTATAGGTCTATAGTATGTTCATTAACTATATAATATAAAAATATAAAGAGACATGGTAAATGTCAAACTAATTAACTAAGAGTGAAAACTAAATGATTAGGATAATATAGTGACCCAAACCTATATAAAACCTATTAGTTGAGGGGATTTCGACCTATCCTCACCTTAACCCTTAAATAATCCACTTTGGAGCCATTATAATCGGAAAATGAATTTATTATAAAATAATATTTCTAGATTTTCCAAAGATGCCACTCGCCCCTCTTATAAAAGGGCACTCCCCCTTCTCTCAAATTCATTACTTCAAAGCATTTTGGTTCGGCCAAAATCTACCAAAATACCCTCTCAACAGTCCTCCCTTCATCCTAGAGGAATTCCTTTAGTCATAAAGCCATATTAAGGAGCCCTTTTGATCAAATCAAAAGGAAGAAGTCGAAGAAGAGGTAATGGTTTCACCACCCTCTTTCAAGTTCCTTTCTTCTTCCACTTCTTCTTTCTCTATTATTTACATTATAAAATAATAACTACAGTATATTATATATATTGTGATGTTATTATAAATATGGTACAACCATATTAAGTATTCTATCCATCCTTTGAATTACATGTCACCATACGTGCGTACGTACGACTTACCGTCTCCAGGTAGTGGTGTAATTGTTATTCAAAACATTATTATTTATATGGGTATGATAATGATGTGTAATTGAATTAAATAATAAATATAACATTATAATGATATTTTATATATTATATACCATTCAATTATATATTATTTTATTATCAAAACGATGATATTGTCGCTCGTGCATACGTACAGACTACTGTCTCCACGAATGCGATGAGATTCAATCCCCATAATATCCATTCAAGTAAAATTATTATTTGATGATTAAAAACAATGTTTAAGGAGTTGATATCAATCTTTATATGAATAATATACATCCTATCTATAAACAATTACTTATGTAACAAAACATATAAAAGAAAACAGGTAAGTTAACACCAAAAAACGACGATAATACTAAGATATTATTAACAAAGCAATGTTAAAAGATCATATATGATATCATATTAATGTATATGATTCTTCTATAATTTAATAACAATGATTTAAACATTATAAAGGTGTTTAACCTACCCTCTACCAAGGAAAAGTAGAAGGTAAGGGTTAATTTTACAATCTCTTTATTATCTGAGGTTGTTTTTAAGTATGTATCTACTAAGACCTCTTTATCATCGACATCCATGTTTCTTAAAAATGTATTTCAAATCATTCTTACTATTTTATAGACTATGGGTTAAAGTCATTTATACCCTTTTTTTACCCTTTATAAGATGTTTATAAAGGAATCTTTCGGTCGTTTTCCAAACAAGGTCCTTTTTTCCCTTTCGACAGAATTAAGGTTAGAATGTATTTTTATCTTATAGGGCGTGTGAGGATATTTTACAACATTATAAAATCATCAAAACTTACCTTATAAGCTTAAAATAATATTTTAAAAGTAAATGTTTTATTTTATAATTATGTGACATTTAAAGGATTTGAAAAAAGAGAGTTATTTCTCTCATAATGTTTTGATTTCATCTATGTCAACATCCTTTGATGGATTTTAAGCTTATTTGAAGTTGATTTATTATGATAAAAAACATTCATATTGTATTAAAGGTATTGTGATATGTTTGACCATGGATGTGTTATTTTTATACCATTCATGGTTTATGGAGAATGTATTGAAATTTCGTATGCTAGTTTTAATATGAATATTTATGTTATGTTTAAACCTGTTCATATGAAGAATGCACTGGACTTAATAAGTGTGATGTGGAGCCCACTATAGCTCCATGATTCATCGGTAGGTATCATGAGACAAACTAGTGTCTTGGATCAAGTTCTTGACAAAATCTTATTTGTAGTCTTGGCACAAGGACTTGACTATGTGGTTATGATAGTCTGGAATTATGAATTCCATCATTATGAATGTGGTTATTGATATTTCATATGATTATTCAACTAGTAGAATATCCATTTGAATAAGTAAATGGAATGATTTCATTTCTGCCAAATTATGATGATGTTGAAGTTTAAAAGGATTTTGTTTTAGTTATACACTGCCATAAATGTTTATGCTTAATTATGAAAGTTTTTGCTATATTGTTATCCTTACTGGGCATCTGAGATCACCCCTTTATATGTTTTATTTTTCAATGGATGTGAAAATGTAATTTATGATTGACCTGCATGGATAGTATGAGGCGATATGAGTGTGGACTATGGAGACTATGTTGTTGTAGTCTTCATTTTATGATGCAATATAAGACTTATGAATGTATCTAATGATTCTACGGCTACTAATCTAATCGGTCTTTTGAGACATGATCTTTTGTGGTCATGCCAATGTTTTGTCGTAATGCACTGAGTCTAGGTAACTGGGGTCGGGGCATTACAGTTGGTATCAGAGGATGTTTAGAAAAACCTTGGAAGCTAGATTTAGAGAAACTCTAAATATAACACATAGACCTATGATGGACTTTGAGGATTAGTATAGAAGAAATTCCTAGAATTTTGGTGTTGTTGAGATTTTGTGTGTTTTTTGAGAAATACATACCTATCTGGATATGAGTAGGTAGAGGTGACTCTGGCACAGATGTACCTAGGTGTAAAACCTGAAAAAACCACTTTGAGCTAGACTCGAACGGGAACTAGTGCACGAAAGCTGGCCTTGCTGCACTCTTGGTTACAAAAATTCTAGGGGATATGCTTAGGATAATTCTCATTTTCATTACAAAATATTATGAAGGGTTTATACGTATATAATTCCTCAAAGAAAACCTTTTTTATGGTTATAGATTATATCCATAAACTGCTCAATTTACGTTAAGTGTTTTACAAGTTTGGAATTATGTATTTCTATTCATAAATTAATCTAGTTTATGCCATTGTTTAGAAATGGTGCCTAATATAAGGAATGTAAACCGTATCAATGCACGCACTCTGTGTAGGTATTTACCTCCTGCTCAAGGCAATTATAGTGGAGCTGGTGATATAACGGGTGCTGATCATCCTATCACCATACTGGGACAACTCACTCAGGTTATGAATAATAACCTTACCCGTATAGAGAACCCTATTCTACAGCATGGAGGATCAATGTTAGATCGTTTCATGAGGAAACAACCACCAACATTCAATGGGAGTAAAAATCCATTTGTAGCTGAGTAATGGATAAATTCCTTAGAGAAAATATTCCATGCTTTGGGGAGTAGTGAAAGGGAAAAAGTTATCATTGTAGTTTACTGCCTCATTGGAGATGCTGATCAATGGTGGTCATTGATTAAAAACACTAAGGAATATGATGAAGTAACAAATATGGAATGGAGGTATTTTAGTGAGATTTACTTAGAAAAATAATTTCCTCTTGACCATCAATTAGATGTGGAAAGGAAATTTCGGAGTCTGAGACAAAAGAAGTATGAGAATGTCGCAAAGTATGAGGCTAACATTACTAGGTTAGAAAGGCATGATTCAGATTATATACGTAACCCAAGAAGTAAGATTTACCATTTCTTTTATGGGTTAAAACTTTTTCTCCATCGAGAATTAGTCTCACAATCCTTCTCGTTGTATGAAGATATTGTCTTATGTGCTATCAAGACAGAAAAAAATTCTCCATGTCTTATGACTTTAAAGCAAAGCAAGAGAAGAAGATATCTTCTGATCACTCTAGGAATGGAAATAAGGGGAAAAAGGGAAATGTAGAATATACATCCTATAGTAAATTTGGGAAGAAACACCTCGGTACTTGCTTAAAAGGAATGGGAGTCTGTTGAAATTGTGGTGAAAAAGGCCACCAAACTCATGATTGCAAGGGGAAGAAGGAATCTACTGATGTTCAATGCTACAATTTTAGAGAGATGAGACATAATTCAAAGGAAAATCCTAAGCGTCATGGGAACTTACCTTAGAAAAGTTCAAGGGATCAAGGCCAAGCTTATGCTATCACTACTGTTGAAGTAGAAGCTTCGAAAGACGTGGTGGTAGGTAATTTATTGGTTTCCTCATGTTTAGCAACTGCATTATTTGATTCTGGATCGTTGCATTGTTTTATATCTTTATAGTTTGCTATGAAAATTATATATTTCCAATTTGATTTAACAAGGAATTTTTTTTGTCAAAACTCTAAAGGGAAGTATCATTGCAACAAATTTTTGTGAATCAGTCCCCATTAGAGCACATAAATGTTCTTTATCTGCTGATCTCATCATCATACCCATGATTGAATTTGATATATTCCTTGGTATGGATTGGATTTCGGACCATTATGCGAAGATTTATTGTAAGAAGAATGAGGTTACTATTTTTTATTATGATGATAAAGAACACCTTATCTTTAGAGCAGAATCATCACCACCTAATTCTTATCTAGATCCACCCCCAGTAGCTCAACTAAATTCAATTATCGAGGAGGAAGAGAATGATATAACTGTGGGTGAGGAAAGTAATGTTCAAATAGAGGATGTAAATATTGTGAAAGGATATGTAGATTTGTTTCTAGAAGATTTACCTGGACATCATCTAGAATGAGAAATTGAGTTTTCCATTGATTTAATTCCTGGTTCAAGGCCTATATCGAAGACCCCTTATAGAATAGCCATTGTGGAATTAGTTGAACTAAAGAAACAACTTGAAGAATTGAGTAATAAGGGATTTATTCACCATAGTGTTTCTCCATGGGGAGCCCCTATCCTTTTTGTTAATAAGAAAGATGGATCTATGAGGTTATGTATTGACTAGAGGGAAATCAATGACATAACAATAAAGAACAAGTATCCCCTACCTCGCATTGATGATATTTTTGACTAACTTCATGGAGAAAAATAATTTTAAATGATTGAACTTTGATATGGATACCATTAGTTTCATGTGAAGAAGGAAGATATTCCGAAGACAACATTTCAAACCAGGTACGAGCATTACGAGTTTACAGTAATGCCTTTTGGGCTGACTAATGCACCCTCGATTATCATGGATCTAATGAACAAAGTTTTCAAGGAATATCTCGATGATTTGGTGGTGGCATTTATTGTTGATATCTTTGTATATTCCAAAAGCTACGAAGATCATGAAAATCACTTGCGCATTATCCTGAAGACTCTTAGAAGACTTGAATTATATAGGATGTTTAGAAAGTATGAATCTTGGATTTAGGAGATTTCCTTTCTTGTCCATATTGTCTCTAAGGATAGAATTTCCATTGATCCTTCTAGGAACAAGGAAATCCAAGAATGTCCAGCACCGACAAGTATAACTAAGGTACATAGTTTTATTGGTTTAATAGGTTGTTATCGTCATTTCATCAAGAATTTTCCTGATTGGATAACCTAATAATGAAGGTCACATGAAATGGGGTAAAATTTTTTAGGACAAAAGAGTGTGAAGAATGTTTTGAACAACTGAAGAGAAGATTATTCAATGCTCTTATATTGACTCTACCATCAGGGAATGATGGGTTTTTTATTTATAGTGATGCATCAAAGAAAGGACTTGGTTGTGTCCTTATGCAGAATGATAGGGTTATTGCCTATGCATCACGATAGGTGAAAATTCAGGAGAAAAACTATCCTACTCATGATCTTGAGTTAGAAGCTATAGTCTTTGCATTGAAGATTTGGAGGCACTATATCTATGGTGAAAAAAGTGAGATTTATACCGATCAGAAGATTTTGAAGTATATTTTCTCACAAAAAGAACTCAACATGAGGAAAAGGTGATGTCTTGAACTAATCAAGGATTATGATTTCATGATACACTACCACTCGGGGAAGGAAAATAAGGTGGAAGATGCTTTGAGAAGAAAGGATCATGGAGTTTTGAATAGAATGAGAGTTGAAAGGGATCCTATATACATGGATCTAGTAAATATGGATATGGGAATCACCATGGTAGGTAAAAAATCAATATGTTTTCAAATGGTTGTCAAACCATCTTTACTAGAAAGGATAAAGTGTTCTTAGACCAATTATGAAGAGTTTAAAAAAAATATAAAAGCTATAAATGATGGGAGATTAACTGAATTTGTGTATGAAGATGGAATTTTGAAATTTGGGAAGAGACTTTGTGTTCCCGATATACCTGATCTAAAAAGGGAATTGTTAGATGATCCTCATAGTTCTAATTTATCTATACACCCTGGGAGAACCAAAATGTATAGATATTTGAAGGAACATTTTTGGTGGGACAACATGAAGAGGGAGATTGTTGATTTTTTGTCAAGATGTATGGTTTCTCAACAAGTGAAAGATGGAAGGCAACATCCTGGAAGATTCATGTAACCTCTTCCCATACTAGAGTGGAAATGGGATAAAATTACGATGGACTTTGTCATGGAATACAAAAGACTCGTAGAAGGAATGATGCAATATGGGTCATTGTTGATCATCTTACCAAGTCAGCATATTTTCCTGCTATAAGGGAAGATATACCACTTGAACATCTAGCAAGACTATATATTAATGAGGTTCTGAGACTTAATGGAGTACCCCTGTCAATTATTTTGGATCATGATCCCTGTTTTACTTCACGATTCTAGAAAAGTCATTAGAAAGCCCTGGATATTGATCTTCATTTGAGCACTGCCTACTACCCCAAAACTGATGGACAATTATAATGGAATATTCAAACCTTAGAAGACATGTTGAGATCTTACTCACTCAACTTTCAGGGTATGTGGGATTAATATTTACCTCTTGTGGATTTTTCTTATAACAATAGTTTCTATTAATGTATTCAGATGGCACCATACGAAGCGTTATATGAAAAGAGATGTCACACACCAACCTGTTGCGGATGACGTTGGTGAAAGAAAACTTGTAGGTCCAGAACGTGTGGAGGAAATGACGGAAAAGGTTAAGGTAATCCAAACCCACATCAAAGTAGCTCAAAGTAGGTAGAAGAGCTATGCTGACAACCGAAGGAAGAATATTGAATTTCATGTATGAGATTATGTTTTCTTAAAGGTATCTTCATGGAAGGGAGTTATACGTTTCAGTAAGAAAGGTAAATTGAGTCCCACATACATCAGACCTTTTGAAATTCTACAACGAATTGGGGCTATAGCTTATCGTTTGGCAATGCCGCCAAGTCTCTCCAAAGTTCAGGATGTGTTCGACATATCACTGTTGAGAAAATACATGCCTGACCCAATGCATGTACTCACATATGAAGAGGTATAACTGGAACTCGATCTGTCTTATTGTGAAGAGCCATCCAGGATTCTTGATACCAGAGAATAAGTGTTGACAAACCAGACGATTCGTCTGGTTAAAGGTCTATGGAGAAACCATAAGATGGAAGAGACATTGTGGGAACCCGAGGAAAATATGATGAAGAAACACCCGAGTCTTTCATGCGGTAGTATTCATGAAATTTTTAGGATGAAATTATTTGAAGGAGGGGAGAATGTAACACCCCAATCATCAACGATATGCTTCCCTTTTAATAATACAACAGCGTGTGTTGTACGCAACATCGAGTTCTAACACACACCACAACCAATCAAAGTAGCCATTATGAATAGTAATATCCACTTTTTAAAATTTTATAAATTTTATCTTTCAAAATGGACTTCATTTTTGGATTTGGAATATTGAAATTATCCTAGGGTGAATTTTTGGTATTTTTTTGAAAATATTAAATTTTTGATGAATAGTGAGAAACACTGAGTTACAGTTTAAAACCAAATTTTTATAAATTTTTTTTATTTAAATTTATTTTAGGTCAAAATAGATACATAATACCTATATATTTTCAATGTAATTCATTGAAGTCAGTTTATAATAATGTTAGATATATAAAAATTTTATTGAACTTTTTACCGTCTTTTACCCATCTCCTAGGAGAATTTGTAAATTCACATAAAACATAATTTTACCACTTATGTGAGTGGAATTCCGAAAAATTTATAGAAACAGTTAATATCAAGGAGTAAAATGTGGTTTAATAAGATAAAAATAGTTTTTTTGAATAGTAACTTTTTACTTTTATTTACCACGGTTAAATGTAAATAGGGTAACTAACGGTAAAAATGTTATTATTATTACCCTAAAACAAGTCCTAATTCTATTGGATAAGTATAATTCAACCAAAAACAACCTTAGGAATAAAATATTAACTTCTTTGATCCACTTGGATTAGAATATGACCTTTATTATTATTTAATTCATAGAAGAGTTAAAAGAGTTAAAATCAATGTTTAAAAACTAAAACTTTTTTAATATAGAGTTATACATAAGATAAATTCAATTATAGATATTCATTAGAAATATAAAAATATTTCCTACATAATGGAATTTTATTTATAATTTTTAGACATTAAATAATTTAATTTATTTATGACACAATGGTGATGCACTAATTACCTAATTAAAAAAATATTATAATAATTGATATTATAAATATCCAAAAAATGTAATTTGAGACTTTTTATGAATTAAAATAATTATATAGTTTAATATGACTTATTAGGGTTTTTAGATGAATTTTCTTCAAAGTAATAATGATGTTATGAATTTAGAAAAAACAAAATATCAAATACTGTCAAAATTGACATAAAGGAGTTTTTTAAAAACTATTATATTATTAATTAATATTTTATTCCTAAAAATCTAATTTTTAGACAAAGGACTTATATAATGATATTTGTATCATTTATGGACCATTTGGTGGTCTCTTATAGGAATATAGTAAGTTTATTAACTATATAAAATATAAAAATAAAGAGACATGGTAAATGTCAAACTAATTAACTAAGAGTTAAAACTAAAAGATAAGGTTAATATAGTGACACAAACCTGTCTATACCCTATTGGTTGACTAGTTTTTGACTTATACCCACCTTAAAATTTGAATAATCCATTTTGGTCCCATTAGAAACCGAATATGAATTTATTATAAAATAATATTTCTAGCTTTTCCAAAGGTGGCCCTCACCCCTCTTATAAAAGGGCACTCTCCCTTCTCTCAAATTCATACCTTCAAAGCATTTTGGTTCGACAAAACTCTGCCATAATACCCTATGAATAGTCTTCCATTCATCTTAGAGGCATTCTTTTAGTCAGAAAGCCAACTGAAGGAGCCATTTTGATCAAATAAAAAGGAAGAACCTGAAAAAGAGGTAATGTTTTCACCACCCTCTTTCAAGTTCCATTCTTCTTCCACTTATTCTTTCATTGTTCTTTCCAGTATAAAATATTAAATCTAGTATCTTCAATATATGGTGACTTTATTAAAAATGTGGTACAAACATATTCATTATTCTATCCATCCTTTTAATGACATGTCACCATACGTGCGTATGTACGACTTACCGTCTCCACGTCGTGGTTTAATTGTTGTTGAAAACATTATTATTTGGATGGGTATGATAATGATGTGTAATTGAATTAAATTATAAATTTAAAATTATAATGATTCTGTAAATATGATTTAGCATTCAATTATAGATTATTTTATTATCAAATCAATGATATTGTCGCTCGTGCATACGTACGGACTACTGTCTCCACAAACGTGACGAGATTCATTCCCCATCATATCCATTCAAGTGTAATTCTCATTTTATGATTAAAAATATCTTTTAAGGTGTTGATATAATTCTGTATATGAATAATATAAAACTTATCCATAATCAACATGGCTTATGTAACAAAAAATATTATTGAAAATGAGTAAGTTAACACCCAAAACGACGATAATACTAAGATATTATTAACAAAGCAATGTTAAAAGATCATATATGATATCATATTAATGTATATTATTCTTGTATAATTTAATAACAATTATTTCACCATTATAAAGAAGGTTAACATACCCTCGACCAAGTAAAAGTACAACGTAAGGGTTAATTTTACAATCTCTTTATTACCCGAGGTTATTTTTACGTATGTATCTACTGGGACCTCTTTATCATCCACATCCATGTTTCTTAAAAATGCATTTCAAATAATTCTTACTATTTTACAGACTATGGTTGAAAGTCATTTATACCCATGTTTAAATTTTAATAAAATTTTTATAAAAGAATCTTTCCGTCATTTTCCAAACAAAGTCTTTTTTAACATTTTTGATAGGATTAAGGTCAGAATGTATTTTTAACTTATACAGAGTGTGCGACTATTTTATGCCGTTATAAAATCATTGAAACATCCCTTAAAAGATTAAAATAATATTTTTAGTGTAAATGTTTTATTTTATAATTATGTGACTTTTAAAGGATTTCAAAAAAAGAGATATTTATCTCCTACAGTTTTGATTTCATCTATGTCAACATCCATTGATATATTTTAAGCCTAATTGAAGTTGATTAATTATGATACAAAACATTCATATTGTATTGAAGGTATTGTGATATGTATGACTGTGGCTGTGTTATTTTTATACCATTCATGGTTTATGGAGAACGTATTGACATTTCATATGCTAGTTTTTATACGAATGTTTATGTTATGTTTAAACCTATTCATATGAGAAATGCATTGGACTTAATAAGAGACAGGTGGAGTCTGATATAGCTCCTCGATGCATCATTAGGTCTCATGAGACAAACTAGTGTCTTCGCATAAGGTCTTCACAAAATCTTATTTGTAGTCTTGGCACAAGGCCTTGACTATGTGGTTATGATGGTCTAGCATTATGCATTCCGTCATTATGAAAGTGGTTATTTATATTTCATGTGGTTATTCAACTAGTAGAATATCCATGTGAATAAGTAAATGGAATTATTTCATTTCTGCCATATTATGCTGAAGTTGAAGTTTAAAAGGCTTTTGTTTTAGTTATACATTGCCTTAAATGTTTATGCTTATTTATGAATGTTTCCGTTATATTGTTATCCTTACTGGGCATCTGAGCTCACCCCTTTCTATGTTTTATTTTTCCTAGGATGTGAAGAGGTAATTTATGAATGACCTACAGGGATAGTATGAGGGGATATGAGTGTGGACTATGGAGACTATGTTGTTATAGTTTTCATTTTATGATGTAATGTAAGACTGATGAATGTATCTAGAGATTTCAAGGCTACTAAACTAATTGGTCTTTCGAGACTTGATATTTTGTGATCATGCCAATGTTTGTTAATAATGCACCGACTCTGGGTAACTGGGGTCAAGGCATTATAGTTTTAGTAAATAGATAGAACTAGGAATAAAAAATATAATAATATGTGTGTAGGAAAATATATTTTTTTCTAAATGATAAACTAATTAGGATAAAAGCTAGACAAAAAAATCTGATGGTTATTTGTAACCATCTATATCAATTTATGATTACCAACCTGAACCTTGGCGAGTTTCCTAACTCACCTAATAAGATAAAAATTGAGTTTTATGAAAGTTAATGTGATAAATTATATATAGGAATTAAGATTAAATTTAATACATGTTTAAAATGTAGAAATAAGCATTCAATGGAATGTATCAAAGGACTATAGAAGTGTTTTATGTGGGAGAAAAAGGTAATAATTTAGTAAATTAGCAAGGTAAAACGAAATGTTTTGTTAAGGCAGTGGATGGGAATACATATATTAATATGGTATCACTTAGGGATGAATGTTTTAATCATGGTAAGTATTGGCATTATAAAAATTGATGTTTTAGGGGGAAATCTTGAAAAAAAGATCAACAACATTGTGTGAGTAAGGTTTTACTATTTATGGTGAAGTTATTATGAATGACGTTTGAGTGGTATGCATTATTTTAATAGTATTTATTATGTTAAAAGTAAGAAACATTATTAAATTAAAATTGATGAATATTATGAAATGATTCATATTCTATATTATAGGAAGTAAGAATTAAGGAATAAGATGATAAAACATGGTTAATGGTTTATGAATACAATTAAATTATTATTGTTTTTATATACTGGGTTTCAAGAATTATGATATTTATCAATGATATTATTGTGTTTTATAAAATTTATGAGTATTAAGAATAATCTAAGTATTTTTTTGTATTATTTATGATTTATGAATTTGTAGGCATATATTGAATGGTATCAATAACCTTGAATAATTATTTTGTGATAAGGATATATTTTGCAGGTATAAGAGCACTTGATTAAGGGATAAATAACTCTTAGTGTTAATTTTTTTTAATGAAGAGATAATGATGGTTGTTTTGGAATTTTTTTAATGATATTGATAATGTAAACTATATTGTTTCGGTGACCTTGAAATTGGTTAGTGATTTGATGAAAAAGTTATTTATATTATATTTTATGAAGTTTATTGCATTTTTTGGATTTATGGAATATTTTGGATAAAGTTAATTTTTGGAAGAATATATGTTTCTATTGAGGTTCTATGGATATTAATGTTATTTTGGGAAAGTGATAGAATGTTTAAGGAGAATAATTATCAATGTATTCACATGTTTGGTATGTGAAATTTTGAACTAATTTATGTTGTTTTGGGACTAAAGTTAATTTGATTTTGGAATTTTTATGACTTATTGTTTTTCTAAATTTTTTGGCTTTGAATACTGGTTAATCATGCTTTTAGTAGTTTTGGAGTTTTCAATTTTTTAATGATTTAATTTGATAATTTTGTAATATTATTTAACTATTTGAAATTAATATTTCAAATGATTGTTTATTCATATTAGTTTTCTTAGCATGTACTTACTATATTTGGTTTTAGTAAATAAATAGAGATAAGAGGATATATTTTCATCATTTTATAGATATTAAGATCCATTAATAGTATAATTTAGTTCTTTGGGAATTAAAATTCATATTTTTCATTAATCATTTTAATATTGGATAAAAATTGTTTAAAAAATTAAATCACATAACCAATGGATGAAATTAGGTTTATGGATTTCAAAAAAATAAAGTATATTTGTGTAACATTGTGAAATTCAAAATGGATAAAATTGTATTCGATAGTGTATGTGACATGAAACACCGATATTAAATAACCCATGAAATATATTTCTTTAAATTTAATCTCTTCTATAGATTGTAGATCACGCAACCCCAAGTCGAAATGAATCATAATATAGTATATCATTATAAGCTAGCTGTTAAATTGGTGGATATAAATAGAAATAACTAAATTATGAAAATTATATTTATATATTTATTATATATAAAATAATAATCATTTAAAATAAAAATGAATTTATTTTTAAAAACAATATTTTTTTCTCTAAAAGGCGTTTTTGTCATTCATTATACACATAATTTAAAATTAATATTTTTTAATAATTTTAGAAAATATATTTGATAAAGTTAAATTAATTTTTAAAATTATAATATAAAAATTATCTTAGGGTAAATTCTTGGTATGTTTTTGAAAGGTTTCATATTTATGAATATTGAAAAATACTGAATTTTAATTGAAAACTTATTTTTCATTTAAATTATTTATAAAGTTAAATTTTATTTTGAATTGGTTTTAAAGTAAAATTAGTTAAATAATATATATGTATATATGTATATATATATGTGTGTATATATATATATTAATCTACTTTAGGTAATTGGAATCATTTTCAAATTGAAGTTGGATATAAAAACTTTGTAAACTTTTAAACATTTTCTCTTTAAAAACTCACTTTCTCATCGTTTCTGCGGGATTAATTTTAAATTAAAATTTTCCACTTCTATGAATATAATTTATAAAAATGGCTTAAATATTTTTAACAATAATAATTTATATTATATAAAAAGGTCAAATTATTTTTTGACTATAATGAATAGTAAAAACAATAAAAATTAGTTATCATGGTTAAGGTAAAAAAAGATTTACCAGGGGGTTAAAATAAAAAGATAAAGGATAAAATGACATAAAAACTTATATAAAATATATTTTATAGAAATATTTTGACCCTATAACGAATAGTTCTCTATAATAATTCATTTTGGACACTTATTTCATGTAAAAAATACAGTTACACATTTTTCATTTCAATAAATTACAAGCGTGCCACTCACCTCACTTATAAAAGGACACCCCTATCCTTTGTTTTTCCCATAATAAAACACTTTTTGTTTTGAAAATACCAAAAAATAAATTCCAAGAACCACCATATCATCTTCTAATCCTTTTCTTTGGCATAAATCCATCCTATGGAGGCTTTAGTTCATACCTAAGGATGTTACCTGAGGAAGAGGTAAAGTTCTGTAACGAATGTTTTTATTTTACTTCTTCCTCCACTCCATAACATTACATTTAAACCATGTTTATATAATTAATTCAGTAATTTTCATATAATTTATTGTTTTTATGTTAAGGTAACAACTGAAAAATATCCCCACCTCCATCAATTGGGTTATAAAATCATCATTCGTGTGTACGACAGACTACTGCCTCACGAACCAATTTTATTCGTTTTTTCCATTACCACCTATCATGGTTGGGTATGTTGATGGATATAAAGTGTATACATATGATATTTATAACATAATTATATTTATATTATAACTGTATATTATTTTCCTTTTTTAATTTCCATTCCCTAGGGGATACAATAACATCACTCATGTGTATAATAGACTACCGTCTTACAAAGTGATGTGATTCATTTTTCACTAACACTTTAAATGGATGAAAATATAGATAAGTTTAATGAATATATGTGATATAAATGAAATAATTATTACATTAATGTAATATTTATCATTATTAAAATATAATAAATCATTTTATTTTATACCTTTTCACTCACTGAAAGATGATAATGTCGTTCATGTATGTGTCGACTACCGCCTTCACGAAGCGTTGTGACTCTCTTTTCATCACCAAAACAAATGAATAATTTGCATAAGTATTTTTAAGGAAATAATATGATATTATGAATATTTTGGAAAGGTAAAATATTACTTAACTTATTTCTATAATGATAATTGGAAAATGGAAATGTTACTGATGCGTATGTACAATCTACCATCTATATGATTGTAACATACTTTATTTATCAAAACCATCATTAATTATTGGTTTTAAAAGTATAATTGATGCATAAATATTATAAATATGTAATTATTATTATTCTTTATATTATGAAACTATTTAATATATGTAAAAACCGAAACTTTCATGACAAAACACACATGAGAAAACATGACAATTAATACCTGAAACAATAAAAAATAAAATATTAAAAAATAATGAGTGAAATATGTTATAAGATGATCATATAAGATATTATAAATATTAATTTGTTTTTTATAAGTTAAAAAAAATGTCTAAAACTTCTATATATGAGGATAAATCACTTACAACCAAAAGGAAGCGTGAGGTAAGGGATTCTGTCTTAATTTCCTTTCATTACGGAAAATTTGTTTGTTATGCACCAATTTATTTTATATAGTGTATACAATACCCATTTCACATGTAATATCATGAATAATTCAAATTTTATGATATTTTATATTTAAATTTGAATTGTTTCATACAATTTTATTTGGATTTAATATAACCAAGTGGTAAGGGATTTCGCCTCAATTTCCCTTCATTGAGGCATATTGTAATATGATGCACCTAATTTATTTTATATGGTGTATATAATACCCCTTTTGAATGGTAATATCATGATTAATTAATAATTAATGGTATTTTAAGTGTCAATTTAAATTATTTAATCAAATGGTATTTGAATTAAATGTTATCAAGTTGTAAAGAATTTCCTAACTAAATTTCTTTTCATTGAGTTATATTACTTCATTTTCATATTTGATAATATATGAATATGTGTGTAATGACTCTTGATTATATTATTTTGTATTTCTAGTTATTTTTTGTGGATTTATAGTTGATACACATAATTTATTCATTTATTAATTCTTACTACAAAGATGTAACCATTGTAAGGGTTTGTTTCACAATCTCATCCCAATCGAGGTTGTTTATTCCTAAATTTTAGTTAAAAAAATTATTTAATAATTATATAATAAACCCATTTAAGTTTCTTATACTATAGTTTTTAATGATATTTGTAATTAATATTACTATATCCCACTCTTTGTTACTTAAAATAATTGATAATTTTTTTTAAGAAAATATTGATTCATTTCTCTTTTCAGTTAAAAATCCCTTTTCATCCAAAGCCATATTTTATAAGAAAAATTTCAAAAATATTTTTTAACATTTAAAAACAATTTATTAAATAATTTTGTACCCATTTTGAATTTTTAGTTTTTTTTGAAAGAAATATTCTTTTCATTTTCAAAACAATGCCCATATGGATTTTAGTGAAATTGTGAAGTGGATATTTTTTTAATGTACTCAGTATGTAAATAATTTCACACCATAATGATCACTCAATGTTTAAAATCTTACCATATAAGTTTAAAAGATTATTTTCAAAGAAAATAATTTTCAAAGAAAATAATTTTCAATTTTTTTTCAAACTTTTAGTTTTAAGAAGTTATTTTCAAAGTGAAAAGGATATTTTCCTTAAGAATATTTTTAATGATATTTTTATGGTATTTATATTCATCTACAACTACATCCATTTATTCTTACTCGAATGGAAATATGTTTGATTGATAATATCCATATTCTTTCTTTGGATGTTTTATGATCATTTTGACAAAGGAAATTATTAACATTCACTTTCTTGATTCATTTTTGTAGTCATTAACTTTCCCTTTAATTATTAACTTTGTTGTGGACATTAATTTTTTGTGTAAATATCCATATTTTTTATCAAGAATATGTTTATCTTTTTCAACATATATCACTTCTACATATGTAATTATACATTTAATGTTATTTTTTATCTGGGAAATTATTGATAAATCCATATTCTCTACTCAATATGAATATTTGATAGTATTGAACAATTATCATTAATTAAATACATTACTTGATATAGAAGGAATGATTTGGAATTGTATTGGTAGGTGGGGACGAGAATTATATATCCCCTCCATACATTAGTAGGTCTCATGAGACAAATATCTAATATTGCATTTAACTCGATTTTACCTATATTTTTAAACTGTCTTGAGAAAGTACATGGTGGTAGAGGTGTCATGATTCTGTAGATAATGATATCTAATAATTAAGCATTTCCCTAATTTATAATTCAGTTATTATTATCCATGATATTTTCACAATGATATTATCTCTGGATACATTTCATTCTTAGTTTATTGATTAAAAGGAACATGTTTTTAGTTATTTACCATTCCATATTAATTATTACTTATCTTATTATATATGATATTTTAAAAATAATATTATCCATGTTTGTATTTCATTCTCAGTTTATTAATTAAATGGAAAATGTTCACTTATTTACTTTACCATATTGATTACACCTTATCTATTTATGATAGTCAAGTTATTTAAAGGGAATGTTTGTTCAATTATTTACCTTCACATATTGATTATTTATTATCAAATCAGGATAGTAAGGTTATTGATTAAATGGTATGTCTGTTCAGTTATTTACCTTTACATGTTGATTTTTCATATTGGTTCATGATATCCTCTTTTGTACTAAACCCTTTCTAGGCGTTTGATATCACCATTATTTTTTTTATTTTCCTAGGAATCAATAAATTATACTATGATTGATATGTAAGTATATTTGTAATGTCTCAGATTTTCTATGTATTATTTTTAAATATTATTTGGAATTATTTTGAGACTATACCTTTTGATGGTGTGCGATTTCGAGGCCCAGAGTGCCCAGGATAAATGTTTGAATTAACTTAATCTTTAAACAGCACATGGGAGAGGTTTTCCTGAAAAAGTGGAATAACTTTTAAATAGGTGCTTGGATCATAAATTTGAGGGCACTGTTGTGTTTAGAGCAATGAATTTACCTTAGGCAGGGCCAAATATCAACTATCACGGGTTAGGTACGAGAATTAGTTTTTGGACGTTTTAGTGGAATAATAATAATAATTTTTTTATTTAAAAGTTTCCGTTTTTCATAGCAATCTAATTCCGCCATTTTAAATACCTGATTGTGGAAAGTTTGTAGGGTTTTCCTCATAACTCTGTGAATTGAGAGGGAGTATCTTGGAGCCTTGGAATATTTTTGACCGACGCCGACGAATGATGATGCGTGGATTGTTACGCAGAAATATCGAATCTTGATCGATGAAAGATCTCCCTCTTTGTTGATGATAGAGGTATGGGTTTTTTATTTTGATTTAGTTCTTCCTCTTTCTTTGATTAAATGTAAAATTTTGATCAACACATGAATAGGTTGATCCTCATATCATGCATTCTTGTGGAAGGGATTTTATTGGGATGATTTTTGAGATTTATCCATGATGTTAAAAATCTATGTTTCAATTCCTTCTATTTAAAATATTTTAATGGGATAAGATTAATGATATGATGATTGGCAGAAAGGCTCATTCCTCTTTTGTTATTGTATTGTATTCCTCTCTCTCCCTTGTATTCTTTTTATTCTTCATGGGGCGACGAACAACGAATCGTTGCACATCCGTTTCGCATCGAAACGATCCAAAATTAAAGATCCGACATCACAATGACCTAACGGAGGTGCGACGAAAATGGAAGATGACGAATTAGCTCGGATCGAGAGAGACCATTCTTCGATCATTCATTACGCGGGTGGATCGATATGTGCTTTTTGGGTTGATCATAGGCCTGAAAAAAACATAGATGACTTTGAGATGTCAGGGAGACCTTAATCTTCACTTTCCAAGGAAAATGGATGGTCAAATTGAAGACCGGAGCTCCACCCAAGGTGTGATGATAATGGTTCACGATTCTGGGAATTTTCAGAACACACAACATGTTTCCCAGAGAACACGGCATGTAGGTCCTACTATGTGGAGGCTAGGGTTCTGCAGTGTGTGAAGCGATGACACGACGTGTTCCCCATAGAACACGGTGTGTGGGTCCTTACACGAGACTCGGCGTCTATCCAGAGTATACACGGACACGGGGTGGGGTACACAGTCGTGTACTCCACCAAAAGACCAGACCATGATGACTACGTAGGTTACCCCATGTACCGGTCACACGGGTTGAAGCCGTGTATGGGCACATGGCCAGCATACATTGAGTCCTCCCTGGATAGAGGAACATGGTGTGTCACTCTCATACACGCCGTGTATACCTTATTTTACATGAACATCCTTACAACATGAGCCATTGTACACGGGCAGTACCCAAGGTTAGAAGACACAGTGTGTGACACTTCTACACACTGTGTAATTCTCAGTACATGGCTTGATCTTCTTGTCGACTCTATATTGGACATGTTTCGTTTGGGTTAGTGCCCATTTTTCTTGTTCCCCTAAAGCTCAGGTATCATTTCCTTTTTCCTTATTTTTATCTCTTCAACAACAATTTTTGAGATAGAGTCATGTATCCCTCTGAGAGGCCCGAAGAGAGATCCTCTTTCCATTCTTAACCCCAAGTAGAGTCAGGTATCGACATGAATATTCCCACAGGGTGCCGATCCTCTACCTAGTAGGTGAATCTGGATGAGTCGCGGTATCCACCAAGGCCCTGGTAGTGATCATCATCTATGTAACATGATCTTTCCCCACTCATGAGTGTGTTCTCCAAGAATGAGTGTATCTATCTCCTGTGACATTTCCCGACGGGCAGTACTTCTCAGACGAAGGTCATCAGAGCTATCAGACTCGTAGAGTGATTTCTCTAGGATGTGTGCTTCGTGGAATTGTCGAACTAAATCCCTAGTGGGGGTATGCAGTTGTGTAAATTGCCTCTAGACTATGGGTCTGGGGTTTGAGTATATCTAGATTTCTGTTACTCTTGCTATATGTTCAGTAGACATATATTGTGTAGAGATGACTATACCATTTCTTTGTGTATTTTCTTGTGGTTTTCAGAGTCCTCTACTAAGTATTGTTATACTCACCCCTGCACGGGATTTTCCCGCACACGTCGTGTATTGTGCAGATGATCAGCCGTTTGACGGAGTCCGGGGAGGACTAGGACATGACCGATATTTATGATTTTCCTACAGACAGAGGTGTTCTTACTGCTACGAGCAACATTCCCAGTATCTATTTGTGTTTACAAGTTGGACTTTGTAGTTTTTAGACTCTTGTTTTTGGCAGGCTTGTATTCTGGCCCAGTTTACTTTCAATACCTTACTTCCATCGTACTCTGTTGGGTGGGTTTAGTTGTATGCATTCATTTTGTTCCTTAGTGGTTTTTATATTTCAGCATTATTGGGCTTAGAGATGTGTTCATGTGTAGAGGTAAATATGTAATTCCTCCTATGTCAGTAATATTCCTACTCGGTGCTAGTCACCAGCCCCTGGACTATTAGGGGTGGGCTTGAGGAGTCGCAGTGTGGGCTCTACAAGGACGGGTTGTGACAGAGTGGTATCAGAGCTAGTCGGTTCTACTTTAGAACCAAGAGTCTGTGAGATTGGTTTGGGGCAACAGTGTTAAGTGTTTCAAGCTCGTATTTTCGGGCATAGACTCTAGTGTTAGTGTGGGAGGCTGACGTATCCATACTCTAGGACTCTGATAACCTGCTTTTCGAATCGGTATATGAAAACACTAGTTTTTGAGAAATAAGAATTTGGTACATGCATCATATAAAAATGGATTGTTTTTTCCATGTCCTTTGTGTTAATTATCCAGATATACTCTTTGAATATGGTACATCTTGTTCCTTACAGGATTCCTCTGCGATGTATACCTGCTAGGATTCAGCAGCACGATCATGAGGATGAACCTCTCATTGACGAGGCCCTAATACAGGGACCAGTTCCCTAGGCATCGCCACTGGTGGTGTTCCTGTTATACCGCAACAAGTAGAGAAGCTCATGGTACTTGTAGTACTGAACGAAGTGGGGCGTAAGGTGAGAATGCTCCCTGAGTTCAAGAGACAGAGACCCCTCGGGTTCTGAGGTAAGCCCGACCCTTTGGTGGATGAAGACTAGCATGAGGAGGTGTCCAGAGTTTTCCATATCATGAGGACACCAGTGGACCAGATGGTGATCTTAGGAGCGAGCCTTCTTCAGGGTTCGACAGGATGATGGTGGATTCTGACTAGATAGACTCCCGACGTAGAGACTCTTTCATGAGCGGAGTTTGAGCGACTCTTTAGAGAGGAGTTATCACCAGTTACGCTGAGAGTAGTGCATATACAAGAGCTTATTCAACTCTAGTAGGGTAGTTTGATGGTGTCTGACTATTCATCAAGTATCAACAACCTTGATAAGTACTCAATGGATATGTGAAGGGATCAATACTTCAGAGATCAGACATTTGAAAGTGGTCTATTATGGGACATTTGAACTAGTGTCGTGCCTATTTTCATTCTAACTTATACTGGAGTGCTTTAGAATGACAAGATGATCGAGGGATTCTTGGTGGAGAAGATAAAATCGATGAAAGTTAGCAGTAGGAAGATAGGTGTGGAGACCTCAATAGTAGGGAGCTGACATCAAACATAGGGATCAGGGCGTGGGAGACATCACAGGAGGACCCAGGATAGGGGTTTGGCCGTCCAAGGCTCTCAAGATGGAGCCTTCCATCCTAGGGATATGCTATGACACTTATGCGATGGTAGGGGACATCTTGATAGATATTTTCTGACACACTGAGCTAATGATAGGGAGATGGTGGATGAACCACCGATGTAGAGGCAAATAGTAGAGTAGACAGACTTGCCGGGAGGCAGACATGGCAGAGGAGCAGGGAGAGATGAAGGTGGTGGTATATGCTTCGATCTACTTCCCCCACCACCCCCAGGAGGTCCGAACCAGGCATAGGGAGATGAGGGATAGGGTTGGGGAGAACTACATTTAGTCGAGGCGTACGACCCAGGGACTCCAAGGATGATCTGGGGTATGATCTGTGTCTTCTCTACCTTATCTATCATACTTATAGACACAAATTTCAGTCATTACCTCCTGACCACATGTCTTGGGTGAAACCTTGAGATTCTAGTGGAGCCGTCAAATTGATCCTTACACTTGGAGACACCTATGAGAGGAGAATCGATGATCAGACACCTTTTCAGACAGTGTGATCTTACCCTTGGAGGCAAGTGTTTCGTTTGGAACCTCTTGGTGGTAGTGTAATGGCCTTACGACATCATTCTCAGTATGGATTTGTTATCCTCAGTCCATGACTAGATTGACTACTTTAGGAGGAGAGTGCAGTGTGTTCGTAGTGATGGGATGAGGTTTTCCTTCGTCGGTGAAAGGGAGACTCAGGTAGCACAGAATGTGATCATGCGTTGGAGGGTACAACCGATCACTGATGAGTTAGCTATCCTTACCCTCGGGGTGGTAGAGGTTGTGAAATTATAGTTCCCAGTATTAGTGGTGGAGTACGAGGACAACTTTCTTGAGGATGTTCCCAGACTACCTCCCCGCTGGGAAATCAAATTCTGCATCAACTTACACTCCAGGACGACGCCGATTTCTTCATCAGCATATCAGATGGCTCCTACAGAGATTTTCAAGCTGCGGGTGTATTTGGAGGATTTGCAGAGAAAGGGTTTCATGACACCTAGAATTTCACCCTGGGTAGCCCCAATTTTGTTTACTAAGAAGGCATATGGGAGTTTGATGTTTTGTGTTGATTACCGGTTCCTGAAGTAGGAAACGATGAAGAACAAGTATCCACTATTGAGGATCAAAGATCTCTTCGACTAGCTAAGAGGGGAACAATGGTTCTAGAAGGATGAACTTTGGTCAAGTTACCCCCAATTATGAATATGGGATGACTATATACTGAATACATCTTTCAAATTATGCTACGGTCACTATGAGTACTTGGTGATGCGTTTCGGTGTGACGAATTCCCCCACAATGTTCATGGGGATGATGAACCAGATCTTCCAGCTGTACTTAGACTGGTTCATAGTGGTGTTCATCAAAGACATCCATGTGTACTTGGTGTCATAGGAGGAGCACGCGAGACACTTGCAGATGGTTCTGGATGTACTCTGAGAGCACCGACTTTATGGGAATTTCTCGATGTACCAATTCTAGATTTGGGTGGTCCAATTTTTGGGACATGTCATTTCAGAAGATAGAGTATCTACAGACCCAGCCAAGGTGGAGGTAGTGGTAGAATGGGATCCACCTCAGAGCATGATGGAGGTACAGAGCTTCCTTGGGTTGGCAGGATATTACCAGAGATTCATTCCTGATTTCTCCTCAATATCAATGTTGATGGAAAACTTGACCTGGAAGGGGAAACCCTTCATATGGATAGAGATGTTCCAGAAGGATTTCAAGTAGTGGAGGCAGAGTTTGACGAGTGCCTCAATCTTGATATTACCAGAGGAGGGTGTTGAGTATGTAGTTTTCTGCAATGAATCAAGGATCGGACTTGGCTGTGTCCGGATACAGAGATAGGTAATTATTGATTATGGTTCACTCTATCTTAGGCCACATGAGCAAAACAATACGACCCATGATCTTGATTTGGAAGTAGTAGTCTTCACGTTAAATATGTGGTGACACTACCTTATGGGTGAGTGGTTCATCATCTACTCTGACCCTAAGAGCATCAAGTACATCTTCTGGCAGAATGATCTGAATCTGAGACATAGGCGTTGGATAGTGTTCCTCCAGGACTATGATTTCTAGATCATCTATAATCCTAGGAAGGGGAAAAAGGTGGCAGATGCTCTTATCAGGAGATCGAGCTCACAAATACTGAGTGAGGTGAAAGAACAGTTGGCCTCATTACAGTTGTCCTTTGTAGAAAGAGAGGATGAAGCTTACCTTTAGTCGATGTTTGTCACCCCTCCACTCTTATAGTGAGTTGGATAGGCACAACTTGGGGATGTCGACTATGAGGCTTTACATGCTCAGTTATCCATAGGACATGCTTCTAATGTATATTCTCAAGGTGGGGAGAACAGGCTTTTTTTAGAGGATGCACTGTTTTACTATTGGCATCAAGGTAGGCGGTCCTGAGAGAGTTTCATACATCCCCTTTGGAGGTACATCTTGGTGTGGCGAAGATGTACCGAGATCTCCAATGATAGTTATGGTGGTCAGGCATGAAGAAGGGATTAATAGAGTTTGTTTCTCGATGCCTTATGTGCCAGTAGGTGAAGGCTGAGCACCAGGTTCCGGCGGGATTAGGTCACCCCTGGATGTTCCATAGTGGAAGTTGCATAAAATATTGATGGACTCTATGATAGGTTTACCACGATCTTCCAAGGTGCAAGATTCTATCTAAGTGATCATTCACCGACTCACCATGTCGGCCCACTTCCTAGCTATCAGAGAGCAGAGTTCAGTAGAGATATTGGGATGCCTCCATGCATAGGAGATTGTTCAGATTCATGGAATCCCTTAGATGATAGTTTTAGATCGTGATGCAAACTTCACATCCCGGTTGTGGATGGGATTGCAAGAGGCTTTTAGAATACAGCTATGCTTGATCATGACGTTCCATCCCCAAACTGATGGTCAAACGGAGAGGACCATTCAGGTACTGGCGGATATATTACAAGCCTGTATATTGGACTTTGGTCATAGTTGGGAGGACCACCTACCACTAGTGGAGTTTGCATACAATAATAGTTACCACTCCACCATTGGTATGACATCATTCATGGATTTATATGAGAGACCCTGCCAGTCACCGATTTTCTAGACCGACCCCGGAGAGTCAGCACTCATGGGTCCAGAGTTGGTGCGAGCTGCCATCGAGAAGGTACAAATCATCTGGGAGCGGGTGAAGACTGCACAGAGCCAGCATACGTCTTATGATGACAGACAACAATGACCTCTAGAGTTCGAGGAAGGGGACCATGTCTTCCTTAGGGTCTCACCTCGGCGAGGGTTGCACATATTTGGTTGGGGGGAAAAGCAATATAAAAGGTTCGTTGGCCCTTTTTAGATACTACGTAGAGTTGATGAGGTGGAATACCACCTAGATCTACCACCATAGTTACACCGGATATATGATATCTTCTACGTGTCACAACTGAGGAGGTACATGCATGACCCATCGCACATCATCGACTGGGGAAAGATGGACATTGGGGATGGAGTGAACTTTGCTGAGTACCCGATGGAGATCAAGGATTAGTAAGAGAGGATCCATCACAGTCAATTGATTCCCATAGAACACATTCAGTAGAAGCTGGAGAATCTTCAGGAGAGCACGTGGGAGCGGGAGACTTAGATCCGTGCCCGGTACCCCCATCTTTTTGTGTATCTCCTGTTTTATCTTTTCAGGGAGGCAAAGACCCAAGGTGGGGAGAATTTAATGTCCTGGATTTTCCATGTATTAATTTTGAATATTATAAGTAATTATTTTGAGACCATACCTTTTGACGGCATGCGATTTTAAGACCCGGAGTGCCTGGGATAAATGTTTGAATTAATTTAAACTTTAAATAGCGCAAATGAGATATTTTCATGAAAAAGTGGAATAACTTTCAAACCGGTGCTCAGATTAGAAATTCGATGGCTTCATTTCATTCCAAGCAGTGATTTACATTATGTATGGCCTAACATCAACCAACATTGGTCAGCTGCGAGAGTTAGTTTTTGGACGTTTTAATGAAAATAATATAAATCAATAATTTATTTTATTTAAATGTTTTCATTTTTACATAGAGACAAAATTACTCCCTTTTAAATACCTTATTATGGAAATTTCATAGGTTTAGCCTCATAAGACAACAAATTGAGAGGGTGCCTCTTGGAGCCATGTAGAATTTTTGATGGACGTCGAAGAACGATGACGCATGGATCATTGCGCAGCGAGATCGAATCCCGACTGGTGACTGATCTCCCTCTTCATCGAAGACAATGGTAGGGGTTTTTTATTTTGATTTAGTTCTTCCCCATTCATTGATTAAATGATGAATGTGGTTGAAACCATGAACAGGTTGATCTGTGGATCATGTGTTCTTGCGGGAGGGATTTTATTGGGATGAATTTGCCGATAAATACACAATGTTAAAAATCCATGTTTTGATTAATTTTGTTTAAAATCTTCTAACATTATCAGATTAATTCCTTGACGAATGATGGTGAGGTTCGTTCCTCTTTTGTTATTGGATTTTCTTCGTCTCTCTCCCCCACATTCTTCGTGTTCTTCGTGGGGTGATGAACAATAATCCATTGCGCATCTGTTTCGCATCGTAACTATCCCAAATTAAAGATTCATCAGAACAATGACCTAAAGGTGGTGCGAAAACAATTACGGATGATGAATCAACTCAAATCAAAAGAGACCATTCATTGAGCCTTATTTATGTAGGTGGATCGATACGTGTTTACGAGGGAGATCAGAGGCCCAAAAACAACGGAGACAACTTCAGGACATTGGGGTGACCTTAATCTTCACATTTTGCTGAAAATATATGGCGTAATCAATGACCAGAGCTCCACCTGAGGCAGGACGGTGGAGGTTCAAAATTATGGTAATTTCCAAAACAGATGGCGTATTTACCAAAGAACATGGCCTCTATGTCCGATTAAGTGGTAGCTAGTGTTCTGCGGTGCGTGAAGCAATGACATGATGTGTTATCCAAAGAACATAGCATATGGAGCCTTACAAGGGACTGGGCATGTATCCAGGGGATAAAAAGACACGGGGTGGGGTACACGGCCGTGTACTCCACCAGACATCCAGACCAGGACAGCTGCATTGGTTACCCTATGTACCAGTCACACGGGTTGAAGCCATGTATGGGCACATGGCTAGCATACATGGATTCCTCCCTGCATAGAGGAACACGACGTGTCAATCTCTTACACACAGTGTATGCCATGTTCTACATTACTATCCTTACGACCTGGGCCGTTGTACACGGGCAGTACCCGGGGTTAGAAGACACGGTGTGTGACACTTCTAAACGTCTTGTACTTCTCAGTACATGGCTTGATCTTCTTGTCCACCGTATCTTGGACATGTTTCGTTTAGGTTAGTTCCCCTTTTTCTCGTTCCCCTGAAGGTCATGTATCATTTCTGTTTTTAGGAGTATGATCCCTTGAATAGGACTTTCCAGGATAGAGTCCAGTATCCCTATGAGAGGCCCGGAGCAAGATCCTCTATCCATTCTTGACCCTAGGTAGAGTCAGGTATTGATGTGATTATTCCCATAGGGCACTGATCCTCTACCTATAAGGTGAATCCGGATGAGTCGAAGTATCAACTGCGCCCCTGAAAATGATCCTCATATGTGTATCATGATAATTACCCACCCATGAGTGTGTTATAATCAAATGACTGTATCTACCTCCTGTAACATTTCTTGATGGACAGTACTTCTCAGACGGATGTCATCAGAGCAATCAAACTCGTGGAGTGAGTTCTCCTGGATGAGTGCTTCATGGAATCTTCAAACTGAATCCCTAGTGGGGGTATGCGGGTGTGTAACGTTTCTCTAGACTGCGGGTATGGGGTTTGAGTATATCTGGATTTTTGTTACTCTTTATAATTTTTAGTAGACATATATTGTGCATAACTGACTGTACCTTTCCTTTGTATATTTCTTTGTGTTTTTTGGGGTCCTCTTATACTCACCCCTACACGAGCTTTTCCAACACGCGTCGTGTCTTATAGAAACGAGCATCCTTATGATAGAGTCCAGGGTGGACCAGGACATGACCGAGATTTCTCATTTCTCTATTGGCCAAGGTGTTACTACGACTATCAGCTGTAGTCCTAGAAACACTTTGTGTTTACAGGCTGTGATTTTTATTTTTCAGACTCTTTTTTTGGTGGGCTTGTATTTTGGACCAGTTTACTTTGAGTGCCTTACTTCCTTCATACTCTATTGGGTGGGTTTAGTTATATGAATGCATTTTGTTCCTTAGTGGTTTTTACATTTCATCATTTGTGGGATTGGAGATGTTTGCATGTGTATAGGTAAATAGGCAATGACTCCTATGTTAGTAATATACCCACTCGGTGCTAGTCACCAACCTCTGGCCTATTGGGGGCGGGCTTGGGGAGTCATGGTGTGGGCCCCACTAGGACAAGTTGTGAAAATATTTTATAGGTAATAATGTTATTCTCTAAAAAAATTCTATATTAATTTGTGTTTTCAAATGTAATGTAAGACTCAAGTATGCATTTAGTTTACTGAGACTACTAAACTATTTGATCCTTAAGGATGAAATTACTTTTATATTATGCCAATGTAATAAAGTAAGACACCAGATCCAGGTTACTAGGGTCTAGGTCACTAAATTTAGTATCATATAAATTTTATCAAAAACCATAAGAACTAGATTAAGTAAAACATCAAATAGGGAACATTATCCTATGATAGAATTTTAGGATCAGTATAGAAGAAAATTATAAAATTTTGGTAAGGAAAATATTATGTGGTTTTTCCAAGAAATACATCCCTATATGGATACTACAAGTGGCCATGGATCTGTAAAAGATGCACCTATTGGTAATAAATCTGATAAGGGTTCATTAGGTTTGACTCGATCATCACCTGTTGTATGATAATGGGCCTTACTACACACATGGTTTGACACTCTTGGGGGATATGTTTAAGATAATTCACATTTTATTTATAAACTATTATTAAGGATTTTATTAGATGATAACAATGAATGAACTAGGTTAAAACTAATATTTCTTATATTGAAAATAATGTGTCATGATTTAGACATCCTATATATGGTTATATTGGTTTTCCACTACTATTATTTTTTCTCAAAGTATAATTTTTGGTTTTAGTAGATATATGGAACCTAAAGGAATCAAGTTAACAGTGTGTGGTGAATATAAGAAACCAAATGGGATGATGATATGAGTGAAATATATCAGGATTATTCCTAACTAGTTATCCCAAAATATGATTAATAACCTATACATTAACCAACTCCCGAACTCACCAAATAATAGGAGGATGGAGTTCGATAAGCGATTGAGTGGTGGATACCATGGAGGAAATAAATATAAATTTAATTCATGTTAGAAAGGTGGAAAGGGAAACCAAGGAAAGTATCTCAAAGGAATGGTAAAATGCCTTATGAGTGGAAAATAAGGGAATAAAGAAAATAATTACCAAGGAAAAATGAAGAGTGCGACGGAAGGAAACAAATATCATCCTAGGGATCCATTTATAGTTCATTTTCTTAAATGTGGAGAACCTATGAATTAACCAACTCAATTCCCTCTTATAAATTTTAACCCCTATACCAAGGAAGGACCCATGTTGAAAAAAAAACAGATGATGTATTTATGTATTTTGATTCAAGAATGAAATTGTAGAAGTATTTTACCCATAGAATTATGGTTATAAGAATCATGAAGCATCTAAGGATTGTGTTAAATTTTAGAGGTATATTCATCTTTATTAACTTAAGAGTTATGGATACCATAATGGGTTAATGATTTTAAGGTTGATCATAAGTTCCAAATATTAAATGCTCCTTTTTAAACTTTATGTGGTAGGAATATAACATGATTAAGGATATTTGTGGAAAACATTTATGGGAATACAACTTATTGGTTTAGAATATGAAAAGCTATTTAGGGAATAATGCGTTTATCTTTTTTGTGGACACAAGATTAAGGGTATTGTTAACCTTTAAGGTCTATCATATCATTAATGTTGTAATAATTATGGGTCATCATAATTTGTGAAAACTATAGGAATTGTATTAATATAGTTTTAGAAAATGGACAACCCACATGTTGGGTGACAAACCATCACATCCGGTAAAGTTCTGGGGCTTGAACTAAAAATTGAAGTATGATAAAGGGTTATCACTTACCGTTAGCCTACATGATATCCTGGTTAATATATCATCATTTTCAGTTAATCAGTTTTGTAAATTAATATTAATGTTGAACTAGTGGTTTTACTATTTAGGTTTGGAGAATAATGTATTATATTTGATAATGTTCTCTAACCATATTGGTTTCGGAAAATATTTTGAGACACATGGAAATAATTGTAACTTTTTCATATATCTTACATACCATTAAAATTTAATTTTAGGTCTTCCATCATGAAAAATTCATTTTTTGGATATTTTTTTGTTAGAGTAAGAGATGAATTGAAAATTTATTGAAGCACAAACAAATGATGAAATTTTGCTTATTAAATAGAAATGTATTAATTAAGTATATTTACTTATATCCTTAAATAGTAAAATAATTCCTCAATATTAGGAAAAGGATATTGAAACAAAAAAATTATCATATTACCTTTATATATAATGAATAAAATGGACTTTTAAATCGTTATATATTTATGGTTTTTAGGTCCTTAAATTACCATTGATCATTAAGTTTCTTGTGATCAATGATACCTATCACTCTCTATAATGTTTTACGCCTTTATTCCATGTCAATATCTTCACTTTACACCTATGATATATTACATGGAAACCAAGTTATGTATTATTACGTATGAAATTAATATTTACATTTATCAATTATCAAGATGAATTTTTATTAACATTTTTTTAATATGAGTTTTTAAACAATGTTATTTACAAAATGTAAAACCCTTGATTTCTAATATTATGTTTAAATTGAAAGGAAACTATTTATTTATGTTAGGGAGAATGTAACACTTTGAAATTATAAATTAATAAAATTGTATTCAATAGCATAAGTGACATGTAAGACTGAGGTTAAATTACCCATGAAATATATTTCTTTAAATTAAACATCTTTGTTAGCATGTAGAACACGTAACCATGAGTTGAAATGAACCATAATATAGCATATCATCATAACATAGACGTTAAATTGGTGGGTAAAAATAATAATAATTAAATTATGAAAATCATGGTTATTAATTTATTAGATATAAAATAATAATCATTTAAATAAAAATTAATGTTTTCTGAAAAAATGTATTTTTTCTAAAAGACAGTTTAGTTGATCTTTGTGCACATAATTTAAAATTAAATATTACCACATCAGAAAATTTATTTCAAAAAATAACTCCATTTTTTAAATTATAATATCAAAATTATTTTATGGTGATTTTTTGGGATTTTTTTTGAAAAGTTTCATTTTTTGATGAAGAGTGAAAAATACTAAATTTAAATTGAAAACTACCTTTTTGTTTAAATTATTTATAAAGTTAAATTACATTTTAATTGGTTTTAAGGTAAAATTAACTCAATTATATATCTATTAATTCAATTTTGGTCATTGGAATCATTTTTATATTGAATTTTGGTTTGAAACATTGTAAAATTTTGAACATTTTCTCTTTAAAAACCTGCTTTCTCATCGTGTCGCGAAGATTAATTTTAAATTAAAAATTTCCACTTATATTAATAGAATTTGGAAAATTTTATTCCATATTTTTAATCATCATAATTTATTTTATCTAATAAATTCAACTTATTTTTTTTCCCTAATGAATAGTTAAAAGAGTCAAAACTGTTTACCATAGTTAAGGTAAAAATGGACTTACTGGGGGGTTAAAATAAAAATATAAGCATTAAAATAACCTAAAAACTTATATAAAATATATTTTATGACCATATTTAGAACCTAAAATTACCAAGGCTTTATAATACTCTATTTGGACCCTTTTTTCATGTAAAAAATATGAGTACATCTTTTTCTTCTAAAACAATTTGAGGTATTCCACTCACCTTACTTATAAAAGGTCACCCCTCCTATCTCTTCTTGACACCTTAAAAACCTTTTGGTTCATCCAAAAACTTCCTAAATTCATTTTAAAATTACATCCTCTCATCCTTTAATCCTTATTTTGGTCATAAAGACAACCTAGTAAGGCTTTTGGTGAAAACCTAAAGAGGTTACTCAAAGAAATGACAACGTTCAACAATTAAATTTTTTACTATATTTATTATTATACCTCCTTAAATTATTATTAAAATATACTGATGTAATGAAGTAATTATATTACATTTAATGATATTTTTATGTTAAGTTCATGACCTACAACTATCCCTGATTCCATCAAATGGGTTATGAAATCATCATTCATGTGTACAACGGTCTACCACCTTATGAACTGATTTCATTCAGTTTTCTAATAAAACATCTCATGGTTAGGAATAAAGATTGATATAAAGTATATATATGATATTTATAACAAAAGTATACCTATAGAGTCATTATATCATATATAAATACTTAATTTCCATTCTATAGGGGATAAAATAACATCGCTCATGTATACAGAAAACTACCACCTTGCATATAGATGTGATTTGTTTTTCACTAATACATTAAATAAAAGATAATACCGATAAGTTTAATGAATATATGTGATATAAATTAAATAATTATAATATTAATGACATATTTATCATTTCAAAAATATAATAAATCATTTTCCTTTTTACCTTTTCACTCATTGAAAGATGATAACATCGTTCATGTATGTGTGGACTATCACGTTCAGGAATTGATGTGACTCTATTTTCATCCCCACACCACATGGATGACATGAATAAATAAATTTAAATAAATAACATAACATTATTATCATTATATAAATATAAAATATTACTTAAATTCTTTCTATAATAATCATTGGAATATGAAAACATTACTCATGCATATGTACAACCACCACTATATAAATGCCCTTTAGTAGCACTCAAAAAAGGTTTTAACAGAACTAAAAAAGCATTGTTTACCTCAACATTGTTAAAAGGAGTTTCCCCTTTACCAGTGCTAGTTTATCACAAATAAAGGCCCCACCTACTGAAATGTGCTTATTATATAACAACACACTGTATCAACCCCAACCCATAACCTACCAACCTATACACCAAATATATAATTTAATTAAAATAAATTTTACATCATGAATACAAGAAAAAACAATAATATATACATTTTAAACAATAGTTTATATAACTACATTTACAATTACTATCCACAAACATTTAAAAACATTAATTCTTCATCGTCTTTGGCACTCATGATCCCCTATCAAAAAGGTTTCCCACGGTATCCATTCCTAAACAAATCACCTCAACCCAAGAAAATAAATCCACCTATATAAGAAACAAAATATTATTTCAATAATATTATAAATAAATAAATTAATCATTAATATGAATGAATACATTAAAAAAGTCAACATTAAATAAAAAGTCACACTTTGAGTTATACCTGTCACACTATGAATTTTATTAAGGTGAGATTGATTCAAACACATTAAAAATGATGTATGGATCATTTTCCAAAACCATCTAAACAATTTGAATTAGTTTTATTAAATTTGAGTGTAACCATTTTTTAATGAAATTAATGTCAATTTTAAATAAATATACACTTGGAGCTATACCAGTCACACCGTGCTTGAGATTGAGGTGTGGATGATTCCTAGATGGAAAAAATTACTTATGGATAATTTTCCCAAAGTATCAAAACAATTCTAATGGGTTTTTTAAGTTTTTAGGATGTCACTTGTTTTTTTACTAAAATGTCATTTCTAATTGGAAGCATGCACTTTGAGTAATAATAGTCACATCATGTGTCAGTTTTATGTGAGACTGCTTCTAAATGTCATGAATAACTTAGGAACTAATTTCCAAAATTATCTGGACAATCCAAATTCATTTGTGTGGTTTTTAGTGAGTGACAAATGTTTTGAACTAAATTGTGAATTTTAAACTAATAACAGGATATTTGAGTCATATTGATCACACTGTACATCATATTGAGGTGAGGGTGATTCCTACATATCATAAAGGATTCATGGATTGTTTTCCTAAATTATCAAAGTAATAAGAATGTGTTTTCTCAGTTTTTAATATGTCACTTGTTTCTTTTGATAAAATTGATGACAATTTTAAATAAAAGGATACACTGGGAGTCATACCGATCACACCATGCATTATACTGAGGTTCAAATGGTTACTACACATCCCAAATAACTCAAGGATCATTTTTAAAAATTATCAAAACAATCTGAATGTGTTTTCTTGGTTTTTAGTATGTCAGTGGTTCCTTTTTCAAAAATTAATGTCAATTTAAAATAAAAAGACACAATTAGAGTCATACTGGTCACACCATGAATTGTATTTAGGTTCATCTAATTATTACATTTCAAAAATGGAAATTGGAAAATTTTTCAAAAGAATCAAAATAATACTAATACATTTTCTCAGTTTTCAGTATGTCACTTGTTCCATTTGCTAAAATTAATGTCAATTTAAAATAAAAAGACACACTTAGAGTCATATCAGTCACACTATGAATCACATTGAGGTGTAGATGATTCTTACACATCACATATGATAATTGGATCATTGTAATAAATTATAAAAACAATTTTAATGTGTTTTTATCAATTTTGAGTAGGTAAGTTGTCCTTTTTACTAAAATTGACATTAGTTTTAAATAAAAAGATGCACTTAGAGTCATTCTGGTCACACCTTGAGTCATATTGATGTGAGAATGATTCCTAAACATAAACAATTACCCATATATCATATTCATAAATTATCAAAACAATTTGAAAGGGTTTTCTTAGTTTTTAGTACATCACTTTTTCCTTTTGCTATCATTAATGTCAATTTAAAATAAAAAGACACACTTGGAGTCATATCAGTCACACCGTGAATCAGATTTATGTTTGGTTGATTCCTACACATCAAAAATTACTTATAAATCATTTTCATAATATGTCAAACCATTCTAAATGCCTTTTATCAGCTTTGAGTTGGTTAGCTATCTTTTTTTACTATAATTGATGTAAATTTTAAATACAAATACACACTTAGAGTTATATCGGTCACAACATGTGTAATATTTAGGTGAGAATGATTTATACATATTAAAGATGAATTATGGATCATAGACCTAAAGTATAAAAATAATATTAATTAATTTCTTAGTTTTCAGTATGTCACTTTTTCCATTTTCTAAAATTAATGTCATTTTAAAATAAAAAGACACAATTGGAGTCATACAGGTCAAACCATGAGTCAGATTGAGGTGGGAATGATTAATAAACATATAAAATTACTTATAGATCTTTTACCAAAATTTAATAAAATATATGAATTCATTTTACCATTTTTGAGTATGCAAGTTTTCCTTTTACTAAAATTGATGTCAATTTATAATAAAATGACACACTTTGATTCATAAATGTCACACTGTTCATCAAATTGAGGTGAGGGTGATTCATTCACATACAAAATGACTCATGTAGAATTCTAATAATGTATCAAAACAATTCGAATGAGTTTTATTATTTTTTAGTACGTTAGTTTTATTTTTTATACTAAAATTTCATTTAAAACTAGAAACACACACTTTGACTCATAACGGTCACATTGTCTATTAGTTTCACATGGGAACAATTCCTACACATCAAAAATGATTTATGAATAAATTTTCTAAATTATCAAGACAATCTGAGTGTGTTTTCTTGATTCTATGTGAGTGATATGTTTTGAACTAAATTGTCAATTTTAAACGGATAAGAGACACTTGGAATCATACTGGTCACACTATGCATCAAATTTAGGTGAGGTTGATTCCTACATAGTCTAAATGACTTATAAACCATTTTAAAAAAGTATCAAAACAATTTAAATGTGGGTTTTTGGTTTTTTGTATGTCAGTTGTCTATTTTACTAAAATTAATATTAATTTATAATAAAATGAAGTACCTGGAGTCATCCCGGTGACATCATGTGTGAGATTCAGGCGTAGCTAATTCCCACACTTCCCAAAGTCTCAAAAAAATCATAACATCCAATGTTACCAGGATTACCATTGTATTTCTTTATCAAGCTGCCAACACCACATATTGAGTCAATATTGTTAGCCGAAAAACCATTCTCCTTGTTGAAAACTAGAAGAGTAAAGAAAGCTCTTCTACACATTATATCACAAGATGTTACCACAATTAGAACAATATCTTCCTCCACTCTTCTAGTTTTCAACAACAAGAACAGTTTTTCATCTAACAATATCAAATCAATATGCAGTGTTGGTAGATTGACAATGAAAATCAATGTAAATCATGGTAACATTAAGAGAGAGGAACATTTAATCTCTTTTATGGATTATATATAGTTTAAAGAAAAAATATTTCATCCAAAAAGATATATAAAAATAAAAAAATAAGTATTAGATAAAAATTAAGGGGAAAATAAATTAAAAATAATAGATAAAATGATGACAAAGTTAATAAAATAATTAATAGTAATTCACCTTTTCATGATAAATGTATACATTCTTGAATCATTTCCTTGTTTTCATTATCTTAGTTGTAGCCTTGAATTCCAATCTCTCGTGAGCATGAGAAACTTCAAACAAACCACCCCAAATCTAAAAAATTAGTCCACTTGTATAATAAAAAATTTTTTATGTGAGTAATACTAAAAATAAATAAATTAAACATAAATATAAAATAATACATTACTTCCATGGAAGTCATATCTTCATTCTATTTTTATACATTATTTATTTAGGTATGCTACCCATTCATTTCTAAGAAAACATATATCATCTTGTGAATATGAATATTTTCTATAATCATAGTAGTACTGAAAAAATATAAATACACAAAGGATTAATTAATATTTTAAATAAAATGGCAATTATCTTTGAAAATAGCTCTTCGGGGTTTCTAGTTTGTTCATGGAATATGAAATCTTTCATAAACTTACAAACATAATAACCACAATCTTTTATTTTTGTTTGTTTTAGAAACTTTAGAAATATTGAAAAAAATTAGTAATTTGTTCCGATATGTGTTTGGATAGTTAAATATTATTATATATACCCTAATACATGTCCAGTTATAGAACTTTTAAAGATCTTTATGTTTAACCCTTGCCCTCATACTTATTATTTATGATATTTATACACCGCCCTATCATAACAGAATCCTAATTAAAACATAATATAAATTATACAACTTGAAGTTTAGTTATAAAATGTTGTATATAGTGTATTACCAATTAAAAAATTCCTTAACGTGTTGTCATTTTGTTGGGTATCCATGCAGTGAATCCAAGAAATAAATCTTTAGAGTATCCAAATTAACTGTAATGATCATCCGATGTTTCATGAAAACAAAAATAGAAATAAGCAATTAATTAAATGAAAATATATTTGACATGATTAAATTTTAGAGTTTTACCCCTATATCATTTGTATTAAGAAGAGTTTGTCATCTGTATGTTTTATTTCAAATGATTTGGCTAGGTTTGTCACTATTTCATCCATTTTCTTGGATTCTATTTATTTTTGTTCTGTAGAGGTAGTGCGAGGACTAATGAGCCCAATTATTTTGCATTGGAAAAAACCTTCAATTGGAATTGATATATACACCTTCAAAAAATATGAAATTTATTTAGTCATAATTTACATAGTATATCATATTTTTGAAAATCAAATTATGAAAAAAATACCTCAGGTATACATTTAAAACTAAGGATCCTATCCATTAATAGTTTAGGATTTCATTTACATTATCAAAAGAAATGTAGTCTATAGCTTCCTCTATATACATAATTTCTTTATAATCAATTATGTGGCTTCTACCATTTTTTAACTTTGTATTTCATGAACCTTTAATGTTAGTAAATACAGATATTTAATGGGTGGAGTAAAGGTGGTTTGAGACTATATTTTTGTGTTTAAACCTACGTGAAAACCTATAAACTGTTATGAAAAATATAAATGTATACCTGCTCCTGATCTATAATATTGAGTGTGACAACATATCTTCCAGAAATTCAATCACCTGAAAGATACCAGGTGTGATGAGATTTCAGTAGACAAATGCTTTCCACACCAGACATGTAGTCGGTATATATTCAATAGCTTCCTTAACAACATATCGCTTCATAATACAACCCTATAACCAAATTTTATTTTTTACATACCCTTTAAAAATCTTTTTATACCATTCAATGGGGTACATCCATCTATAGTTTATAAGACCACATAGTTGAATCTCTCACACTAATTGAACTATCAAGTGAACCATCATATCAAAGAATTATGATGGAAAGAAAATTTCCGATTCATATAATATGATGATAATTTATCTTTCTATAGTAAGAAATTTCTTCAAGTCAATAACTTTATTGTATATATATTTGAAAAAGAAACAGAGATTGGTTAATGTATGTTGGACATTCTTGAAAAAATGTAATGTAAAGATACATGAATTATATATTGCATCAAAACATGGAATTCATGTGATTTTAGATCCTTTAACTTTAAATTAGTCATTGGCATGATGTTCTTGATATTCAATTAATAACCATATAGAACCATCAAGTCATTCAAGAAGATACAAACTAATATCTTTCCTACCTATAAAAAGTCAAATAAAAATTTAAATTTTCACCCTTCATTGGTACTAACGATTTCCATATTCCCATGTTAACAATGTATAACCTAGAATTAATTACATCCATTATTTTTCTAGGTTCACTTAGTAATGTTCCAATTACACCATACCATACATTTTTTTAACATGCATAACATCATGAAAATGTTTTACGTACAGAAATTTTTTTATCGTAATTCAAAACAAAATGATCTATTTTTCCAATTGGTTTTTATAAGGTATTTTAAAAATGTTTTTAAAAAATATGTATTCACATATTTTACTTTTTCAAATAGTTTATCACCTATTGGTGGAGGCGGTGAGTTACATTTTTCTAAACTTCCATCAAATGATGTTGAACAAGATTGATACTTATGCTGTGGAGGTTGAAGTATGTGATATCCTAGAAATAAATTCTTCAATTAAGGATTCAACCTAATTGACTATGTGATTTGTTCACAAAGAGGACACCCTTGAGTTCCTTTAATGTTATTTACTAAAAAATTTAAATCAGCATGAATATCATTTATCATCCCATAAAACATGGCTCTCAATGTGAAATCTTAATTTCTTGATGCATCAGACAACATAACACCTGAATCCCATAATAATTTTAAATCCTCGATCAATGGAGCCAAATAAACATTAATATCATCACTTTGTTGTTTTGGTCCTAATATAAGCATATATAATAGATGTATTTTAATTTCATGGATAACCAAGATGGAATATTATACTTTACCAAATAAATAGCCTTTTACTATAAATGCTTCTTTGAAAACCGAAAGGATTCACTCCATCTATAGATAATGCAAGAAAAAGGATTATTGAATTGTTTCCAAATTCATGATAGTCATGATCAATTTTTTACACCGAGGAATGTCTTTCTAGTGATGAATTTTACCATATTTATTTCTTGTATCTGTATGCCACATCAATTTCTCTACAGCCTACTCACTTCCATATAGGTACAAAAACCTTGGAATTGTTAGAATGTACCATACAACTCTTATTGGACCCAATTCATCTTTATTGTATCGAGAATCACCACACATTGGTAATTCTTTAAGTGGTTTTTGGTATTAAAAAAATAGTATATAGTCATTGGGAAGACATGTATTATTTCAGAGATCATACCCATTGAATGTAACATTTGTTTGGTGTTATATGTTTAGATAGTGAGCTCATTATATTTTAGGAGTATATTATTCAAGAGAACAAGTAGATTAGTAAAGATGGAATCACTCCCTCTGTTTCTTGATTTCAAATTATTTAGCTTTAATAAGGTTAAAAATGCTGTATATTTAATGCAACCGAAATTTAACGGAATCCTCGCCCAACTCTTTAACTACTCAAACAATTTTGGACAATAAAAAAGTTCATCTAAAACATTCCTTTTCATTTCCTCAATATGATCTTCATCATCATTCAGACCAATAATCACATCCTTGATATGGTCTTCTTCATTTTCCATACATAAAATCATATCGGATGATCCATAAAACGTAGTTATATCATATTCACAAGAAACATTCTATTTTCCCCTTGTTTATTCAAACATTTAAAACTTTTATCAATTATTTGATAGATCAAGTGTTATTATAACTCCTTTGGACTAATTATTCTAGAATAACAACAATGTAAACACAAACAAAGGATTTTAGAAGGGTCATATGCATGATATTTTTCAAACTTGATGAAGTATTTTACTCCACCATTATACTCTTTTGTTATACGATTGGCATTCATCCATTATTAATTCATATTCATCCTATTTGATTTACTAATATTAATATTTCACAATTTAAATACACAAAAGATTGTCAATCTAAATATCTCATAAAAATTCCTAGTGAGTGTAATAGAAAGAGACTTGAGGGGTTTTTTTATTCAATTACAACGAGTTTAAAGTTTTTTAAGGTTCATTAATAATATAAAAATTATTTAGTATTATTTATTTAAGACTTTTTTATATTACAAACATGATTCAATGGTTTTAAAACATTTATAATTTCGATTTTTAGAGCTAATAAAGGTTAATCAACTGTAAGTTCATGAGTAGATACTTTTATAGAGACCGAAATCATTCATGATATATATATCAAAATCATTTCATAAAAAATAGTCTTGATTTGAGATTATTATATGGATTGTTGTGAGATTTTAGTTTTATATAGGCTAATTAAATATATTGTAGGACAAGAAAAATTATTTTTACCAAGAAATCACTATAATGTAAATAGATTAAAAATCCCCAAACCACTCCAAGTTAATCAAGAACACCACCCAAAAAATAATAATCACCTCAAACCACTCAGGAGTTTCCAACTTCCTGAATTTCTAAAGATGACCAAACCATTCCATAACCTCCTGAGGATCTTGGTAACCTAAAAATGGAATGATGATGAATAAATAATTCATAAGGTGAAAAAGATCATCCCCTACCACTCCTTTTAGAGTTTGGGAAAAACCGATCCCTAGAAAATACAAATTTAAATAATAAGAGGATTTTCCCTAAATCATATCCTCGGAATGGTATTTCTGCCCCATATTAATACATTTCATAGAGGTGAAATAAAGAAACATGAAGCATGAATCTATCACCTTCATGTTTTAAAAGAAACTATAATGACATAGCCCTAATGCTCTCCAAGGGGTCAGATCCCAAAGCATAATCCACATGATAAAATAACACATCAAGGAATTTTAGAAATTTTAATTTCTATTAAAATCACACCCTTATCTCAAGAGGGGTGTAATCATTTTTCAAATACATATACACATTAAAATAAATTAATTTTATTATAAATAAAATCTATCTTTTCATGTTAAATCATTACCACAAATTAAAAAAATGTTCTCTAATTTTTCATAATTAAATCAAACACATATCAAAATTTTCAAATTAAATAAATTTATTTTTACAAGTAAATCATCACACATGTTTTCAAAAATAAAATCATTTATGAAAATTCACATTTAATTTCAATAACAATTTTTTTTAAAAAAATGAAAAGAGAGGAGAATCCATATTAAAAACATTTCACAACCATTAAAATAATTTTCATTCCTTCAAAACTTGGGTTTTAAAATTATCTCACTCAATAAAATATCCTTTTCCATTGAAAAATAATCTTTTATAAACAAAAAAAAGATTTTATGTCCTAAATAAAGTTAAGTATAATGTATATAGAAGCATAAAATTCAAGATCTATTGAATGAAAGTGATTATAAATCACTTCATTTAAATACAAGATACTTATATTATATATTAATTGATATAAGAATTAAAAATAATTGACTAACATCATAAGAAGAAAAAAGAATTTATAATAGAAGAACAACGAGAAAAATCATTCAAGAATAATGAAATTATTATAATATAACAAATATAATTAATATGAATTAAAATAAAAATAATTTTGAGAATAAAATTTAATTTAAACATTTGGTTTTTAGGGTATTAATCCTTCAACTATTAACCTCAATCGATTTTAAAAAAAACATAGAATCACTTTAGAACTCACTTGAACTACAAATAATTATACTTCAACAACTAGTTTGGTTCACTCCACATGGTATGGACAAAAATAGGTGAAAGAGAATCCCAATGAATTAATATCAATCAATTCCACTAGATCTGAAGTTAGAACATAGGTAAAATAAAGACAAGGGAAAGAGGAGTAAGATGCGTGCAAAGGAGGAGAGTTCGGTTCATTAAGAGAAAGTGAAACATGAGCAAGGGTGATGAATGAAAAAAATAAGCACAAACAAGATAATAACATAGATTTGGAGGTCTAGCGGTAGTAGTAGGGTCCAGTAGTAGGGGTGATGAAGGGAGAGGTGGCAGTGGGGGAAATAAAGGCGGTGGAAGAGCTCTGGTTCCATTAAATCTTGAGGCTCGAGTGGCGATAGAGTTCTGATAGAATTCTATTTATAAAAAAATGAAATGATTTTATCATTTATTTTTAGAAAGCAATGATAAAGGAGGATTATATCAATATAAAAATATAAATTTCTGATAAAATAGACCTTTATCAGCATTGTTTTAGCACTGATAAAGATACCATTTTATCAATAGTAAAAAAGTGCTAATAAAACACTTCTTTATTAGATATAAAAATATAACATTGATAAATACATATTTTATAAATTCATTTTTAGCACTGATAAAGACTTAATGTTAATAAATTATTTATAATTATAGAATTATAATAAATATATTTTTTATATCTATAATTATAATTATAAATAAAAGTATATTTATTTATAGTTATAATTATAACTAAATATATATTTATTTAAATAATTGTAAAATTAAAATTAATATATATTAATAAATTTATAAATTTATAATTATTTAAATAAAAATATATTTATTTATTTTTATAAGTATATATATATATATTATAAAATGTTGAGGCTTGAAGGCCTCTTTATTGAAAAAACTAAAAGGTATAAGAAACAGAGGAGTATACCAACCACAAGGGCCCACACAAAAATAGAAAAAGAGATTCATCAACCCAATCAAGAGTGTGTGTTCATACTATGGTGTGTGGGGTGACCACCACTACCATGAGGGCGTTTTCATATCCTCAAAGTCTTGACCTATGTCCATGGTCCACCACCATTGTCTGAGAGCTCAATTACCAAATATGTCTTTAGGTATTCATCTACAGATACTCCATCACACTTTTTTGAATAATCCTAACTACTGGATAAAGAAAGTAAGTCAAATGAGTTGTATGTACTAATATTCTGGTTACCGTTACTAGTCAATGGTTGAGTAGAGACACTACTTCTTGATGCCACATATGTTATGATTTCATCAACTCTCCCTACCATCTTAGGAGGAGGATATACAACCATATTTTGTGCATGTGTAGCCACATTTTGGATTGTATTATTACCAATTCCAAAAAGAGAAGAATCCTACATGCCCTACCCAGGTCTAGAACTTTTAAAGGACTCCATTCCATTGGAATCATGTCCGTTAGGAGAAGGCGCATTCCTTTTATTAGTTGATAATCTAGAACATATAGATAGAAGATCCTTACATTGAACATTTTCAACCTGCAATCTAGGATTCAGTACATTTGTATTATTAGTGGAGGAAACCTTAGCAGATAGTTGTTTTTAATTGAAACAACCTTCAAATTAGGAGAAGAAGAGGCTGCATATTCACATACCCTATCCAAAAATACAAGATGGCCACGAGAGTGATCTAACAAAACGGAGTGATATTGGGTCACATTGACTTTCTCAAGGGATGATAATTAACAGGGTTGAAAAATATTTTTAGACATACAAGTATTTTATACTACAATATCCCTTTTATATTTACGTTTTTTACTTCAAGAATTTACCACTATCTGCTCATTCCATAAGCTGCGACCAGCTTACATCTAAGCACATTGTTCCTTAATCTATTGGATATCATCCTAATCCTCTTTAATATTCATCTATTATACCCCTAGATAACATATCAATAAAATAAAATCTGTTTAATCTATCCTTGCAAGTAGTTCCATTAATAACCAACTGATTTTCTTCAATATTATCAGCCCAAGATAAGTGGATTGTTTCATTCATTTTTACAAGATAAAAAACCCAAAAACTTCATGAGTAATGTATTAATAATTATAGGGGGGTCTTCATTGGTAGGACTATGGAAAATCTCAATGGGACCAACATCAATGGATTTAATCTATCCTAAATACGCATTTAGATCTTGATAAATAAGACCATCATTTTTTAGTAGGAATCTATTATTTAAACTTCTTTCAATAGTGATAAAAGTCATGACCTTTGTTTTGAATGTTAGAGTATACTAGATCACTTCAACATTTCTCATTTTAATGTCCAATAATTTGACATTCAATAAAAAATGGATGTGTTTTTCAAATTCATTCTGAATACTAATCTCATATTGTGGTATGGATAATATCCTTTTATCTATCAAAGTGGAACTTATATCATACTCTACTAAAACACATGAAAAATTACCATAACTAATAGTTTATGTGGAATAATCCATCCTTACCAGGACACCAATTATAGAGGTTATTTCATAAAAAATTTCAGCTAGCCATAGAACCCAATTTAGACCATGTATTTTGATCCATACCTATTTATATGTGTCTCTGAAATCATTTAACTTGAAATCTAATTTCTATTAAAAAAGACACAATGTTCTAGTCCTTAGATTTATAGAGCCAATGCACCTTGATTTCCCTTGAGCTTAACATAAGGGAATAAAATATGGAAAATCTCTCATCCAAGTGAGATGTATTTGAAATCCACAAAACTCAAAATACTGGCTAAACGTGGAACTAAATAAATAATCTTCCAGAGCCTCAAACCTTTTTCATGAATGGACCAAAGGCCATTGATTTTTATTTATTTTTGGATAATACCCTTTTATGGGTTGCGAGGGAACCTTTACATGGTCCGTAGGCCTAGTGGCATGAGTCCCATTACATGTCTCGATGGTCTAGAGGCACAAGGCCTAGTATATGAACTGAATTTTAGACCTTGAAACTTGGAACTTCCCCTCCCTACAATCTTTAATATTGAAGGCTTCTACTCTCCAGTTTTCTTGGATGGTTGGCTAGCATGTCCCCATGCATAGCTGCATGGGACCCAGTACCGATGACAATTGCCATACCCTCTCATTCTTCCAATATGGTTAGCTCTGCTCTGGTGGATGCTACTTTCTCTAAATCCTCTTATAGGACCTGGTCCTGTGTGGTCTTCCTGGGTAGCTTCGGGGTCCCTATGGTCCAAAATCCCTATGACCCATAGGCCTCGGTGTCCCAAAGGCCGTTTGACTTGATAGCCTTAGTGGCCCGAAGGCCCTGTGATCTGAAGGCCTTTGATGGGCCAAAAGCCCTAAGACCCATAGGCCAAAACTGGTGGCTCGAAGGCCCAAATCGAAAGAATAGTTCTTGGTACTATAGTACTGAACATTACCTGCTACAGTATTGCTATAGTACTACTACAATAACTCAAAAATTCACTCCCACCTGGATTAGAACCGAGGTCTTTCGGATTCCACGCAGGAGAAATTACCACTTGGGTATGGGCTCATTGGTTGGGTCTCATACTTTTCAACAGAGATAGTCGCGAAATTATTGAATGATTGCACAAGTCTATACGAGCCGAGATAGCATCATATGATGCTAAAACATGCACAATTGACCCTTTTTTGATGATTCGATGTGGAGCCCCATTCACCAAAGGGATAAAAGTGCCTCCCAAGAAACAAGAGAAAGAGGAGAGATTCTTCAAAGAATCTTTGTTTCATTCCTTTATTTTCTTAGCAGTGGACAATCTCCAAAAACTTGCATAATGAATCAGATCAAAAGAGTTAAGCTCTACACTTCTCGGGTGATTTAGGCCATTATGTTCATCATTGAGTCATCGAGCGCTGCCTCTCCCCTTCTTCCATCATATAAAATATAAAAATATCAATGTATAAATAAATAAATATTTATTTAAATAGTTATAAAATTATAATAAATATATATCATTAAATTTAAAATTTTATAATTATATATGATAAATAAATAAATTATATATAATCAAAAAACTATAAACATAATAAATATATTTATTATAATTTTATAATTATTTAAATAAATAAATTTTTATTTATAATTATAAGTATAAATAAATAAATATTTATTTATAATTATAACAATAAATAAATAAATATTTAATTATAATTGTATATATAATAAAAATATCTATATATATTTAATATTTATAAATATATAATAGTATATATTAATATAATTATATATAATTATAAAATAATAAATATAAGAAATATATTTATTATGATTTTCTAATTATAAATAATAATATATTTATTTATAGATATAATTATAAAAATACATATATTTATTTATATAATTATATTATTTTAATAAATATATTTGTTATATTGATTTTTTATTAAATATATTTATAAAATTATAAATATAATAAATATATTTATTATAATCTTATAATTATTTTAATAAATTAATATTTATTTATAATTACAAATCATAATAAATATATTTTTTATATTTATAATTTTATAATTATAAATAATAAATATATTTATTATAATTTTATAATTATTTACATATATATATTATTTATAATTAAAATTATAAATATTTGTATATATTTTTAAATATATTTATATACTTTTATATACTTATAAAAAAATAATTATTATAAATATATTTATTATAATTTTATAATAATTTAAATACATATATATATTTATAATTATATTTTTAAATAAATATATTTATAAATATTGGTATATAATTATAAATAAATAAATAAATGTATTTTTTAATATATAAATTTATATATTTATAAAATTATAATAAATGTATTTATTAAAATTTTATAACTATAAATATATATATATATAGTTATAAAAATAATTATAAATAAAAATAATTATACATTTATTCTTATAAATATAATAAATATATTTATTATTTAAATATATTTATTATAAATTTATAAGTATTTATGAGAACATAATAAGTTCATGGGTATAACATGAATGAATCATACGAGTGTTAATTTATAAATGAACATTTATAAAGATGAAAACATTACATATGCATGTGTGTCATCATAATATAAGTAATCTTAACATTTAGAACAAAACTCACAATCACATCAACAAATAAACCTTATGATCACATAGTGTCAATTATACTCACACATTAATATATAATCATAAATAATGATAATCTTGTCCATGAATATCATCATCGTCTCATGATATATATATACAGACCAAATTCATTAGATATATATATATATAATTATAATTATAAATAAATATATTTATAACGTATTTATATATAATTATAAATATATTATTATAAATATAATAAATATATTTATCATTTAAAAATATTTATTATAATATTATAATTATTTAAATATATATATTTTTATTTATAAAATTATAAATTCCTTTTCTAAAAAATTATATATATGTTTGAATTATATATATATATATATTAATATATCATATTTATATAAATTATAAACTTGTATTTTTTAATTAATGTATATAGATAAACATTATTTTTGAATATAAAAACAATAAATTTATATAAATTAATAATAGTTTTTATTAAAATATTTTATCTGCGTTAATTATAGCACTGATAAAACTATCCTTTATCAGTGCTAAAATTTTTTGATAATGGATAAACCTTTATTAGATTTGATAAAGTTGAGGCTTTTATCTACGCTTTCTACTTAGCACCGAAAAAATCCAGCACATCCCTTGCCCTTATCTATTGTAGTGGACCTACTGTCTCTATGATAGTAACATACTTCATTTCTCAAAACCATCATTCATGATTGATATTAAAAATATAATTGATACATAAATATGATAATTATTTCATGATTATTATTTTGGATATGATGAAACTGTATAATATGCACAAGAACCAGAACTTTAATGACAAAAAACATATGAGAAAATAAGGAAATTAACACCCGAAACAATGAAAATATTGAAATATTAACAATAAACAAGTGATAATATGATCATATAGGATATTATAAATATAAATATAGTTCTTTTATAAGTTAATAACATGTTTAAAACAACTATACAGGAGGTTAAAACACATTCAACCAAAAGGAAGCGTGAGGTAAGGGGTTCCGTCTCAATTTCATTTTATTGAGGAACGTTTATATGTTATGCACAAAGTTCTTTTATATGGTGAATACACTTCCCATTTCACATGTCATATCATGAATACACGATACTTAATGGTATTCTATATTTCTATTTTAATTGTTTTGTCCAAGTGTATTTGGCTTGAATAGTAACAAATAGTAAGGGACTTCGCCTCAATTTCACATCATTGAGGCATATTGTAATGTTATACACATAATTTCTTTTAAATGGTGTATATAATTCCACTATGGTATGTAATATCACGATTCCTATATAATTCATGGTAGTTTATGTTTTAATTTGAATTATTTCATCCAAGTGGATGTTGCATAAAAGTTACTATGTTGTAAAGAATTTCATAACTCAATTTATTTTCATTAAGTTATATTACTTCTTCATTGTCTTTGATATTATATGATTATGTGTGTAATAAATTTTGATAATAATGTATTGTATTTGTACTTGTTTTATGAGGATATATAATTGATACACACAATCAATTCATTTTTTAATTCTCACTTCAATGTTATGATCATTGTAAGAGTTTGTATAATATCATCATATTTGATAATGTTTATTCTTGAATTTTAGTTAAACAAAATTATTTAATCATTGTCTAAAAAACCCATTTAATTTTATTATCCTATGGTTATTAATTATATTTTCATGTAATAGTACTATTATTACACTCAATAGTACATTAAATAACTAAGAAAATTCTTTTTTAAGAAAACCTGAGTTTATTTCTCTCTTTGCTCGGAGATCCATATTCTTCCAAAAACATGTTTTCTAAAAATGTTTTCAAAAATGTTTTTAACATTTTCCAAATTATTTATTAAATAAGTTTTTATCCATTTTTATTTTTTAATTTTTTTTCAAAGTAATCTTCATATCATTTTTTTAAAAAGGTAAGTTATTTACTTTACTGAAAATATGAAATGAATATTTGTTTTAGCATATTCGAAATGTACGAAATTTACTTCCATCATGACCATTAAATGTTTTAATGATATATTTATAATTTTAAAAGGTTATTTTAAAATAAAATTATTTTCCAAATGTTTTGTGAAATTTTATTTTTGAAAATTGATTTTTAAAATTAAAATGATATTTACTTCAAGAATGTTTTTAAAGATCTTTTTATGATATTTCTATTCACCAATGACAATAACCCTTTATTCTTATTATAATGGGTATAAGTTTGATCAATTCTATACTTATTATTCATATAAATGGTTTATGATCATTTCGACCAAGGAAAGTATTGACATCCAATTTCTTGATTCATTTTTGTAGTCATTAACTTTCCCTTGAATTATTCACTTTCATATGGGCATTAAATTTACCCTAAATATACATATTATTTATCATGAATATGTTTGTTTCTTAAACCATATATTTTTTCTATATATGGTGATCTATTTTGAAAATTATTTATTTATCTACGGAAATATTTATAAATCTGTATTCTTTACTTAATAAAAATATTTGATGATAAGACACATTATTCAGGAGTTAAATATATTATTTAATATTTAAGGAGTCATTAGGACATTCAATGATGGGTGGGGCCAAAAATTATATAGATCTTTAATGAATTGGTTGGTCTAATGTGACAAATCACTAAGCTAGCATTAAACATGTTTTTACTTAATGTTTTAAACCACCTTATAGATGATCTTGATAGTAGAGGTAGCATGATACCTGATATCATGAAGTCCAATATTTAGAAACATTTTTCATTAATAATTAAGCTATTATTATCCATGATATTATCTCTGGATGTATTTCATTCTCATTTTATTGATTAAATGGCATGTGTTTAGAGTTATTTACCATACCATATTGATTCTGTGTTATCTTATTTTCCATGATATTTTCACAATAATATTATCTCTAGATGTATTTCATTATTAGTTTATCTATTAAATGTATTATGTTCAGTTATTTACCTTAACATATTGATTATGACTTCTCTATTAATTATAATAATGTTATTTAAATGGCATGTGTGTTCAGTTATTAACCTTTTCATATTGATTATTCCTTATATAATCAGAAGAGAAAATTTATTGATCAAATGATATTTTTGTTCAATTATTTACCTTTACATGTTGATTATGATTATTTATTCATGATATATTCCATTTTAATTAACCCTTACAGAGCATTTGAGCTCGTCCTTATTTTTTTCTATTCCTAAGAATCCATGAAGTCTGCTATGATTGATATACAAGGATCTTCTAGTGGGAATAATGTTATTATCCAAAATTTTTTTTTTGAAATTTTTGTTTTCAAATTTAATGTATGATTAATGTATGTATCTAGTTTACCAAGATTACTAAACAATTCGGTACTTCGAGATATGATTCCTTACATATTATGATAATGTAACAAAGTAAGACACTGACTCTAGGTTACTGGGGTTAGGGTCCCTATAATTTTCTCACCCTCAAAAGTAAATTATTTTTTAAACTCTAGGAAAAAATATGTTTACAATTATAGTTTTATTCTCATTAACTTTCTCATGGCCATGTTATCTATTACTCTTTATTATTATTTAGAAATTATATTTCTCTTCTATGTCCATATTTTCACTTGTTGATAATGTTATACTTATCTGGGAACCCAATTATTCGATATTTTTGGTAACTTTTATTTTTCCCACTTCCCTTTTCAAAATAAGTTTTATTATCCTCTTGTAAGATGTGACTTTTCAAAAAATATTTTTTCAAATATTGAACCCTTGATTATTGAGATAAAAATTACGAGGAAATTATTTATTTAATGGGTAGGGGGATGTAACACCATAAAAGTTAGTACAAAATAATATTAATCTTGATATATTACATAACGCATAACATCAATCTTTATGTGAACCATATCATTTTATAAAAATATTATTATTTAAATATGAACATTATAATTGAGCTATTAAATTAGGGTCATGAATAGGAATAAAAACATTGTAAAAAATATGTATGAAGGTTTTACATAATGTAAATGTATTTATTAATATATAATAAATAAGTACTCAATTTTTAGTAAATTATTTTTATGCTTAAATAATATGTTTTCTTTAAAAAAGGGTTTTATTGTATTTTGTGAATGTAAATTATAATTAATTTATAAATTTTTAGAAACTATATTTTTGGAAATTTATATAATTTTTAAATAATAATTTCAATATTATCTTAGTGTGAATTTTTTTATTTTTCTAAAAAGATTTAATTTTAATCAAATAGTAAAAATTTACCGATTTTTTAAAAACTGTTATTTATTTTTATAAAATAATGTAATTTAAAAGTCCCATTATGTTTTTAATTTGATCATAAAGTAACATAAGACTAATTAAATTATAAAAAATCTAAGTAATTACATAAGAGTCAAAACTATACTTGATTTCGTTATGGGTTAATTTTTTGTCTTAAAAGAGCTTGTTTCTCAAAACTATTTTTTATTTTGTTTTGTGAATTTATATTAATATTGATTTCTAACAATTTTAGAAATATAATATTTAAAAATGGATTCTATATTTTTAATATTGAGTTTCAAATTTTTTAAATAGTTACCTTTTATTTTTTATCATTATAAAAAGTAACCATGGTAAAGATTTGTCACCTTGTTAAGGATAAAATAAGTAAATCTGGGTTAAAACTATGGGGTGAGGATTTAAAATCTATGTAACACTTGAATTTATCCTTTTTTATGATTTTTTTTACCAAATACTTGTTTATGTATTTAAATAATTTATTTTAAAACAATATATTCAATATGGAACATATTCTTGACTTTTATTAATATAAATTATATTTTATCCAAATTTGAAACTATTTTTGGGTCTTTTCATTTAATGGTATGGTTGGAAGGTTACATTAAATTTTAGATTGATAAAAAAGTATAAAAACGTTTTTTATTATTTAATTTAAAAAATTCATGTAAATCAAATTCATACTTGATTTTAAGGTGAAATGATTTTTATGCTAAAATAAGAAATTTTCCTAACAACTATTTTTTATGATATTTTTATACTTGTATTAAATTTAATTTCTACCACCTATAGATTTTGAATTTTATAAAATAGATTATAAAATTTTAATTATAATGTAATTTTTTTACAATTCCCCTTTTATTTTTGTGAATATAATAATTTTATCATGGTAAAAAGATAAGTTATTGTGGTTAAGGTGAATTTTGGTTTAAAATGGGGTTAACTGGAATAAAAAACTTAAAATGTCTCCAAAACTTGTCTAAATGTGATTGGTTGAGTTTTATTCAAACCTATCATATCTTATATATAAATTTTGGGTTATTTGGAACCACTTTACATGATTATGATATATATTGTATTTAAATATTTTAAGTAATTCAGAGTGTATCCTTTATATCACTTATAAAAGGGAACCTCCTCTACTCCTTTCTTCAAAAAGATTGATGACTCTATCTCATAAAATAACTGAACTAATAACTTCATATATTCCTTCCTAATATTTTTATATATTTTATTTTTCTTCTAATACCATCATAATAATGCTTAGGGTGTAATCCAAATGTGGTCTCTCAAAGAAGATGTAATCGTCTTACCTGACTCTATATTTGTTTATTTTTTCATATAATTCCTATAAATATATTATATCCATCATAAAAATATTAATATATAATCATAAATATACTGATATATTGTTGTTATTATTATGAGACAATAATTTTCCACCTCTTTTTCATTAAATGGGAAATGAAAGTATCGCTTGTGCATACGTGAAGACTACCGCCTCCACATAACGATGTGGTGCATTTTCAATCAGTACTTCTCATGGATAGTTATTATGATAGATTTAATGTTAATAAATGATATTTATAATATATTTATTCTTCATGATATATGATATATTATCTACCTTCTTACCTTTCCATGAATTGGAAAATGAGAGCGTTGCTCATGTATATGTGTGGACTACCACCTCCATAAAGCAATGTAATTATTTTTTCATTTCCACTTATCATGGAAGGTAATAAAGATAGATTTACTTAATATCTGTAATATAAATTATATAAATATTATTCTTTAAATTTGAAGTAATATTTACCTTTTTCATTGTTTCATCTATTAATAATTAAAAACAACACTCGTGCGTATGTATGGACCACCGTCTCCATGAAGTGATGAAATTCATTTTTCATCACCAGTTTACAAGGATAAATATAAAGGTGAATATAGTGAATAAATGTGATTACTATGACATGATTTAGAATCTATAGATAATGAAACCATGAACAAGGTTCAAGGACCATAACTTCCAAACCAAAACATACATGAAAAATGAAACAGTTAACACCCTAAATGATGATGTTAATGAAGAATTGTTAATAAAATGGGGATAAGATGTTATATGTAAATATATATTTATTATACAGCGGGTTTGAACCTGTATGAAGAAAGGTGAGACTTGAGGTAAAGGTTTCTCATCTCACTTTTATTTCTATGAGGCATATTCCATATTCACCACTTGTTTATTTTTTGTGTTTTATATACTACACATGAATGTATTTTATGAATATTTTCATGAATATTATGGGAATTTAAAAATATATCTAAGGTTATCAGTTTTATGATGTCTTGATTCAAATATTACTAAAATGATAAGTTTTTTATGTTGCAATCTCACTGTTTACCAAGATTGTTTATGATTAAATTTCAAATGAGTAAATTATGTGATATATATCTCATAAATACCATATATTTTATTATACTATAGTTGTTTATAGAGTTTTATTGTTTCAATTTAACTTTCCACTCTTTAATACTCAAAAATACTAAAAAAATATTTTTAAGAAAAACTGACCTTATCTCTCCTCTTTGGTCGGTAAACTCACTCTTCCATATCCATGTTCTCTAAAATATTTTCAAGAATGTTTTTATTATTCTCAAAAATTTATTTAAGATTATTTTAGATATATTTGAATTTATTTACAATGTTTTGAAAAGAAAAATCTTATTTTTTCCAATTGAGGTTCTTTTTACCTTTTTACTAAAGGTATAAAAGGAATCATTGTTTTAATGTATACCACAAAAATGAATTTTACTACCATCATAACTACTATTTTCTTTGAATATTACTTTATATGTTTCCATGGTTATTTTCAAATATTTTTTTCCTAATATTATGATAATTATCAATTTTTAAAAAAGTGATTTCAAAATAAAAAGGGTATTTTACTCAAAAAATGTTTTAGTGACCTTTTAAAGGAATTTTTCATCTTCAAAAATATCTTTTGATGTTATTTATGATTCACCAATGACATGATCTAATGAAACCATCCTTATTATTTCTCTGGATGGTTATTTGTTATGATATGAAAGTCTTGATGAAACCCATTTTATTTTCCATGAGTTAATATATGATGAAATGAGAAATATTATTATGACCCTATTGAATACATATGAATAGACTATGATTATATGATGGTTGGGTATATTATAGTCCTCCAATATATTGGTTAATATGATATTGATATATAATGAACTGATGATGATACAAATAGACATGATTTCGAATATCCTTGTTCAAATTTTGATGAATGAGTATGATTGATTTTATTTGTGCTCAAAAGATTATGTATGAACATTATTGCGAATATCTATGTTCACATTTTTATGAATGTGTTTGATTGCTTCTAGTTATGCTCAAAATATTATGCATGGACATGACTATGAATAACTATGTTCACAATATTATGATTTCTAATTATTATGATGCTACATGCCTGTGTTACGACTCATGAATGATGATTTATTCTTTGACACCCTTATTAATCATGTTTTTGGATATTACATGATTTTAGAGTTATGATGTAATATTTTATGGGTATGCATCTTTTAAAGGTATCAGGGTAACAACCGAAGCTGGTGGGCTATGTATTTTAAAAATTTTCATCATCAGGATGACGATGCTTATAATCTACAACGATCCATGCCCTAATATAGTCCAAGGATGTCATATAAATTAAAAGTTCACATAAATTATAACAGAACAATATACATGTTTAGATCTTAAGCTGTTCCTGATTAAGACTAATCACTGGTGATAATTACTTGAAGGATCCCTCTAGATCATCCACACATGCTTCAAAAATCATTTGGAACATCAATACTGAAATTCAGAGTGCTAGTACAGAAATATGATGACTCCTTTGATGTCCCGACGATCACTACATCTACATGCCTTCAATACATGGGGAAGAATTAGATCCAAACGCCATGATTGAGAGATTATATCTCAAGAAAGTTTGAGAAGAGATATAGTCTCTAGATAAAATTGTATGAATTTTCATTAATCCTAAGTCGTTCTCCTCTATTTATAGTGGATTTACAAAATACCCGATAGGGTTCCCCATACCCCCATTTATTTAATTTCCACTATAAAAATAAATATGATGAACTAAAATGCATCAATATTATTTATTATTTTTATCACATTCTTGTAATATAATAATAAAATATATTTTGTGATAAATATGTATCATAACTAAACTTAAAATTCTCGTTTAATATTAAATGAACCTGGAATATTAAATGAATATTCATTCAATTAATATTATTCATCATATTTACTTAAATTTTAAATAAATTTAATAAATAAATTCAATACCAATTATTCTTTACTTGAATAATATTTATTTATTTATTTACTTGTGATCGATTACTCGGATAACATTCAAACCTTGTGGTGGGGTCCATCATGTCCAATATACCTATTCAATTGAATGAGATAGATTCTTGAATACACTATTGTGTGTGACCCTATAGGAACCTATCTCAGTAGTAGTGAATAAAATCCACAAACCAAGTGTGGAGTCTAGAAACCCATTTAGCCTCCTAAAGAGATAAAGAATGTCATATAAATGAAAACCAACCTAGAGACATGCATTGCATACAATAATATATTTATCTATAGATATATCATAAAGAAGGACAGACACTTATGTCATCGACCTTTTCTTCCATTATTATTATTTTATCTAATAGGATGGATTAACCTTTGGGCTACCTTGGACAAGGATATATAAAGGTACTACCATCCTATTCAACAAGGTGTGCGATATATTACTTCCTAAACCCAAAAGTGACAAATCCTTTATTGGATATTCAACCAATTTCATACCACCAATGATACACCCAACTCAATCTACATTTCTATGATTTCAGTATCATGGTTTTTCCTTTCATCATAGTACGTGATCAAAGGATACACATTGATAATGATCTCAAGTCAAGATACCAATACACATGTCCGTAGATAAGAAAATCCAATGACACCCAAAACACGTGATGTTCCTATTGACAATTATGTCCTTATGATACCACTACTAGAGATCACCAAGAGAAGACTTCATGAGACGAAGTCTCAATGCTTACGAGTCGCCAACACCTGATATTTAATCATGAGTTATGTCTAGTTTTTATCCTGTATCTAGACTATAAAACCTTTTTTTAAGATTAATGTCACAGTATCTTGAGGTTCCCATTATATCCTGGGATCTTCTATAACCTTTTGATATGATAACTAATCTATGGAAATTAATATTTCAATAGTAGATACATAAATATCTACACTATAAGGGTAGGAATACATCATGTATATATAACTATATACACAATTTGGTAATCAAATGTATTGATAAGTTGGGTCTAGGGAACCCAATTTTACATTAATATTACTTACACTAGATCCAACTTGCTAACCATACTTGTTAGCTTTCACATGATAAAAACTATGTTTTTGTTGAGTAATAGCTTTAGCTACTGGGTCAACCACAATTCTGTCACATGTCCCTTTTGTTATATGCAATCTCAACTCCTTGAGTAAAACTCCTCTAGAGATGGTTTCTCTAAGTATATCCATTTTTTACACTATTATAACTTTTCATCTTGGATAATACAAATAACATAATTATCATTATGAAAAAACCTTACTTGGTATGTGTGATTCCAAGAATTGGAACAAATCATGGCATTTAATAACTACTTCTTAGTTACCATAGAAGCTGCAACGTACGTGGTATTTGCAGATATGACAACCATTTTATTTTATGAGCTTGTCTCACTCAACATCTTTGCCTTATTGTTATATTAGATCAAATTTAACTATAGGGAGAATAGTCAGTGTCCCACAAAAACTATTATCCTTTCCTCTGAACTTACTATGTACATAACTTTTATACTTTCTTAAGTACAATAAGATAATTTTGGCTACTTCACTTTCAGTTCTCTTAGATATAAATATTATCTTCCTTCTATAAATTTTATGTTGGCAACAACATATTCTATAAATATCTTGGAATACATTATTGATCAATCACAGAATCAGATACAACTCTACTCACTACTTAATGTCCTCCTATGTTATTGCATGCCTACATGGAGAGATTTATGCCATGTATCACTCTCAATAATTATTCTCTTTAATTGTTTCAACTTGTATTTTTGAACACTATGTTAGTACATGTGAGATTAAATAGGTCAAATAAACCATTAGATCTACCTCATTAGATCAGGTTCCCTAGAACTTAGGATTCTTCTTTAAGTCAATCATTGGACAATTTACTTTCATCCTGGCCTTAACTAATTGTAAGACCAATATATTTTTTACATATGTTGATGAACGTATTTTACTTGGAAAACAATAGTGTTCCTACTAACCTCTACTGGAAACATGGAAAATATTTATTCCAAATGATTTCTCTATTATCGAGGTTCTTAATTTAATCCTAAACTAGATTTATGTAACTTGGAACCTTATTGGTATTCTGTGACGTCACCATCCCTTTTTGGTTGCATCATATAGACACCTTCCATGAAAATTGATCTTAACATCCAACTTCCAATTAAATGATCATATAAAGTAGCTATGGAAAGTAAAATTCTAATGGATTTAGGAAAACCTAATTCTTTTTACCAATCGAGCCTTTTTGGTTCTTCAATTGTTCCATCCATGTATCAACTCACTTGAATACCAACCCCAATATTTAACTTATAACACCCTTTGCATTTTGATATGTGGAATACATTATTTAATTTTAATTGAACTGGTAAATCATAACCGGTTTTCATATACTGCTTAATTGTAGGAAATATTATTCTCACAAAATAATGTATCACTGACTACAATGAATATAACACCATCACCATGGTTTTAAACATCATACACGGTATATGTCACTAGAACATTCCCTTTCCACATGTGCTTATGGAACTAGTTCTGATGCCATCTACATGTGCATCTCAACCATTGACTAAACATAAGTCAATATTTATCCCAATATCTCTAATATACAGGTGAACCCTTATATACAAATGTATTCTATCAGTTGAATACCACTTTTCTATATTAGGGATTTATATAATATCTTAAGAAACCATTAGGATAATTATTTAGATACACAATGGGATTAATTTTATGTTAGTTGTTTATATCCTAACAAAATACTTTCATCTAAACACATGTCTGTATTACATAATGAAGTTACATCATAATATGTCTCATACGATATCCATTTTTCATTATAGTTGCCATATGGTTATGATATTTCATAGTTATTTTCAAATCATGTCTTGAAAGATAATGAAATTCTCTACAAGTTGTAACATTGATACTACTTACATCAATACTTTGATGTATAAAATGTGCATTTAAGAATTGTGCCAAGCTACATTTTGTTGATCAATGTTAGCATGTAAGACTTATCATAAATCCTCGATATAAACATCAATGCGTGATATAGATAATGTAATGTGCATATAGGAATTACTCCATGCTAAATTATATTGATCAAAGATTACGTGGTCAAGATTTTATTTGTTATGCTGTCCCAAAGAAACTCATATATTCTAACCATTCCTATACGTCACTATAAAATTCCATAATTAATTAAAGGAATATTATGAAGTATATTTGTACCACCATATTACCCTTGGAATAATTAACGCTCTCTTTTTGAACTAATTTTGAATGTTTTTTAGCAAAAATTTATTTATAAAGGTTTTTTGTCCTAACTAAGGATGTTGATAATACCAATTGTTTTTAAATTCACCATTACTAAATAAAAAATTGGGTATATACTTGATGTGCAATTTTAGTATTACTTGATAAACAATTATGTTTCCACAAATAGGTATAAAATTATTAAATTTTATATTCACCACTTATTTCCTATGATTCAAGTACCATTGAACTATTGGTTGAGTATGAAACACCATAAACAACATTCATTTCTGAACATGGAATGATGTATCCTTATGTACAATAGAAACATAGGATACATATTTTCATTATACTAAATAATAAATGACTTAAATCATTAACTTGGCAATTAGAAGTTATGTGTTTCTCACCGCTTACTTACGAATCACCCTTTCTCAACCGCATGGAGAATACACCTAACTTCTTGTAATGTTTCTATTATGTACTTGGTTAATATATTTCAAAACACACATGTGAAATTCATATTATATTTAATAACCAAGTAGTATGGTAGAAACATTACATTTTATGTTGATGAATATACCTGAAGAAGAAGTGATAACTTTCTTCTTTATTTCTGTTTATTGCATATAAACTTCCATAGAATTTATTTCAAGTTATGTATTGAAAATAACCTCCTATTTAATTATTGACCTCATTCCATTGAAAGATGTTGTGAACGTGTCTTTTTCATTAGAATTTTCATTGGCCTTTTCACTTTGCCTTTTAATTTGTTTTCCATAAGAATTAAAGATTAATCAATCTTTTATATTCTTATTTACTGGGAAAACCTTACATAAATGGGTAATGAATCTTTTACTCCATCCTGTTCATTTTGTAATCTTAAGAGAAAATGGAGTAATCGGGTGCATGAGTGGGATGCCTTTAAAGATCGTGATTTGTCTTTCATATTTACAAATAACTAGTGTAATCATCACATTCATATCTTGCATCAGTTTCTCCTTGTAAACAACTTAGAGATGAATATACATGTGTAATCAACAATGTCCCGATGTTTTAACCACAACTAATATTAGAAATTGATGATAGTATTGTGACATAACCATCATATGTATTAGACATGTGTCTCCTGTAATAAATATTTCACCCTCACATCCCGAGGTGAATTAATAGATATATGGTTACCAACAACACGAATTTATGATATAGTAGTATTGTGCACAAGGTCATGTAATACACTTTATAAATTTATGCTAGTTTGGACATTAACGTTTTCAATGATTATCATAGTTTATCTTGTGGTATTACTTGAATTTTACTACAAAAATAAAATCCTATAATATTATCACTTTTATAGTGATTATTGATTAGACATTGTTGATTATTTATATCTTTAAATGTATCCAACTATTTTATCAAATTCTAGGAACCCTCTGAACTAGAATCAGAATACTCTATCAAATGATTATTATAGTGGAAAGGATTCTTGAACTTCCCCTCATATTCTACAAGCTACAGCTATGCCACTACTTGGAGAGTTCAATGCACACTGTTGAATAGACAACCACATTAACTCATGGATTCTTGATCTATTGGGTGATCTCCCAAATTTTTGGAATCAAAACATTTATTCCCTCAATGCTTGACTCTAAAATGATATAAATTTAGCTATAGATAATCCTTACTACCAATTTAGTTAAGTCATCCCACCACTATCATAAAAACTCACCTATTTTAAGAGGCACCCTCACCTATGGCATGATGGGAACCCCAAAAACCCAATTTTGTTAAAAGTTTAATGATGGGAGGTAATTAGGACTTAATATTTATTGGATGTTTTTTTTTGTTTTTCTTTAAATAAATGTAATCCATTTATATTAACCTTGTTTTTCTATGTTGTCGTGATCATAACAGAATGTTAATAGAGAAACTTTCATCGCTTCTTTATGAATTTTATTATTTATTATTTTATATATTTTCCTGCCATTATAAAATAAATAAAATAAAAACTAAATATATAAAAGAAATTAACTACTTGACTGATCTTGAGAATCTAAAACATCCCAGGGGAATCATACCTGAGTTGTCGCATGAATCTTGATGCAACTCACCCCCGTCTAGTATGTCTGCTACACGTATTGAGTAATGCCTAAACTTTATGTTTTCTACATCTTACATCGTCCTCGTCTTGGTAGGGCCCACATCACATTTATAGTACTTCCTTGTATTTGGGAGGTTTACGTTATGTCTTACACCATCTTAGTCAAAGTATAAGAATACTCACTCATAGGCGAGGAAGTCTAGGGGTGAAATATACATATCATAAAATGGACACATATCCCCTTATAAATATTGACCGTAAATAAATGGCGATGTGAAAACCATCTTAATTAATTAAAAAACATTGCATGTAGTTAAATAAATAAATAATGAAAAAAACAGGTCGGTGCTCAAGTCCATTAAGTGGGTAAAATTAAAGCATGAAAAAAATTAAATTTATTTAATTTAAGTACGAGGGTTATTTACTTTAATTTAATTAATTAATTAATTCAAATTATTTAATTATATTTGGTCAACAATTTATTTAATTTTAATTCCAAATATCAAAATGAACTAATTAATTTAATTTAAGACCAAAATTAAATTAAATTTTCTTGATTTTATAATAATTAATTTAAATCCAGAATTAATATATTAATAAATATAATTTAATTATAAAATTAAATTAATTAAATATATATAAAATTTGAATAAACTGGGCAATAAAACTTGATGCAAGTCCTGTATGGGTCTGGGGGAACTTGTGCAGGCCCATTCTAGTCTAGGAAAAACCTGTTTGGGGCTATTACTGGCCAAGAAGGCATGTCCATACCCATTTCAGTTTTGGAAGATCCACTTGGACCCAAAATAGGGCATATCCGGTCCAACAGGGGTAACCTCATGCCTATTTGTTAGATCTCATCTGATTGAGGCCAAGGCAGTCCGATGACACTAGTGTTGCTTGAGGGTTTGGTAGTGGCTATGCATTATAGGATGGGTGGTTGGGAAAAATCATGTCAAGGTGGTCCTAAGTGGGTGGCATGGCTGAGATGAGCCAGACAGTCGGACGAGGGAGTTGCTGCCAGATCTGGGTAGCCGGAGTAGTTCGTGATGGGTGGTGGTTGACTGATTGGTCCAGCAATGCAAGGTGAGGGCCAATTCTCCCCCTGGGGGAGTGAGACTCTATGAGTGCAGTGACCTAATAATGTTGTGCACCAGGTCTATGGAGGTAGAAAATCTAGAGGGATGGCGTGCAGCTGGGGGGTAGTGTCTGTGACTGCTGGGTGTGGTGGAGGAAGATCCGGCTGAGGAGGTGCCACCACTCGGAGGTGGGTACATCATGGATCCCAATCAGGGCACCAGATTTTTAAGGTAGATATGCTGGAAGGGGGTCCCCTCTCCTGTAAAAACCTATTTTTTTGGACTTTAAACTTTTTGGTTCGACCACCCCCACTTATTTTTTATTTTGTCTGGTGTGGGTTTTCTCCACACTTTTTAAAAAATTTCAAACAGTCTATTATAATAGGCTTTGATTATAATAAGCATAAAATTATTATAATAAAATAATAATTTATTATTATTATAATTTAATATAATTATAGTATTATTATATTAATATAAATTATAATATTGATATTTTTTCACAAAACCAATATAATTTTCATTGAATGGAAACCAGTCAGAGTTTCACTGATTTTTTTTGGGATTCACAAAAGACGCCAATTCAAAAATATATATGAACGGTTCATAATTTTAATACTTGAAAAAATGAATGATTTCAATACATAATTTTTTTTAATAACTGTATCTTGTCTATCTGACCATGGATTGAATCACGGTCCAATATGTTGGGTCCATTTTTAAACCCCCATTTTAAATTAAATGAAAATATTTTCCTTTGGATCATATAATTTATGTGATTGCTCTGATACCAATTGAAGGTATCAGAGTCACACCATAAGCCTCTGGGTGGACTATTTTAAATATTTTTATCATTGGGATGATAATACTTTCTATCTCTGATGATTCGATCCCCGCTACGGTTTGAGGATCTCACGTAAATTAAAAGAGAAAGAAATTAAAACTAAAAAACATAATTGTTCAGATCTAAAACCGATCTCAACTGAAACTCATCACTAGTGATCGTTACTTGAAGGAAGAATATCAAGATCCTTCAATATTATCCACACACACTTAAAAAATTCTCTAAAATTTCAATCATTGAATTTCGGGTGCTAGCATGGAAATCCGAAGATGCCTTCGATGTCTGAATGATCACTAAATCGAAGTGCCCTCAATGTGTGAGTGATAATTTGATCTGAACGCCTGGATCAGGAAGTTATCTCTTTAGTAAGTGGGATAGGAGATAGAAGCTATAACAAAAAAATCCATGAATAGTTACTAATCCAAATCCACTCTCCTCTATTTATAGTGGATTGACAAAATACCTGATAGGGTTCCCCGACCCCCGTTTATGTAACATCCACTAAATGAATAAATATGATGAACTAAACTGTTTCAATATTACTTATTATTTTTATCAAATTATATTTAATATATATAATAAAATATATTACATGATGAAATTGAGTCATAAATCGACTCTAAATTCCCACATAATATTAAATGAACCTCAAATATTAAAAGAATATCCATTAGATTAATATTATTTATCATATCTACATAACCTGTAAATACATCTAATAAATAAATTCCATACCAAATATTCTTTACATAAATAATATGAAGTTATTTATTTATCTATGATCAATAACTTGGAAAAAACTCAGACCCCGTGATGGGGCCCACCATGTCCAATTTACCTATTCAATTGAATACGACTAATTATTGAATACACTATTGTGTGTGACCCACTAAGACCTTTTCTCGATAGTAGTGAATAAAATCCATATACCAAGAGTTGATTATATCAACCCATCAAGGCCACTAAAGAGATAATAAAAGTCATAACAACAACAACCATCCTACGAATACACACTATATACTATAATCTCTTTGTCTTTAGATATCTCATAAATCAGGATGCACACTTGTGTCATCATCCTTTTCTTAATATATTAATTTTTGATCTAACTAGATGGATTTATCTTTGTACTACCTTTTAAAAGATTTATAAAGGTACTAACATCCCAATCAATTAGGTCTGGGATATATTACTTCATCAACCCGGAAGCGAAAAATACTTTTTTGACCATTCAACCAATGTCATACCACGAATGACGCACCTAACACAATCCACATCTCCTATATTTCAATATCATGATTTTTCCTTTCACCAAAGTACGTGATCAAATGGAACACATTGATAATGATCTAAATTCAGGAGACCGATGCACATTTCCATAGATAGGAACAACCGATGGCACCTAAAACATATGGTGTTCTTCTTGACGGGTCAATCCCCATGATCTCACTACTAGATATAACCAAGTGTGTACTTCACGAGATGATGTCTCAATGCTTATGATCCCCTAAAACCTGATTGCCAAAAATTAAATGTGTTTAGTCAGTATGATATATCTAGACTATAGGACCTTTTTTTAAGATTAATGTCATAGTATCTCGTGGTTCTCATTATAGCCTTTGATCTTATATAACCTTTTGATATGACAATTAATCTATATGCATAACAATTTTAATAGTGGACACTGAAAAGTATACACTATTATTTTAAGATTAAATCATGTATATCTAACTATATACATGATATGGTATTCAAAAGTATTGAAAATTTAGGTCTAGGGAACCCACTTTTATGACATTTTTTACATTGAGAACATGCACTTGATTATGTTAACATACCCTTGTGATCATATTATGCTCACTTATGATTGATACCTCCCATGTTTACCCTTAATAAGGACCTGAGATCAACCTTTCTTATGTTTCCCTTCCCCAAGTTTTGATGTAATTTACTAATTATGATAAGGGTACTAAATATGAATAATGTTTATGGGATATGATTATTTTTTTACATAAATAAGTTTATTATGTATCTATTCTCCAATGAAATTAAAACGTTTTCGTTATGGGGAATTCATTATTATAATATGTATTTAATATTCATATAAAATGTTGTAATATTTATTTAAGTAATTATTCTTTCACCTTAAAGGAAATATCAATACTTATTCATTAGTACTTAAGTATATTCTTAACAGCAATCCAATGACCCTCACCAGGATTGGTTTGGTATCTACCAATTATGATCAAAGAATATTTGATGTTAGATTAAGTACATAACATGGCATACATGATAGATCCTATGTAATATTCATATGGAATCTTATCCACTATTTCTAAATCTATAGAAGGATACGAAATCTTTATAACAGTCATTCCATGAAACACTAGTAATAACCTATTCTTGGATTTTTCTATGATAAACTGATTTAGAACTTTTCCAATATATGTGTTTTGGCTCTCTCTAAGAAACCACTTGGATGTATATATATTAGTATAAAAACCTAGTATGTAGGATTCTTCACCAATGTCATTCATCAAGATGTATTTTCTCAACCAAACCATTATAGAATGTAAAGTCAGAATATCATTTTCAATAAGTAGTTTATCATCCAGATACAATATCATCAATACCACAACACTCCCACTAAATTACTTATATACATAAGAATTATCAATTTTCCTGATAAAACAAATTTCTTTCATTTCATCCTCAAACCATATGTTCCAACTCTAAGAAGCTTGCCTCAATCCATATATGGATCTTTATAACTTGAAAATATTATTGAACTCATTTGGAAATTCAAATCTTTCAAGTTGTATCATATATATGTCCTTGACTAAATTCCCATTAAGTAAAGTGGTTTTAAAAACCACTTGATATATCTCATAATAATAATATTTTTCCATGGAAAGAAATATCTAAATAGACTTTTTCATTGCAACAAAATAAACATTTTCTTTATAGTCAATACTACAAATTTGTTTATAATCCTTTTACTCTAGGAGGTATACACTTTACCATCTATATTTGTTTTTTTAAAACCCACTTGAATATTATTGATCTTATCCCTTTAGGTTAATAAAAAAAGTTCCAAAATTGTGTAGTGTATATGGAGTATATCATAGATTTCATATAATTTATCCATTTGTTGGAAACTCTCAATGGAATCTCATTAAGTAGTGGATTAATCATCTGTGGACATTAATTCATCATCACTTACTACAATAAAACCATAACTATTGGGATATACAAAAATCTCACGAGGACTTCAGGGTTCTCATATTACTTGAGTAAATTGTTCTTCCACAAATAGATATGGTATAAACTCAAATTTCAACTTAGGAACAATTCTTTTTTATTTTCACTAAACTTATCCAAGATCAAATTTTCTCCCACTAACTTCTTGATTTATCTAACGTATGGGCATGTTTTTTATAATCTAAATGTCATACATATGTTTCACCACCCAAAATCATAATAGATAACCAATTAGGATGTTTTCCATTCCATATCTCAAACAATTTCATTATGACTAATGAAGATAGAATATAGTAAATTATACATTCAATAATTTCTAGAACATATCCCAAAATGAAATAGGAAAGTCACAACAACTCCTCATCAATCAAACCATACCTAACAAGGTACAATTACTCCTTTCAGACATACCATTCCACTATAGTGTTACATGAGAAGTGAGTTATTAAAAAATCGAAAAATCTATCAAATAATCAATGAATTATTAACATAAATATTCACCGCCATGATCTGATCAGAGAAACTTAATACTTTTCCCCAGATTATTTTTTACTTTATTCTTGAAAGGAAAAAATTGAATCTATGTGATCACTAATAAGATGAGGGAGAAAATAATTGATCTACTATTTTTATGTTTTATTGTTTAGGAAACAAACTTTTCCTTCAATTATTGACAAATTTACCTTTTGTAAATTAAAAAATAAGTAAAACCATAATAAAATAAGTATTTATAAGGTTCACTACAAAATAAGAGTATCTAGTCCTTGTAAAGGTTTGAAAATAATCCAAGACCACACAAACCACTAGAAAATAATCCTTTCAGTGGTTATTATAAGTTGGATATATACATCACTTTCATAGAATTATGGTCCTTCCAAAAGGTCATGTGATCTTTACATAGATAAAAACATATAATAATGTTTTATAATAATAGTAAGTACCTTCACTGAATGGATTCAGTACGTTATCACTGTGTTGCTTATAATTTATTTATACTTTCCTTTATTGCAGGAACTTATTTTCCTTATCAATTTATTACAAAATAGTGACCCTAAAATTTCTACTATTTGCTAGTAGTTTGTATGGTAATCTCCATCATTTATACTCAGTCCAATCAACCTATTTCTATTACCTTCAATACTACTCTATCATACCTCTTTATCTAATGCTTCTTCACCCTATTAATATGATACCAAATGATAGGAAACATTTTATGGTACCACCTAAACTAATATCAATTGAATCCATATTCATATGATATGTCCTCCACCCTATTATTTCGCTACCACTTTATAGGTAACTCTATCCAATATCCATTTGTTGGATTCTATTATATCTAATGCTTCAACACAAGAACTCTCATTCTATTAAATCAGCACCCAAAAACATCAGCAAGTCTCCCAATAGTAATAACATCATCCCACTTCTTCAATACACATTAATTTATTTATATAGGACATTCGCCTCTGAGAATAAAGGAAGAGGTGTGTAGTTCATATTAAAAAATACCCACTAGAATATTCCACTGATTTAATGAATTCAAACTTTCTAAAAGACAGTAATTTTCCTTAACAGTCAATGTTATCAAACACTTTGAAATTCCTAAAACATCATCTAGAATATTTATTATTCCTCCCTAATTATAGGGGTGTTGAATGAATAGATCAAGATTGTATGTACAAATTAATTTATGAAAACTTCATTAATGATCTTTGAACCTACCATATGGTACAACTTCATAATAAGTCTTCCATCCAATAAAATACTTTATATGATTTTCACTCACAACTTCATATAATATCACATAATTTTTCACAATAATATTACTTTATATAACGATTTAATAGAGAAAACTTCACCCATTTACATTTTTTGGAAACCTATGACCGATGAAATTCATTCAAGAACATTTTTCTGATGTCCCTTCAAATATCCATTTGTTGGCCTCACAAATTTTACTCTATTTGATCTAATTTAAAACTCCAGTTCATTCGGTAGACTTTGTTCGAGGAAATCATGAAATTTCATCTTATGAACTCTATTGGAAGACCATATAAGAGTTCATCATATGTAATTTGTATGATGTTATTTCCTAGTGACTTCTGTTCGATATGAGTATAAAACTTCCCCTAATCGATCATGTGCAAACATTTATCCGATGAGTGTTTTAAAAAACATCTGTTTGATGACCTCAATCAATATATGTTTGAATACTTTGTACCACTACAACTCCAAATATTAATAAAACCTTATCCTTTACTTGTATATCTTCATTACATCCTGACTTGAATTTTTCACAACTACACATTTTTTAAATAACACAAGTCTGGTAGACATATGTTTATACAACTTCAAATTTTTCACAAACTCAGATAGGATAATAGAACTATTCATAATGTTTTATAAATTGAGGAATGGTAAAGTATCACCAGATTTTATTTTTTATCATCTTTGTATGATAGAACTATTAACATAATAGAATAAAAAAATTAGTCATATAATATATCTGATTACATTGATACCCTAGATTCTATCTGTTCGACTTAGTCTAAACAATTTTTTATAAAATTAAACAATGTTAAATGATTTATGGTCTCAAAAATGATAAGTGATTTATATTTAATAGAAAAAATACAACACTCAAAAAACCCTTTTTCTTTTATATATAAGATTCTTCTTAATATATAAACACCTAAAAATATCTTATTGTTAAAAATCTCCAATTTGATTATTTTGGAAATAAAGGACCAAATAGAGCCCTAACTCTGTAACATAGAAATTAAATTACATATATAAAATTTATAAGCCTACATGATTGAAATAAATTTAGGTTACATGAATCATTAAATAATAATACTATGTTTTCCTTAATCAGTGATTTAAGAAACTTTTATTATGATACTTATATATTTTTGGATGAACTCTAATAATTATCAATTAAAAAACATCAATCTTTAAAATAAAACTTCCTAAATCAATTAAAAACTATTAAATTTATTCAAAGATGCGGAAATCATATATGGAACCTTTTAAAAACTCCCCCTAAATATATGATCATCCTTGAGGGGTAAAGCACATACCAATTAATAGATTTATGTTACATATTTTCTACCCCTTTAACAAAACAATCCAAATACAATATTAGAGAGAGGATAAATATTACAAACCTTAGACTTGAAGTGAGTGAGGTTGTACACCCATAATCATTCTTATCATATGAATTGTTTCCTTCGACAATAGTTTAGTAAATATATCACCAACTTACTCCATGGTAGAAACAAACTCCAGTATTAGTTTATTTATTTCCACATTCTCATTGATGAAGTGATATTTAATACCAATGTTCTTATAAAGAGAATGTTTCACTTGATTATTAGATAGATTTATTACACTTTGATTATCTCAACCCAAGAGAAGGGAAAAATTCACATCAACCAACAAAAATTCTAGATGATTCTTTATCACTATTTATTGTGTTTTAGATTGAGTGATAACCATATACTCAACTTCTACAGTTCATAGGATTACTTTATTTTTCTTCTTTGTATTCCAACTCACACATATTTCTCCCAAGAAGAAAACTACATCGGGTGAAGATCTTCTATCAGTAACAGAACCTAACCAAGAAACATCTATATAACAAAATAGACCAATATTTACTGTCATATCTTATTTTTATTCTGAAATAAATTATTACTTTGATATATCTAAGAATTATTTTTCTAACCATAATATGAGATTCTTTTGGACCACTTTGATACCTAGAAATATATCAAGACTAGAGGATATTATATATAATAGGATTCCTATAAAATTTATAAACTCTTTAGGATCAATCTCTTTTCCTTGAACATATTTTTCCAATTTTATTATCATTGAATTGGGTGTGGTAACATGTTTTGAATCTTCCATATTGATTTTTTATAAGTTGATTAGTACAATTCTCTTGATATAGGAAAATGTACTTCTTCCCTTGAGAGTTTTTTAAGCTGAGAAAGTATTTCATTTATCCTAGAATGAACATTTCAAATAAATTATCCATCTCCTTATAAAAGCTTTCCCACATTTCTTCATCATTCCCTATGAACATAATATCATCAACATAAATAATCACAATGAGGGAAACCTCTTGATTTTATTTTATATATAGGTCACTATTAACTATTCCTTTCTTGAAAGTGAACATCTTTAAGAATGTATACAATTTAGAATACCAATATCCCATAGATTGTTTTCTACCTATACAAATATTTATTTAACTCACACATATAACTTTCATCTTGAATAAGAACAACTCCACAATATTGTTCAATATAAAATTCTTTATCAATCTCTTCATTATGAAAATCAGACTTAATATCCATATAGAATATCTTATATATTCATTGTGTAGTGATAGAAATAAATATTCGAATAATTTCAACTCATGATATTGAGGAAAATGTCTCATCATAGTAAATACCTTTAATCTGTAAGTAGCCTTTACAAACTAGTCACAACTTTTTTCTAATCACGTCACCTTTTTCATTGAATTGGTTTTAAAAAATACTTTTTTTCTAATCACATTCTTATTTTATGGTTTGGGTATAGGATCCCATGTATCATTTTTATCATTTTGATCCATCTCTTCAATCATGGAATGAATCCACTATTGAAGATCTAAATCTTCTTCAATATCTCTTGGATCAACTTGTGAAAATGAGAATGTATATGTAACTAAACTTGATGTTATTTTTGTTTGAACCTATTTTCCTTGATATATAATGTTTTTTGGACATCAACAAACTTCATTTGTAATGGAACAGATGAATGAGTTTATCCCTCATCACTTGGTATATCTGAGTTAGAATATTCATCTTGAGTAAATTATACTTCATTACCTATATTAAAAACTTTTTTATATTATTAAACAATAAGAACTTCATATTCACTTTATATTTTATATACATGTTACTATTTAAACATTCTATAATTATGTTCCAGAACTTTCACATCTATAGATTTAAAAATATTTTCTATTTCATTATTATAACACCTATATTATCTACCATTAGGAGGGTATCCAGGAAATATTTCATAAACACCTCTTTGAACTAACTTTCTAATATTTTCCCCATTAAATATAATAATATAGGGATTTCAAAACACCCTTTGGTATTTTGAACATGGGGTTTCATTGTAATACATATTGTAAGGAGTCATATTATATTTTTTACTTTAGAAAAAATGATTCTGAAAATGAACCAGTACTCCAATATATTGCCTCTAAAAATATTCAAAAGTATCATGTTCAATCAAAATAGTTCATGCCATCTCAACCAAAAATCTATTTCTTCTTTTATAAACACCATTATTTTATGATGTGTAAATGGAAATAAATTCTTGATGAATTCCATTTTTTCTAGATAGTATTTAAACTTTCCATTTGAATATTCAACACCATTATAAATATTAATCTTCCTAATAGAATACACCATATTACTTTTCTGTACTTATCCTGAAACTCCTAAATTTTTTGAGAGCCTCTAATTTATGTTTCAAAAACATAATACATATAATATGAGTAAATTAATCAATACATAAAATAAATTAATTATCAACAATTATTGTTTTCTTTATCAAGGGCCCACATATGTAAAAATGTATCTTCTCCAAGGGACTATTTGAATATATCTCAACTTTGTAATGTACTGTGTTGGAAATCTTCCATTTTTGACATATAAAAAAACAAAAATATCTTCCAATATTCTTTTCAAGAATATCAAATGTACTTTCTCTCTTTTTATCTTACTTATATTCCTCTGACACATATGACCAAACCCCTTATTTCATAACTAATTTTCTTCCATCATGCTCAGAGGGACTGAACTCTATTCATCACAAACTTGAAACAAGTTTCCCTTGTTTAATTTGTATCTTGTAACAACTTTTACATATTCAATATTTTAACAATGAAACCATATATTCTAAACACAAATTAATTTCCTTTATCATAGAGTTATAAAACACTTAACATGTTGTGTTTTAGACCATCAACAAATAAGGCTATTTTGGTTTTTTATTTTTATTTTTCAATGATAGTAGATCCAAAACCTTTGATTATAATGGAATAATAATTTAAAAAATACACCATACCTTATTTTTAATCTTTTAAATTCTTCACAAACTTCAAATCCTTGACCATATTTGTAGAAAAACCACTATAAAACATATAGGGTTATTTGCCTTTTGTATCTTTGAGAGTTATTTTAATAATCAAAGAATTATTCTCAACCCTTTCTTCCTTCACCTGATGATTTTGATATTTTTTATACAAACTTTTTTGAGATAAGATTTATAGTCTGATCATATTTTTCACAAATAGTTTCCAGAGGTCAAAATCTATTTTCAGTTTTCAAATTGGAATTTTCAGGTTTCCTTCTTAAAGTAGGTTGATTCCCCCTCAGACAATACGTCTAATTTATCATGGATTTATTGTAATGTCCATGATTAAAACAGTACATTAATCTATATAAAAAATACTCTAAAATACCAACAATATCCCTAGAAATCATATTTTCTTTTGTAACTTACACATTATTTTTAAAATTATGGATCTTCTTTCTGTCATCTTTTTTACCATACACCTTGTCAATTTTTTAACACCCCAAGAATTTACAAATAGATTTAATTTAGAATGCATGAAACATAGAGTCCCTACAAAACAACCCATTTTATATTATTTTCATTAAACCCAACTTTGCCACTACTATTTATTAAATTTTAAAAAAATGGTCTTCTAGAGTTGTGATCAGTAAGTCATTTGGAGTTTGATAAAGCCAACATGTTTTTTGGTGAACAATAACATACCCTTATGAATAGTAGTATGAATAGTAACACGACCCTTATGAATAGTAAATAATGATATTATTTTATTTTCATAAGGTAATAAGATAATGAGATCTTAATTTATTTTCCAATGTGATATATAACTAATTATACTTTTAAAATTGTTATTTTTTAATTAACTATGATTTTATATAAAAATTAATCTAATAATATTTAGAAAATTATTTTTTGAAAATGGATTTCATTAATTAATTCTTCATGTGATTATATGTTTAGGGTGAAGTTTATGGGATTTTTTTTTAAATTCTTGATTTTTTGATGAATAGTGGAATACGGTAAAATACAGTATAAACCATTTATCAATTAAATATACTATTTATGAAATCATGAGTGATTTAAGGCCACTTGGTTTGAACTCACTTGAAATTATTACTATTAAGGGTCACATGAAACAACACTATTGGTTGTCTTGAGGTAAATAATTAACTAATGAAATAAATATTCAAAATCCACTCTCCTCTACTATAACCCCCCCCCCCCATCACCCCTCTTCTCTTCACTCCTCTATGCCTTGAAGCTCCTAAATGTTCTTCCCAAATACCAATACCTAGTCACTACCCACGCCTAATAAGGTCTTGTTCATTCCAAAATACCAAAACCCATCCCCATAAGGAGGTTCTCAAGGAGGTTATTTCAAGAGGTAAACCACCTTTTTTTATTTAGTTTCATTCTAATTTATATTATTTAGTTATACTCTCCTCACCTCCTATATCCATATTACTATAATAACTCTATTAAAATCTATATACTATAATTATATCATTATAATGGAAGAATATCATCAATATTCTTACTCTCTCCCTTTTATTTTATAAACGAAATCAACATCCTCAAGGTTCCAATTTACAACCTTTATGGACGACGAAGTTTCATTATTCAATTTATCCTTAATTAATAGTCATGAAACCATTTAGATGTATGAAATAGAATATAATATATGTAATATAACCTAATTAATATTCCGGAACAAGTATACACACATATTATATAATCATATGACCAAACTAGTTCATATTAATCAAAATACCGCTAAAATAATCAATGTGATTGTCATTAATATTTCATCTAATGATTTATCATATTTCCATGTATCCAAATGATATAAATGAACATCAACACTTATTTATATTAATATATAATATGTAATTTCAATAATGGATATTTACATCCAATTTATATGAACTCCGTTACTTAAAAACAAGTGAACGAATTATGAAGATCAAGAAAAAGAACACTTCGGAACAACAAGATTCAATATTATAACTTATCAATAAGGATACTAATTAACTAAGAATAATTATGATAAACTAAATAAATGCATAATAGGTTCTGAAATAATTTATTAATAATTCTAATTTCATATTCTAGGACCTTAAGTTCAAGATCGGAACACATTTAGACTTAAGGTAAGGGTTTCTTCGTCTCACTTCCATTTTTGTGAGATATTTAATATTCACTACTTTTACTTAAGTATGGTTTAGGTATAATTAATTTTTTTTCATATCATGATTCAATGTATTTTTATTATATTAAATGATTCATTTACTTATTAATAATTTTAGGGCATACGATTCAATAGATTATAAAGTTACATGTATTTTCTACCCGAACCTCCATTTTTCATTTGAGTTTCTCTTATTCTCTACTCACCTCAATGATATTATTTTTATTCTTATATCATCATCATAAATTTTATTTTAATGTTATATATATGTGTACCAATAATAATCCTACATTCATTTATGGGGAGTTATAAGTTTTAAAAGAATCTGTTAAAAATTCTTCCCGAAATACAAGCTCGATTTAAGGAACTTCTCGTATTCTAACCTATTTTTAAGTTCACCCTATAACATGATTTAAGCCATATTTATCTTTATAATGTCACAAATTTTACAATGAAAAATGTATTTTGGTTCATTTCTTGTTTTATGAAAGCAAACATGCCTTTTCACTTTAAAATATCATTAATGAATTTGTTAAACTACACTAAAATTTTTTAATTCTAAAGCTTCTTTAAAAAGACATTTTACACAATTTCACTTCATTTGGACATCACTTGTGCCTAAAATGTGATATAAATGTCCTTTCCTTTTCTTTTGTAGAATATAAAATTTTAAAACCATGTTTACGAAAAATAAAAATAATTTCCCAAAAGAACTCTTCTTTCCAAAGTAAAAAAGATTTTTCTCATCTCACTATATCTTTTATGAGATATATTCCTTATTCACCACATACTTATTAATCGTGGTGTAAGCACTTGCCTTTTATATATCATGTCAAGAGTCTTCTTATTCACATGATATTATATGGGATTATGGTTTTAATGCTTCAAGATGGTATGGGACACTTTGGAATATTTATGGATTATTTCCGTAGGAATATTTCAATGGTCTCATTTAAAAGTATCCTCATCTATGAAAAAAATACTTTGTTGAATCGTGTACATAATTGAGGTTTAAACCCTATGATATCATACAAAATTTTTACTTTAATGGTTTGTTATTATTTTTACCATGGAGGTGCTATATTGAAACCATTCACCATATTACTCTGAATGGTTAGTGTTTATCATTAATAATTGTGGAAAGTTATTTACATTTCATATGTTAGTTTCAATATGAATGTGTATGTCGCTTATGTTTATCCCCATTCATAATAGGGATTAATTGGACTTAGTAAGTGTTGGGTGGTGACTACTATATTCCCTTAATGCATTGGTAGGTCTCATGAGACAAAATATGGTCTCGGCACAAGGCCTTGAAAAAATGATTATTTATGGTCTTGGCATGATGTCTGGACGGTATGGTTTTGATTTCCCAAATTATGAATTCCCTCATTATGAAATTAGTATTGATGGTTCATGTGGTTATTCGGCTAGTAGAATACCCATTATTATGGCCTTATTTATTCATCTCTTATTCATACCATAATTTGTTTAGGTGTTTGTTAAAGGCATATGTTTTTAGTTATTCAACTTTACTAATGTTTTTGTTATGATCTCTTCTACTGTATTTCTCACCCTTACTGATAATTTGAGCTCACCCCTTTTATGATTCATTTTATCATGACATGAAAATGTTTATTATTAATGACCTTCAGGGATAAATATAGAGTTGTGGATGTTCTCAATAAAACTTGTATATTTTTTTTCATTTCAAGTTGTAATGTTGAACCAATGCATGTATCTAGTTTTCCCAAACAATTAAACTACTCGGTACGTAAAGATTTTATTCCTTGTAATCATGCCAATGTATTAAAGCAATGCAATGGATCTGGGATTATGAGATCGGGGTTTTATCGATGGTATCCGAGGAAGTTTAATAGAAAATGTGGAAACTAGATATAGATATAGTAGATTAGTGAACAATACCCTAAGATAGACTTTGGGGACAAGAATACAAGGACATTATATAATTTTGGTAAGGAATAAATTATATGGTTTATCCAGAAAACACATCCCTATCTAGATACAAAAAAGTATAGGTGGATCTAGAACAGATGTATCTAGAGGTAAAACCCGAAAACACCGATTTGAGCTAGAATTAAACAGGAAATGGTACATGACAATGAACCTTTTTGAACTCTTAGTTTGAAACTACACGGGGATATTATTTGGTAAATTCATAAGCTTATTACAAACAATTATGAAGTATTTATGCCTCCAATGTAACTATAGTATATTGTTCTCGAATTTATGATGCATAAATTTATGTTATGTTTTATACCATGTTTAGAGATATAGAGAGTTCATAATTTTATGAGCTAATATAAAAAATGGAATTGATTAGAAATTGATCCTAGAAGAATAAATGATAACTTCACCAATGCAAGAGATAAAAAGAGTAAGATGGATCATATCTCTGATGGTCTTAAGCTATAATTTCATAAAAAATATTTTCTCCCAAGTACCCTCATCATATGAGGAAATGGTATCATGTGTTGACAAGGTTTGTAAAGAATTATCTAAGTCCTATGGATTTGGAGGGAAGCAAAAGAAGTAGAGAATGGTAGGAAAAAACATGGATAAAGGGAAAAAGGGAAAGATATATTTTCCCTTTATGTGATAATTGTGGAAGGAAACACCTTGGTATATGCTTTAGAGGAAAACGAGTTTTCTTAAAGTATGGAGAAAAAGCACACCACACTCATAATTTTATGAAAAGGAAAGAATTTTCTTATATTCAATTATTTAAGTGCAGGGAGATGGGACACTATGAGAATCAATGTCCGGATAATCAAAGGAATATACAACAAATGATGATTTTGGATAATGATCAAGCTATGATGATATTGTAGATGAAGTAGAATGATTAATATGCCTAGTCAAGAATAATGTAATTTGAAAATTTTGTTAGTAATGTACTGGTTGTAAGAGTTATGAGATATATAAGGATTGTACTACAGTAATATTTCATTAAGGATTTGATATTGTACGATTAATGGTACAAAGGAAATGTGATTCAATAGAAAATTAAACTTTTTTATATATATCTAATGTTGACATAAGGATGAAGAAATGGTTTATTCATATAAGTACTGACTACCTTGGGAGATATTGTTGACTTGTTGAGAAGTGGTCTATGCTATCATCAATGGAGTTTAAAACACTTTTGGATTTAAGGAATATATTCAATAACATGTATCTTACATAAGAAATAAAGAAGAATGCATGTTTCCAATATGTTTTTATGGTAATTCAAGTTATTACCATATTTCAAGAGCATACATGATGAAGTTATTCACATGTTTAGAATGTGAATTTTATAGCAACTTCTTGTTTATCAAGGGTTATTGATTAGTTCATCTTTGAAATTTAGAGAACTTCATTATAACTTGTGGAATCATTATATTTTTTTTATTTTTTAATCATTTGAGAAATGGTTTAAATTGATTATTGTATGGGGTTTTAGAGTTTAATGTCACTACATGATGTTTTTTCCATGACCATGTTGTCCAATTAGAATGCATTATTTTGTAGTATCCTATTCATTTCCATTTACTCTTACTAATAGGATATTTTAACCGTATTCTTGATGTGGTTTTCCCATTAGAGAATTTTTAAGTATCAACCATTATCTTTTGAAGTTCAATTTCAAATTTCAAGGACAAAATTTTTGTAAGGAGGGGATAACATAACACCCCAAGAATTTACAAATATATTTAATTTTCAATGGATCAAACATTGAGTCCCTACAAAACAGCACATTTTATAATCTAGTTTTTAAACATAAAATTTCATCTAATATGTTTTCAATTTCAAAAAATGCCATCTAGATTTGCGACCAGTAAGTCATTTGGAGTCTAATTGAACCAACATGATTTTTGGTGAATAGTAACATACCCTTATGAATAGTAATATAAATATTAATATGACCCTTATGAATATTAAATAATGATATTGTTTTATTTTCATAATGTAATAAGATAATGAGATCTTAATTAATATTCCCATGTGATATAAAACTAATTATACTTTTAAAATTGTTATTTTTCAAATTAAATATGATTTTATTTAAAAATTAAATTAATAATATTTAGAAAATATTTTTTTTCAAAAATGGAGTTTATTTTTGAATTCTATGAATCAAAAAATGGTTCGGGTGAATTTTTGGGATTTTTATGAAATTCTTGAATTTTTGATGAATAGTGAAATACGGTAAAAAACTGTATAACAAAATTATCAATTAAATACACTATTTATGACATAATGAGTAATCTAAGGCCACATGGTTAGAACTCAAGTGCACTTATTTATATTAGGGGTCACATGAAACAACACTATTGGTTGTATTGAGAGAAATAATAATATAATGAAAAAAAATATTCAAAATTCACTCCTCTCCTCCACTATAAAACCTCCATCACTCCCTCTTCTCTTCACTCTTCTGAGCCTTAATCTCCTCATATTTCTGCCCCAATACCCTTCCTTTGTCACTCCCCACGTTCAAGAAGCTCTTTGTCTTTTCAAAAGATCGAAACCCCTTCCCATAAGGAGGTTCTCAAGGAGGTTATTTCAAGAGGTAAAACACCTTTCTTTTTCATTTAGTTTCATTTCAATTTATCTTCTTTTGTTATCCTATCCTCACCTAATTTATCCAAATGACCATGATAACACTAGTATCATCTATATAATAGAATTATATCATGTTAATTGAAGAAATTTAATCAAAATTCTTACTCTCTCTCTTTTATTTTATAAACGAAATCAACATCCAGGAGGTTCCAATTTACATCCTTCGTGGACGACGATGTTTCATTCTCCAACTTCTCCTTCATTTCTGGTCATGATAACATTTTTATTATTGAAACAGACTATAATATTTGTATTATAACCTAATTAATATTCATTAACCAGTATAAATACATATTATTAAATCATATAATTAAACTAGTTTTAAATAATCAATATACCGCTAAAATAATCTCAGTGAATGTCATTAATATTTCATCTGATGATTCATCCTATTTTCGTGTAACAAAATTATATAAATAACCATTAAAAATTATGGATGTCCATATATAATATTTAATTTCAATTCAGGTTATTTACATCCATTCCACATGAAATCCATTACTTAAAAACAAGTGAACCGATTATGAAAATCAAGAAAACAAACACTCTAGAACAACAGAAATCAATATTATAACTTATCAATAAGGGAATAAATGAACAAAATAGAGTTATGATAAACTAAATAAATGAATAACATATTATGAAATACTTTATTAATAATTATAATTTCATATTCTAGGACCTTAAGTTCAAGAGAGGAACACATTCAGACTTAAGGTAAGGGTTTCTTTGTCTCGCTTCCATTTTTGTGAGATATTCCGTATTCATTAATATTAATTATGTATAATGTTTGTATAATTTATATTGATTTTTCATATCGTTATTACCTTTATTTTTATGATATTCAATGTATCATTTAATTATTATTAATTTTGGGGCATACGATTCAATTGATTATATATTTACATGTATTTTCTACACGAACCTCTATTTTCATTCACGTTTCTCTTATTATCTACTCACCTCAATGATATTATTTTTATTCTCATATAATCCTCATAAATTCTATTTGAATTTTCTATATATGTGTACCAATCATAATCTTACATTCATTTATGGGTAGTTATATGTTTTAAAAGGATCTTTCAAAAATTATTCCTGAAATACAAGCTCGATTCAAGGAAGTTCTCAGATTCATACATATTTTTAAGTTCACCCTATAATCTATTTTAAGCCATATTTATCTTTATAAAGTATATCATTTTACAATGAAAAATATATTTTGGTTCATTTATGGATTAATCAAAGGAAACATTCCTTTTTACTTTAAAATCTCTTAAATGAATTTCCTAAAATGCACTAAAATGTTTTAATTCAAAATCTTATTTAAAAATACTTTTTACATGATTTCACTTCATCAAGACATCAATTGTGCGTCAAATGTAATATAAATTTCCATTACTTTCCTTTTTTGGGAAATAAATTTTTAAAACCAGGTTTATAAGAAATACAAATGATTTTCCAAAAGAACTCTTTTTCCAACGTAAAAAAGTATTTTTCTCATCTCACTATATCTTTTATGAGATATATTCCTTTTTCACCACTTACTTCTTACTTGTGGTGTATGTAATGAACTTTGGTATATCATATCAAGAGTCTCATTATTCTCATGATATCCTAAGGGATTATTATTTGAATGTTTCAAGGTGGTATGGGACAATTTGGAATGTTTAAGGATTATTTCATTGAGAATTTTTCAATGGTCTCATTTAATAGTATCCTCATCTATTTAAACATCCTTTTATGAATCTTGTACTTAATTTAGGTTTAAAACATATGATATTATCCACAATTTCTAATTTAATGGTTTATTATTTGTTTGACTATGGATGTGCAATCTTGAAACCATTCACCGTATTACTCTGAATGGATAGCGTTTATGATTACTGATTGGGGAATGTTATTTACATTTCAGATATTAGTTTAAATATGAATTTGTGTTTTGTTTATGTTTATCCCAATTCAGAAGAGGAATGCATTGAACTTAGAAAGTCCTAGGTGGGGCCCTATATAGCCCCTCGGTGCATCGATAGGTATTATTAGACAAACTATGGTCTTGGCACACGACCTTGACAAAATGATTATTTATGGTATTATCACGAGGTCTTGATAGTATGGTTATGATATACAGCATTATGCAGTCCTTCATTATGAAAATAGTATTGATGGTTCATGTGGTTATTATACTACTAGAATACCCATGATTATGGAATTATTTATTCAGATCTTATTCCTACCATAATGTGTTTAATTTTATGTTAAAGGCATATGTTTTTAGTTATTCAACATACATAATGTTTATGTTATGATTTATTCTTCTGTCTTGGGTACCCTTAGTGTGAGTTTGACATCACCCATTTTTTATTTTTCATTTTCTCAGGACATGAATAAGTTTATTATGAACTACCTATAGGGATAAACATATATTTGTGGATGTTCTGATAAAACTTTTATGTTGTTTTTTCCTTTAATGTTTTAATGTTTAACCTATGTATGTATCTAGTTTTCCAAAACTACTAAACTACTCAGTCATTTAAGATATTATTCCTTGTAATCATGCCAATGTATTAAAATAATGCCCAGTATCTGGGCTTCTGGGGTCGGGGAATTACAACTTTGTTGAGCCCCAAATTTTCGGTCGCCTCCCAATATCTTATTTTTCAGTTATATTTCTACTCATCCATACCATGATCTCAAGTAGTAGACGATTTTGGTTTATACTTTGAAACCTTATAAATTTCAATATTTTCATCTCTCATTGTTTTTTTACATACATGGTCTTTTTAACATGATTTTTATTTTGAACATATTCAACCTTATTGTTAACCTTAGTTGATGATATTTATAGATCCTTAGGAGGTTCAAAATTCTTATAAATTTCACTAACTTCTGAAACTAAGATTTGGAAGTTTTTTATTCCTCTATCAAATTAAATAGGTTTTTGTTTAAAAAGATCAAAATACTTCTCCTTAACATTTCAAATTTCTTCATGCTTAATGTTGAGTCTTTTATCTTAATAAATTAACGTTCTAAGATCATAAATCACTTTTATAAACATGAATTATTATTGAATAATAGATTTTTATCTTTTCACTGAATGATATTATTTATTCAACTTATTATTACCACTTTCAATTTTAATAATATTTGAGATAAATTCTCTCAATTATCTTTTAAGAATAAAACTTATCTGATTCTCCTATTCCTTTTCTCCAGATCAACTAATTTTATCACTTATGAACTTCTCATCATTCAGTTTTTCTATAATCAATTTTTCAGCAGCATTATCTCTAGATTTTTCATCTTCCACTTCACTATCATCATCATATTCCTCAAACTTAGATAAAAAATTTCTCTTTTTGTATTTATAAAACTTCTTATATTCTCTATAAATAATAATTTGATTTGTTTTCCATCTTTTATAGAGATATTTTTGATCTTATATCCTATTTATCAATACCTTCATCTTCCTTTAATCTTGGGCAATTTGTAGTAAAGTTTCCAATTTATTCACAAAAAAATAACAATAATGGTAATTTTCTTTTGTACTCCACTTTTACTATTTTCACCTTTCTATAAAATAAATACACTAATTCATAATTTTTTTACAAACATCATATTTGGTGTTAGATTCACTGACATCTTACTTGGGAAATTTCTTAGACTTTATTTGCTTTTCTCTTTTGAAAGAGACTTCCCAATCAAAATTATATTTATACATGATATTATTTTCTCTTATCATTTTGTTTAAGATAATAATGTTATTAAAATAATACATATATAGTATTTTAGGGCCTCTATCTTCTAAAGATGATACCTTGGAATCAAATTCATCACAAATAATTCTTAAAATATTTCTAATAATATTCAAATATTTTAACTTCTACTTGAAACATATTATGGTACTTAAAATTTCATTTGATCTTATAAAGAAGTAGATAATATATTAATCATCTCCCATATTAATATATTCATACATAAATCTCAAGATCTGAATCTTTTCTTTCATTAATTTCACATTTCCTTCATAAATTTTCTTTAGGATATCATAGATCCCTTTAGTAGTTCTAATACCTTTAACTCTTATAAATTCAATTTTATAGAGTGAGGAAAGTATATCATTTATGGATCACCCATAATTCTATAAATTATTATTATCATTAGTTATTAAGGTAACACCCTTAGTGGGAGGAGGGAAACTATCTACAAAAGATTGAAGAACTTCTTAGTCAATGGATATAAGATAAGGTAACATTATATGCTTATATATATGATAGTTCTTCCCATAAAATAAAAGAATATAGTTACAATTAACTGTGTTATAAAAATCCATTTAAACCATCTTTTTCTTCAAACTTCAAAAAAATTCAATTAAGGAAGCCTTCACCCTGATACCTATTGAAAGGACCAATCATGATCTATGTGATCAATAAGAGGGGGAGGGTGAGTAATTTATCTTATATTTTTATTTTTTTACTTTGTAAGAAATATTTATGTTCGATTAGTGAGAAATATAATTTCTAGAAAAAAATTAATAATAATAAATATAAGAACATAAGTATTTATATGGTTGACTACTCAATAAGAGTATCCAGTCCTTGGAATAGTTTGGAAGTAATCATAGACCACATGAACCTTGGAAAAATAATTATTTTTGGTGGTTATAGTAATCAGGGAATATCCATAACATTCATATAACTATAATACTTATGATAGTTCATGTATAAAACAATGTTTTAAAACAATCATAAGAACATTCACTGTCTAGAATCAATACGTTTTCACTGTTCTTCCATATATTTCATAACAATTTCCTTTCTCGAAAGTAATTATTCTTTAACTCTACTTTCTTATATAAAAGTGAGAAAGAATTTTTTTTCCATATGGTAGTAGTCTATACATTAATATTTTTCCCATATACCTAGTCCAGTAAATATCCTTCCATTACTTTCAAAACCACTCTGTCAGACCTCTTCATCTGAAGCTTATTCACCCTAGTTTTATTATACCGAATTATAGGAAACATAGTTTGGTACTAATTAAAATTATATAAAATGAATCCATGTTCTTCCAATCAGACCTTCACCTTGTTCATCCAATACCACTTGATAAGAAACTTTAACCAATAACCATTATTCAAATGGAACAACATATGATGCTTTGGCAAAAGAACTATCAAGCTCTTAAATTTTCACCCCAAAATGTTAGAAATTAACCCAGTAGTAACAAAATAATTCCACTTCTTTATCACACTTTCCTCTATTTATATATTCCATTATAATACATGAATAAAGGGTGAGTCATGAACTTAAAATTAAAAACAACCCACTCAAATATTTATTTTATTGAGTATATTTAAAATTTATAAAATATAGGAACTTTATTTAACACTCGACATCAAATAACACGTTAAACATATTAAAACATCATCTAGAATAATTATTCTTCCATAATGATTATTGGATAATGGAATAGCTAGCTCAAAATTCTCAAACATAATGAATTTATAAAAAAATCATAAAATATATTCAAACATTCCATCTCGTACAACTTCACAACAACACTTCTTTCTAGTGAAAAACTATATCTAATGTTCCCTAAAACATTCATAAGATCATCTCAGAGTCTTTCTCGAGACACTTACATCATCTAATGACATGATTAAAAAACATTCATCAATTTACTTTTCTTATAAACCCTTTAACAATTAACTTCATTCGAGAACATTTTTCTGATGACCCTGTAAATGTTTTTTGGAAGAATCACAACCTTTTATCTATCCAATTAACTTTAAAAATATGGTTTATCGGATGGAATCTATATAATAAATTCATGAATGATCATCTACTGGACTTTTTTGGATGAAATTATAATACTTTGTATGATGTACCATGTTTTGTGACATTTCCTTGGGAGTTATTTTCCATTCAACTACAAAACTGCCCTTGATTAATCACATGGAATGTTTTTTCCAATGATTATTCTAGGAAACATCTATCTGATGGCCTTGATCAAAATCTATCTAAATGTTTTTTACAAATTCAACTCCAAATCTTTATAAACCTCAAAATTTTAATCATGTAGTTTCATTACATAATATATTGAACTTTTCACAATCGTTCCTTTCTTTAATAAAAGCAATCCAGTAGAAACACATTTTTACAACATCAAGTTTTAAAAAAATTCAAATGGAATAATGAAAATCTTCATGATGTTTGATAAATTGAAGAATATTACTACATTTCTAAATTTTTAGGCTGATCATATTTTACAATTTTTATATGAAAAACCATTATCAATTTTAATGTTCCTAAAAAAATATCCATATTCAACTTCTACACTTATCCTGAAACTCTTAAACATTTTGAGAGCCTCTAATTTATGTTTAAAAAATATAATACATGCAGTATGAGTAAATTCATAAATAAATAAAATAAAGTACTTACCTCTATTTTTTGATTACTTTCTCATTGGCTCACATATGTCAGAATGCATCTTCTCTATATCTCAACTTTATTATGTACTGAATTTGTAATCTTCCCTTTTTGAAATATAAAACAAAACTAATCTCTTATTTTATTTATGTAAAGAATATCAAATATGATTTATATATTTTTTATCCTACTTATATTCCACTGACAAAAATGTACAATACCCTTATTCCATAACTAATTTTCTTCCATTATGCTTAGAGTGAATAAAATTTGTACATCACCAACTTGAAACAAGTTTCCCTTGGTTCATTTCCATCTTGTAAAAAAAATTTCATATTCAAGATGATAATAATGAAACTATATCTTCTGAACACCAATTATTTTCTTTATCATAGATTTGTGAAACAATTAACAAGTTGTGTTTTATACCATCTACAAATATGTTTTTTTTGGATTTTTATTTTTATTTTCCAATGTTAGAAGATATAACACCTTTAATTACAAGGGAATAATAATTTCCAATAGTTATCATCCCTTATTTGTAATATGTTTAATTCTTCATCAAATTCAAATTTTTGATCATATGTGAAGAACACCCACTATCCAACATCCATGGTCATTCATCTTTTTTAAATTTGAGAGTGATTTTAATAATTATGTAATTCTCATTGAATTTTTATTCCTTCAATTGAGGATTTTTTGTTTCGTTATATAATAATGTTTGAGGTAGTAATATAAAAAGAAACCCTTTATCAATATTTAATGGCTAATCGCATCTTTCACAAATTGCTTTTAGAGGTTTAAATATACATCTAGTTTTCAAATTGGATTTTCATGTTGCCTTCTTTGTGTAGGTTGATTCCTCCTTATACTCTTCCTCTAGTTTATTTTTGATTTTTTTATGGTTATGATTAATGTTTTACCTTTTTCCATATGAATAAATCCTCTACAAGACCAAAAATATCCATAGAAATCATATTTTCATTTATACCTTAAATTTTTTAAAAAACCGTGTATCTTATTTCTACCATATTTCTGAACATACACCTTGGCACTTTATTGTGCCCAAAAGTTTTATCATCCTCCCAATATATTATTCTTAATTTTAGAAATATTCTCATCCATACCAAGATCTTAATTAGTATAATATTTTTGTTTAGACTTTGAAACCTAATAATTTTCAATATTTTCAGCTCTCATTTTTTTGTCTACATACATGGTATTATTAACATTATTTTTATAATGAATATCTTCAACATTGTTATTAACCAGAAAGTTTTATTTTTTTATATCCTTTTTAGGATCATATTTATTAAGAAATTTTAATGACTTTTGAAACTAAGATTTGTTAGTTTTTTCTTCCTCTATCATATTCAAAAAGTTTTTTTGAACAAGATCAAATTATTTCTCGTTAAATTTTAAAATTTATTAAAGCTTGATGCTGATGATTTTATATTAATCAAGTAACTTTCTTAGATAATAAATCCATTTTATAAACTTTAATTTTTCTTTAATAATATATTCATATATTTTCACTGAATGATATTATTTATTAATCTTTTTTTATCTCTTTCAAGTTTAATAGTCTTTTAGATAAATTCTCTCAATTATATTTTAATCATAAAATTTATCTAATTCTCCTCTTACTCTTATTTATATCAACTAATTTTATCACTTGTGAACTTATCATCATTCCCATTTTCAATAATAAAATTTTGAGCAACATTTGTATTGGAGTTTTCAGCTTCCACTTCACTTTCATCATCTTCCTGAAACTTAGAAAAAATTTTCTCCTATTGGATTTATAGAACTTATTATATTTTATCTCTAAACAAGCCTTTTATTTGTCTACTTTATATTATAGAGATATTTTTTATATCATATCCTCTTTATTAATATCTTCATCTTACTTTAACCTTATAAAATTTTCATTATAGTGTCCAATGGGTTCACATCCATGGCGCTTAAATGATAATTTTCCTTTGTAATTAAAAATTATTATTTTAAAATTTTTAGAAAATGAATACATGAATTCATAATTTTTTTTACCAAATTTATATTTCCTGTCAGATTCACTGACTTCTTCCTTGGTAACTTTCTTATACTTTACTTTTTTGTTTTGAAAGAGACTTCCCAATAAACCTTCTCTTTGTTTTTGATATCCTTTTCTATTCTCATTATTTATGTGATAAGAATGCTATAAAAATCATCCATAGATAGAGTTTCTGGGTATCTATCTTCTAAATATGATACCTTGGGATAGAATTTATCCTTAATAATTCATATAATCATTTTAATAATATTCAAATATTTTAAATTCTCAATAAAACATATTATTGTACTTATAATTTAATTTACTCTTATATATAAGTCAATAATAGATTTATCATGTCCCATCTTAAGATCTTCATACTTAAATGCCTATATTTGAAACTCTTATTAATTTATTTTCATATTTTCTTCATAAATTTTATTTATATTATCCTTGATGCCATTATCTGTTCTAATACCTTTAACTCATAGAAAATAAATTTTAGATTGTTAGGAAAGTATATCATTTTTGGATAACCCATAATTCTATAAATTCTTATTATCATTAGTTATTAATGAAATTTCCTTAATGGAAGGAGGGAAACCATCTATAGAAGATTAAAGAACTTCATAGTAAATAAATATAAGATAAGTTAACATTCTATCCTTCTAGATATGATAGTTATTCCCATAAAATACCAGAATAACCTTAATGTTCCCTGAGTTATAAAAATACATGGAAACCTTCATTTTATTCAAACTTTAGTAAAGATTAAATGAAGGAAACCTTCTCTCTAATACCAATTGAAAGGACCAATCATGATCTAGGATATCACTAAGAGGGGGAGGGGTGAATAAGTTATCTTATCTTTTAATGTTTTATTACTTAGAAAGTAACCATTTCCTCTGATTAGTGAGAAATATAAATTCTATAAAACAAAAAACAAGAATAAACAAAAGGAAATATATATTTACAAGGTTAACTACTCAATAAGAGAATCTAGTACTTGAAATAGTTTTTAAGTAATACAAGACCACCTGAACCCCTAAAAAATAATCCATTTAGTTATTACAGTAATTAAGGAATATCTATAAATTGCGTAGAACTATATTCATTAAGAATATTAATGTGATTCATTTATTTATAAAAATATACAAAAATGTATTACAACAATCATAAGAACCATCATTTTCCGGATTCAATACCTTTTCACTATGATTTTTGAACTTTCATCACACTATCATTTCTTGCATGTTCTTCTTCTTCCTCTATAATTTCTTACATAGAAGTAAGCAAGAACTTTATTCCATATGGTAGTATTATATCCATTAATCTACATCCCATATACCTAGTCTAATCAATCTATTTCCATCACTTTCAATTCAACTTAGTCAAACCTCTTCATCAGATGCTTCTTCACCTTGTTTTTCAAATACTGAATGATAGGAAACTCAGTTTTGTACTACTTTAACTGATATCAAATGAATCCATGTTATTCCTATAGCACTTTCACATTGTTCATCCAATAACACTTAATTTGAAATTTTATTCAGTATCCACCATTCCAATTCAACTACATCCAATGCTTTGACAAAATAACTATCAAGCTCTTAAATCAGCACACCAATACTTTAGCAATTCACCCCGCAGTAATAACATCATCCAAATTATTTAGTAAAATTTAATCCATTAATATATTCAATTCTCATATAAGGATAAAGGGAGTATAATTAACTTTAAATTAAAAAATCCCACTCAAATATTTCTTTGACTGAGAGAATTTAAAATTCGTAAAATATAGGAACTCTCTCTATCACTCAACCTCAAATAACACTTTAACCTTCTTAAAAATTTATCTAGAATCATGATTATTCCTTGATGATTATTGGATAATTTAATAACCATCTCAACATTTTCAAAGCTAATTACATTATGAAAACATCATAAAATACCTTCAAACCATATATATGGTACAACTCAATAAAAACTCTTCTATCTAGTAGAAAACTCCATCCAGTGTTCCATAAAAAATTTATAGTAACATGTTGGAGTATTTTTCAAGACTTATACTTCATATAATGTCTTCATTAAAAAAAATTCATCTATTTACTTTTATTAGAAACCTATGAACAATGAACTTCCTTTGAGAACATTTTTCCTGATGACCCTGTAAATGTTTGTTTGGTAGGCTCACAACCATTTATCTATTTAATTCACATTATATATCTATTTAATCCTATCGAGTCTATATGATAACATTATAAAATTTAATCTTATGCAATATACTGGAAAAACTTTTAATAGTTTGTCTGATTCAATACCTCTGGTGACATTTCCTTGTGAGTTCGTTTCAACATAATTAAAAAATTCCATTGATTGATCACATGGAAACTTTTGTACAATGATTGTTCTAGGAAATATCTATCTGATGACCTCACTCAATACCTATCTGAATAATTTTTACAACTGAAACACCAAATGTTAATAAAACTCAGATGTTCAATCATGTAGCTTTATTACATCATGCCTTAAGCTTTACACAATCTCACCTTTCTATGATAACATCTGTCTGCTAGAAACATGTTTTTACAACATTATGTTTTTTAAAAACTAAATTGGAATCATGAAACTCTTCATGATGTTTGATAAATTTAGGAATAATAATGTATATAAAAATTTTATTTATGGAACATCTTTTTTTAATAGAATTATGATCATAATTGGATAAATAATAAGTCCCACGCTTTGTTTGATTACATTGATCCATTGGATTCCATCCATTAGAATTTGTCCACTGGACTTGATCTGATTACCATTATAAGGAAGTAAAAAATGTTAAGGGATTTATGGTATCAATAATGTTAAGATATTTATATTGAATAAAAAATACAACACACAATAAATACTTATTTTTTTGTAAACAAGATTATTCTTAACATAGAAATGCTGTAAAACCTCTTAGACTCAACAAATTTGAAACTCCTGGAACTTTTATAAAGTTTCACAATTTTGTGTCATAAAAAACACATAACCGTAATGATTAAAGACATAATTAAAGGTTATAAATCAACTATAACAACTATTCACTTGAGCAATCATTGGTATATATACATCACTATGTATTTTATCTAAAATACTACCAGATCATTCAATTTTTCTAGTAAACTGAAATTTGATCATTTTACCCAATAAACACAATTCACATGGTTCAAATGATAAATAATTTAATTATTCCAACAATCCATATCTATAGATTCTTTTAATTTATTTTTCATTTATTTGTACATGGTGATAATGAAAATGGTATGTGGGGTTAGAATTAACCTTGATCTTTTTTATTTTAAATTTTATAGATTAAATTATCCTTTTCAAAAATATATAAACCATTTACCAAATTCCTAATTCCATAAATCACCTCATTAATATCTATAGAGAAACTCATTTTCATAAAAATCAATAAAAATCCATCTTATCCAAACAAGATATAGAAATCAAATTTATGTTTATGGAAAAAATATAATAAAATTTTTCTAATTATAGAACTAATCCTATAATATCTCGAATCCTAATTGGAGTGATTAAGTTATAAATAAATCTTTAATTGGGGCCTTTGGTTTATTAAAAAGTAAGAAATTTTGATTTTTTAGTTCTAGTTGAAGAATTATTAATTTTGTGATCCAATTATGGATTCTAGGATTTTAGATTAGAATTAGAGGTGTTTTCAATTATATTTTTGTGTTTGGGAGGTGATAAGTGGGATTGGGAAGGCTAAAAGGAGTCCCATACATCATTTTACTACCTGGTGAGCCTGCCAATGGAGAAGGTACTCTGGTCATTTCAACCAGGTACTTGGTTACCCGAAATAAGTACCCAATAGTCCCAAGTGTATATTTATATATTAGGAGTCCATTTTGGTTGTTTTATCCTCACTTTTATCCTTAAATGGGGCCTCTTTGACTTAATAAATTATCATTTATCTATGAGTCTCTCATATGGAATCATTTTACATCACCTTCCTCATCCTTCCTCTTCATTCTTTATGAATGATTCATGGAGATTTTCTTCATAAAATATAAATTAAAACTATAATATCATTCCCATATTCCCTTCTTCATATTTCCTGTATCTTTTCATCCCTTTTTACCAAGTTCAATGATGAGGGATTTCCAAAATTCATAGTGAAATCCAATATAAAACCTTGGATTATTGTCCATTGTGTGTGGGATGACATAAATAACTGGTTCCTAACCTTTTGATATGTATTTTGATAAATGTATACTGCACAGTGATTGGTATAGGTATTATTTGATTTGGGAATCTAATTTAGGTTTTCTTGGGGTTATTCTAATTGGTGATTCTTATGGATTAATAGTTGTAATTATTATTAGGACTTTTGGATTAGGTTTTACATATATTTTACTTGAGGTTTCATGATTATTTAATAAAGTTAGTTTTAAAATAGGAAATTCTTGGATATGAATCACCATGTAATGTTATTTTAGGATCTATTTTGTGGCCTTTGGGATATTCTCCTGTCTTTTTTTAATGGTTAAAGCTCACTAATGGATATTATATATATATATATATAAACACTTTCACTACATTTTCGGGATATTATTTGAATATAATATCCAGTATTTGTCAAAAATTAAATAGAATAACCATTAGTTTTTTCAAAAATATGAATTATTGGAATTAAAATTCTATATTTTTTTAATAAATAAAATTTATTTAGAGATGATTTTAATGTCAATAATGTGTTAGTTCAGATGAGATTTATTCTTCCTAGAACCCATGTCTTTTTAATTGTAGGAATGATCTTTAATATTTATGTTTAACTACTACTTGAACAATTATAATTCTTTATGACTTGAATAGAATTACCTCACATGTAATTACCATATATTATTTTTCATTATAGCAAACTTTTGGAACTTAGAATTCATTTTTTGAAAGTTGATTTGTTATTTATAATTGTAATCCTTGTTTGTGTGTATATGAAAACCTAGCATGTTATATTGGGTTATTTTTTGGAAGGTGTGGTGAGATATATATAAGCCTATTGTTCTAGTAATGTGATTATTTCTTGGTAAGTACACTTTCCCTATGATATTTACCGCATTTATTCAAACGATACTATTTCATCCCATGGTAAACTAGTTGAGTTATATGTTTATGATACAAACGTCACTCAAATTAAGAGTTTCATTAGTGGTAAGTTGATAGTGGGGTTATATTGGTGGAATAGAATAGTGGCTCATGGTTGTTCTTGATATTTACTAATAATATTTATTATAAAAAACCTGGTATTTTCAATACTAATATTTTTCATTAAATAAAGTGTAAAATGATTTTTGATTAATTTTTTTTTCTTAAAAACATATCTCTATATCCTAAATTTCCTTCTCCTTTTGGAAGAATGAATTATATCATTTTGGAAAATATATAAATTTCAAGGTAATTATTTAAAGTGTATTTAATGTGAAAACCATTTTGAATATTGTAAAATCAAGTGTAAAAGAATTACCATAACATAAAGTGGTACTTTTTAGAATAATTTTTTTAATCATATAAGTTTTAAATGATAGAAACTTCCATTATAGAAGGAATTGTCTCATGACTAGAATACTAATTTCATTAATTTCATCTCACCACATTCCTCATTCAGGGTAATAAAAAGTGTGGCTCATGGAAAACAAAATACACATTGTATCACCCAAGTTAACCCAAATTGTTACCCCTATATTAGTGGTGATATTTTATACCTAGGTTTAAACACCAATACTAATATGGTACCTTTATAAGGTCAAATCATTAGGATGAATTACTACTTGGATTCCTAGAGAACATGTTATGTCAAATGTTTCGACATGTTGGCATATGTTCTTAAGCTTGAATATTGACACGAGATGAACTCCATGAGTTTATATACAATACATGTTATTCTTGTGTGTATTATTTGAATATTGTAATGTTATTACCATATTAAATTTTTATATCAGATATATTTTATCCTTTTAGTGAATTGTTCATGGTGACAATTAGTATGATTGAGTTTTTATTTAGCTTGGTCCCAGATTTGACAATTGATCAACATGATAGATGGGTTATATTAATGTAATTTAATTGTTTATAGATGAATATTGTGGTATATACCTGATATAGATTTCTTGATTTGGTGTGTGATGACCTAATGGGAAGGTGGGAATATAGGATGTGCTCACAGATCCTTGATGGTCTCACCAAATTATCCATAGTATGGGATCACAGGGCCCAAAATTTCTATTCCAATTCCCCTATTCATGTATAGAAAAGATGAGGCCCTGAATTGTGTATAAAAATTCTCATTTTCATGGTATGAGGGTTTACCTTTGACTACCATAACCCATGTGACTTGGGATAACCATGTGTAGAATAGGATAATGTAATGTCTTAGCCTACTTATTTCAAATTTGTGGGTGTTAATTTGAGAAAGTCAATATTTGATAGAGGTTGTTGTCCTAAATTAAGAAAAAAAGACACCACTACAACAAAATTGATTTTATCTAGATATAGGGTTTTAATAGTGCTAGCTAAATGAATAGTTAAAACCCCCCTTTATCAGTTCTCAAAAAAGAACTGTTAAATGGGTTCTTTAACAATGTTTTTAGCACTATTAAAGCGGTATTTAAGAACACTAAAAAAAGTTATGTTAAACGGTTACCTTTACTAGTACTTGTAAAATAGTTCTAATAAATCCCCCCTTTATCAGCACTGGTGAAAAACTGCTGATAAAAAGAGCCCTTAACAGTACTTTAAAAAAATTCCGATAAAGGATATATTTTAAAAAAATTATATTTCATTAATAATAATATATTAATATATATATATTTAAATATACTTATATAAATATAATATATATATATTTTAAATATGTTTTAGATAAGGGTAAATATGAATTTACATATATTATATAAGATATTTAGTGAAAAGGATTATAAAATAATTTAGAAAATATTTTTATTTAATATTTTGATAATTATTATTCATTAATAGTCATTTAATAAGAATTTAAATATAAAAAAATAAAAATAACACTAAAACATCTAAAATAAGTTTAAAACAAAACTTGAACTTCAAACGACCATAATTTTTTATCAGAGTGCCTATTTGACTCTACCATATAACAAATTTAATCATGTGTTGATTTCTATGCCATGATAATTAGGGGGACATTGATAACTATTTTTTAGAGGGCAAATGATTCCCAAAAGGCCTCCAAAACTGAGTTTTTAGTCGGGGTACCCATTTTTTTAACATTCGATGTATTTTTAGCCTTCTTTAAGGGGGTCTTTTCCCCCTTTTCCGAGGTGAATGAATTTATTCCCAAGGCTTACATTCATATTGATATTATAGACATAATATTTTATTATTTTTAATAATGTACTATTATTTATAATAAAATATATATCAATACATACATATTTTTTATATATTGACACATAAAAATTTAATTTTATAAATGAATAATTAAAAATATTTACATATAAAATATAAATTTCAATATATAATCCATATATATATATATATAAATATATATATAAACATATATATATATATGTATAAAAAATGTAATAAAATATTTATAAATATATAGATATATCATAAAATGTAAAACAAAAAAATATAAGGGAGTGGAAAAGGCATTGGTGTAAAAGATGGATGTCTTAGGTTTGAAACTAGATGGAGTAAAGGGTGCATGTGGGAGGTTGGGATTTTATAAAGTTCTAATAATGGGGGGATCATTGATAGGGGTGTGAACAAAATTATCTTATCCCCTTTATCGGTTATTTTTTGGTGCTATTAAAGGGGGACTTTATCAATACTATTTATGAGTGCTGTTAAATATATCACTTTAACAATGATAACATTATATTTACTTTTATAGTGATAAAAAATACATTTTACAAGTTCTATTAAATGACCAATTTTTAGTATTTCATGAATCCTTATAATATTGGGAGTGATGTGGAATTTATAATAATTTATATATTATTTTTATGTTAACTTTTCATTCTATGTCATAATAGTTGTTTTCCCAAATTTGTGTTATTGTTTTTATATGTGAATGTAGAGAAAATTTCTTATATTAATAAGATATATTCACTACTATGTTGAGAAACACAGGTGGTTCCCTAATGGGTATGTATATTCTTATAGCCTATATGGAAACCTCAGTGGGCTGTAGCTCTTCATATGTATCCTTTTATGTAATATTTTAGAATTGGGATGTTTTTGGTAACCATTTTCATTGGGATTATAGGAGAAAGACCCTTGTTAACATCGAATATTTGGTGAAGTTTCTTTTGGAGATCCCTATAATTACCCGCTTATTCTCATTGGATTGAGAAAAAAACAAATCATTACTTGTCCTTAAGCGACATTCCCAAGATTCCAAATGTTGGCAAAAAATTTCGAATGGTTTCAAATACAATTTGGGGATGATTTACCCTTTAGTAAATAAACCACTAACCAACAAACCATAACCAAAAAACCACTATATCATGCATGATAAAAACAAGACATATCAACCACCATCTTTATAACAAGGACACATTGATGTATGATACAATGGAAGACAAAGAAACTATCAAAGTAAAAAGTATAAGGATAACTAATAAACTCCAATAATATAACAAGACACCATGCTTGACAAGCTATATGCTCCATCATCACCAAATAGACCATGTATCATGAGGTAGTGCTCAAAGAATCTTATTCTTTACCTTTTCCCAAGTCCCAAAAGATAGAATCTGCAAAAGCAAAAAATTTCCAAAGAAGAGGTGACAATAAAACTTTTTAGGTTCTCCCTAATGACTTACCTACTCATGCCACTAGGATATAAAGGCTATCAACATTATATATAACCATTTCAATAAAAAAATTCCTAAAAAAGTTTATATCTAGATATAAACACATTTCAAAACCATTTATAGCCAAAAAGGAACCAAGTGCTGTTAATTTTCATTTCCAGAATGTAATATTCCCAGAAAAACAACCAAACTGGGCTTTAAAAACATTTCTCTTTCACATTTTGGCATAACATTTCCATTCCACTTATTCACACATTCAACCATGCATGGTTCGTTATGAAAGTTCCATACTCATGAGCGGTTTCTCATCGATATACCAAGTCTTCATGTGTTAATTATATCCCATGTTCCATTATACCTTTGAAATTGAGAAAAATGACATATTTTAACCAAGCCTCATAAATTCAATATAAACACCCACCACTAGTATGCTAAAACCATTTCAAACCATTTCAATAAAACCATTATTTTATTGAAAACTATTAAAAAAACAATTCCAAACACCCATTCCATTTCAATAAAACCAAACCTTTTATTGAAAAAACTTTATTAAAATCCAAATACCAAAATTATTGAAAAAATTCATTTTAAAATCCACATTTTAAAATCAATAATAAAATCACCTTTCAAGAACACTAATTTTTTATATTTCCGTAATTTTCAAAACTGCCACTAAAGAGGTTTTACAACCATTCTTAATCAACCAATTAATAATCAATTTAACACAAGAATATAAATTTTAAATAATTACAATAAGTTATACTAATAGGAGTTAAGAGTGAGGCCACCTACCTCAACTGTTTTAATGAAAACTAAAACCGGACGAAGAACGCTCAAGAAAACTGGGTTGATTCTCTTCGAAACCACCTTAAATCACTTATATTACAAAACAAAAGACAAATTATCATCATATTTGGCATAAAAACATATATCTATTCATAATAGGAATATATATGAGAAACTAATAGGATAGGATAAGTAGATCTAAGTAGATCTAAGAAAACATGACAAGAACGGTGAAGAATGACACTTACCACAAGAATCAGGCTTAAAAACACCAAGGGAGGGATCCAAATTGATTCCAAATTTCTTGGGAGAGGATATAATACCTTCAATGAATAATAATTATGAGTTAGTGATGATAAGGAAAAAAATGATTGAGTTAGAGAAAAAATGAGTGAGATCCTATTTTTTAGGATTCAACATTAACTTTTCCCATGATTAGTTCACACAGTTAGAAAAACTGTGTACTAAACGTGCATTATATAATTCCTTATAGAAACCCTAACATGGACTCTTATAATAGTCTCATTATCCATGCACACACCGTGCTGATGATACTGCCTCAAAACTGCTACTACGTATGGTTTCTTTTAGAATTTATGCTTGGTTTAGACAAACCGTGCGTAGCCTGTGTGCATCCCCTTATCACCCAAAAACTTATCGAAAGTTTAGCCAACTTTCCCATACATCACCCTTATACTTTATAAACATAAAATAACAAAGTTAGGGTTACATAACAGAAACCAGGGGTATGACATTCTCCCCACCATTTGTCTTTCCATCCTCATAAAGTAGAACAACATCACTACCCTAAAAGAGTTCCGACCTTTGCTATTTAATTTCCTTATCACGTTCCCAAGTATCTTCCTAATTCAAACAATGTTTCTATAAACCTGAACTAGATCAATTATTTTTTCCATTCAAGACATTTTCTTACCTATCTACAATCTGCACCAGGCTTAGTACTAATGAAGCATCCGACTCTAGGTCAACGTGATCCTATATGATCACATGCTAAGGATCAGGGTGATACTTTTTCAACTGAGATATATGAAACACATTATCCACTAAACTGAACTGTGGTAAAAATGCCAACTGATATTCCACTTCTCTAACTCATTCTATTATCTCAAAAATTAAAATATATTGAAGGGATAACTTTCCCTGATTCCTCAAGAACAGATGATCACTCACCACGAATGATAGTGGTCTTTGGAGATGATCTGCATATGATTTCTAATGACTTTGATCTATCTCCATCATCTATCTAGTCAACTGAATCTTCTACTTCATTTCTTAGACAAGGCTCAACCCAACTAGTGAAGTCTCACATATTTCCACCCATCACATTGGAGAATGACAACGATGCCCATACAACCCTTAAAACAGAGCCATATATGTTAATCCTTGATAACTATTATTATATGACAACTCCACTAAGGGTATATGATCCTCTAATGAGCCACCAAAATCCATTACACAAGCCCACAACATGTCTCCCAATGTCTGTATCATCCTTTTAGATTTCCCATCCATCGAAGGATTATACGTCGTACTCATAGTCAACTGATTCCCAGGAGCCTTCTGTAAGGATTTCTAGAAATGAGATGTGCACCTCATATCTATTTATGAGATTATTTTTAATTAGTATTGTGTGTCTCTTTACCACTTCTCAGATATATAATTTGTACAAATCATCCACCACATGAGTTTCACAAATGGGAATGAAATGAGATGAATTGGTGAGATGATCCACTATCACCCATATGGAATTGTATTTCTGAACCATTTTTGGGAGAACTGTAACAAAATACATCACTATTTGATCCTATTTCCACACTAAAATATTTAAAGGCTACAACATTTCCATTGGTCGCTGATGTTCTGACTTAACTTTTTGACATGTTTAACACCTTGAAAAAAACTCAAACACATTCATTTTCACTTTTCTCCACCAAAAATACACCTTGAACACATTATACATATTTTTTATTTCTAAATGTACATACCATATCAAATGGTGGTGACCATGAAGAAGTTTATCCTGAAAATCCATATGTACAACCATATGATCTATGAACTACTAAACTGAACTCCCATCAATTTTCCATCCCTCAATGGTCTCCCCACCATTGAGTTTTAATATAATAACTAGGAAATCCACATAAGTTGTTTATGCCCCTTTGACTATCTTTACCAAATTAGGAACCACAAATATAGAAAATAAAACCACAACACCACTCTGGTCTTCACATTCCACATGCATGTCAGCTAAGACTGACCCTAACTGTCACTCATCTAAAGCTTCCATTTCCAGTTTCACATATGAATTTCTTCTTAATTCATCGACCACCAAATTAAATTTTCATGGTGTATACATTAAGTCAATTTCAAACATATAGAGATACTCTATCCATATCTTTTACCTCATATTCAAATACCATTGTGAGAAAATATGTTTCAAGCTTTTGTGTTCCATGAACATAGTAAATTTCTCACCAAAGAGATAATGGAGCCATGTCTTCAAGGCATGGAAAACCATAGCTAAATACAAATCACGAGTTGGGTAATTCTTCTCATTTACTATCAACTAACACGAACCATAAGAAACTACATGTTCTATTTTCAAGATAAAACATCCCAAACTAGGTCTCAAAGAACCAAAGTACACCACATACCCCTATCCTAATTCTTGGAAAATCAAGATATGTGCTGATGTAAGATGAACCTTTAGATCTTGGAAATACTTATGGCATTCCATAGTCCTTTGTAATTGAACAATATTCTTTATCAAATCTATCATCGATGAATCTATTCGGGAGAAGTCATGAAAAAAGAATCGGTAATAACCAGCTAGACCAAATAAACTTTGTATCTCAAAGACATTATTAATGGGTTTCAATAGATAACAACTTTTATCTTTTCATGATCCACTAAAACACATTTTTCTTAAATTACATGTCTAATAAATCATACCTCTTATATCCAAAAATCACACTTAAATAATTTGGAATACAAAAGATGGTATCTCAAGATTCTAAAAACTATCACCAAGTATTTCTTATTCTCATCCTTTATCCTTGAATACACCAATATGTAATCCACAAAAACAAAAACAAAAATAATACAGTTATCACTAAAATATCTAATGAATTTATTCCATAAATACCGCTGGGGAATTCGTGAGACCAAAAGGTATTACTACTTATTCATAGTTGCTATATATTCTATTGAAATCTTTTTTCAGAATATCTTCCTTCTGATTTTTCAATTGATGATATAGTGATTGCAAGTCAATTTTTGAGAACCACTAAGATTTTTTCAATTGATCAAACATATTATCAATTTTTAGAAGTGGATATCTATTATTTATCATTTCTTGGTTAAGCTTATGATAATCAATGCATAGTTGAATATTTCTATCTTATTTCTTTATGAACAAGACCGGTGATTCCCATAAAGATGTACTTGGATGAATGAAACCTTTTCTTTCTAGCTCCTCAAATTGTACATTCATTTCCCTTAACTCTTTTGGTTCCATCTTATAAGACTGAAGGGTAATAGGAATAGTCCTCAGAAAGATATCAATCGTAAACTCTACTTCCCTTATAGGTGGTAACCCTGAGAATATATTAGGAAAGACATATAAAAATTGATCCACAAATATTAGAAAAAAGGTATCCTTGATCTCTTATATTGATTTCAAAGTCAATGCTACCAACTGGTAAGAGATCATGCAAACTGCTAGTGCCAAGAAGCCCATTGTGGCTACCATTTCAACCCATTATCCTTTAAAGAGATGTTCAACTCCATCCTCAGTCGAAAAAGTAACTATCCTTATATAATATTCAATGTGAGACTTGTATATTATTATCCAACCCATACCAAGGATTACATTATAAAAATCAATATCCAACACTGAGAAGTCCCATTTCAACTCAGCTCCATCAACAATTATAGAACATACTCTACACAAGAAGGCTCTACAATCTTTTTCCCCAAGAGGAGTTTGAAGATTTAACATAGAGGGAGTAATATCAAGTTTAAACATAAAAAATAAACATCACAAGAATCAATGAAGTAATGAGATAAACCAGTATCAAATAGAACTTGCAAAAGTGAATAATTTAATAACATATTACCTCTTAACATAGATGGTCCATCCTGGTCATCTACAATCATATGATTAGATCCATACAATTGCTCCATCCCTACACTATGATCCTTTTTTCTTTATTTAGATTGACCATGATAAGGAGTCATGGGGTTCCAAGCATTATCATAGATAGCTCTACTCTGTTGATGAGACTAGTTCTGCTGTCCTCATCCAATCGAAGCATATTATGCCTGTGACACCTGATAAGTGTTTCGAGGACCTAAACTCAGAGCACGACAATAATAGAACTAAATATGTCCTGTATTTTTTTCATTAGGGAATGATATTAGTGGTGTTGTAAACTATCATTTCATGTGGTCAAAGGAAACACATTAGAAACATCATACTTGGCTCTTTGGTCATGGAATAAGGTTTACTTATCTAGACATCTGATTCTGCATCCTACTCCCACATTGGAAATAGGTTTCCCTATTCCACTTTCTCCCAGCATTAGAGTTACCTCCATTTCCTATAGGTATTATCATACTTACTTGTCCCACATATCATGAGATATCATGTTCATCCATTATCTCTCTATTCACTATCTATGTAAAATCTATTATACAGATCACTGCAATCTTAGAGAGAATCTCATACCTTATCCCTGATTCAAAGATTCATTCCCTCAAGGATGCACTATCCACACAATCTGGTGAAAATCACACTAAATGCACTATTTTTGTTGCATATTCTATAAAAGATAGATTTTACTTCTTTAGGTTGAAGAAGTTCATAATTCTCTGGATCTTGAATGTGTGGGTATAGAATTATTTATTAAAAAGTTCCTCTAAATCCTACCAACTAAGACTATGATATAGTTTATCCTGAACCACCAAATCCCACCACTAGCATGCAAGATCCTCAAGCATATAGGTCTCTAGCTTTATATTCATATCTGATAGTGTGATGATGTGATTAAAGATACAATTCATCCTATTTAACCACACCTTCGCCTTTTCGGGGTTGAATCACCTCAGAAGATTGGTGGATTCAACTTCATTAACTATAAAGAATGACACAAATCCCTTGGATCATCACTCTGGTTCCTAGTATCAATAGCTTGGAATGCTTTGATGATAATCAGATCCAACACTTAGTTTACCTATGGATCATGTGTAACCACATTCTCCACAACTTCTTCTGATTGGTTTCAATGATTACTACTAGGTGCCATTTTCTAAATAGAAAAAAATATATAAGTCTCACTCTCTAGAAAATGATGGTTTAATATTCCAAATTCCATCACATCAATAATAATACAATTAATTTACAAAAAAAAACCTCTTTCATGTTTAACCATTTTTTAAAAAATTATAATATTTCTTTTAAAAATTAAACTATTTTAAAAATTCACAAACCATTCTCTTTTCAAAATATTTCATTTGAAAAGAATTGAACCATTTTTTAAAAAATTTATACCTTTGCAAAAAATCACAAATCATTACACAAAATAAAATATGAAATCCTAGGGGGAAGTCATTCCTCTACAATGCATTTCATGCTCATCTCATTGGATAAACCCATGACAATGAAATCCCAATATCCTCTAAGTGTCTAAAAAACACTTATTTACTCAACTCCATGGTAACTTGAATTTTAGCATAAAAAGGTTAGATACATATTTTTATGATCTATATATCAAGTCCCAACAATACTGCTCCCTTCTAAGATCATAACCCAGGGAATAGACAAGAATGAATTTCAACTCCAAAACCAAAAAAATTGATGGCCACTTGTTCCACGAGAGAATGAACAAGGTAATACCATTTATGTCAAATAAAATTTTAGATTGAACAAATTGATACCATTTTTCATGACCCACTTATTCTCATTGGATTGAGAACACAATGAATCATTACTAGGCCTTAAGTAAAATTCCCAAGATTCCAAAGTCTAGTAATAAATACCAAAGGGTTTCAAATAAAATTGGGGGACAAGTAACCTTTAAGAAATAAACCACTAACCAAACAACCATAACAAAAAAACCACTATATGATGTACAATAAAAACAAGAAGAATCAACCAACGTCTTTATAAAAAAACCATACAAAAGTATGCTACAGTGGAAGACAAATCAACTATAAAAGTAAACAATGGAAATTCAACTAATAAACTCTAAGATGACAATAAGACTCCATGCTCGACATGCTCCGTACTCAATCATCACCAAACAATCCATGTATCACAAGGTGGTACTAAAAACGTGTGATACTTTACCTTTTACCAAGTCCCAGAATATAACATATTAAAAATCACCAATGTTACAAAGAAGAGGTGAGTATAAAACATAGTATATTTTCCATAATGACTTTTCTACTCATGCCACTAGGATATAAAGGTTAGCAACATTTATATAAAATATTTTCTATAAAAAAAGTTCCCAATGTAGTTTATAACTAAATATAAACAATTTACAAAACCATTTATAACCAAAAAGGAACCAAGTGTTATTAAAACAAAATTTCATCAATTCATATTCTTATAAAAATAACCAAACAAGTATTTAAAACCATTTTTCATTCACATTTTTGAATAACCATTCCATTCAACATATTTAAAAATTCAACCATGCATACTTCATTATGAAAGGTCCATACTCATGAGCAGTTTCTTGTCGATCAACCAAGTCATAATGATGTAATTATATCCCATATTCCATTAGATATTTGGCATAGAGAACATGTTCATGTTTTAACCAAGCCTCATAAATACAATATAAACACCCCCACTATTATGCCAAAACCATTTCAAACTATTTCAATAAAACCATTTTGTTATTGAAAATTATTAAACAAACCAATTCCATAAACCCATTCTATTTAAATAAAACCATATATTTCATTGAAAACTCAAATAAAAATACTATAATTCTATAAAAAATACCATTTTAAAATCCAAAATTTAAAATAAATAATGAAAGCACATTTCAAGAATACTAATTTTCCATATTTCCATAATTTTCCAATGATTCACTAAAGAGGGTTTCCAACCATTCTCAATCAAACAATTCATAATAAATTTAACACAAGAATAAAAATTTAAAAGAATTACAATGATTTATACTAACATGATTCGAGAGTGAAGCCACCTACCTCAATTGTTTTGATGAAAACAAAAAATAGATGAAGAACACTCAAGAAAACCGGGTTGATTCTCAATGAAAGAGCCTTAGATGTCTTCTACTACCAAAAAAATGGAATACTAACATCATATTTGGAATCCAAAAACTTATATATGCCCATAAAATGAATATATATGATAAATATTGATGATAAGAGTCGTATATCTAAGTATATGTAAGAAAACGTGATTAGAATGGTGAAGAATGACACATACCACAAGAATTGGGCCTGAAAACACCAAGGGAGGGATCCATTTTGATTCCAAATCACTTGGGAGAGGTTCTAATACATTTAATGTAGAATAATCCTGAGTTAGGGCCTCCAAGGAGAAAATATTGTGGAGTTAGAAGTTAAACAAGTGAGATATTATTTTTTAGGATCTAGATTTAGCTCTGTAAACAGTTAGTTCGTACGGTTAGACAAACCATACCCTAACTACGTATTTTCAACTGCCTTATATAAACCCTAAAACAACTTCCTAACATGGTCTCCATAACTGTGTGCACACCATTCTGATGCAACTACCTCAAAACCACTACCGTGCACAATTTTTTCTAGGATTTTTTCAGAGTTTAGACAAACCGTGCACATCCTATGCACATCTCCCTTTTCCCCAAAAACTTATTGAAAGTTCACCCAACTATCCCATCCTTCAACCTTATATTTTATAAACATAAAATAAAAATTAAGGGTTAAATACCATAAATCGAGGGTACTACACTCCCAATAGTCATGTTGGGTGGATTTTAGGGTTATCCATAATTGTTCTGTTAGGATTCCACACATAGAACAACAACCTGATTCACATAAGGCTATGTATGGTTGGACCAATTTATGTTTAGTGGGTTTTAGTTTTCTTATCCTAGATTGTGGAATTTATGTAAGATTCCATTGTAGTTTTATATGTATGATTTAATCATCTATCGACTATATTGTGTAATGGATCTCATGGGTTATTTATAGGTATATTGATATTTGATGATGGTGTTTTAGAACCTTATATCGAATGAATCCCATGGACATTTCATATTTTTTAAAGACCTCGTTTCATGTTATATTTGACTTCTAAGGGTGAAAACCACCTCCCACTTTAGTATCAATAGACCCTCAACATTTAAACCAACCTTTGGTGACTATGAGGTGAACTTGAAATGTTGTGACAATGTGATCTGCATATGGTTTAGGTAGCTTGGTTATAGTCATTACAAAGTGGTATTAGAGTGGTGTTGGGTTCATGGGATTTTTTATTTTCTTAGAAAAGTTATTGGACCATTAGGATGTTAGAAGTAATCTAAAAATAGGTGTAACTACCCTCTTTATAGTGTAATATCAAGTTAATAGGGGATGTTTGGGAATTAAATAGGTATTATAGGTTCAAGAAAGTATCGGCTTTAGATTTCTTGAGTGCGATCTGATACAACCTGAGATGTGTATAGGGATGGAATAAGAGCCCGGATCTTGTAGAATCATTCATCATAAAATATTGAGATACTTTATGACATGTGAATCTCATTTATATTATGATTAAGAAACATGTGAGTGAACTTAATTAATTATATCAAATATATAAAATAAAACAAATTTTTTTATATACCTTATTATGTGTTATCTAATTAATTGAAGTCATACAGACAACTATTTTCTTTTGAGTATGTTACTTGTTTTATTTTTATTCTTGGTTGATAATTCTATCCCTTCCATGATAGATTCCTCCTTTTTATGTGTTTTTAGTGTCTCAACATTCTACCTTCTTTATTCTAAAAACATTTCAAACTCTCTATATAAAATAGATACTCCAATATGCTCCATCTTTCTTCTTAGTATTTCTTTTTTAATATGCCATCTGTTTTGGATTAAAGTTTTACTTCTTTGAATTATTTGTCTAAATTCATTATTTTTTCTATTTTATAGAAAATGTTTTAGCTTATGTGTCCTAATAATTTTTGTAATGACCTATAATATTAGAGCCCTTAAATTGATATTATCTTTAATTGCCTGTGTCACACACAACACAGAACTAACACAACACTCGACTAAAAAGAAAAAAAAATATTAAAATTAAATGAATAATATAATCATTATTATATAAAATAAAATAATAAACTAAAATAATTACATATTATTATTTTCTTTTTTTAATATTTTAAAAAGGACCCCTTTCAAAGAACCACAAAAAAGTGGGTATTGTATTTTACCTTAATAAATAAAATTGATCATAGGTAAAGAATTATTATAATAGGTAATATTTAGATTTATAAAATAATATATAAATATTCAATTATTTATAAATCTATATGAAATAAGATTAAAAACAACTAAAGTTTAAATATGTCATTTTTTAATAAATGTAATTTTTCTTTATATATTTTATTTTCATTTAATAGACATTTTATAAATTTTAAAATTATAAATTGGAAAAATTAAATATATTTTTTATTAAACATGTCAATATTATCTTAGGATGATTTTTATAGATTTTTCTAAAAAATTAATTTTTAGGTGAATAGTGAAATATATTATTTTTACAAATAACATGACTTTTAAGAAATTATTAGTTTATAAGATTGATTTGGAAATTTATAAAACCATTTTTAGAAAATATATTTATTTTTTAAGTTATATTATAAATTAAAAAAAAATTATTGTAGCTTAAAACATATATTAGATGATATAGAACCTATGTAATACTTTTTCCATGAAATATTTTTTAATACATTATATACTTATTATTTTAAAATTAATATTTAATATTTTTATAAATTGAATTAAATTAATTAAATTTAAAATATTGAAATATTATTTTAAAACTATATAGAAAATACCATTTAATTTTTAATCATCAATGATAATTTATTTAGGTAAAAACTAGTTACCATGGTAAAACGTAAAAGAGTAAAAGTAAAAAATCAAAGAGTAAATGATTGTAAACATGATTTAAAAATATATAAGAATGTGTGGTTAATGATTTTCTTGAACATATAACTTATATTCACTATTATTTTTCAATTTTGGATCATCATTCCTTGAGATTGACTTCCCATTATTAAAACGTTTTGAGTATTTACAAAAAATGTTACCCCTTTTCACTTAAAGAGGGGTTCTCCTCTTCTCAGTTTTCCTCTCACCATATCCCCCTCAGTTCTGAAAAAATCATCACAAAACTCTCCTAAAAACTCCTAAACACCATAAATAGGTTTTGGTATTCTAAAAATACCACCCCTCAAAGGTTTAACCCTTTTTTCAAAAGGATAATCCAAAAGGTTGGGTATACATTTCTAACTTCTCCTTTTTCATTTATATTTATTTATATGCAGTGAATTTTAATCAAAAATTTAATTACAGTATATTAAAATTATAAAAGATTTATCATTATTATAATTATATGTTATTATAATTATGGAACAAGATCAAACCCCCTTTTCCCTTTAATGTAAAGGAAAATGTAATTGTGAAACATGCGTACACGTAGACTACCTTCATCCACAATGCAACATATTCATTTTACTTTATTGACTAATATGGTTTTTAAAAAATGAAATTTTATGTATAATTAATATTTTTATGAAATATTTATGTTTCTTAAATTATTAAACATATTACTCCTCTCATCTTTTATATAAAAATGAAATCATCATCTATGCGTAAATGCAGGTTATTGCCTCCATGGGTCATTGCATTCTATTTTTTATTTCTAACATTCATGGATAGTTATATAAATGGTTTTAAAGGATAAATATATTTGTTATAATATTAATAATGTTATAGTTATACAAATTTCATAACCCATTTATGATATAAATGATAAGAAATCATTATAAAATTAACCATCTTAAATAAGTGAATGAAGAAGGAAAAAGAATTTATTTATACCATGTAATTGTTTCATATCCATAAATTATACTCATAATTCTTTATAATTACTACATATCACACTAAAATCACTAAATAAAATCAATATTCTATTGGTATAATTAAATTTCAATTAAATCACCCAATAATCACCCATTAATCATAGTGTGTTCATGTTTGGGTTTGTTTGACAACCTACTTGAAGAATTCTATAAAATTATATGATGGATGGATATGAAAAACAATTAACTATATAATATTATATAAATAATAAAATAATTATTTATTTTTTGTTTTTAAGTATACATAAATATTAAAATCAATAATTAACAAATTACTTTTCATTGGTTAATAAAATCATTGAAGTGTGTTTATTGTCGATTTCAACATCAAGGATAATGATTGAAACACTAATCAAAGGGAATATAAACATACTGAATAATTATAATTCATAAATTATAGTATATTTAATTATTTTTTAATGATAAAATTTGGACTATTAATGAATATTGACACCGATCCAAGGAAATTAGTACAAATTGTGAAAACTATAAAAATCTAATGCGAGAAAATAGGAAATAAATTAATATACTTGTATATAATATTTAGAAATGAAAATCATAAATGGTTTTAGGTATGAATATGGTTATAAAATAAGTTATTAATATAATTATGTTTTTTATATCATAGGTTGTAGTTCATTTATGGAAGAAAAGATCAAGATAAGTGTTCTTTGCCTCAAATTTGAATTCCTTGAGACATGTTTATATCATGAACATTATTTTATTTTTAATGGTGAAAATAATTCCGAATTATAATTTTTTACCATGATTAACATATATTTCCTGATGTTTAATTTTTTATTCTAGGTTCATTATCTCATGGGGTTTGAATAAAAAATTACAAAACTTATAAGGGTTTCTTTGTCTCATTTTCAACTCCATGAGAAATGTCCGATATTACACACCTTAATTTATTTTATATGGTGTATTCAATAATATATTTACCTCAATTATAATGAATATATTTTATCTCATGATATTTTAATTTCTATTTAATGGTAATTATCACATGCTATTTTTATTCTTATATTACCATTACCATAAGGGTTTTCGTTAACTCAACTTCTTTCATTGAGTTAGAATGTGTATTCTTGAACTTATATCTTACAATATTGGTTTCTTACACAATAATATTTTATTTAATGGAACTTTTTATTCCAATAATGTTTAAAATTTCCTTTTATTTCATTTATTTTACCTTTATAAAATTGATTTCTCAAAAGTATATCATTGTTTCAAACAATTCCCATCCTATTTAATGGTCGTTTTCCTATCTTTGTCCATATTTTACTTTTATACCAATGCTATAATTTTTAATTGGAAACCTAATTATGTTCTCTCTCATAATACCTCCATATTTACTTTATCCTCATTCAAAAATTATCATTTTTACTCTTTTTACAATGTGAGTTTTTGACAAGGGTATTTTAAAATATTAAAAAAGGTTTTCCATCCTTTCAAATACAATGTTTTATCTTTTAGTCCACATTTATTTTGATAAAATTTATCTTATTACAGGTTTAATTATTGAATTTTATTTTTCAAAATTAAACTTATTCTAATTTTTCACTTCACCTTTTTGAAAATAAATTTTGAAAGGACTTGTAAATTAGACTTTTTTCTAATGATGTTAAAAATAAATTCTAAAATATCTTATGTTTTTATTCATTGTGAACACATATTTACACCAAATATTTTATTTTATATGAATCTTTCTATATATTTTTCATGGATTCTAAAATAAATTAATTCTCCTCTTGTTTTATAAAACATTTCTTTGAAAATGATTTTAAAATTTCAAGGGAATTTATAATTTCTAAATTTTATTTTTCTAAGACTCCAAAAATATTTTTTCTATATAAGTCATTGTCATTAATATGTATTATTATTTATTGAGAATATTATTCAAATTATATCATCATTATTATTTCTATGAATATCTTTGTTAATTATATTATCTTTTGGAGGAATTGTATATCATTGCCTTTGTCTTGATTAATCATCTTCAGTGAATAACCACACATTTTCTTCGAATGATTTTACTTTTTGAATACAATATTTTTGATTAATTTGATTGAAGGGTATTCATATATATTATATAAATAAATTGATTAGGAACATAATATAATTAGACATAAAGCCTTTATATATACAGTGTAAATACCATTTGATTTATTATATTGATTGAATAATATTTACCTAGAATATTATTGAATATATTTTGATATCCATTCATTTTTCATAGCTGTATCATGTTAAGATCGTTGATACAATTATGAATGCTTTGCTTATAATATTCTATTTTAAAATGATATGAAACCCATTTCCTTTCTATGGGTTATTTATGATGTGATTAACAAAACCCATTTTCTTACCATTGGTTTTCATGATATGTTGAATAATTTATATCTTATGGCACACATATATATATGGATGATTATGGGTAGGGTCTTATATCACCAAAAAATGCATTGTTTATGTTTATATATCCTATGAGATAATGGGAAATAGGTTTCGATGACTCGATCAACCAAGGAAAACGTGTAAGTGAATCCCGATCAACTAAGGGAAATTGGTGGGTGAAGCTTGATCCACCATGTGAAGCAAGTGAGTGAAGATTGACCCACTAAGTGAAATAGGTTTTGATACTTAATATACTATGTTATCATTTCTATGCTTATGGATGTTCCATAATTATCATGTATTCCTTGTTTCTATGATATAAATAATTTTAATTATGTATTATAATTTTATGCAATTATTTATGATATATGATTTATTGGGTTTAACATTATTTTTAATCTTACTTATAACCATATGTTTATCTTTTTCTCACTTATGATATTTTATTGTAATCACTCATGCTTACCCTTACTGGACATATAAGTTCACCACTTTCTGATGTTTTCATTTCCCTAGGTTATTAAGATAAGAAAATTATGAAACATCTATAAGAGTATATTATGTTGAGAATTAGTGGGAGATATTGAATAATTGATTTGGATTATGAAGATACATACACAGTGAAAAAATATACATTAGTTGGAAAATACATGGGTTTGGTTAGTTAATTTTTTTCCTAATTCTCTAAAACTCTAAACCTAACATTTCATGGTAATATATTGAAATAAAATATTTTAGTTAAGTCATGCAATTTATATGTTCACACATGTGGGTATAGAAAGTTGGTATCAGAGAGGGTTTTAAATAACTTTGGATATTAGGATGTTATCAGTTGAGGATAATTTTCGAGCTATATCTTTTATCAAACATTTTTTAGTTATGGTTGATCTTAATTTCAATGTTATAGATAACCCTTTAGGTTTATTGTGGTAATATTGAATATTTTGGGATTTGGTTATGAGGACTTTAGTTAAAACACTACGGGATAATTTAAAGGTATAATTATAAATATATATGGACACCCAGATGTTTTTGGAAAGTATATATTGTATAGTTCTCCTCAAAATTTCATCACTGTCTAGATACTAGAAAGTGGATGTGCCTCTAGCACATATTAAACTATTGGTAATCAACCAAAAAAATATTAGGTGAATATTGAATTGATCTTTAGTCCAATGCACGATGAGCGAGATTAGGGATTCACACATGACTAGAATTTACTAGGGGATATACTTTGGTCAATATAATTATATTTATGAAACATTATGACAAATTTATTTCATGATTATTTTAATGGATTAGTTTAACGGCTATGATATAACGCAACTTAGAGTAATCAAGATATATTTAAGAGAGTTATAGGATAGAACATGTGTGGGATAGTTAAAATGAAAGTATTATTGGTTAAAATTAATGTCTCATTAAAGAAGAAATATTCAGTTTGAGATTTCATATTCATATGATAATTTACTCTAATTTTATTAGATATTATCATAATTAATTTGGTTTTAGTATTTGGTTAAGACAAGATAAAAAAATGAAGCTAAGAAAGGTATGTATTGCAAAACTACTATTTCATATAACCGAATAAGAGAGAGTACTTAAATAGTTGAGAATGTTAGTATATGATTTATATGAATGAAAAAGGTGAATTTCCTTTTCTTACATAAAGTATATAGTTTGATATCTTAATAGAAATTAAATCATTATACTCATAGACATTTTTATTTGTGATTTATATTTATCGATGATATTCAGAAATATCATAATAGTTATGAGTATTATAAGATTATACTAAAATAGTTTTACTTTATAGGTATAGAAACATATATTAAATGGTATCAATAACCTTCAAATGTAATTTTTGGAAAATGTTATAATTTTAGGGATAACTATTAGAGAACACATGATTAAGGTATGGATAATTCTTAGGTTTAATATATTCTTAATATTGAGGTAATAAATGGTTGATTTGTTATGAGAAAAGTGAGTTCGATATTATTAATAACCTTGAAATTTATTATTTATTTAATGAAAAAGTGATCCATTCACTGGTACGCAAAACATTTTTTATGTATGTTTTTAGGTTTTTTATATTGGTTTTAAAGGAAAAGTTATTATAGGCGATGTAAAAAATCATATTTTTTAATATAAGTTAATATAACTGACATAAAAAATTTATTTCAATGTTTTCTTACAATGGTTATAAAATAACGTATGTAACATATAAAATTCAAACCCATTTTACATCAGTTCTAACAGATAAAAAATATAATTTTACATTGTTTATATAATAAAATACATTAAAAATGATTTTTTATTATTTTTTTATGTTATTTATTTTATAACTGATTCAAAAATACCATTTTTTACATCAGTTATAAAATAACCGATTTAAAAAATCAAATTTTTTAAGATGATTACTCCATTAGATGAAAAGACATGGTCATTGAATGGTAAAAGATCATAGAAAATATATGGAATCTAGGGAAAGAAACCTAAATCTTTTTCATAATTTTATATATCTTCATACACTGTCAATATTATTTTCTTCAAATGGAAGATCACTTGAGGAAAAAGAAGTTGATGTGTCTTAGAAGGAATTTTAGACTCTGAACAAACCTTTATCATTTTAATGTGGTGTGAAGAATGATTCTTCATAATAGGAATAATGGAAGAAATAAATTGGTATTTATTGAGAAAAATAATAGTAAATACTTTAAATCACCTAAAAAAAATTATACATACTGTAACAAGTTTGTTGAAAGAAGAATCAGCCGAATGATGATAAATATCTGAAGAGTTGAATGGGAGGGAAGATGATTATAGTAAAAAGAGTTGATTATTATAGGGATACACATGAAAAATGAAAACATATAAATTCACTTGAAAATATAACCATGATGTACTAAATTTAAGGATGTAATTGATAATTTCAATTATTCATTATTAAAAAATTGAACACCTTATTGGCGCGATGCGAAATTTTAACATTAACATCTGTTTTTTTAAAACTGACATGAAAAATAAATATTTAATAAATATTTCTATGTCAGTTTTACATAAAATAGTGTATAAAATTCTTTTTAACATTAGTTATTCTAAATATGATGTAAGAAATAGATTTTCTACATCGGTTTTAGAATAATTGACATGGAACATGAATTTTTCACGTCGGTTTTTGTAAAACCAATGTAAAAATTATTTTTTCTTGTTTTTAATGTTAGTTATTTTTATAACTGCGGTGAAAATGTTTCTAACATTGGTTATTTAATAACTGAAATTAAAAATATGACGTAAAAGATATATTTTGTACTAGTGATGATATTTTTTGTGATGTTTATCTCATTTTTTAGATCATGATATATAGAGACGAATGTGGGAATTTATGAACTAGTGTTTGAATATAAGAGTTTATTTTTTAAGTAATACATGATATTACTATATTTTAATGTATTGGAGATTAAAATGGTTTTATAAAAGGTATATAATGGATAATATTTGATTAGGGTATATACATACTAGTGTACATGATTTTATGAATGATTAATGTTGTTCAAGGAAAGGTAAGTAACATGTTATAACCTAATAGAGTAAGGATGATTTTATATGAGAAGTTATATCCCGAATTATGGATATGCTAATATTACCCTCTCCTACTTTCATCAGTGAGTAATAATTAAAATTACGAGGACACAATTTATTTTTCGGTGACAAAATGTTATGACCTGAGATTTTGGACTCTTTAAATTAATACTATTTTCAATAGACCATGTTACAAAAAACAAAAAACTAACACAAAACCCAACAAAAATGAACCAAAACATATTGAAATTACATTAATAATATAATAATTTGTAGATAAGAAAATAATAATCATTTAAAATAATCATATATTACTGTTTTCTTTGTTTAATATTTGAAAAAGGATGCCTTTCAAAGTTCAATTTAAAAGAGGAAGGGACAGTTGGATTGAAATTGATCCATTCTAAAAAGGTTATTCACAGATAATATGGGATAAATAAGGATATATGTAGAGTTGGGTCTCAAGATAAATGGTATAAAAAATATTTTCACAATCATTTTAACAGTGAATTTATTCATTCATATCCTTGATATGATTCCAATACATGTTCTAATAGGTATACATGCTCCTAGTATCTCTAAAGAAATATACTCAAAAAAGAATATGATTTTTTTTCTATAATCATATTAGGAATGGGAATATAAAAAATTATTTCTAATCAGTCAGGGCATAGTATCCAGTAATAAATCAATCAAAAAAAATTGAAATAATCTAGAATTAGAATTAAATTACACAAATCAATAGTCATGCTAAAATTATAAATAGGAATAAAAATGGATTTCAATAATCTATGACCAAAATTTTTCTTTTATTTAAATAAAAGTAATAATATTTTATGTTAAATAATTCTTTCAATGTATAATATCATATAGACTGATGAAAATATATCAAAAATCCAAGTGTACAGATAATGAACTTGAATAAAACCCCCCATAATTAAAATGAAACAATGTATAAAATATTCTGTAAAGTGATATGGGATATAAAATAATTAAAGTGTAGACATAAATGAAATAGAAATTATGAATTTTAAATTATGGAATAGAGAGTTCCTTATAGTGAAAGTTAGGCCATGGGGGGAAATTGTTGGGTGATGATGGGAATTTGTACTACCTGTAAAGGCAGTTTCAAACAAAATACCCACATTAGATAAACCATTTGTATATAGGGGTTAATCAATATATAATTATAAAAATAGGTATGGGAACAAAATCAATAGTAGGATAAATCATGTTAGATAATTTCCCGAATCTATTATAATAAAGTTGTGGATGACTGACAAAAAAAAAGTTTAAGAGAAGAAAAAATGGTCGTAATAAAATAAAGGAAATACAAAGAAAAAAAGTATATCCTTACTCCCATAAAGAACTAAATATTATATCTTTAATGAGATGAATGGAAAATAGAATTAATCATTACTGTCCATCAGCTCATATTACCTATGATTTCTACGAGAACTGGTAGAAGTTTCTTAAATCTATTAGGGGGGGGGGGATTGGTGGGATTAACCACCTCAAGAATAAATAAATAGAAATGATCATGTGGAAGTATAAAATCATGTAAGAATCATGTAGTAGGATCCTATTGAGTATGGATCTTGAGTGGGAGCTCCTCATGCTATCTCTTTATGTGAGCCAGATGCTGATACCTATCAGGTAAAAATCTAGATAGCGGCCTGACAGTTTTGTCAATGACAATAAGGAATTCATTAAGGATAGATATGGATAAATTAACTAAGAAATAATATTCAAAATAAGAAAGAAATTAATTAATTAAAAAATATTATTTATCTATAGTTATTAAAAATGGTACATTACGGAATATGGAATATAGTGAGAATACAAGAAAAGACACCTAGAAACAATACACAATTGGGGATGGGTACAAGGACAAAACTAAAATATAGAGGCATACTAACCAGTATCTATATTAGATTTACCCTACCAAATTGTGGGTCTCAAGATATGCCATGTATTATCTATCTCAACTATGTATGTGTGGAATGGTGGATCAAATTCTATAGTAGGTTCTACAGTGAGGGATATAGGATCAGTCGAGGATGTTGGGGGAGAGGTGATGATCCATACTATCACCATATGTTTGGAATCTAGATCGACTAGAGGCACATTTAAGGTAGATGGGAGGGGATATTGACTCATCACACATTATCTACAATAAAATATTTCTGGGTGGAAGGATCTATAATATATGGGGGTAGGCTGACCTGGGTGGGAGGTGGGATGGGTATGGAGGTAGAAGCAAGGTCTGTAAAGGGTGGTGGATGGACAGATGTAGGGGATGGTGGTGGTGAAATGGGATGGCTCATTGAATAGAAGCATGAGGTGGAGGAAAATATGTCTTTATTTCTCCATAAGGCTTTGTATAAGAGACAAGATTTCAGAGGGAATTGATGAGGTAGGTGTAGTTGTGGTAGGTGATGGAGAGGTGGAAGAAGAAACCGAGATGAAAGTAGGGGATGAGGATGGGTCAGTAGGGGTAGATGCCTCATGAGTGGACGATGGGGTGGATTGAGATGAGGCCTCATGTGAATCCTATATGTAGTCATGGGGACCACTAGTATCTCTCCTAAATATTCTTCAAGATCCCCATATTTTGGAGCATGATGAGGTTAATGGACTCCCTCATCCCAAGAGAGGAAATATTTTGAGTGGAGTAAAATATTTCGAGATGACGAGCAAGGTGGGTAATTAAGTTGTATCCCATAAAGTTACCACAATCCCTCAATACCTGGGTTTGGTAGTAAAGTGTGAATTGTAGATCCATGATGATGGTAGGGCAGCCCATGGCTGAGGCCAGGATGATGACCTCAATATAAATGATGTTGTTTTGATAATCTCCTTTGGTGATCCATACATGAGCCAGATCCTGGTGGAGAATCCATATTATGGAACCCATTACTAAACTCCCTTCATCATTAAGAGATAATTGAATCTTTAGGGGTCCCAGGTGATCAATTCCTAGCGTTTTTCCACATCCCCTTTCTTGGATCTAATTTCATGGATGCATAAGTAGGGGAATAGAAAAAAATCCCCAGTGTATATACCATTCCAAACGATATTGTCTCCTAGTGTGAGCTCCCAAGGCCTGCCACTAAGGTGGAATGCAACATGATCCAAGTAGATAAATGAAGAAGGATCTCCTGAGAGATCTCATCATAGACCTTGGTGATGGTGGAGAGGTTCATCTAGCCCGAAAGATTAAGGAACTCCTCGTGCACATGGATATGCTCAAGATTGGTGAGTTCTACATTCTTTTTTGTCTTTATAGGCATAGATTGTATATTGACCAACCAAATATAATCCCAAGGGGAAGAAAAGTGGAGGAAAGGGTGTAGGTTTGGGTGTAGATTAGCTCCCTGGGATGGCATGGATAAGGCCACAGACTGACCAAAGTCAGATGGAGTGGCCGGACCAGATGTAGACAGGTAGGGGTCAGATCTATGGGCGATGGCAGGGGTGCATGGTCTAGATGGTTAGAAGATGGAGAATTGTATTCCTATTGGGACATACTATCCATGGTTTTGGTTTAGGCCATTGTGAATAGATGCAATGAGTAAGGAACAATAATGGTGGAGGAAGATAATCGACTAGGGAAAGAGGTGGGAGAGGAGCGGTGGTTGGTTGACGGTGAGGAGGAACCATCGACCGGGGGGGATCAGTTGTAAACCTAGGGTTTCTGACCTTTAATGACTCCCTAAGTAATTCATTTCATGTTTTTAATACATGTTTTGAAAATCTCATGATTTAATTTTGTTAGCCCAAATAGTTTCACATCTTGTAATTAAAATACAAGATGTTAATTTTTAATTGAAAATTTTTAAAATTTTAAAATTTTAAAATACAAACCTCTAAACCATCTCCAAAAATAATAACTCCCCTAACTTTTATAAAATCTAATATATCATCTTTGACCTGTCATGGGTTTCCTCCCATTCAGAGCTTCATTGCTTATCAAGAGATAAACATGATTTGATTCAGATGAATTTAAAAGTAAGGATACCCCCTCGTGAAATGGTTCTTGATGGCAGAGCATATGAATGGTGGAATGATATCCCTCATTAGAGGTATAGTGTAATTTACACCCTTGTCATCACTTTATTTATTTTCATATAGAGACAGGGTTTCTATGAAGTCTTTACAGGCCATATAATCATCATTCTCATTAATAAGAAAGATGGATTGACAATCCAATATCTCGATGCTTTTCATAGTAGTTTTTACTAAGTCAAAAACAACTTGTTATCTTCTTACTATGAATATCAAACATAATTGGATAACATTAATCAATGACTTAATAGTGGTTATTAATGGTCTCACTAGAATTTTGGTACATATTCTTCTCCTCCATATCCAAGATAAGGAAATTAGTAGGAAAATGACCTTAACAGCCTTTACTAAGACATTCTCAAGAAGTCCTCAAGGTTACCTGACTAAATAGTCAAATAGTTAGATTAAAACTATTTTTGGTTTAAATTATTTAGGGCCCAAATTTTTGAATACACTCATAGGTATCAGTTTGATTCTTTTTCCAAGATTTCATAAGGTTCTTCTAAAATTTCATGTCCCTATAGTGGTGAAAATAGAGAAACTAATAGGGTTTTCAATATTGCATGGAAGATTATTCTGAAAAACTATGGAGTATTATTATTTTAAGAAGATGACTCTTAAGTCTTCCATTTCCCTCATACTTGAGATAAAGTCCTTCATAAAATTGGCATAAGTAGGCATTTATGTAATCACCTCTATAAAGGGGTTGTTAATACTTAGTTGTTTGAACATCTCTAGAATTTTTTATACTATCCCTATATTTTTCCTCATCTCAAACACTCTAGAAATGATGGAGGGAGTATGAATGGTGGAACTTCCACAAAAACATCATTCTTTTTTACTTTGTTCTCAAAAATAATATTTTTTAGTTGGCTCTAATTCTAGATTTTTATTTTGACCATCTTTATTTGTGCTATCATCACTATCTGCACTATTTATTTTCACAAATTTATTAGGATATTGAAGATTATTTTCTTCATATAACACCCCAAACATCCGTAGTATAATTCCTTTTAAACAATTCAATAGCTTTCTCTGCATGTAACATCAAGTTTGAGCCCACCAAGACCTTTCAAACTAGCTTTTTAAAAAGCAGTTATGAATAATATAAAACAAATAATGAAATTTCTAAATTTTATTTTTCAAAATAGACTTTATTTTTGAATTCATAATTTTAAAATTATCTTAGGGTGAAATTTTGGTAATTTTATGAAAAGTTTCAATTTTGGATGAATTGTGAAATATATGACATTGTTGTTAAAACCAAAATTTTCATTTAAATAACTATTTTAATATAAATTGATTTTAAAGTCACAATAGATAAATAATTTATATATTAATCCAATGTAGTTCATTAGAATTATTCTATAATATAAATAGATATAAAAATTTATTAAACTTTTGAACGTCTCTTTTACCAGCCTTCTAGCCACATCTATGAGATTACATTAAATTTAATTTTATCAGTTATAATAATTAAATTTCAAAAAACATACTTACATGGTTATAATTATTGTGAAAAATTTTGTCTAGTAATATCAAAATAATTTTTGGTAAATAATAACTTTTGGATTTTATTTACCACGGTTAATGTTAAATAGGGTAATTAAAGGTAAAATTAATATTATAATAATATAATATTACCCTAACACTTTTCATAATTTCATTGTATATGTGTTTTTAGACCAAAATAAACCTTAGTACTAATTTATGATATTTTTTAATCCACTTGTGTTAGATTAAGACATTTATTATATTTTGTTTAAAGAAGAGTTAAAAATGTTATATTCAAATTTTAATAATTAATCTATTTTTAATATAGGGTTATAAATAATATGAATTAAACAATAAATAGTATTGATAAATATAAAATTATTATCTAAATAAGAATATTTTTTTATAATTTTGGAAAATAAATTAAATGGCGACACATTAATGATGCAATAATTTAATTATTAAAAGAAGAATCAATTTAATGATATTTAAAATATTAAAATAAATATAATTAGAATTAATTAATTAAATAAAATAATTTGATAGATAACAAATGCATGTTAGTGAAATATTAGATGTATTGTTTTGAAGTTATCATATTGGTTTGATATTTTTAAAAATGATTTTTTTGAATAGTATCAAAACTGACATAAATGAAACTTTAAAATAAATAATATTTAATTAAATGTTATAAAATTCATAAAAATCTAATGTTTCGAAAAAAATCTTGGATAGAGTTAAATATTTAATAAACGATCCAATTGGGGTTTTCTTTTGTGGAATTTTATAGTAACCATATTAACCATATAGTGTAAAAATACAAGAAGTCACGGTAAGAGTTAAATTGTTTAACTAAGGGTAAAACCCATAAAATAAGGTTAATTTCATGACCTATACTTGTTTAAAAATAATATTTTTAGAGGATTTAGAACCATAATCATCTTATAATTTGATAAATCACTTTATATTTTTTTAAACCGAAAATAAATTTATAATAAATTAATATTTTAGGATCTTCAAGAAGTACCCCTCAGCTATTTATAAAATGGAACTTATCATTATCTTTAATTCATGCGTCCATATCAATTTTTATCTATAAAAACCTATAAAATTATTCTCCCAACATCCCTCACTTAATCCTAGAGGCCAAAATTTTAGAATAAATCCATCCTAAGGATTCCTTTTGTGGAAACCAAAAGGAGACACCCGAAAAAGAGGCAATTGGTTTATCACCTCTTTCATAGTTCTTTTCTTATTATACTTTCTATTTATATGTTGTTTCCATATAAAAATAATAACTCCAGAATGATCCATATATTTAGATTTTATAATAATCATGGGATAATCATATTCCTTATTTTATATGTCATACGAATAACAATATCACCATGCATGCGTACGTTTGACTTACGATCTCCACGATGTAGTGTAATTTGTTATTCAACAGTACTTTATTTAGATGGGTATAATGGTGAGTATAATGGATATAAATAATGAATATAATTTTACAATTATTCCATATAATTAATATACCATCCAATTATATACCATTTAATCATCAAGAGAATGATACCATCGCTCGTGCGTACGTACGACCTACCATCTCCACGACACAATGAGATTCATCTTCCATGTTCACCATCCAAGAATGATTATAAAAATATATATTATTAATAATTATGAAATATATTATATTATAGTGCTACTAGAATAATATATATTTATATACATATATATATCATTCATTTACTTCCATTCAGTATGATAAAAAATGGAAACAATGTTCATATGTACGTACGGCCTACCATCTCCATGAATGGTGTATTTTATTTAATTTATAAATATATTATATATATTTATATTTGGAATATATATGTTATATAAATCATGTATTACATTATTTAATTATGTAAATCATGATCTATGTAATAAGATCAAGAATAACAAGTCAAAACACGTGTGATTACGGAAGCGATTATTCTCTTAAATGTTTCTTTAACATTGAAATTATTAATAAATGTGTAATATTAAGTCATAAATGAATAATATATGATATACTAAATATTATCAAGATTTTTTAAGAAGTTAATAATATGTTTAAAACTATTATAAAGGAGTTTCAGACACGTATTAAGAATATCAGACCTGAGGTATCACATCTAAGAAAACAATCTACTGGCACAGAACTACAACCACTGTTTTAAAATCATGGCTATATGTGGCTACAACCACGGTTATGTGGCCTATAGCCATCGTTTTAAAATCATTTCTATAGGACATTTTTAGTGGACTATAGCAACAGTTTTGAAAACCATGGCTATAGCCCACACTTATAGTCATGGTTATGTATCCTATAGCCACAGTTTTGAAAACCATGGCTATATGCCATTTATTTAGAAGGAATATAGCCATGGTATTTAAAACCATCGCTATAGGTCTCCCACCCTTACGGGGAAGAAAAAATTCACACCAAAAAAATGGCAAGAAGAACTATTTCCACAGTTTTCAAGATATTTCATGTGTTTTTAAAAATATATATAAAATATTATATATATGTATACACAAAGAACCTGGTGGTGTAGTGGTTAGGGTGATGAAATTTGAATTGATGTTGTAGGGATCGAATCTGGCTAGGCACAAATTTTTTTTAGGATATTTCCAACATTTTCTAGAGCTATATCCATGGTTAAAACTATGGCTATAAGTCAACTGCAATAGTTGAAAATGGAGACACCTATTTCCATAGTTAAAACCATGGCCATAAGTTAGACCCTACTTCCATGGAGAGTGAACCCACGGTTGGAAAAAACTATGGTCGTACCCTACATCCTCAGTTTTGGGCCCTATTTACATAGTTTTGAACCATTACAATAGGCTATTTTTGTAGTTTTTTAAGGGAATTCTGTCTCACTTTTAATTTTCATGAGATATAAACCACATTTTCCACCTATTTTCTGTGTGTCATATATGTACTTACCCTATTATATTTCATATCATGAATAAACTCTCTTTATGGTATTGAAAAATTCATTTTTATATATCAACCTTATTATTTAAATGTTCAAATTCTTTTGGGATTCTTTGAATGTTTAAATAATTAATCCTTTATCCATTTGAATATTCTTGATATTATTTTACAGAAATATTTACATTGATATAAATTGATTATAAAGGAAATTTTATATCTATTTATATGTTCATTAATTTTTTTTCAAAAAAGAATATTTTATAGGATTTATCTCAGGGTTAATTTTACAATATCATTATTATCCGAGGTTGTTTATACAGAAGTATCTACTGATTCGTCTTTATCATTAATATACATTCCTCTTAAAATATATTTAAAAATATTATCGACAAACTTTTAAAGTCATTTTTACCCATATTTACATTTTTATAAAAAGTTTGGAAAATAATCTTTCCATTGTTTTCCAAATGAGGTACTTTATGATGTTTTTGAAAAACTAAGGAAGGAATTATTTTTAACATATATGATGGGAGAAACTATTTCCACCATAATGACTCTTTAAAATTTTGAAGATTCCATTACAATCTTACAAGGTTTTTTTAGAAGAAATGTTTTATTTTATAATCGCACAAGATTATAAATGATTTTAAATTAAAAAGGCATATTACAATCAAATAGTTTTAATGAATTTATTAAATTATTTTCATCTACATCAATATCCTTTGTTGGAATTTATGATTATTTGAGGATGAATTATCATGATAAAATCATCCATATTATATTAAATGTTTTATTATATATTTTATTGTGGATGTTTTATGTTTATACCATTCATGGTTTATAGTTAAAATATAAACATTATGTATGTTGTATTTAATATGAATGTGTATGTTATGTTTCACCCTTTTCATAAGAGTAATTAATTGGACTTAGTAAGAGATGGGCGAGACCCACTATATACCCTTGATTCATTGGTAGGTATCATTAGACAAAATAGTATCTTGGCCCAAGGCATTGATGGTATAGTAATGGTCTTGGCATGAGGCCTTGTTGATATGGTTATGATGTTAAGAATTATGCATTTCCCTATTATGAAATTAGTTATTTATATTTCATGTGATTATTCGACTAGTAGACTATCCATGTGATAGTTTAAATTGAACTATTTGATTTATTATTGCTATATTGTGTTTAAGATTATGTTTCAAAGTCTTCTGTTTCAGTCTTATATCCTTCCTTAATGGTTTATGCTTATTTATGATAGATTCTTCTATATTATTTTTCCACACTGATCATTTGAGATCACCACTTTTTCATGTTTCATATTCCCTAGTATGTGAAGAAGTAGATTATGATTTACATGCAGTCATAGTCTAAGTGATATGAGAATTTTCAATGGGGGTAATATGTGGTTTTTCATTTCATGGTGTAATGTAAAACTTATATTTGTATCTTCTATTTACAAGGATATTAAAATGATTGGTCATTTAGGATTTGATTTTCTCATGATCATGAAAATGTAATAAAATAATGAACCAACTCTGGGAAGCTAGGGTGGGGGCTTTACACTTCTACCAATCATGGACGATAAAAGTCTATAATTTTTTCACTCCTAATAACCACAAATTTATCCTCCTCTCATGGATGTGTCTCAGTATTACTGGGAAACATACTTGGTAATCAATCTGATAATGTATTCTATATTTTACCAACTTGGTGCTCAAGGATTCCTATGGAAGCAATTTGGTTCTTCATTTCAGTTTCTTAGGTATTCATCCTCTAATTTTCTTTCTACACGAAGACAGTGATCATGTTATAAATATTGGATTGTGAAGGTTGGGCCTATTGTTTCTTCCTGGGTGGAGATTTTTGATATGGTTTTTTTTTGAGCTGGTGGAAATTATTGAGCTCTAGAAAAATTTTATTGCTAAAATTTTTACTACAGAATAGAAGATGGAATATATTGTGGGTACCCAGGTCATCCCTGATCCCATTGTCGTTCTTGAACACTAATTTTTTGATAATATCTTTGGTTGGATTTTTATGGCTATTGAGCCGACCTTTATTGATAATACTATTTTTTGTACTATTGGGTGCATCAAAACTACTGATTTTGTTTATTATAATTTATATAATTATAATATTGTCTTAAATATTCCTCTATTTCTGCATGATAGTCTTGGTATGGGTGTATGCCTCCACACATTTCACAAGATTGGACTTTCATAACAGAGGTTAGAGGTGTTGGTGGAGAAGGAAGTTAGAACGAATCATACTTATTCATTAGAGATTTGACATCCGGCACTAGGAGATTATTCCCTTCCACTTGATGGATTATATATCAGAGTTCTCTGATACATGCACTAGGATGAAGAAAAGACCAGATGAAGGTTCTATTCCATGTGAGAAAAATTTTAAAAGGAAAGTGGAAAAGGAGGGGGAGGGGAGTGGGGTAATACTTGGTTTGTACTGAATGCCACTATGCCTAAGAACAACTATCCCTAGAAACAATCCCAAAATTTTATTGACCCACATGACATTGTTGATTACATATGGGCATTGATCATATTAGAATTCTTATTTCCCAAACTACACTTATCCACTAAGGTGTATCGTAGGAACAATATGGGGTCAGGGCCATAGGGATTACTAGTTGGCAGGAAACCTAGTGTTAAGAACCTTTTTGAAGGAGTCCACATGATCTCTCTTTAGTATTGGTTTTCTAAAAACTATATATCCTGGGTTTAAATTCAGTTGAGAGGAGGGGTTGAGGGTCACATTTAGGTTTTTTGAAAAATATAATTCTAAAAATATATTGGCATAGACTAATAGCTTATGCTACAATGTGGTGAAAAGTTTACTAATTAGTCTTGGTCAAACCAATTGGATCTACCTATACTATAACTAGTCTTTGGTCTAGAGATAGTAAACAACTTAATTGTAGTAATATTATCTTCTAGGTAGAATGTATCAGAAGCTAATAGTCTTATATTTATCAACTCCAACTAGTTGAGGGTCCTTCTATTATATCTCCCATTGCATGGGTAGTGTAAAATTATGACATTAATAATGTTTTTAGCCTAATTACTAGAAATAAAGATACTGAGTTTCTATTTAGATATTTATCACCTTTAAAAATACACCTACTATCAACCCCTAACCCAAATTGGATTATCTATATATGATAATATGCAATAAAAGAATGTAAACAAAAAACATTCTTGAAATAATAAATAAAAAGTTTAAATCCATGAAATTCACAATTAAAATCATTTAAAATCAAATAAATAATAAATCTAACGAAGAAACAATTATTAACATAGTGGTAGTCCAAGTTATATGAAAACAAAATTGGATTCAACTGTTATAACAATAATTCACAAAGAATAAGTCTTGGAATTAGTAATAGGTAACAATAGAATGAATAAAGCAATAATGAAATGAAATAGAAACAAATTTAGATGAAATCATAAACAAAATGAAGAGAAATGGGAAAATAATTTCGGTTTCCAACTCATACATCCATCAGAGGTGCACTCATATATATTAAGACAAATATTATATGATGTGAAAATGATTCATTTAATGTAACTACTTTAAGTGGGTTGTACATAGATACTTTCATGATATGTAAGTGGATTTCATTCCATGTATTTATATCCACAAAGTTATCTAAATATTTTGGATCTCATGGATTTCACAACATGTATCCTCAAACAGATTCACAATTAAAACTTATCATTCCATGTATTGCGCTGAGGTCATGTATTTTTTCCGGTTTGAAATTATAGTCTTTCATGAAATTTCATCTAGATTCCCATCATGTACATGGTTCATGCCTTTTAAATGGGATTCACAAATTTTAATTTGGCTGAAATGTGGTCTTCTTGAGGAATACACATCATGTACTTTGGATTCACAACATGTAAGGTTGAATTTTTCAATTTTTCCATAATTCCTCCATTGAGTATTGAATTACTAATTACTAAAAAAACATATTAAAACCCAGTGTATTATCAAATAAATCATGATTAAACATTAAATAAATGAAATATATATATATATCGGTTTTATAGGTTTTTTAATTTTAATATTTGGTTTGGGATATCCAAGGTTTTAGGTTAGAATTATAGGTGTTTTGGGTATTTTTTAGAGTTTGGGATGTGATACAATAGATCAGTAAGGTTGAAATGAGCTTCCTCCATTAAAATTTTATTATATAGGGTAATTGATACATTATGGGTGCTAAATAGGTACTCGGTAATCCTTCCAGTGGTGCAAGTCTCCAAATCGTGCCAACTGAGTACATAGTAGCCCCAAAACAGGTGCTTAGTAGGCTGAAGTGTAGTTTTTTTTATAGAAGGAATTTTCACCTTTTTAATCCTCTATTTTACCCTTAAATGAGAAATATTTGATATAATTCCTTCAAATCTAGTTATAATGCTCTCTTATGGAATCATTTTGCATCTTCTTCTACTTTATTCAACTTCTTTCTTTATAAGGGATTCAAGGAGGTTTCCTTCATTGAATATAAGATTAACCTCTCATATCCTCCCCTTATCCCTGTAAATCTATTTCCTTTATTTTTACCTTAACCATGACAATGTTTCTCGATGAGGTATTTCACTACATTCATGGTGAAATCCAATCTAATGCCTTGCATTATTTTTCTTTATATAAGAGATGACCTAAATGGGTGCTTCCTAACCTTTTTATCACTTTCATGATAAATTTTGATTGATTATGATTAGTTTATGGTTTCTTTGATTTGGGGATTTTATTTAGGGATTACTAGGGTTTATAAAATTATGGATTATTATGTATTAACAGTTGGAATGATCATCATAATTTTTTTCCGGGGTTTAAGTTTGGTTTTTTTAGGTTTCATAGTTCTTGACTTATAATAGTTTTATAATTGGAATTCATTGGTCATGAATCAATGTAAAATGTTTTTAAAGATCAATTTAGGGGCCTTTTTAATGTGATCAATGATTTTATTTAATAGTTAAATCTTACCTATGGATAAGGAATGGAAGTCCCGTATTTTTTACTTATGTTGTTCTTAGAATACTCCTTTCACAATTGTCCTAAAATAAAACTCAGTAACCTTCAATTTTTTTTAGAATAGTGAATGAAATGATTTTAATTTTTATCTTTTTATCATAGATTAAAATTATTGAGAGATAATACTATAATAAAATATGTATTATGTGAAATGGTATTTTTTTCTTCTTTGAATACATGTCATTGCACCTTGTAGTAATGATCATTACTATTTTTATTTAGATAAATATTAAGAACATGTAATTATTTATATATTGAGTTGAATTCAATCATAGGTTGTTATTATATATATTTTTTCATTTTATGATAATTTGTAATTTTGGAAGTATAGTATTACAAGTTGATTGGTTATTTATATTGTGTTTCCATGTTTGTGTGTATAATTAAACCTAACATACTATATTGGGTTGTTGTTTGGAAGGTATGGTGAGACCTTTAAGTTTGCCATTATAGTAATGTGACCATTTATTAATAAGAACACTCTCCCTTTAATCATTACCACATGAAACTAATGGATACCATGTCATCTCATAACAACCTATCCAAGTTATAAGTCAATGATACGAACTTAACTCTAGTTAAGAGTTACAATGGTGGTGAGGTATTGATTAAATTAGATTGGTGGAATGGAATGATGGCTCTTGGATATTAATGGTCTTTACTACCAGAATAATTTTTAAGTAGAAAATTATTATTTTTAATACTAACTAGTTTTCTATAAATTAAGTGTAAAAATAGTTTATATTGGTTTTGGAACTTATACTGATATCTTGATTTCTTAAAAATGTCTCTTCTTTTAGAAACATAAATTTTAATATTCCTAAAAAAATCAATTTCAAGGTAAAAGTTTAAATCACACATTAATGTTCAATACCTTTGGAATAATGTAAACTAAAGTATAAAACCTTTTACTTAACTTAAAGTTCCACATTTATGAAGAAATTGTTTTCTCAATTAAGTTTTAAATAATTAGATCTTTCATTAAAAAGGGATTTACCTCATGATTTGAATCGTAAATTAAATATGTGTATCTCAACTCATTCGGCCTTTTGGGTTATGAAAGGTATGGTAAATATTTAACATTATACCTAGTCTATAACCTAAGTTGATCCTAGTTATTTCCCACATATTGGTGGGAATATTTTTTTCCTCGGTTTAAACACCAATCCTAAGATGGTACCTTTATATGGGAAAAGTCTTAACATGAATTTCTTTTGGTCAGAGTGGTTTACTCAAGAGGGGGGTGAATTGACTACCAATTAAAATTTCTGAGTTTAAAAACAGTGTCTTGAAAGATCCCCAAATAAAATAATAAATTAAACTGTAGTGAATTTATATTAAAGTAGAGGTTCTGTTAGATTCTCAAGGGATTGATTAATTCCCAGTTAATCAACACAGGAGTGTGTGATTATCTTTTGAAACTAACTTACTAATCTACACTTAACATAAACACTTGCTAATTTAATTATCAAAGTAACTTTAAAAACAGTATTGGTTTTAAAGTGATTAGCAGCAGAATAAAACTTTGAAAGAGATGGCACAACTATGTAACCAAGAGGTTCAGTCTCAAGCTGAGACTTAGTCCTCTCAAAAGATTATATAAAAATGATCCACACCCTGGATCGGGGTTCAACAGTTTACAACTGTCCAGGTCCAAGACCTCTACCACTGTTCTTCGTGGGAAACCGTACAACAGCAACCAGCTGTCCAGGTCACACACGACCTCTACCACTGTTATTCGTGGGAAAGAAAGAATGAAGGAGTTTGGTAAGGATTTACGAATCCTTCAGTTTGAGTACAGGAGACAGTGTATGTGTTGGATACAGGATATAGCACACACTGCTCGAAATGAATGATAATAAATCACAGAACAAGAGATGTAGAGTTTAGAGATGGTTCTGGTGATTTCAGTGTACCTCTGGACTCCTTTGAATTCGACTAGAAGTGAGTCTGAGTCCTCTTCTCATTTCTGTTTGAGAAACAGAGTGTCGTATGCTCCAGGTTCACAGGCAGTAAAAATGTAGTAGTTGAAGTTCTTCGGTGTTCTTCTTGTATGCACAGAACACTTCTCGAGTATGCTTGATTGTCTATGAGCTTTTCTGTGTTCTTCTCGTTCTTGTGTTTTTGGTATATTGCATGCAATACACTTTTCTGGTTCGCTTCTGGTTGTTGTTCGTTGATGTTCAGTCCTCTTCCTTGGGCAGCGTAGTCTTCTCGTATTTATCTCCCAACAGGGGACAGAAAAGATTTCTTTTCAGCAGGTACGAGGTACGGGTTCCTGACATCCGAAAACCTTTATCAGATATTTGACAAATCATTAAAATGTACATGATATGACCGTTAGATAGATTAAATATAGGAAATAATGAAATTCAAAAAGTGAGTCGAGTGATCGGTAGGTAATCAGCATCGGTAGCTCGAACATCGGTAGCTGGAACATCGGTAGCTCGAACATCGGTAGCTCGAACATCGGTAGCTCGCACATCGGTAGCTCGAACATCGGTAGCTCGAACATCGGTAGCTCGAACATCGGTAGCTCAATGTCATTAGTTGCTTTGACTCTATCGGTGGCTCTATGCGTCGGTTGGTACATGCTTGTATCAGTGACTTTGTTTATCGGTAGCTCCATGCGTCGGTAGCTTCATGCATCAGTGGCTCCATGCATCGGTAGCTCCATGTATCGGTGGCTGTGAGTCTATCGGTAGCTTCGTCCATCGGTGACTCTTATTCCATCGGTAGCTATTTATACTTACACCGGTAGCTCTACGTTTGTATCGGTAGCTGTATTTATAAGTACATCGGTAGCTCTGTGTTAAGTGTATCGGTAGCTGTCTGTCGGTAGACTAAGTCTATCGGTAGACTGGTTACCGGTAGCTCTTTATCAGTAGCTATAGGCAGATTACTTATCTGTTTTATGCAGAACACATCCGATTGTGTTAGAATCAATTTATAACTTGTATGAACATGGATAAATGAGGATTAACATATTCCAAAGACTATTTTAAAAATTATTATTGGTTTGATCACATATTTGAAAGAATTAAAGTATAGATCAATAATACTTAAAAATATCATAGAGAATGAAAACATAATTGGGATTTTCAACACATATGAGTACATGATTGAGATTATCAAAACAGGTGAGGTCAACAATCTACCCCTTTTTGATAATCACAATTTATGATATGGTAATATGGGCATTTAACATAGTGAGAATATAATAGTAAAGAGTATAATATTGAAGTCACTTTTCTCAGAGAAAACAGCATCAGAGATAATAGAAATAGTATGATATAGACATAAGTTATCAGATGTAACAATCATAAGGTACTATATAGACATAAGATATTAGAGGTAAAAAAGAAAACAAAACAAAGGGTAATGTGTCTCCCCTTATTCCTTATTTTTCTCCATTGAAAATATTTCTCATTCTCTCATTTTTTTTCTCCCCCTTATTCTCTCATTTTATTCTCCCCCTCTTATTGTTCTCCCCCTTTGTGATAATCAAAAAGTGGGAAAGCATATATATATATAGGAGACAAATAAAACATGAGAAGTAAAAAGAGTTCTGTATTAGAGTAGTCAAAAAGTACAACAAAAAACAGATTACAAATGAATTCCTATCAAAAATCCTGGCCACTGGTTCAATCCTCATCGGCAATGTCAGATTTCCCTTTGGGATCAGAAGAAGGCTCGGGTGGTGAGGATTCAGGTGAAGGTTTTGGAATGCCAGAAAAGATCAAAGGAGGCTGGGCCACTGACACAGAGTCAGGCCTGGAGGTTGAAGATTTTTGGTTGATCATTGGAGTGAGGCTTCGAATAGCTTGAGCAGGAGTCAGCTGGACTGTGGAAGCAGCTGAGGCAGAAGCAGGCAAAACAGGAGGGATGATGACTGGTCTGGAATCAACATGCAAGAAGGGCAGCAGCAGATTTCTAAAATCCATAATAATTCCTCCTCCTCTTTCTATAGCAGAGATGAAATCATCTTTGTTCTCCATGAGTTTCTCTAAGGCAGGAGTCAATTCGCATAGCTTGCTCACTTGTTCTCTGAAAGCTTGAGTGACTGGAGGGAGCTTCATGTGTTCCAACATTAGCTTGAAGTGGTGTTCGAGTTGATGCTTGGTGAAAATTTTGGTGAAGTAGTAGTCCACTTTGCTTTTTATGGCTTCTTGAGAGGCAGAGGCTTCTCTCATATAGTCTTGAACAATCTTCATGATTTCTCTAGCAGAATCCCTTGTAGAAAGCACCACTCGGCTTAACTCTGATGAGTCCACAGAGCCACTGGTTGAAATAGAACCAATCTCCTCCTTCAACATTGCTCGAACTGAGTTCAGATCAACTGATGGTTTGGATGTGAGAGTGCCAAGAGAGAAGGAAACAGTTTCTTTAAAACTCTTAGACAAACCACTGATTAGGCTTTGAACTTGAGAGTCTTGTAATTGAACATGATCCTTCACTGAGGTTTTGAAACTTTCAAACACTGAGACAAACTGGCTTACTACACTCTTCACATAAGCTAGGTCCTTGTCAGCTTGAGACTTGGAGCTCATATATGAATCCAATGCAACAACTGATGTCTTGAGAGCTTCCAGATCTGCTTCGATTCTTGAAGACTGAGTCTGGAACTCTTTCACTTCTTCCATAAGCTCAGACATAAAAGAAGATAAATTACAAGCCAGATATAGCTCGAAGGATCTCTCTAACATTTTCATTTATTCATAAAAGCTTTGCTTCATCTCAGCAACTGATGCACTGAATTATTCTTTCAGCTCATTCTTCATGGATTCAAGATCGGATTTAGAGACAAAATCATTTGGGATAACTGCAGCAGATCCCCTTGCTGAGGCCAAATTAACTACAGAAGTAGTCATTATTGAATTAATTGCGGATGCAAGAGAGGTTTCCATTAGCTTCACTTCTTCAACAAAACTGGTTTTGAGATCCTCTTTCAGCTTATTCAAATCATGAAATCTGACCACATCATCTGGCAACAACTCAGAGGCAAGATCATAAATGATCTTCGGTCTATTCACAGACACCTCATTGTCAGAATCCGGATAATCCAATCCACAGACTATAAACCCTGGGTCTTCTACCCAGTCTCCAAGCTCAACAGCTACTGTAACATTTCCAAGAACAGATTGATGCTCCCCCTCAATGGGTGCATTCTCATGTATCACAACAGCATTCAGTGCTGGATTCTCTTCATCAGAATCTTCTACTACAAGTTCCACAGGTGCAGCATCTAGAAGATCTTCTGATACAGGTACAGCTTCTTCTGTAACTCTTTCTACTTCAGCAGCAGGCATAGCTGAGTTTCCAATCAAAGGACTCATACTTAACCTACTAGAAGCAGGAGATTCAGATATATTCTCCTTTTCCTCTTCTTCTTGGTGAGGTACAGACTGGTCTTCCTCATAAGTAGACAAAATTTCCTCTACCTTTCCTTTCCTAGAATAGACCAATTCTGCAACAGGACTTGGGGGCAAGTCTGGATCTCCTCCAACATCCATAGGAGTTTCTTCATCTTCTTCTTCTGTTTCATCACTATAAACAGGTTCCTCTTCCTCAGGTCTCAGACTCGGATCTCTTATATCCTTTGGTCTTGAGGGATGATCCATAGGATTAAACTTATCATTGATCTTCTGATCATCACTGACCCATTCTCCCTTCCATGGGTTCCAGTTAATTTTCATGTACTTACAAACAGTCGAGGTGATGCAGAAATTGTTCTTGACTACAACTGTCTCATCCTGAGACTCAGCTATTCCTTTCACTTTTATCATCACTGAGATCAGCTTGGCAAAGAACAAAGCATTGGTCTTTGACTTTGGTCTAATCATGTCTTCCATTTGAAGCATCAACAATCTGCACAGATTGATTTTTACACCATGTCTTAGCAAGTGAAGAAGATAGATATCTTGATATCTCATATTTGCAAAATCTCCTCTCCTCGGTATCAACACATGCTGAACAAACTTGAAAAGCAGTCGATTCTCTCCATCCATTTCAGCAGCAACCACTTGCCTTTGATTTCCATTACCATTCAGTTCTTGTAAGGCGGTTTCATAATCAATGATATCACTGCTAGGTGGCATTTCTCTTTATACATACCCAGAGGCACCTTCATGTGGTACTTTCAAACTCTCATCCCACTCTACTGAAGAAAAAGACATCTCTTTTCCATTTACAAAAGAGCTTACCCGATTCTCATTCTCAGACTTCTCGAAGGTTACAAACTCATAGAACTGCTTTACCAACTTCGGGTAGTATGGGCCATTGTTATTCGAGAAACAATCCACCCATTTCTGGTCTTCCAGAATCTCGAGTACTAAGGATTTGCTAGGCAGTAGCCATTCCACGCACAGTTCCTTCTCGATTACTATGTCTCTATTCTGCAAGTGAGGATTCACTGGTCGCTTTCCCGATCTAGTTCTTACTTCACTAACACCGGCTCTATGCTGTGTCTTCTGCTTCTTAGCGTTTGGTTCTGCACTTTCATCTCTAATGATAGGAAGCTTGGTTTTTTCCATCGCGGGTTTAGGGTTCTTGGCCGATTTGGGAGCTAAGGTTCTAAGGTGAGAGATTTTGAGCTTGGTGAGGTAAGAAGTGGTTTAGACTGAGTTTTATCATTTAGGAATTCCAAATAAACAACTAAAATAGAGTAATAAAATAAAATAAAACGATTAGTATTATTGGCGGCAGGCAGAAGTTTTAAAACCTTGCATCGGTGTGAGTTAATCATCGGTGAGAAAAACAAATCGGTGAGAGTTGTACATCGGTGAGAATTTTCATGTCGGTGAGAATTTCACATCGTTGAAAATTTTCACGTCGGTGAGAATTTCACATCGGTGACAATTTTCACGTCGGTGAGAATTTCACATCAGTGAGAATCTTCACACCGGTTGTGATTAAACATTCCCAGTTCGTGTCTTATGTAACTTAGCCTATCCGAACTTAAAGGTTTAGTGAAAATATCAGCCAATTGATGTTCAGTGCCAATAAATTCAAGAGAAATATCACCTTTTTGATAGTGATCTCTTAGGAAATGGTGTCTTACATCTATGTGTTTGGTTCTAGAGTGAGATACAGGATTCTTAGAGATGTTTATTGCACTGGTGTTATCACAGTTGATTGAAACACGTTTAAAAACATATCCATAGTCCAAAAGAGTGTGTTTCATCCACAGAATTTGTGCACAGCAAATACCAGCAGCTATATATTCTGCTTCGGCAGTGGATAATGCAACTGAGTTCTGTTTCTTACTACACCAAGAAACTAAGGATTTTCCAAGCAAATGACATGTTCCTGATGTGCTTTTTCTATCTAACTTACAACCAGCAAAGTCAGCATCTGAATAACTCATTAACTCAAAGTATTGTCCTTTTGGGTAAAACAAACCTAAGTTTACCGTGTGTTTGAGATATTTAAAAATTCTTTTAACAGCAAGCAAATGAGATTCTTTTGGATTACCTTGAAATCTAGCACACATACACACACTAAACATAATATCAGGTCGACTAGCAGTAAGATAAAGTAAACTACCAATCATATCTCTGTAATTTGTTTGATCAACTGGTTTCCCAGTTTCATCTGCATCCAATTTACAGGTAGTACTCATAGGAGTTTCACTTTCCTTGATACTATCCAGACCAAAACGTTTTAAAAGATCCTTTGTATATTTACTTTGATTCAAAATAATACCATTTTCATTTTGAAATACTTGAAATCCAAGAAAGTACTTAAGCTCTCCCATTAAGCTCATTTCAAATTCATTTTGCATACTTTTTGAAAAATCAGTACATAAAGAGTGTTTAGAAGATCCAAAAATAATATCATCAACATATATTTGTACAAATAAAACATCTTTAGAAATTCTTTTAATAAAAAGAGTTGGATCAGCAATCCCTTTAGTAAAACCTTTTGAAATAAGGAAATTGCTAAGTCTATCATACCAAGCTCTTGGAGCTTGTTTTAAACCATACAAAGCTTTAGAAAGTTTAAAAACTTGATTTGGAAAATGGGGGTTAGCAAATCCAGGTGGTTGTTCTACAAAAACATCTTCAATTATAAAACCATTTAGAAATGCACTTTTCACATCCATTTGATATAACTTGAAATCCAGATGTGCATCATATGCCAGTAAGATCCTAATGGCTTCTAGTCTAGCTACAGGTGAAAAAGATTCCTCATAGTCTATGCCTTCTTCTTGACTATATCCTTGTGCAACTAGTCTAGCTTTGTTTCTAACTATATTTCCAGATTCATCTACTTTATTTCTAAAAACCCATTTTGTGCCTATTGTCAAAGTGTCCTTAGGTCTGTCAACTAATTCCCAGACTTTGTTTCTTTCAAACTGATTTAATTCTTCTTGCATAGCTATTACCCAGAATTCATCATTGATAGTATCATTGATATTTTTGGGTTCTAGCTGTGAAAGAAAAGCTTGATGTTCAACCTGGTTTCTTAGAGAAGCTCTAGTTTGTGTTCCTCTATCAAGATTACCAACAACAGCTTCTAAAGGATGATTCTTTAGAATCCTCGTTGATCTGGTAAAGGTTGGACTAGAAATTTCAGGTTTATCTATAGGTTCGGGTTCTACAGAAGCAGATTCTGGAGAAAGTCCAGAACTGGATACTTTTATAACAGGTTCTTTAGATTTAACATTAAGGTCCAGAATAGACAAATCTTCTTCAAGATTCTCAAGAGAGGTTTTAGGATCATGTGGATCAGTTTCATCAAACTTGATGTGAACAGATTCTTCCACACATTTGGTTTTCTTATTGAATACTCTATAGGCTTTACTTGAAATAGAGTAACCTAGAAAAATTCCTTCATCACTTTTGGAAGCAAACTTATCCAGATTATCTTTAGTATTCAGAATAAATACTTTGCAACCAAAAACTTTAAAGTAATTAACCTTAGGCTTTCTATTGTTCCACAATTCATAAGGGGTTTTGTTAAGAACTGGTCTGATTAAGACTCTATTAATGACATAACAAGTTGTATTTAAAGCTTCAGCCCAAAAATAAATAGGCAGGTCATATTCATTGAGCATGGTTCTAGCAATTTCTTGAAGGGTTCGGTTTCTTCTTTCTACTACACCATTCTGTTGGGGTGTTCTAGGGGCAGAAAAGTTATGAGTATAGCCATTGTGTGAGCAATAAGATTCAAAATCATTATTTTCAAACTCACGACCATGATCACTCCTCACGGTCTTAATCTTAAGTCCACTAAGGTTCTCCACAGACTTGGAGTATTTGACAAAGTAAGAACAAGCTTCACTTTTGTGAGCTAGAAAATATACCCAAGTATATCTAGAAAAGTCATCTACAAGAACATAAACATAGTGCTTCCCATTTAAACTAGAAACTCTTGATGGTCCAAACAAATCCATGTGAACCAATTCAAGTGGTTGAGAAGTTGAAACTTCTTTCTTTGATTTAAAAGAAACTTTGTGTTGTTTTCCCGTTTGACAGGGGTTACACACTCTATCATTTGGGAATTCTAATTTAGGTAGGTCTCTAACTAGGATTTTCCTAGAAAGTTTTCTAAGTGAGTGAATGTTGCAATGTTTTAATCTTCTATGCCATAGCCAAGATTCTTTATGAAAAGCATTCAAACAAGTAATATTCTGCTTAGCTAAAGAATTCAGATTAACAGCATAAACATTTTCATTTCTTAAGGCAGAAAATACCAAAACATTCTTAGAATTAAAAACATTGCAAGAATCATTTTCAAATTTAACATGAAAACCATCATCACATAACAGAGAAATACTTAATAAATTGTATTTAAGGCCATCAACAAATAAAACTTTAGAAATCAAAATTGAATCAGTGTTACCAATCTGGCCTAGGCCGATGATTTTCCCTTTTGAATTATCACCAAAGGTGACAAAGCCTCCATCAACTTTTATTAAACTCTTGAAACAAGAGAAGTCTCCTGACATATGTCTTGAATAGCCACTGTCCAAATACCAGGTCTCTTTACAGGAGCTCTTTAAGCAAGTTCCCTACAAAACAGATTTAGATGGGAGATGATTTTGGTACCCAGATTTTCTTGGGTCCAGACAGGTTAGCCAATAACACTTTAGGTACCCATATTTGTCTAATGGGTCTCATATAATTTGTCGAATTGACATGCTTTGAAAGATAAACTTTATTAGATCCATAGCTATGTATATAACTGGTTGAAGCATATGATGTTCCAGAATTACCTTCATTCTGTCCAGATTTAGAAATGAATCTTGTTTTGGCAATTTTCCTTTGTCTAGGTTGGTATCCTATACCAGTAGTATATTTAGGTGCTATTTTCTTTCCTAGCATCTGTGTTAGTGTATTTTTTCCATTGGTGAACTTCTCTAAGCCTTTCTTGAGTTGCTCATTAGATAGTTTCAGTTCAGTATTCTCTTTTAACAGTTGAGCATTTTTCTCTTCTTCAATAGTGAGTTCGGTTTTAACTGTTGTGGTGAGAGCATGTTGTTTCTTTAATGACTTGTATTTATCCTTAAGTTCATTACATGTCTCTTCCAGCATATCACAGTATTCAAACAGTTCAGATTTAGACATGTTATCACCTTCAGAATCATCTCCAGAATAATATGAATTTGAAGCAGGAGTTTCAGCAGTTACCTCAGAAGTGTTTGTCATAAAACACATGTTGGCTCGATTCCTTTCAGAGTCTGAAGATTCAGCTCCACTTGTGCTGTCTTCTGAAGCACTCAAAGTTGCCTTCATGGATTTATTAAACTTATTGTCCTTATATTCATATTTCTTTTTATATTTTAGCTTTGGACAGTCGGCTTTAATATGTCCTTTTCTCTTGCACTCATAGCAGACAACATCATCTGACTTGTCATTCTTCTTCCAATCCTTTTTCCATTTGCCTTGGTGATCATACTTACCCTTATAATTTGTTTTTCTGAAGAACTTCTTTTTCCTATAAAATTTCTTAAATCTTCTAGCAATGTGATCCATCTCAGCATCAATGTCAGAATCACTTCCACTGTCTTCACAACTTGAACTTTCAACTACAGCTTGAAGCTTTTCCTTGTCCTTATTCTTTGAAGTTGAGGATTTGAAAGCGACAGACATTCTTGCAGGTTCATTTTCTTCCTCTTTTTTCACTTTAAGCTCTTATTCATACATCATCAGCTTGCCAATTAGTTCCTTGACAGGTAAAGCAGCTATGTCACATGATTCTCTGATTGAGACAGATGTGCCTCTCCATCTATCAGGTAGACATCTCAGAATTCTCATAATTTCTTCCTTCGATGAGACATCCTTTCCCAGCGAGATCATTGTATTGACAATTTCATTGAACCTGAGATACATGTCAGAAATGGGTTCATCAGGCTTCATTTTAAAATTATCATACTTGATAGTATAGGTGTTCAATCTCATTTCTTTAACATTAGTTGTTCCTTCATGAGAAACAGCTAAGGTATCCCAAATTTCATATGCAGTTTTACATGAAGAAATTCTATTAAACTATTCATCTCCTAGAGCACAGTACAAGGAATTCATAGCTTTACAGTTGTTATTGTAAGCAGTCTTTGTAGGTTCATCCCAAGTAGATCTACCAGTAGTAGGCATTTTGTATTCTGATTCAATAGCAGTCCAAATATCAAAACCTATGCTTTCTAGATGGACTTTCATTTTCAGTTTCCACTGAGCATAATTAGTTCCATTGAAGAAAGGTGGCTGGTTAGTAGCAGCACCCTCAAGTCTATTATCCATGATGAGAAAATTTTAAAGGGATAAAAATTTAGATATAACAGAAATTTTAAGAACTTTAAAATACAACTAAAATCACAGTTCAAAAGCAGAGTACTTTTAGAAAGTATTATTAATCCTTTGATACTAAGTGTTGGTCGGAGTGGTTCACTCAAGAGGGGGGGTGAATTGAGTACCAATTAAAATTTCTGAGTTTAAAAACAGTGTCTTAAAAGATCCCCAAATAAAATAAAAAATTAAACTGTAGTGAATTTATATTAAAGTAGAGGTTCTGTTAGATTCTCAAGGGATTGATTAATTCCCAGTTAATCAACACAGGGGTGTGTGATTATCTTTTGAAACTAACTTACTAATCTACACTTAACATAAACACTTTCTAATTTAATTATCAAAGTAACTTTAAAAACAGTATTGGTTTTAAAGTGATTAGCAGCGGAATAAAACTTTGAAAGAGATGGCACAACTATGTAACCAAGAGGTTCAGTCTCAAGATGAGACTTAGTCCTCTCAAAAGTTTATATAAAAATGATCCACACCCTAGATCGGGGTTCAACAGTTTACAACTTTCCAGGTCCAAGACCTCTACCACTATTCTTCGTGGGAAACAGTACAACAGCAACCAGCTGTCCAGGTCACACACGACTTCTACCACTGTTATTCGTGGGAAAGAAAGAATGAAGGAGTTTGGTAAGGATTTACGAATCCTTCTGTTTGAGTACAGGAGACAGTGTATGTGTTGGATACATCAGATAGCACACACTGCTTGAAATGAATGATAATAAATCACAGAACAAGAGATATAGAGTTTAGAGATGGTTCTGGTGATTTCAGTGTAGCTCTGGACTCCTTTGAATTCGACTAGAAGTGAGTCTGAGTCCTCTTCTCGTTTCTGTTTGAGAAACAGAGTGTCGTATGCTCCAGGTTCACAGGCAGTAAAAATGTAGTAGTTGAAGTTCTTCGGTGTTCTTCTTGTATGCACAGAACACTTCTCGAGTATGCTTGATTGTCTATGAGCTTTTCTGTGTTCTTCTCATTCTTGTGTTTTTGGTATGTTGCATGCAATACACTTTTCTGGTTCGCTTCTGGTTGTTGTTCGTTGATGTTCAGTCCTCTTCCTTGGGCAGCGTAGTCTTCCCGTATTTATCTCCCAACAGGGGACAGAAAAGATTTCTTTTCAGCAGGTACGAGGTACAGGTTCCTGACATCCGACAACCTTTATCAGATATTTGACAAATCATTAAAATGTACATGATATGACCGTTAGATAGATTAAATATAGGAAATAAAGAAATTCAAAAAGTGAGTTGAGTGATCGGTAGGTAATCAGCATCGGTAGCTTGAACATCGGTAGCTAGAACATCGGTAGCTCGAACATCGGTAGCTCGAACATCGGTAGCTCGAACATCGGTAGCTCGAACATCGGTAGCTCGAACATCGGTAGCTCGAACATCGGTAGCTCGAACATTGGTAGCTCAATGTCATTAGTTGCTTTGACTCTATCGGTGGATCTATGCGTCGGTTGGTACATGCTTGTATAAGTGACTTTGTTTATCGGTAGCTCCATGCGTCGGTAGCTTCATGCATCGGTGGCTCCATGCATCGGTAGCTCCATGTATTGGTGGCTGTGAGTCTATCGGTAGCTTCGTCCATCAGTGACTCTTATTCCATCGGTAGCTATTTATACTTACACCGGTAGCTCTACGTTTGTATCGGTAGCTGTATTTATAAGTACATCGGTAGCTCTGTGTTAAGTGTATCGGTAGCTGTCTGTCGGTAGACTAAGTCTATCGATAGACTGGTTACCGGTAGCTCTTTATCAGTAGCTATAGGCAGATTACTTATCTGTTTTATGCAGAACACATCCGATTGTGTTAGAATCAATTTATAACTTGTATGAACATGTATAAATGAGGATTAACATATTCCAAAGACTATTTTAAAAATTATTATTGGTTTGATCACATATTTGAAAGAATTAAAGTATAGATCAATAATACTTAAAAATATCATAGAGAATGAAAACATAATTGGGATTTTCAACACATATGAGTACATGATTGAGATTATCAAAACAGGTGAGGTCAACAATTTCTATAAGAATTACCAAAGAAAATTTCATGTCATAGATTGAGACATGTTTAGTGTATGTTCTTAAGAATGAATATTGATATGATTTGACCTCCGTGGGTTTATGTATAATTGTTTTCATGCTTGTGTGTGTGATTTTAATCATTTTAATTTATTACCATTGAAGATGTTTATATTGGATGTTTTTTTTCTTATTTTAGTGTAATTATCATGATTCTAGTTAGTATGATTGAGTTTCTCTTAATCTTAGTGATGAGATCCAACATTCTAAAAAATTACATCTATTTTTAAAAGTAAATTAACCCTACAATTAATACAAAACCTAAGAAACTTCTTCATTTTTTATAATTTTTTTATCTAGAATGGATGACTTAAATGGATTGAATATATAATATGATATGTTTTATTCATGTTTAAAATTAATTTAAAAATGTATACATTGATCATGGATTCTATGTTCGTTTTGGAATTAAATGGTAAACATGATAGATAATCATGTTTTAACCAATTTAATAATTTTTGAATTAATATAAATAATCCTACATTGATTTTTGTTTATTTAGAAATATATAAATTAATTGCGAAAGATATGTTAGTAGAAGGACGGTAAATTTATGAAAGTTACAGACTACTAATATCATTATATGAAGTCATTATTTAGATACAAGGCATAATTTTACAAAGGGTAGAATTTATAAAGGATTTTATTAAATTCATAAAACATATGTTATAATAAAAGAGAAAGAATTTATCAAAGTCTTAATCATACAAGAATTATTTTAGCTTCAGGTAATACTTCTTCTACAGTCATATAAGACATGTTTTGGGTAGTAGGAGGTAAAAATTTTGCAAAGTACCAAGTTTTTTATGACTTACAATCCATTCTATAATTATTTTTCCATTTTGTAAGAGATTGCCTTAGTTTTTAATATTTTATTTTCTTTCATAACACTTCCTCCATTTTGTAGGACTTAGTCATCATAATTGGATATAAAAAAATAATTTTTTTTATAGATTAATACTTTTTCTTAGTTTGTAAGAAGTATTCCCCATTACATAAAACATTTCCAACTTCAAAAGACTTTGTTCCACTATATAAGACTTTTACCCAATGTGTATGACATTGGAATTTAAAACTTTTAGTCCATAGTGTGATTAAAATATGAAATGTATTGGGATCAAAATTAAATAAAATAAATTATTTTCTCTACACAAACCAAGAGAAATTATTTTGAGGTATCCAGGTGAAAACCATCCAATAAGTTGAATAAGATAGTGTTTAGTGGATGAATATTGATCTAAGGAGTCTTTAAGAATGAAATTTCTGGTGGAATTTAGACAGTTTAAATTATATACCTAGATATGTTCTTGAATGGGGATCTTGGCAGTAAATGTTACGATTCTCACCTTATTTAGTTTTAATGACCACAAAAACTCTTTAACGTGTCTAATCATTTCATTTAAGTTTTTATAAATTAAGGGATCACAATTATTGAAGAATCATTATAAAATCTTGTTATAATCTTGAAATATCATTAAATAATCTTTGTTGGAGTCTTTATGAACCTTTTAAAATTATAAAATGAAGTTGTAAGATCATTAAAAGTGTGTTAAAGGAATAAAGGAATGTGACTTTTGGTGTTTGGGAATGTGTTATAAGCACCAACTACATGATGTTGGGTGCCATCCAGCCAGTTCCAAGTGGAATGAATACCCTATGTATAGAAAGTCCACCATCCAACTGATGAAGGAGCACTGTATAGATGGTAGAAGTAGGAAGAACCATCCTTAAAGAAATTTTCCAGTAACTAGCTGATGGATTTTATAGAAGACAAATAGTTCTCTAGGTATATCACAATATAACGAGTGGATATGATCCAAAACTTTATGGGGATCATTAATAGTTGTTAAAAAATTATTAACTTGGCTCATTAAAGCCCCAAATCAATCTAAGACTTATCTAGATCTCATGAACACTATAAATTGACCCCTTGGGGGGGATTAGAAATAAACCTTCTCATCCGACTCAACATTACAAAGTTCTACAGTTTTTAACTGCTCCAAGTATCCAAATTACTCTAAATTACAAAAGTGTAATTACATTGTAAATATTTTTATCATTCTTTCTACATATTTCTCATTATCTCATAGTGGGTTTTATTATCTATTTGAGAGAACTGAGACCGTTCCTAAATGATATTTCCTCTAGAAATAAACTCTTTACATCTTTTTTATATTTTAGTTGCCACCAACCTTTTATGTGAGGGACTCAGGATTCTTTCCAAAACCACCAAAAGGATATGGAATAATTCATTTTGAGGTATCCACAAAAAATTGTTAAAAATTTATGTTCAATTATATTCTAGTTTCTTGACATATCCTATTAAAAAGAAAGGGTTTTTTCATATATAAGAAGCCATTAAATCAAAGTATTAACTCAATAAACCCTCAAACAATTAGGATAGGTTACATAGGGGTTCATCAAAGAACTTTATCTGAAATACTTTATCAAAATTTTCTCTTTAATTTATTCTTTATTAGTTTATTTTTTTTATTATCGTTGCCCTTAAACTTTTTTAAATTGATAAAATTAATCAATAATTTGAAAATTAACTTATTATTTTATTATTCAAATTTTATAATTATATATAATTATTCCATCACACATTATATTTTAATCAATTTGTCTTTTGAAATCTTAAGAAAGGTTTTAATTATAATCAAACTTTTAAAAAAACTTTTTTTGTCTTTAAGATATCAATTATTGCTTTTTTAAAGGTAAATACTCCGCCCTCTTACCATTTTACCCAATATGACCTATGTTTGGTATCATATGGATCTTGTTTTTTTATTAATTTTTTTTTCACACTCGTTCAAAAATTAATTAAATTCTAAAATATTTAATAGGTTTCTCAAGAACTATTAATTATCTAGATGGTTTTTTCAAACACCCTTGATGTTCCTGAAGGACACTCTTTGTGTCATGCTCATTTTTTTATAGTTCAAATTATTATCATTGGAAGGAAAATATTTATCAACTTCTTAGAGCTATTGGTTATGCCATATGTAATATGTTTATTCATGGTTATACTCTTACTTCCAAAAAAAAAGACACCTGATGATATTTATGATTTTGAATTAGATTGTAAAGAAATGAATTAATTTAATTTTGGTTTAAATGAAAAAAAATTTAAAAAAATTTATACATGTCAAATCGATCATGAAATATGGAAAACATTATAAGTAACTTATAAAGGAATGAAAAAGTAAAATATAATAGATTATATATATTTTGGAACGAATTTGAGAGTTTTGATATGCATCTAAATGAATCAATTATTGGAATGTTTACATGATTCACTAGCATTTTTAATGGTCTAAAGGATTATGGTGTTTCACTTTTTGTATAAAAACTATTAAATAAAATCTTTTAGATTTTACCAATAACTGGTCACCCAAAATCCCCATGATCGAAGAATATAAAGATATAAATAACATGGTGGTTGAGGATCCAATCAGATCTCTCATTACATACGATATTACTATGAAAAGAACATCTAAAAAGTAGGAAGAGGAGGTTAAATAAACCAATAAGAAAATTTCTTTTAAGGTAATAAAAATGACACATTCAAAAGTGAAACTTATATTTTTCATATTTCCAATAATATGAAAAACTACATGAAAAACATAAGGTATTATTAATGATTTAAGAAAGAAAATAAGGAAATGTAAGTTACTTGATTTAATTTAAAAAAGAAGGGTTAGATTAAAATAGTTATTCTCTTAAAAAATAAGAATTCTATATACAATAATAAAAGTTATAAATCTGAGAATGTTTTAACTTGGAGTGCTTGCAAAGAATTATCCATGTTATACTTATTTCTCTTATACTTATTAAATATATTATTTATGTTATAATGATGTTATTTATAATAGAGATGAGATTTATAATGGATTTTTGGAACATGATTCAAAAATTAATGATCTTAAAAATAAATACAATCTAGTAGTTTTTGAAAAAGACCAACATCTAAAGGAAAAAATGATTTAGTTTTAAAACTAAAAGAACATATATGTGTTGAGAATTTGTAATCTCAAATTAATGATCTTAAAAATAATATTTTTCAATTTACCCATGATGATAAATATATGAATATTATTTTGGTCTCTTGATGTATTGTAAAAATATATTCCAAAATTTGTTTTTCAAAACAATATAATTTTTACAAAGATAATAAAAAGTATAGTTTTTAAAGCTAACTTCATAATTTTTTTAATAATTATTTGAAATTTATGAATCTTGTTTATAAATGAAATTTTAAAAATGATTAATATGGTAGAAATAATACCATTCATCTCTCATCTTAAACATCTAATGGAAAAACTACTTTTAAGAAATTTTGGATCCAAATCCTTTATTAACTAACTTAAGTGGACCCAAGATATAGTTAAAAAAAGCCATAAAATCTCAATATTTTATAGGAAAAGTGTATCAAGAGAAAAAAAAATGAAGATACTTGGTATTTGTATATGGGGTATTCTAAGAACATTTTTGGTGTTTATTTTGAATGCAATCGTCTCGAAAAATTTGACGGTGGACATTTCACATTTAAATATGATTCAAAAAGTAAAAATCATCGGTATTGGTATAATTGATTTATCAAAATATAATTTAATTAGATATTTCTTATTTATGTATTAATTTAAGTATAGTTTACTAACTACTAGTTAATTATGTGTTAATGTTTTTATGTTTACTTTTGAAAATTATTTTTTAAGGTTTTCAATTCTAAAGGAAAACATAAATTTACTAAATACCATATTAAAAATGTTTATATTATAGATTTAAAATATATTTAAATTCAAAATTTTAGGTGTTTAAGTGAACAAGATAATTAATATTGTATTTGGAATGATTTCAATGACACTATAACACTCATTATTTTATTAGGATCAACTATAACTGACTGGTATGAAATTTACCAAAATAGTTTTTCAAAGAAAACATAGTTTATGAACCTTCCAAATGTACAAACTAATATAAATATTTATTAAATTATAAAAATTAATTATCCTCATCTAAAACCTTAAATCTTGTTCACCAAAACCTTTTTTTACTAACTCATATTTCTAGTATAGGAGGTAAATCTTCTACCATTGTAATTATTAATGATTATACTAGATTTAAATGGGTCTTATTTTTAGATGATAAAAAATGAGGCTTACAGATACTTTATAAAATTTAAAAATAAGGTTTAAAATTGTAAAGGATAAAAACTCATATCCCTTATAGGTTATAATTGTGGAGAATTTGATAAAAAATACTTTAATGAACTTTGTGCTTCTCATGGTTATCATTATTCCTTATATATTCCTTGAAGGCCTATAAAAAGGGGTTATTGAAAGATACAATAGGTCCATCCAAGATATATATAGGCCTCTATTGAGTGAGTTTAATCTTTCTTAGTAATTATAGGTTTAGGTTGTTAATACCTATTCTTATATACTTAATTGAGTTCTCATAGGACCCATGTAACAATTGGGTCTTAGTGATAGCACATACACCCCACCTTAATGATTATACTAGATTTATATGAGTCTTATTGATAGATCATAAAAATGATGCTTATAGATACTTTGAAAAATTTTAAAAAAAGTAAAAAATGGAAAAGGATAAAAACTCATATCCCTTATATTTTCTCATGGTGGAGAATTTGATAACAAGGACTCTAATGAACTTTGTGCTTCTCAAGGTTATCATTATTCTTTACCTGATCCTAGAAGTCCTAAAAAGGGGTTATCATAGGACAAAATAGGACCATCCAAGATATGTATAGGTCTCTATTTAGTGAGTTTAAACTTTCTTAATAATTCTAGGTTTATGTGGTTAATACCTATTTCTATATCTTTAATTTTGTTCTCATAAGACCCAAGTAACAACTAGGTCTCAGTGATCGAACAGACACCATGCCTTAACATGGTCGTCGGGTCTTGGCCCACCAAGTACCACCAGTTTCCCCACAGACATGTGGTCCCCACCATGCAGCCCACCCACGTGGCTGAACGGGTCATCTGACTAACAATTATTCCCACATGCCAACACATGTAATTACTAGTGTGATTTTTTCTCACCCACACACACCCTAGAAAGATTCCCAGAAGTTCACCCATCCTGATCACTACTCAAGACCAAGCATGCTTAACTATGGAGTTCTAATCAGGCAATATTCTGAAAAAGAAGGCACCCCTTGTTGACATGAGTCATATCATTTAGTAATTTAACCCTTTATCATTATGGGGTGTTATATTTACCCCCTTTTTAGAGAACAATCTCCTCGTTGTGGGCCCTAAATCTCAACCCAGGCTGTGTACCACACATAATGTTGGGTTCCTCCTATGATATCAAAAGTTAGAACTGGGTCCTGTTGATAGAACAAACACCTCACCTTGACATGACCGTCAGGTCTTGGCCTACCAGGTACTACCCATTTGCCTACAGACATGTATTCCCTACCATGGGGCCCACCCATGTGCCTGAATGGGTCATCTGAATAATACTTATATCCACAGGCTAACACATGTTCTTTCTAATGTTCTTTTTCCTCACTCGCACACACCCTTGGAAACTTCTTAGAAAGTTACCCATCCTGATCACTACTTCACTCCAGGACAAGTACGCTTAACTGTGGAGTTATAATTAGGAAGGATCCCAAAAAAGGAAGGTTCATCATATTGACATGAGTCAAATCATTTATTCATTTAACCCTTTATAATTTTGGGGTGTTACAACCCATACTTTGAAAAAAAATCTCATGAACTTTGGAAAGTAAAAATTCATAAATTTAGTTTTATTAAAATTTTAAATTGTAAATTATTAGTCCTTAACAGTAATAATAATATAAAAAATTTTGACCCCAAATATGATGAAGGAAACATTATTGGGTACTTGAACTCAATAAAATCATATAAAGTCTTCAATAAGAGGACAAAGAGCTTAGAAGAGTCGATCCACATCAAAATTCGTTGAAAATATTCATAAAAACCATCCTAAAATTGATGATGTTGTTGACAATGATAGTTTTAAATTTCATATAACTCTATATTCTAACAAAATTAATTATTTTAAAGAACCCCCATATATATATTTACCTAATGCATGGGTTCAATCCAAATACCACCCCCTTGGGAATGTTATTATTGAATTACAATCTAATACCCATACTAGAAGGGTAGTCACAAATTAGGTTAAACATTAATCTTGTACATCTCACCTTGAACATGAAACCATGGATGATTATATTAATTATGTGAATTGGATAATTTATATTCATGAGGATTTGAAAAAATTTCAAAGGAAAGATATCTGGACTCTTATGGAATGACCCGATAATCATCCAATTATTTTCACCAAGTGTGTTTTTTAAAATAAACTTGTTGATCAAGGAAATATAACCTATAAGAATTATTGACTTGTTACTATATTCTATAATTAACAAGAAGGTATTGATTATGGTGAAACCTTTACACTCACTACATGACTATAATCTATATAATCTGACTGGAATTCACTACTCATTTTAAATTTAAAATTTTATAAATGGATGTTAAAAGTGATTCTCTAAATGTGTTTATTTATAAAAATTCTTTTTTGGATCAAGTACCAAATTTTGAAAATAATAAATTTAGAAATAAGTTTTTCAAGTACACTAAAAATATTTATGATTTAAAAAAAATCCCCTTAAGCTTGGTATAAAAGGATAACAAAATTACTTTGATCAAATGATTTTAAAATGGTAAAATATAATTCCACTCTTTTTTTAAAAACTTTTTAAATGATTTTTTAATAATTAAAATTTATATTAATGGTATTATTTTTTTATCAACTAAAGAATCTTTTTTTAATGAATTTTATAATTTAATGAATAAATAGTTTAAAATGAGTTTTATTAGAGGAATCATATTATTCCTTGGTTTTCAAATTTCCCAAAATTCTGATGGGAATTTTCTAAAACAAAGTAAATAAACTAATAAAATTTAGAAGATGTTTGGAATAAATCATGAAAAGAAAATTAATACACCTTTGAGTTCCACTAGTAAGCTAACATAGGATGAATTCTAAAAGTCGGCCGATAAGAAGATTTATATATGTATGATTGGTAGTATACTTTACCTTAAAATAACTAATATGGACATCATATTTAGTGAGTTCCTTTGTGAAAATTTTCAATAATATCCAAAGGAATCTCATTTAAAATTTGTCAACATAATTTTTAGATATTTTAATATAACTAAAAACATTGAATTATTTTATCGTAAGAAAAATAATTTTTAACTTAATTTCTTTTCCAACGCTGATTTTAGAGGATTCCTACTAGATTTGAAAAATAATATTGGGACATTAAACCTTCTAGAAAAAACCTTTTTCTCATGGAGTAGTAAGAATAAAAACTATGTTCCTCGTTCTACAACCAAAACAAAATAAATAGTCATTGGGAGTTGTTGTGCCAAAATAGAATGAATGAAACATATTATCTTAGACATTGAGATTATATATGGTCACATCTATATAAAGTGTAAAAACACTAGTGTGATTAGTATTTATAAAAATACCATCCAACATTAATATAAGACTCTATTTTCTTCATGAACACTTTGAAAAGGGTGATAATATTCTTAAATGTTTTTTCTCCAATCATCCACTTTAAAATAGTGCCACTAAATCCCTTTATTCTGATTTTTTTTACTTTATTAAAGGCGTGTTACGTATGATTATATTATGATAGTTATATTAATATCTTTTAAAGCTTTATATTTTTTTAATTTAATTATAAATTTAAATTTCTTTTAAAAAATATATTTTCATTCATTTTAAAATTTAATTTAAATTTTTCATAAAATTTGTAATGTAAAATGAGTGTGATACTCCAAGAAAAATAACTCAAGTCCAAATACAAACAAATAGATATGGCTCTAGAATATATACTCCTGATGTTTTTAACATCAAAATAGTCTGGTTGAGTTTTTAATATGATCTTAAACTTGGGCACGAGTAGCGAGATTTTAATGAAAACCTAGTTTATCACTACCAGATAATTTTATCTAGTCTATTAATATAATATTTTCTAAACCATAATAGTGGAATGCATTTTATTCTTTAAAATATTCATTTTATTTGTGACTTTAATTTTTTTTTCATAATTTTAATTTTTTTCACTTTTTTTCATTTTTATTTAGTTTTTTTCAAGGACCCACATATTTGTAATGCATTATTTCATGGATAGAAAATATTTTTAATACTGAAATTATCTTAGAAGTGAAATATTTTTCTATTTTTTTTAAATATTTATTTAATCTTTTTTTAAAACTTTTTCAAAAGTTTATTTTTCTCTTGAGTAGATTTTAAAAAATATTTTATTTCATTTATCTTAATATTTAATAAAAATAACCAATTTTAATTTTTTTTAGAATTTACTTTAGTTTTAAACATTTTGATTTTCTCTCTCTCAAAAAGATCATTAATGATGATAACCGTAGTTTTAAATTTCTATTTCTCTTATTTTCTCGGACCCCATTTATGAATTCTATTTAATAATCTCAAAGGGGAACAAATATCTGGTGTTTAATTTTATAAAAATCTATGGTAATATTTTGTTTATATAAATATATATTATTATGTTTTTTTCTACAGTTATGATGTTGTTTTTATATGAGAGTAATTATTTTTGTTATAGTTGATAAATGATGTTGTTTTACTATAGTGATGAAAAATATCTCTATAAAAATTATCATGATATACTTGTTATATTCATGTTATATTATCATTTTATTTAACTGTTAGTTATCATCATAAATGGGGAGATTATTTTGATTCGACCTTATTTCGTTTCAATGATCGCAAATTGTCTTTAAAGTTTCTAATGATTTAATTTGAGTTTTTGTAAATGATGGTATACTGGTTATTATATAATCATGATGAAATCTTGTTATAATGTTGAAAAATAATTTAAAAGGCCTTATTTACAATTTTATGGACATATTTAAATCATGAAATAGAGTTTGAAGATATTTTAAAGGCTGTTAAAGGAAGAAAGGGAGTCCACTAGTGGTGTTTGGGAAAGTGAAGGCAACACATACTACCTAATTTAGGGCACCTAACATCCATTTCCATTTGGATAGAACACCTTATGTGTAGAAATTCCACCAACCACCTGATAGAGGAGAATTGTCTAGTTAGTTGAAGAGAATCAACTAGTTGGTAGAATCAGGCATAAAAATTATTATAGAAATTATCCATCAGCCAACATGTGGGTTATACAGATGACTAATAGAGCTCTAGGTGTCTCACTTTCTTTCTAGTGGGATCATCTAATTAGACGGTGACTACGATCCAAATAATTGTTAGGAGTATTAAATTCAATTTAAAAAGTCTCATCTTAGAACATTAAATCCCCAAACAGATCCAAGATTTCTCCATCTCTCATGAAGTCTATAAATAGATCCCTTTTAATGCTTAATAACAGGCCTTCTCATCTTCTATACAACATCAAAGTGCTACGATCTTCAAATTTTTCCCGATCATCGAAGTGATATCAATTCTAGAAGTGTTATTACATTGTAAATATTTTTATCTTTCTTCTAAATATTTCTCATTCCATCCTATTCTTATTATTATATATTTGAGATAAACATGAACATATCTGAAATGGATTTCTTCTAGAAATCCTCTCTTTTTCAATTTTTTCTATTTTGATGCTCACTACCTTTTAAAGTTAGGAACTTGGGTTTCTTTCTAAAACTATTAAATGGAAATATATTAATTTTCTTTGAAGTTTATATATAAAACTAAAACAAATATAGGATCAATTATAGTCTGATTTCTTTCTACAAACTGTTAAAAATAAAATATGTTTTGATATTTTGGATACCATTAATGAAAAGGGACTAATAAAATAAACCCTTAAGAAATTTGTTTAGAGACTCGACCCCAAAAATCCTAGAGTTGATATCTGCTATAAATTTCATTGACATGATTTCACGGAATAAAATCCCAAAGGACCAATCAATTTAGTAGTCCTAGTAAACTAGATATATAAATGAGACTTTTATTATATATGAATTCACTAATTACAACAAATTTTTTATTTATAAATAAATAACTTCAAGAATAACTATAATCCATCTAGTAAATCCCTGTATACATTCATAGTTTACTCATTGGACTCATGGGGAAAGAAAAATAATAAGGGTGAGATCAAATGACTAGTAAGGGTATAATATAGAAGAAGAAATAATGAATCAATTAGAATAGTCAATATGGAAAGGTAAATAAGTAAACACACCTTCCATATAATCAATAAACTAAATGGAAGTGTGTAAAGAATATAGAAAGGTAATAACTAGGAAAAACATGCTTTTCAAATAATTAGGTAAGGAAAAATATATATAGTAAGGTAATAAATGGAAAAACCTTCCATTCATATAACTAGATAAAGAAAAATAAATATAGAAATGTAAGAAACTAAAAACACATTATATTTAATAAATAAACTGAGAATGAAATGAATCCATATATTTTATCATGTGAAAATATCGTGGATAATAAATAATGAATTAAAATGAAGAAAATTATTAAAAATTATAAATAATGTCTTAGGACCATAAAAAACTATATTGTCAATATCCATCCTCTGGATAGTTTAAAACGATAGATTGAAACCCATTTAATTTGTTTAATTTATTTACCTTATTAATTTTTTTTGATGAATTAAGGATCTATATAATGTTCAGGCTCTACCCTTTATTTCATGTCAAAATCATTCTTTATATCGATCAATCGATTTAATTAATAAAACATATTCCTTATAAAATATCTGAATTAAATAAAGAATACATATTTATCAATATTTCTCTAAAAATCAAACAATTATCAAAGTAGACACCATATTTAAAGAGACACATGGTTTATGAAATAGTAATATCTACGACAAATGAAATGGACAATACAGGGAATTTCAATGTGCAATGATCATAGGAGATTGGATATTTTAAGGGGACTAAAAAATTAATCGAGGAAGTGAATGTTAATACTATCCTTATCAAAATAAATCATATATAATCTGAAGTAAGAAATAGGATTGTATCAATAGAACATATCCCAAGTAGAGTAAAAAATAAAGGTTTTTGTTATTGATGAATAAAAATACTATAAAATTATATTTTAAAAATATTCTTAAGAAACATAGACTTTTATAATGAAAATACTTTTGAAAAATATTTTCTTTGAAAACAAATTTTGAAAATATTTTCTTTAAAAATAATCCCTTTTAAACATGTAATGGAATATTCAAAGAAATGATGATAAGTAAATCTTTACAAGTTGTATACGGTAAAAATAAAATTCCTTTTATAAATTTAAAGGTTAGAAAAATTCCTTATTCAGAAAGTGAAAATAATACTCATTTGAAAACATCAGTAAAAGAAAAAAATGGTAAAAAGTATTTACCAAATAATTGTAAAAACATTCTTGAAAACGTTTTAATAAATCACATTTTTTTAGAAGAAAATAGGTTCTCTGATTAAAGAGATAAGTAATGTTAGGTTTTTAAAAAACATTTTATAAAACATTTTGAGTATCCAAGAGTGAAAAAATGGTACAATCACTTAACATAGGTCATAAATTAAAAGAGGAGAGGAAAATTAAAGGGTTCATTATGAAATTATCAAATACTTTCCTA